>CM076682.1:149195662-149795662 GCA_038501925.1 Xenopus petersii
GCTAGCGAAGGCTAATTTGCATACGGTGCCAAATTTGAATTTCAATGGACGTGTATGCAGCAGCGCATAAAGAACTCTACACAAGCGCAGGGAAACTTAATAAAAGTTTATTTAGGTGTTCTAATGCCCTACACATGTGCCCACAGTATAGTTAAGGTGCCACAAATGTAGGGGGGGAAGGTGGACACCCTAAAAAAAAATTTATCTTTTTCACTTGCCAGCGTTTTTTGGGACTTAGAAAATTTCAACTACTTTGGGACTGATGTTTTTTTAAAAAAAATTCCTATCTAATCTATTGCACTTCGTCTGCTCTAACCTGGCAAAGTAAACTCGAAGGAGGTCACATTCAGAAAAAGACCAATGTTAGTAAATTTGCGTATTTTCACCAGCGTTAGGGTGCGATGTTGCGCTAGGCTATCATCGTTGGTGAATTTTCGCCAGGGTGACTGATAGTAAATTTGCGAAGTTGCGAAATGACTTCACGCTGGCGTTAGTAACTTCGCCCTTTAGTAAATTTGCCCCTCAGATTCAAATATGGCTATGAAGATTTTCATTCATCCAGGTCATGGTATATCTAATACAAATAATTCAACGTCTTCAATAATTACTCAAGTCCAGTTGTTTTTTGAATTATTTGTATTAGATATTAGATTCAAATGTTTTTAATAATATTTAATGGATCTGTTTAGAAAACTAGCATCTTGATACAAGATGAGCAGTTGACAATCCTGGAGCAGCAGTGGAGAAAGTCCAAAGCAGACTTCAATACAATATTATGATTTGGGCATATTGTCCTCTACAGTGTCTGAAAAATGTACAAAAAATACAATTTAGGAGTCCCCCTAAGGCATTTGAGCCCCAGTAAAACTGACTGAGGTTTGAATAGTTTAGCCCCTACCAAGGGTAAGGCAACCCATTTCTGCTTGGGATAAATGCAACTGGAAAGGTTTGACGGAGCCTGTTGGGTCTGTTGTTCTTAGAAACAAAAACATTCCCCACTGCTTTAGGATATGTACCTGCAGCTGGAGCAGATGGCAACTGGGACTGTCAATTTATTGATGGCATCCCTCAACGCACTTTGTATTGAGAGAACAAAGCACTAGCTGTTCATAAATATTGACAGCAATAAAATCAGTAATAAAAAAATCCCTGGAGGGACTTCATTTAGGACATCAATATGGTGGCACTGATGTTGAAATGTTGGACAAATCTAGCTATCAGATATTGGTAGTCCTTAGAGCTGAGACTTCAGTTTGACCTGTTCATGAGAAAGTGCATCATAAGTGTGCTTTGAGTGTGAAAACACTGCACTTTGAAACAATTAATCACACGTCAATGATCTATCTGAAAACCAGCTTGGGCTTTCAGAATGATATGTATTTATCTCAACCCAAAATGAACAAGTTTGTTATCCATTACCAGAATGCTGTGCACTGATATCTATTAACTGCATTCATTTTGTTGCCCTGATAACCTATTGTTTCTCATTGCTATAGATGAATGTTTTCTCCAATGTCATTCCTCAAGGACTGAGGACTTCATTTATAATAATAAATATTTTGAGTTGTGGTATTCTATTCTTACATTTTATGTGCTTTTGTCATTGATTTTCAGACCAAAAAAAAGGTAGGACCAAGCCCACTTTTGCAGTTCAACGTTTGATCAGGAACAAGGTTGCTTCTTCACAATAAAATAAATATTTATAAAACCCACATTTTTTTAAGTCATACTGGTGTTCCAAGAACATGTAGGATTTGTTTGACCCCCTACTCTCACCCTACATTTCTTGTAGCTTGGGAAACCACACCCATTCCTCTATGCCATCTCTGGTTAGTCATGCTCCTTTTAGGAACCTATGGTCAAAGCTTTATTTGAATTCCAGTAACTGCTAGGGCAACACAGGATCTAGATCTCTGTTGCAGCTTATAGATGTTGTTTTTTTCTTCTCCAAAAGACGGAGGACCTCAAGCTACCAACTCATGAGTTTCACTTAAGAAATGCGATATAAACCATCAATGTAGGGATAGATTATTAGTCCTTGCCTGCCACAAGATGCTGATCTTCCTGGTGCCTCATACCACACAGCAAATACAGGTATGAGAACTTTTATCCAGAATGCTCAGGATCTGGGGTTTTCTGCATAAGGGCTCTTTCTGTAATTTGGATCTTCATACCTTAAAGGGATACTGTCATGGGAAAATTTTTTTTTTTCAAAATGAATCATTTAATAGTGCTGCTCCAGCAGAATTCTGCACTGAAATACTCAAAAGAGCAAACAGATTTTTTTTTTATATTCAATTCTGAAATCTGACATGGGGCTAGACATTTGGTCAATTTCCCAGCTGCCCCTGGTCATGTGACTTGTGCCTGCACTTTAGGAGAGAAATGCTTTCTGGCAGGCTGCTGTTTTTCCTTTTCAATGTAACTGAATGTGTCCCAGTGGGACATGGGTTTTTACTATTGAGTGTTGTTCTTAGATCTACCAGGCATCTTGTGTTAGGGAGCTGTTATCTGGTTACCTTCCCATTGTTCTTTTGTTTGGCTACTGGGAGGGAAAAGGGAGGGGTGATATCACTCCAACTTGCAGTACAGCAGTAAAGAGTGATTGAAGTTTATCAGAGCACAAGTCAGATGACTTGGGGCAGCTGGAAAATTGACAATATGTCTAGCTCCATGTCAGATTTCAAAATTGAATATAAAAAAATGTGTTTGCTCTTTTGAGAAATGGATATCAGTGCAGAATTCTGCTGGAGCAGCACTATTAACTGATTCATTTTGAAAAAAAATATTTTTTTCCCATGACAGTATCCCTTTAAGTCATTAATTAAAACCAATAGGATTGTTGTTAAGAATTAATTATAACTTAGTTTTGATCAAGTACAAGGTACTGTTTTATTATTACAGAGAAAAAGGAAATCATTTTTAAAAATTTTAATTATTTGATTAAAATGGAGTCTATGGAGAAGGCCTTCCCATAATTCAAAGCTTTATGGATAATGGGTTTCTGGATAACAGATCCCATACCTGTATATGCATTAATCAAATAGATGGGCAACACTATTCAGATGCTGTCTTCAATGCATTCCTTTATTTCACATCTATAAGTAAAAATTATAATTTATCTTTTTACATTTGTGTTACACTGTATACTGTGGATGAGGCTTCCTAGAAAAAAACCCCTGAAAGTTAAAAGCATTGTTAAAGGGTAAATAATAGGTTTAAAATTGAGAAATTAAGATATGAATTGCAAGTCATAAGCATAAATTCACCTTGCTGTACAGAACTCGGCAAATGATGTTTTCTTGCTTTACTTTTGATGGATGCAAATTGAGGGAAAAAAGGACCGTAGATGAGTGGATTAGAACAAGCTGCAATGGAGAAGATAAGAGGTTTTATTAGAAGTCTTCTTTGTACACACCAGCCAAAGAGAATGTCACTGAGGTTTAGCTGCTTACTTTGGAACTTAGTAATTAACGTGATGTGGATCATAATGATACCGACTGATCAGTCTGAACTAAACAAGACTGTCAAAAAAAATTAAGAACATTCACAATGATATTGAATTTTAGCCATTTTAAACAAGAACAGCATTTAAGAATATTCAGCTGTACATTTGGATGTGCCTATTCTGTTTTCAGCAGCTTTGAGTCTTCACTACCAGAATAACATTTTTAGGCAGAGTAATTTAAAGGGGTTGTTCACCTTCAAATTAACTTTTAGTATGATTTAGAGAGTGGTATTCTGAGACAATTTGCAATTGGTTTTCATTTTTTATTATTTGTGGTTTCTGAGTTATTTGGCCTAGCGTCTATGCACTGATTTGAATAAGATATTGGAATATAAATAGGAGAGGTCTGAATAGAAAGACGAGTAACAAAAAGTAGCAATAACATTAAAATGTATAGCTTTACGGAGCATTTGTTTTTAGATGGGGTCAGTGAAAGCTGAAAAGAATCCAAAGAAAAAGGCAAATAACAAAAAAAAACTATAAATAAATAAATAAATAAATAAATAAAGAAGACCAATTGAAAAGTTGCTCAGAATTGGCCATTCTATAAAATACTAAAAGTTAATTTAAAGGTGAACCACCCCTTTAACATTAAAACTAAGATATACCATCCCTGACACCCAAACTTGATCCCCCACTGGGCATACAAAGAAATATCCACTTGTATGGTTAGATAATAAGTGAAGTGTACAAGTAATTTAGAAGTTCCTGTGCACCAATCATTGGATACAGATCTTGCTCCATCAACTTTAAAATTGTGTTCCAGAAGTTCTGTAGATACTTATAGTTTACCAGTACCGTTTCAGTAAATAAAAAAAAATTGTTGAGAATTGCCATTCCTTTAGGTTACTGTTCCCCAACCAGTGGCTTGCAAGCAAATTGTTGCTTACCAACCCCTTGGATGTAGCTCCAAGTGGCCTGAAAGCAGGTGCATATTTTGTAATTCTTAGTTTTGGCCAATCACATCCCTTATTTGGGACCTCCCTGGAACTATTTTGATGCTTGTGTTTTTCCCCAACTATTAAGATTTGAAAGTAATACACGGATAAAAAAAAGGTTAATGACCACCACTTTAGATAAACTAAGACAGCAGTTATAGTCTTTCTGATACATTCAGTACAGCAATAGTAGGATCAGAAGAGATACTTGCCAATTTTTGTTTTGTAAACAGATACCGGGGATCTTTTGATAAGGCACATGATTTGGTTGGTTGCCATGCATTGCTACTCTCTTGAAATCTAGTCGTTAACTTATTTGACAGACCAAAGTTAATTTGAAGTTTGGCCAGATAAAAATTTACCAGAAATCTATCTGGCGGGTTAGAAAGGAATACAAGAATATTAGCTATATCAATAGAGATGTTTTGATGGGCCGATTTCAGACCAGGAAGGGTATTTGCTCTAGGAATCAGATCTCGCTGGAACACTTCTTGGACAATATTTGTCCTTTAAAGAAAGGACCACGTTGACAGGGTCCTTTCCCAAATAGTTAGCCTACTGGCCATTGTATAGGGCCATCCCCATCAGTGTGTTCTGGCCAGATAAAATTTATAACATATCTATCAAGCAGGTTAGAAAATCATTGTGTTTGAGGTTGGTGAATATAAAAATATATCAGCAGCATAAAATTTTTTTTCATAGACAGGTTTCAGAGGAGGAAAGACAAATGTTCTAGGAATCAGGCCTCACTGAGGCACTTCTTGCACAAGATATGTCCTTTGAAGAAAGGACGACATTGACATGCCTATGAGTAAGTGCCCCAACAGGCACAAAACACATTAGGCTTTTTCCTTTATGCTCTAAGTGTTTTTGTACTTTTTCCTATTATTGTTTAGATTTTTTTGGAATCTCACACCATTTCTCCATGTTTCACATTGAGAAACACTTATTTGTCAGTAATATTCTCTCTTTAAATTTTCTGATCCCCATTCCCTTCTGCAAATGAGTTTTGGATGCTAAGTGATGTGAAGCTGTCAGCCTCTTTGGTTGGGTGCACAAAAATTAAAGACGAGAAATCTTTTCCAACTCTACTTGCCGCAATGTGACACTTCAGTAAAACCCAGACTCTGTACAAGAAACATATGCACAATCATCATTTTGTGAAGATAAAAACATTTAACGCTTATAGCAGAGGCACAAAAGAAAAGGGAAAAAAATAGAACGGAATTGTTATTGTTCTTTCCTTGTCTGTCACTTCTAAGTGGTAATGAATTGTGGAATACAGATCACGATATGCGCACATTTGCATTTTTATGGCCTTTCAATTGGTAAAAGATTAGAAATTTAATGCAAGCTGTTGATACTCCTCTGTGTATAACGTTCATGGTGGATCTTACATTTGGATTTATTAAGGGGCATATGGATGAAGGTGTGTAAGAAGCCAGCACTGAAATACTCCTAGCATATCCATGGTACTCCATGTGAAATTCTACTTACTGAAAGTGTTAAGGCAAGTGTGAAATTTGGGTCTAAAAAGAGGTGTCTAGATAGAAAAAAGAAGTGTTAAAACCGTCGTTAGTGCCACTACTCTTTATATAGTATTTACTCTTTTCATGCCAGAATTTTGACTCATCACTGAATTTGCACCATTGTCCACAAAGGGTGTGGGGGTGTAAAATGTTGGTTTGGATACGGGACCTGTTATACAGAATGTTTGGGACTTGGGGTTTTCCAGAAAGGGATCTTTCCGTAATTGGATCTTCATACCTTAAGTCTACTAAAAAATAACAAACCCAACAGGAGTGTTTTGGCTCATATAAAAATTCATTTTACTTGGATCAAGTACAAGGTACTGTTTTATTATTATTACAGAGAAAAAGGAAATCATTTTTAAAAATGTAAATTACTTGCATAAAATGGAGTCTATGCAGGGGCGCGACGCCAATGAGGCGAGCTGAGATGCTCGCCTCAGGCGGCAACGCCGGAGCGGTTTCCAGGGGCGGCAAAAAGCCGCTCCTGCACCTTTAAGAGCCGAATTTCCGGTTTTTAAACCGGAAATTCGGCTTTACGAATGCGAGAGAGCGCAATTGCGCTCTCCGCATTAGTGTTCCTGCCTCCCCTCCCGACAGGTAAGTCGGCGAGGGCGGGCGGCATTGCAGGAGCCGCCTCAGGCGGCATTAAGGTACGAATCGGCGCTGAGTCTATGGGCCTTCCTGAAATTTGCACCTTTATTCATATGATCGTTAGCTTTGTATAATGGATAAATCCTGTAATCATAATGTACTAATTCATGCGTTTTATAAATATTTCATTTGTATAATAAATATAAAATATATTTTATACATTTTTAAATATGTCACTATATCTAATGTGAATTTCTATTATTTTAAATGAATTCTTATTATATTTCTTTATTTTTTTCTGCTCTCAGATATCAGATATACAGCACAAACACTTATAATTAATGAGGTAGTGAAGAGAGGAAGCCCCCAGGGCATTACTCACCTTTGTATACCTTATAATTGAACTCATTGGTTATTTGTTCATCTAGCCGGGCAGCAAGATTGATGACATTGGCACCGAAGAATGCAACATTTTCACATTAACTGTTTTGCGTTCTCTGAAAAACAACTCCAGTGGAATAGGTGATAGGTTCGGGGTGTGGATACAGTTTCGATTGGAGAATGCAAGGATATTAACAATATCAATAGAAATGTTTTGATAGGCCTCATTGGAGAACATAGTGTATTGGACAATATATGTCCTTGAAGAAAAAAAAATACGGTAACATTGAGTAATTGATTATCTATTATTATATAAATATCAGAGTGTTCAAATTGATGGTTGACTACAGCTTCAAGAACCCCAAAAATATAATTAAACCAATTTTAGGCTGCTGTACAATCGTGGGAAGAGTTATGTTGTCACTTACATGCTCCTTGTACCTCTGTGTTTGGCTGTTTTTCCTTCCATGTTAACACAGTACGTTCCCCATGCCTTCTGGGAACCAGATTGCAAGTGTGGAAGTGCAGTCTCTGTATACTTATTTCATATTTGCGGCTGGTGACAAGATATTCTAGTTAAGGATTCAGTTTGAAGACTCAAGCATAGAGATAGATTCAGAAGAAAAGTACAAATGCGCTGTTCTAATGTATGCTTACTCTGCTAAAGATACCATTGAATAAATTCACTACAACTGGCTGCTGAACTACATAGTAATGCTGATATGAACCATAACTATATGGCAAAAAAGTATGGGAACACCTACCTGTTCAACATGAGTTCTCTCTTTGCTGCTAAAACAACCTTTCTCCGTTTTAGTTCTGGGAAGGCTTTTCATTAGATATTGCAACATTGCTGCTTGGATTTGCTCCCCACGATAATATATAGAAGAAGTTGGGCACTGACATTAGGGGACGGCTCTGGTTTGTATCAGTTGATCCTGCAATTGATCCACCGGTGTTCTGTTGGGTTGAGGTCAGGGTTCTGTGCAGGTCAAGAGCACTTGAGAAAGGGGGTTGATCCCCTGAAACGTTGTGCAGAGATCTGAATTAATCATAAAAATTCAGCACATTTTGCTTGGTGAGTGCCATCTGATTTCTTCTTGTTATTGCTTCATGTATGGAACTGAAGAGCAGCAAAGTTCCCAGATAGAGCACCACAGTATTTAACCCATGGAGGTAGGATTCTATTGAAGTTTTTCTGTGCAGGTCAGTCAAGTTCTTCCACTTCCATCTCAACAAACCCATTCTGTATGGACATTGCTTTGCACATAGGGGGATTAGAGTACTGAAATGGGAAAATACCTTCCCCAAATTATTGGCACATAGTAATTTGTATGCAGTTTACAATGATGGGTGTAGCTAATTCCAACAATTAGGGGTGTACACATTTTTGCAGCCAAGAGGAGCAGCCTTCTGCACTAACTTTCTGCCATTAATTTTATTGAACCAGCTACTTCTACTCCTTCTTGCCTTCTGTCCACATTTTGATGATGTACATTGATCCAAAAATAGCTAAAACCAACCTATATGTATATTATTTAAAGGGCAACTGCAGATCAACATTTAAATAAATTAAATTGCATTTTTTTTATGTTGCCAAACGGAAACATAACAGCATGATGTTCCTGCTCTGTGAATTTCCAAAAAATGCTTATATTTCCTGCTATTATGCTACTCTTTAAAAAGATGTCAACCTAATCTGCAGCCAAAGCTGTTATTTATATTGTTTATTCCCATCTTGATAAATCGATTCATGTTGCTTTATTCATATATCTTATTTCCATCCTATACATACCTCCATCGTCCATCTTTCCTGGCCAAACTGAAAAATTCTCCACCGAAGAATAAATTCCTTCCACAACTACAATCACCAACTGTCCGTTCAATGCAGGGCCTGCTCGGAGGTAGACAAACCAGAACTGACAGCTATACAAACAGCAGCACATTTATGTGTCTTTGCTTGTGATATCCTGTGGCACCACAAGCGTGTGGCATGTATTTCCCCTCCATTCTCACTTTGCCCTAAGCATTATTTGGATGTTTTGTTGATAGATGCAGGTGGTTAAATATAGTGTAGCTCTTTCATGTCGCTTACAAGCAAGTGAATAATTTCATGTTGCAAGCAGAATGCCAAGGGACAGAAAGAACCTTATGGTAATGGTAGCTGTGGTATGATGACAAAGTACGACTTCCAGGACAGTAAATCAGAGCCTGCATTTTTTTTCCTGGCATGTTCTGCTGTTACAAATCAAGCCACTTAAATTAGTAAATTACTTCTTGCATATGCTCTTTAAATATGCGCCTAATTAAACCATACTTTATTGAGTGAATTTGTTTCCGCTGCAAGCCTGCGTATGCTAACGTACATTTCTCAGGTTGTGTAGAGTTTAAAGAGATGAATGCACTAGACTTTAATTTTAACCATTGATGCACGTAGATATTATTTGGGCTGCCCTGAGAAACTTTTCAGGGATTTTCCCCATCCCCAACACATTGGAAAGATAATTTGTTTGTGGCTTTCTTTATTCATAGAAGAGTCTGCAGTTATTATACCTACAGATACCTACACATATTAATCAATATCTTACAGATCTTTTTCTAAATAGAGATGGAGGCCATCTGAAACAAAACACTGATATACTGGTATTAATACCAAAACCAGATTGATTCAGTCCACTGAAGGCTCCCTTACTTACTAGTTAAGAATCCATTCACACACTTGTTCTAGTGCGAATGATCATTCCTGAGTTCAGCTTTATAAGATCTCTTTTGGTGTCAAGCAGGGGTCGACCAAACTTTTTTACCCATGAGTCATTCAAGTGTAAAAAAGAGTTTGGGAGCAAAATATATATATATATATAGGTGTTGGCTATTAGTCCAGTGAATTAAACATAGCTGTGCCGTACCCAATGCACAGACTGTGTAAAAATAGACCATGTGTGGACTATTATGCTGCATCTGGCACAGGTCCAACACTCTTCCTGCACCTGACATGCTGCTACAAGGAACTGTGGACTTGACACATAGAACTCCACCTATGTACAAAGGGTTACCACCTGTCCAGTTTTCACCCAGACAGCCTGGTTTTTGGAAGGGCTGTCCGGGTGAAAACTGCCTGAACACTGAAGTTAATGGCATGGTGATCAGTCAATTGCTTATCCCCACCTCATAACACCACCCCCTACTCAACAGACCCTTCCCAGATCCTCCCCCACCCCTCCCCCAATGACATCAATCCTGCCCCCAACTCTACTTACTGTACTCTAAACAAAAATATCTCTACTGCATGTCAGCCATGCAATGGTAGCTGGAAAGTTGACAAAAAGAAAACTATATTATTTTATGTTGAACTTTTTCTTTGTCAGATCAACATGTTAAAGCATTTAACCAGTGACCTTTATGATAAATGGAGAGGGACTGAGGCTCTAAGATATGTGTGTATGTGTATATATATATATATATATATATATATATATATATATATATATATATATATATATATTTCTGTAGGCTTCTTTTTTGCTGTAGTGCTCTTTTCATAATTCTACTTGCTCCATATACATTTAATATTCTCTATGTATGACCCTCCAGTGGGAGCTTCCAAGCACCAACTATGTACATGTTCCTGGAACAGTGGTGGGCAACAGCTGGTGAATTTCCAAACCTGACCTCGGCCTGAACCTTTCCACGTTTCTTGAGCTGATTAATAACTGATTTACAGCTTCAAGCATTTAATAGAATAAACCAGCCTGTTATCGTGGGAAGATGGTAAATGCAATTGCTCTGCACTATATATAGTTATATGGCTACAGTACATGGTTCATTAGGATGAGTAAAGATGTTATCCCCAAATCCAGCCATTCACGAGAGACCCCCTGGTGCACACGATAAAGATGTAAGGCATAAAAATAAAAAAAATAATAAGAAATGTTGTAAATAAATACATTTAGAAGAGATACATAATAATTTACTGTTATTTATTTCAATTGCAATTACTATATTTTTGTGGATAAGCATATTATACCTATACTGTATGAATTAAATAGCCAGTAAAGCAATAGAGATTTTTCTTGACATTAACGGAATCTATTTTAGAGAATGATGCTGTATGTTGAAATGTCTTTCTTGTAATGTTATCTTGTAAGGTTATTTGTTCATCCCTCAGGGTAAAGGTGTGCAGTGCCCAGAGATGTATCTGTTTGACCTATAATATATTTATAAAGAGCCACCACGTCACCACCCAAGTGCCACCTTCCTCTGAGCAAACCCAACTGAAAAAGCTTTTTTCCATAACTAACCTAGTTTCATTAATCATTTTGTTGCTTGTCTCTACACTTTTTCCAGTTCAATAATATCCTTGTCATGAACTTGTTTCCAACTGTGAGCTGGGTGAGTAAGGTGTGGTCTTACCAAGGATATATAGATGCAAAATTATCTTTTTCTTACTTGAAAGTAATGCATACCCTTAGAGGCCCATTTATTAAAGAGTGAATTTTAGTGGTATTACCTACCCAATAGAATCAGCACAGCTCCCATTGACTTCTATAGAACCTTGAATTATTTTACTTGAAGTTTTGTATTAGAGTTTTTCGAGTTTTTTTACACAAAAAATTTATCAAAATCAGAATTTTTCTGATTATTTAATTTAAAAAAGTCTGACGAAACTAAAATCCCCAATTTATACTTATTTATGATTAAAGAAAGCTTGATTTAATTGGATTGGGGAAAATCTTGATAAAATCAAGTAAAAACCCAAATCGTATGTTTTTTTTCCAGATTGTTTCCCCCAATCGCTTGATTTCTTTCAGGCTACTATTTCCCGAAAAGTCTGAATTTTTTGGATTTTTGGCCAAAAAGTCAGATTATCAGGTTAATTCCGGCATAAACCACAGAAACTTCCGAATAGGATAGGGACCTCTCCCATTGACTTATATACAACCGTTGGGAGGTCTGGGATGGTGGATTTTCAGATTCTGACTTTTTTGCAGCCTCTGGTTATAATAAATATTGAAAAAGTTTTGAAAAAAATTTAATTCAAATTTGAGTAAATATACCGCTTAGTGATACTTTTTAGAAACTTTTTTTATTAGACATATATGGTGTTTTATACCCTGGGGCTAATTTATGAACATAGCTGCTAAATGGCACAAGTAGTTACGCATAACTTTGGTTTCATTAATCACTTGCAATAGACTGTTCCAAGCTAATGATTTCTTAGCTTGATTTCTTCCAAGTGTGATTGTCACAGTGGGTGGAAAATGGCTGCAGTGGGTGCATATATTGACACTATTCATTAAAGTTACTGTACTTCTGTCTAAACACACCCCTTGCACTTCCATTGTTGAACTAAGCACCATTGTGTCTGTTCTTCCTCTTCTGATACATCATGGGCAAGTGCACCTATTGATGGAACGCTGAAGAACTCTGAGGAGCTACCCTCAGTGAATGTGTCAATAGTCACAAAAGTAATCAGTCGAATGGTGTTTTAATGGTGTTTTAACCCCCACTTTGGGTATTTGGGACACAACTTGTGGCCAGTTCATAAAATTGAACTGTAAATTTGTAAAATGTTTGACTCATAGGGCTACAGTACCTGCTGATTTCACCTACTGGTTTCTATGACTTACTAGACCTGGTGCAAACTTAGCACCTTAGCATCATTAATTATTTAAAGGAGAAGGAAAGCCCCAGGGCGCAAAACCCCTCCCCCCTCCCCTCCGTTGCCCCCCCTCCCTCCTCCCCCCTGGCCTACCTGTCCCCCTAGGCAAATGCCCCTAACTTGTTACTCACCCCTCTGCGCAGGTCCTGTCCACGGAGTTCGCAGTCGCCATCTTCTCCCACGTGCGTCTTCTTCCTCCTCTGACCGGCGTTTTCTGGCGCATGCGCAGTAGGAACAGTTACCGGTACGGCTCTACTGCGCATGCGCCGAATGTCACGAAGTTTTCCGATTTCACTTCGTGACATTTGGCGCATGCGCAGTAGAGCCGTACCGGTAACTGTTCCTACTGCGCATGCGCCAGAAAACGCCGGTCAGAGGAGGAAGATGACGCGCGTGGGAGAAGATGGCGACTGCGAACTCCGTGGACAGGACCTGCGCAGAGGGGTGAGTAACAAGTTAGGGGCATTTGCCCAGGGGGACAGGTAGGCCAGGGGGGAGGAGGGAGGGGGGGCAACGGAGGGGAGGGGTTTTGCGCCCTGGGGCTTTCCTTCTCCTTTAAGGTGTGGATGTATCCACTGAATAGTGATGGGAAAATTTGGAGTGTTTCGCTTCGCAGAAAAATTAGTGAATTTCCAGCGAAATTTTCGAAACGACGAAAAATTTGCATAACGGCATCTGTTTTTGACGCCGGCATCCATTTTTTGGATGCCGGCGAATTTTCACTGTGGTTTCGTGGGAATTCGCACCTGGCGAATAAATTCGCCCACCACTACCACTGAATCCTTAAGTACTGGACAGTGGACTTTATATTATTGTTTAGAAAGATGCAAACTTTAATTCAGTTGAATTCAGTTATATGATGCGGAAAAGATAGTTTAGTGGGATTATTGTAAGACCTTAATATCAGTTCTGTTCAGGCACAACAAGAGACATTTCCCTTTATTGTTTCGGAAAGCACAGTAAAGAGCACTTAGTAGGATAAAGAACAATTATCTATCAATAAAAAAAATGCAGTTAATAAAAATGGCTTGCTATTTTATAGGCCTCTATCATTTATAACCTCATTTGTGCATTTTGATGCTCTTTATAAGTTCATTTACTCATCGCCAAAATAACAGCATCTTTTTTTTTTCTAGAATGCATTATACGATCTGAATGCCGGCTTAACCTCAAGTTATTAATTTAAAGCACCAATTGCTCTCTAAAGTATTACTTGGAAACTCATTTGCACAGCAAAGCATTCCTTCCAAATAAAAGTTACAGGGAGGCAGCTATGGAAACACATCTTTTCCAATTTCACAAATCCTCAGCTCTAATATAATTAGGGTGATAGCAGAAGCCCTCAGGTGAACCTACTGCAAGGCGGAAAGGTTCCTAGGAGTTGGTTTAAGAGCCTTTGAAAATTATGATCTTCTTTAGCATTATAGGATATATTCCTTCTAGCCAATTAGTCTATGTGCACCAAACAATATACATTTCTCTATACTAGTCACTTCTCTGCTACTGTATAAAACAGCAGTCAAATATAAGGGATTCGACTGTGCTCAGGTTACTTCAGTGATCCCCAACCAGTAGCTCGTGAGCAACATGTTGCTCTCCAACCCCTTGGATGTTGCTCCCAGTGGCCTCAAAGCAGGTGCTTATTTTTGAATTCCTGGCTTGGAGGCAAGTTTTGGTTGCATAAAAACCAGGTCCACTGCCAAACAGAGCCTCAATGTAGGTTGACAATCCACACTGGGGCTACCAAATGGCCAATCACAACACTTATTTGGCATCCCACAAACATTTTTCATGCTTGTGTTGCTCCCCAACTCCTTTTTCTTCTGAATGTTGCTCATGGGTTCAAAAGGTTGGGGACCCCTGTTACTTCCAGTGAATTAAACATCTGGACTTCATGTGGTGAGCGCCCCTTAATGCCTGTCCTAGGCTTGTATCTTCTTTGTCTAAATGACATACAGAGGACCTCTATGTCCTTCCTTCCTTCCAACCATATATATATGCTGTACAGGTATGGGATGCATTATCTGTAAACTCCTTATCTAGAAAGCTCCGAAATTGTGGAAAGGCCATCTCCCATAGACTCTATTATATCAAAATAATTTAATTTTAACTTTTTCTCTGTAATAATAAAACAGTACTTGAGCCCAGCTAAAATATAATTAATCCTTATTGGATACAATAAGGGGCCCTTTATTTAGGGGCCCATTTACTTAGTTTGAGTGAAGGAATAGAAGAAAAAAATTTAGAATTTCGAATTTTTTTTGGCTACTTCGACCATCGAATGGGCTTCTTCGACCTTCGACCTTCGACTACGACTTTGAATCGAACTATTCGAACTAAAAATTGTTCGACTATTCAACCATTCGATAGTCGAAATACTGTCTCTTTAAGAAAAAACTTCGACCCCCTAGTTCGCCAGCTAAAAGCTACCAAAGTCAATGTTAGTCTATGGGGAAGGTCCCCATAGGCTTCCTAAGTATTTTTTGGTCGAAGAAAAATTGTTCGATCGATGGATTAAAATCCTTTGAATCATTCGATTTGAAGAATTTAATCGTTCGATCAACCGATTTTTCAGTCGATTTTTCAGTCGAATAGCGCTAAATTTTTTACGAATAGCGCTAAATTCTTCGACTTCGATATCCGAAGTCGAAGGCTTTAACTTCGACAGTCCAATATGGAGGGTTAATGGAGGGTTAATTAACCTTCCATATCGACCTTAAGTAAATTTGCCCCTTAAATGTTTACATGATTTTCTAGTAAACAAGGTAATGTTACTGGAATAAAAAAACTTTAAATTCAGTTATAGGATCAGGAATGCTCGAGACCTAGGGTTTTCTGGATAAGGGATATTTCCATAATTTGGATCACCGTACCTTAAGTCTACTAAAAGAGAGCTCAACATACAGGGGGTTATTTACTAAAACTCAATATATATCATATATTTATTAAACCAAGCTTGACCAAACTCCCATCCACAATTTTTTCTAATTTATCAATAAAAGAACTCAAAAACGTCAGGAAAAAAACTGATAAAACTGAGCGAAAACCCAAATCACACACATTTTTCGGATTTAACGCCCAAAGTGCTTTTTTCAGTTATCACCCAAAAAACCCTGAATTTTTCTGATAATCAGACAAAACTCGATGCAGACCATGATATCTTCAAATCATAAAAGAGACATCTGTCTTTGACTTCTGCATGACCGTGGCAGGTTTGAAATGGTGGATTTTCAAATTTTGACTTTTTGCAGCTTCAGGGTATAATAAAACTTGAAAAATTTGAAGGGTTTTTTTGACCAAAAAAACCCAGACCAGAAAAAATTGTGTTTTAGTAAAGAACCCTCTAAATGAACCAAATAAAATTGTTTTGCCCTCAATATGGACTCATGAAACATAGTCACCATCAAGTATAAGCTCCTGTTTAATTATTATAGAGAAAAGGGAAATTATTTTTTAAAATTAGAATTTTTTTTAAAATAGACTCTATGGAGATGGTTTTCCTGTAATTCTGAGCTTTCCCGATAAGGGATTCCATACCTGTAACAACATTTCTGTGTTTGCTCAAATCATATTATTGTTGTGGACTTGTTGAATAAATCTTTGTAATCTTACATAGACATAATAAAGATTCACTAATTGACCATTTAAGGCTACACTGATTGGTCCCATTCCTTGATACAGTTTCTGACAGTTTCTGATTTTTTCTTCTTGTTTCTCTGCAACAAAAGGATCTTGGGATCTTTTCACGTGTTTGCCATCTGCTGGTAATATTATTGACCAACAGAATGGAATAAGGTCAGACAAAACTACTTTACAATAATCTTTTGGCTAAAGAATACCTTGGAAGTATGCTTACTAAAAGTGTGGATAGGTAGGGATACAGTAGGTTCCCGTCATTCTGTTATCATTTTACTAGAGGGACCATCTCTTTTTCTCTTCATGTTTCTGAATATTTTGCAATGTTTTAATAAGAAAAAACTCTTAGGTCACAACATTTCTGAAGGAAATTCTATTTTGCATAAACTCTCTGTTGCTTGGTGTGTTAAAAACAGCTGAGAAGCTGCAGTTGGGATTTAGAGCTCGAACAAAAGATCTGCAGATAAAGCTTCTGTCAGATGTTGTGAAAGCCCCCCCTTTGATCAAAGTTTTTTAGAGTCTGATGGATAAACATCGAGTCTGAATGAATCCAGATATTGTAACGACTATAAGGGGCCATATTAAAGGAGAACTAAACCCTCAAAATTAATATGGTTAAAAATGCCATATCTTATATACTGAGCTTATTGCACCAGCCTAAAGTTTCAGCTTGTCAATAGCAGCAATGATCCAGGACTTCAAACTTTTCCCAGGGGGTCACCATCTTGGAAAGTGTCTGTGATACTCACATGCTCAGTGGGCTCTGAGCAGCTGTTGAGAAGCTAAGCTTAGGGGTCGTCACTAATTATCCAGCAGAAAATGATCTTCCCCTGTAATATAAGCCAATGCTACTGGGCTGATTATTAAATTCTGATGCTAATTGCACTGGTTTCTGTGCTGCCATATAGTAATTATCTGTATTAATTACTAATCAGCCTTATATTGTGACATCTCTATTCTATGTGTACTGTATATTGTGAGTGGGTCCCTAAGCTCAGTAAGTGACAGCAGCACAGAGCATGTGCAGGGAATCAGCAGAAAAGAAGATGGGGAGCTACTGGGGCATTTTAGAGGCACAGTTATTCCGTGATAAATGTCTGTAGTTTCCTTGGGCTAGTACAGAAGCCCAAAATATAATGTACAACACTTTTAATCTACTTCTTTAGTTCAGGCTTTATTTCTCCTTTAAGCAAATGTAGGATGGAAAATTTGACAAAAAATTCTTAAACAACGATTAAAGCTAAGACTAGGATTAAAATCGGATAGGGGGGAGGGCAGTCCAGATATTCATTGGGAAGGCTGGAAAACCTGTTGGGTACTTGAGATCTTCCTAAATATGGGCAATTTTCTTGATGAACCCTATGGTATGTGGGATAAAATCAGACAAGCATTTTGCCATTTTTCATCGTAGTTTGGCCTCCTTTTTCATCAAAGTTCAGTTTACCATACCAGATCAATTATGGCTTCTCCCAGTTATATACGGTTTTTCAGTGCAAGAGCAATCTATAATATTATAGTTTACTGTACTTATTTTAGAATAATGCAGATTTATATGCAGAGAAAACTTTGTTAATCAAATATTTATTCTTTGTCTTTGTGCGCAGGATTTTGGCACGTTTAAAAATATAACGCATGAAGTGCAGTGAACTGGCACCCTAATAAACTATAAATCAAATAATTCACTACATTTAATGGCCCAAGTTTAAATGTTAAAATGTTGGTTTAGCTTTAATTCAATTTTCAGCAACCAAACATACAATTTCTAGATTTAAACACTATTTAATAATTTCTGTATAATGATTTTTTTCCCATTTGCTGAATTTAGTATCTCCAGCCTGTTACACTTTTCCTTCGGTAAGCAATAACCACAACAGTTTCAATTAAAGTCTCATCATATGTATGTACACATGATGGACATTTAGTCATATGGATATAATTTTCAGTTAAGAAAAGTAATTTTATTTCCAGCTGAACAAGCACCCAACAGTAATAACAGTCAAGCAATACCATTACTTCGCTTTCTCCCAGGATGTACAGTACGGAAAAGGTCATATTTCTAATAGTCTAGGATTCCGTAATAATCAATTTGATAAGCTCTGAAAAATAAAGTACTTGAATATATCAGGAGTTGGGTTTTTTTTACTCCAGTGTTACATTTTACTAGTGGGAGGTCATTGTGCAGATTTTGAAAATCCTATCTAAATTATCAGTTGATTGAAGCAGTCGCTTTCTGACTTCGACTTAAAATGCTACTTTTTATCTAGGTCTTTGAAAAGTCATTTTTAAGTTTAATGTTATTCTTAGTGTGTTGAAAGTTCCTTGGTTCCAAATGGTGTTTAGTACCTTGTCGTCTTAAAACATTTTTGCAAATGTCAAGGAGGATTAAACCACATTTCAATAGGAAAAAAATATTATCACATTTCTGGGGTGTTTTGATTATAATGTGAAGAAGAAATGAGATTAAGGAAGAAGGTGCCATTGGTAGTAATGGGCGAACTTGCATCGTTTTGCTTCGCCGCAAAATTTGTGAAACGGCGAAAAATTTGCGTCCATTTTTTTTAAGCCTGCGTCCGTTTTTTAAACCGCCGTCCGTTTTTTGGACGCTGGTGACAATCTTTTTTGACGCCGTTGAATTTTCGCAGCCTTTTTGCAAATTTAATTGCCGGCGGCGAATTGCGCAAATTTGACGCAAATTTTCGCCTGACGAATAAATTGGCCCATCAGTAGCCATGGGTAATTCAGTGTTTAGCACTGCTGCTTTCTGCTTGTGTTCCAACCAAGACACTATCTGCCAGTATCAAATGTTCTGTCCAAACCTGTCTATGTGCATTTTCTCCAGACACTAACGGGGTTATTTACTAAACTATGAATGCAAAAATCACAAAAAAATCGTGATTTTTTTTATAAAATCAGACTTTTAAAAAATAATTTTTCGGAATTTATTAAACCCCAAGCATGGAAAAGTCAGAATCTGAAAATCCGGCATCTCAGACCTGTCGAGGTTGCATATAAATCTATGGGAGAAGTCCCAATGATTTTTTTGATGTGTGTTGGGTTTCTGGCAATACCCCAAAGTTTTCGGGTGAAAAGTATGAAGAAATCGTGAAAATTTTGAAAATTGGATGAAAACATTCAAAAAACTCATGAAAAGAAAACCTGATTTTTTCCCACAAACCAAATTTTTGGGAAAATGTAAATAAGCGTAAAAAACCCAAGCGGATTTGATCGGAATTTGTAGAAGAAAATATTGAGATAAATTCGGACTTTGATAAATAACCCCCTAAGGTTTCCTCTTACATTCCAAAAAAATATATACATGACCCTGATTTGTGCATGTTGTGTGAATCTATTAGGCCACTGTGTATTTGTGGTGGGGATAGGTAAGCAAAGGGCAATGATAACAAATGAAGTTGTGAAGATATGGACTCCACTTCTCTGCATCCCTTTCATGAGACCTTTCATAAACCTAGGTCCTCTTGAAAGTCTTTTTAATCAAACATAAACTATTTGTGTGCCCTTATAGGGCATGTAAAGGCAAAAAAATAAAATCCCATTTTTACTTTCTTTAATGAAAAAGAAACCTATCCCCAATATACTTTAATTAAAAAATGTGTACCGTTTTTATAAGAAACCTGACTGTATGCAGTGAAATTCTCCCTTCATTTACTGCTGTGGATAGGAATTGTCAGACGGTTCCTAACTGCTGAGCAGGGAAACAATCATACTTATGAACAGCAGGGGGAGCCCCCGCCTTACTTCCCAGCCATGCAGAACTCAAGCAGCTTTCTTTATGATGATCCCTAAGCAGCCCAGACCACACTGAGCATGTGCACAGTCTTAGTCTTGCAAAGATGTTTAACAAAGTTATAAGATGGTGACCCCCTGTAGCCAACTTTGAAAGCATAAATTATTTGTTTGATTAGTCTTGTGGTGCAGTAAGTTCATGTTTATATTTAGTATACAAAATACGGCATTTTCTATTTTAGACTTTACATGCCCTTTAAGGGAAGCACTCTATACATGTTGATGGTCATGCAGATGTTTATATGTATCCAATTCTTCTCAATCATTTCCTTTAATGTACCACTAGGCTTCATCTGTGCTTTGCTATTATTACCTGTAGTTGAAATTTCAGTTGGTTAATATCTATGAGTAGTCACTTTTTCCAGCTTTGAATCTCAATAGCTTTTGCAGGCTTTTTTAACATGCTTCACATGTTTGAGCATGGAACAAAAAACGACATTGTTTACCAAAAGGTAAAAGAATAAAAATTTAAGAAATACGTCTATGGATCTGGTAGGACCTTGTGCAGGAAGATAAAAGGTGTATATTTCTGTTTATTACACCATGTTCATGGCTAAGCTATAGATTACTTATAATGGTCTTTGAATGGAGTCATTGTGCAAAATCCTACCCAGTACTATGCCCAAAAATATTTTGTCTTCTATCGCAATCTTAATCCAAGTGTCTATTCTCCAGTGACCTCTCCAGTGGCTGCATATTCTGGCTGTCACATTGTTGTAGGTCTTTAGATGCAAGTTAAAGGTGGATCAGCTCAGTTTTTTCTCTTTCAGCATTATCACTTTGGATATCTTTAATAATTATATTATCTTTAATAATAAAATTTTTTGGCAGATCACCTATATTACCACCACCTTGCCAACATGAGTTAAACTAGTAAATAGTTTGATACTACAGGATTGGGATTCATTATCCGGAAGCCCAGTACCAGAGAGTTCCAAATTATAGAAAAGCATCTCCCCCATTTTAATAAAATATTTTTTAAAAACAATTTCCTTTTTCTCTGTAATAATGAAAAATAAACTTGATTGATTCCAAATAAGATAAAATCAATCCTTATTGAAGGCAAAACAATCCTAATTGGTTTGGTTAATCTTTAAATGATTTTTTGTAGACTTTAGATATGGAGATCCAAATTGCAAACATACCCTTTATCTGGAAAAATCCAGGTCCCAAGCATTCTGCATTACAAATCCCATACCTGTAAATAGTTTGGATATATTTTTGTATTGCTGCGAAACTGTTATGATTGAAGAGGTAGATGATTTAATATATATATATATATATATTGTTCCATTGCAACCTACATGGTATTGTCCTTCATTCTATAACGATAGTATTTAAATAGCTGCCAAGTAGATGAAGTGGAGACAGCCAATTGAATATATACAGATCCCATCAATATTGATCCAGTTCCAATTTTATCCGCATAGGATGAAACACATTATTCCTAATCCCAGCCAGGTGATGAGATTTTTTCCTGGATCAATCATCCCTTTTTTTTTAACTTAATCAAAAATAACCTTGAACATCTTCTGTTGGTGAAAAAATATACTGCATTTATCTACTCAATCAGCCTATGCAAACTGATTCCCCAAGCAACTGTTGTGCATTTCCGTAAATTAAACTGTTATAATTTTATCTTGGTAGCAATATAATGCAGATATTAGTGGCTAGTTGAGATATCACAGCTTTATTGAGACTTGTCCTTATATTGTTTTTTAGGCTGTGTGCGAAAAAAGTCAAATTAACTTCTATTTTTTTGGAATGTACAAAAATGTAATCTTGACAATAGTATGGCAGATGTATGGCATATAAATATGAAACAAAGAACACTCTTTGCCATCAAGCTAAACAAAAAGTACATTGAAAAGCTTACCTATAATATATACCTTTTTGCTGAAGAAAAGATTGCACCAAGATGAACAAGTGTCAACTAAGAAACCTACTGGAGAATGCAAGATGGCCCGTTTTTTTCGCCAAAGGCGCCCAGAGGCCAGTGTCCTCTGGCGCCCCCTCTCTCTTTTAGGATCTGGCTCATGCATATTACTTTTCTACTGGAGCGCTAAGAGCCAAGTGCTTAGCACTCCAGAATCAGGCAAACAACCCCTTTGGCTGGGCGGCATGCCGCCCCTTACTTTATACCACCCTATGCCCGGGTCTTTGTGGCCTAGATGCAAATTTGGGCCTAGATGTCCATAGGCATTGCTCTTTGTGGCTTTATACAGTCTACACTGGGGATCCCCAACCTTTTTTACCCATGAGCTGCACTTAAATGTAAAAAAAAGTTGGGATCAACAAAAGCATGAAAAAGTCCCTGGGTGCCAAATAAGAACTGCTATTGACTATTTGGTAGCCCTTGTGTGGACAGGCAGCCTTCGGGGGGCAACCAAACTTGCCTATAAGCCAGAAGTTCAAAAATAAGCACCTGCTTTGAGGCCACTGGGATCAACAAGGGGTTGAGCAAAATGTTGTTCATGAGCCACTGGTTGGGAACCACTGGTCTAGACCGTAAGCATTCCTATCAGATCAGCAAAGATGCAGCAGTGGAGAATGTTGCATTGAATTGGGTCAATGCAACTTGGGTCTTGATAATTAGGTTACTTTTGTGGCACAGACTGTCAACAACAGTAGGATGGCATTTTCACCAGTGCTTTTTGATTTTCATTTAGTTGACAAACATAAACTGGAGAGTGGGTGCATCTGCAACAGCAGTTATAGAAGCTATGCACCCCTAAAGCTGCTTTCTGCAGTCCATATGAATATTCCATATAGCTGAAAGGTATATCTGTCTTCTTTGAAGAAAAGAATGGGAAGAATGGAACCTTTTGGGAAGGTTGTATTCTTTTGCGGCATTGTAATTATGCCAAAAAGTTCTGCAAGATACAGAAAAGGTCATCTCATCTTTAATTTTTTGGCCAAAAATCAGACATGCTACACATATCATAAAGTAGTCTCAGTAAACCATTTATTACTATTATTGTAAAGCACAAATTATGCAGAAGAGTAGAATCTTTACAGTGTGCAAGTTTAGGCCACACAAACGAAAGGAGGTTCACCAAAGGGTTAACCAAAGAAGGCAAAACCAGCTGTGACCAGCAGGTCCCTGGGCAATCATGAGCAGAACTCGCTACTAAAGCCAATTTGATAGCTTGAAAATGAACTCATTAGTAGTCTTTTATCAGTTGAAAAAAGTCTATTAAATCCGGATGTTCGAAAGAACAGTACAGAGACTTAGATTTATTCTTATCCCATGTGTCACCTGAAGACATAAGTGAAATGTTTTTAAGAAACCAGTGAATGGCTTGATTTAAAGAAGTGTCTTTGTTTTTAGGATTAGAGATTCGTTACCTGAAAATATGAAAATTTGAAATTGGATTGATACAAAAGCATAAAGTGAGGACACATATAGAATGTGTTGACTGTTGTCACCCAAATGTATTTATCTTTAGAAATGCCTTGGCGTGACTAGCTGATGATGTGTGCTAGTATTACTTGCTTGTTCCACTGGAAGATCGATATTTTTTCATTTTAAAAATCCAGCTGCTGGAGCAAACATCTGCTCAAGGGCACTCTTGCTTTATTTTTAATTAGAAAACTCCTGTTTACAAAACTTTGTAGTCAAATTCAGACAATTATATGTAGTGATGGGAATTGCCGCGATTCGCCGCTGGCGAATAAATTTGCGAAACCGCAGCGAAAATTCCCGGCGTCCAAAATAAAATGAATATATGAAAGATCTGCCACCTCTAAGCAGCCCTTGGCATACCAGATTTTTCACATACATTTACTTGCCGCAGTCTCGGGCTGTGATCTATCAATGAATAAATGAAAGGTTCACTTATTAAATATGAGCTAAAATAACAATGACACTCTCTGAGGAATCCTTTGTTTAAAGGATCAGTAAAGTCCAGTCAGCTACTGTCTATGGGAGTCTTTGAATGACATTTAATTAGGAGCTCGTTCCTGGATATGTTTTCTTTTCATTGCACGTTGATAAATTAATTACATTTATCAGTAGATCTGGTAAAAAGCCAAATAAAAGTTACTCTTTTTTATAATGTTTGAATTTCATAGAATTATTGAGAGAATGCAAGATAAATATTGGGTTAATGGGATGTGACGACATGGGGCAAGGGCATGATTTATACATAGGGATATTATACTGTTCCCTGCCCCAACATTCTTCTCTGTTCCTTCATAATCCCAGTTCCTTTGCCATGCCTGTAATTGTCCAGTGGTTGATCATTCATTTAATTCATTGAGCTAGTTTATATAGTTAGCTTGGTGCTTAGTAGCTACAAAGGTTACAAGGATTATGACTACTGTATATCCAGCAACTAGGATAAGAATGGCCCCCAAGGACATATAGATTTAGCTTTTCCACCATAGCATAAATGCATCCACACTATGGTTAAAAGATTTTGTTGAAACTGGTTGAAATTAAGAACATGTTTGTGACATGTTTTTGAAGTAGGAAGGATAGGCCCAAAATCCAAATGTTGCACCGGGAACCATGGGTATTGTGATAGAACCCTGATATTAGCTGCTTCCATTGGGCAATCCTGCATTTAACAGAATGTGGTAGAGTGACAAGGAAAAGGAGGAAAAAGGTCACTCTAGCCTTAAGATTCTCCCCAGGGACTGAGAGACGCTCCAGGAAGGGAGTTATGAAACAGAGAATCAGTGCTCTGTTGAAAGACTTTAGTAGCCAGGGACTCCATTCCACAGATCCAGTCCAGACATTGGAGTTCACCTTCCACAGGAAAGCTGTCCTGGGGAAAGGCTATTTAAAGTTAATTGGAATGGTGAAGTGAGTCTCTCAGCAGGACATAGCAGATAGGAGACCAGGCTGTGTTAGGAACTCCCAGCGGAGCTGGGAGTGCCACCTGATACTGCACGGAGCAGAGGGAGCCTGTGACCCTGACAAAGTTGTGCCAGGAGGCTGAACACTACCAGGAAGGAGTCCTGTGAGTACAGGGGTGAGCCACAACATTGCTTTGTTTGCTGGTAGTCCACAAGAGGCCCAGCCTAGTCAGGGACTGCTCCAAAGTTTGAAGGTAGTGCCCATTGAGCTAGGTTTTATTTTATGATTTGTTTGTATGATACAATGGTCACCCCTGTGTCTGTGGATAATGGCCTGTTTCAGTTTTTTAAAAAGGGAAAATAAATTGTTGTTTTCCTTGAAGAAGCTGTGTGTCCCTGTCTTTAAGCTCCTCTGTCCTATGCTGCCTGCCCTCCATTGACTAATTCCCCTCTAAAGTTACATGTGCAAGCTGCCAGTTTGCCACAAGAAAAACAAATCTTCCAGCAACAGAAGGTACCCAACAGAAGAAGGCAAAGAGGGGAGAGATTAGAAAAACACCCCAAAAACATAGGGAAATGCATAAACACACCCATTTGAGTAAGAGGGTGCAAGATCTGCGAGAAGGTGAAATTAAAAATTGGTTGTAATAAGGGAATTCTCTATGTCTTTGAATTAGGAAAGATTGGTCCAGAATACCACATTTTTCTTTAATGCTCATGGATCTTAAGACTCTATTAGCTGATTTGATAGGGAAATCATGTGACAAGCATTAAGTAGGAGGAATAGCACTTCCTGCAAAAGTAGGTAGACAACAAAAGTATCCAAAGACACAGAAAAGAGTAGAAACTCACCCATGTGAGAAAGGGACTGCATGACATTGTGAAGAAAAGATGGAATTAAGCAAATGTTTGTGATCAGACAATGGGGGGGAGGTGCAAGACATTTGTCTTAAACCCCCTTCCTTGCTTTGGTGTATTTCTCTTCTAGATGCTCTTGGGCTGCTTTTCTAATCTTCTCCTCTTTGTTTCCAATGACAAAATGTGTCAGTCAGCCTGGTACATTGGCACTGCCTCATAAATACAAGCGTTCTCTAGGACAGTAAGGACATTTACAGGATGGAAACGCAGTGCATCTTTGGTTTATGCAGTTACACATTGGTTTGCATACATTTATAGCATGTGCATTGTCACACTGGGTTTACCCTCATTACTAACACATGAGACCTGTCTTGCTTTAGCCTTTAGAAGTCAAAAGGGTTATTATATAAGAACAGGATATACTACAGTGTCATGGCTGAGCTTCATTTGCGAACACACTTACGAGCGCAATAATAATTACATGGGTATTCCAACATAATATAACATTTGTCCACACCTTTCTTTTTCTGTTAATGAATATATGTTTAGGCTTGTAGATAAAATAGTTAGTATCAAACAAGCACTCCTAAATGTATACAAGTTTATTCAGTACGGGGGATTGGGTTATGGAATTTTTTTCCAGCTTTGGTTGGGACTTGACCCGGGAAAGCAATCGCCCATATAGTAGCTGAAGCAGTGCATAGTCACATGCTGACTTAGCGTTTCATTTGTAACAATTTGATAAATGACCCATATTCTGTTAAGGAATGGAAAGAATACCCAGCGAGACAGTGATATATATACGGCACAGCTCACTACCATTGACCCTCCGTACAAGCCATTACTAATAGATCATTTTCAATTTCATAGGTCAGGTTGGTCAAAGTATAAAAACCCGCAATTTAATATCATGAAATTGCTGCGTGTTCTTTATGGACTCAAATGGTAGCCAAAGGATTCTCATGCTGGTGGCAAGTAAAATGCTAAATTATAGAGCTTCATTTTTGTAATCATATTGTGGCACCTTGCTGCAGAGATTTTTTAGGGTTCTCTCCTTTTTTTTTTCGTGGATAGTAATAGTATAGTGATTCATTGAGAACATTCTAAAGTACTCTAAAAAGTTATCAGATAATAATATTAAGCAGCTGGGATAGAGGTTCCCGACTTGTGGGGCTAATAAACTCACATCGGCCACATTTTTAGAACCAATTGCCAGTATATAGGGAATAAAGCACTACCTATTCTAATATATAAGGCTATTAGGTTTCACCAAGAAGCTCCATGGCTTATATCAATAACTCTCAACTAGGGATGCAACAAATCCAGTATTCGGTTCTGGCTTCGGCCAGGATTCGGCCTTTTTCAGCAGGATTCCCCCGAATCCTTCTCCCCGGCCAAACCGAATCCTAATTTGCATTTGCAAATTAGGGACGGGGAGGGAAATCGTTGGGAATGTTCCAATTCCCATACCTAATTTGCATATGCAATTAGGATTCGGTTTGGTATTCGGCCAAATCTTTTGCAAGGATTCGGGGGGTTCTGCCGAATCCAAAATAGTGGATTCGGCACATTCCTACTCTCAACTAATTAATCTTGATAAGGGCTCAGAATGTGTCAGTCAAGCAAAAAATTGGTTTTAGGTAGGCCACTAGGTCTAAATGTTCTTTAGTAAAGATTGCTGGAATCTTTTCCTGTCATCAGCCATGGCAGAATTTTAGCCTTGTTAAAAATAAAAGGAGATGTATCCCTGTCCAGGTACCTCTCATATTTAAAGCTTTGAATAATGTTGCTGTATGTTGTGCTTATGTTCTAGAATTGAGCATAAAGTCCAGTGTTTCCCCTATTAATAAAGCATCATCTTCATTAATCAGTGCTCTAATCATGAGGGGTGGTTTTATTCTGACATTTGAGTTATTGAGCAAAGTTGGGTTCAGGGTGTAAAAAAGGCTGCTCTCTGCACCTCAGGTTGGATTTTGGTGTGAGGTGCAGAATGTATGCTCCAAAGGGCTTTCTCAATGAGCATGAAGGGGACATGATTTTGGGCACCTTAAAGGAGAACTAAACCCTAAAAATGAATATGGCTAAAATGCCATATAACTGAACTTATTGCACCAGGCTAAAATTTCAGCTTGTCAATAGCAGCAATGATCCAGGACTTCAAACTTGTCACAGGGGGTCACCATCTTGGAAAGTGTCTGTGATACTCACATGCTCAGTGGGCTCTGAGCAGCTGTTGAGAAGCTAAGCTTAGGGCTCGTCACTAATTATCCAGCAGAAAATTAGGTTGGTCTGTAATATAAGCTGATGCTACAAGGCTGATTATTAAATTCTGATGCTAATTGCACTGGTTTCTGTGCTGCCATGTAGTAATTATCTGTATTAATTACTAATCAGCCTTATATTGTGACATTTCTATTCTATGTGTACTGTATATTGTGAGTGGGTCCCTAAGCTCAGTAAGTGACAGCAGCACAGAACATGTGCAGTGAATCAGCAGAAAAGAAGCTACTGGGGCATCTTTGGAGACACAGATCTTTACTGCTAAAGGGCTTTGGTTGCCTTGGGCTGGTACAGATGCCCAAAACATAATGTTCAACATTTCTTTGCTACTTCTTCAGTTAAGCTTTAGTTCTCCTTTAACATTCTAGCACTTGGATCCAAGGTATTAATAAATAAGGCAGTAGATGGATTTGTATTTTAACTACACTGGTGCAGCTTAGTGTCTACATTCGTAAATCAACCCTAGAATCAAAAGAACTAGACATGCTATACATATACTGTACATCCAGGATAGAGGATTTTTAGTAAGCCTAGGCAAAATTTCCTTTGGTCTGATAGTAGGAGTAGGAAACAGAGGAGTAGGAAACAGAGGAGGCAGATGATGTGGGAGCTTTAACTTTAAACCTGCAACCCCTTCCCCACAACTGGATATTTGATTTATAAGTTGAATATATTCAACTTATATATAATATATTTCATAGTGTACAGCTCATGGATTTTCTTTGCCTTAAAATATATTTTCTCCCTCATACAGAGCACATTTCTGCTATTCTTTTTTTTCCAAAAGAATATATTTCACTGGGAATATTCTGTATTGTGCTTTTCATCAAAAACAACACACACATTTCAAAGAGTCGTGCATGCTGGTAGCACTGCCTTCTAAAATTTAGTTCACATATGCATTTCCTAGTAAGAGAGCGTGGCCACCTAGCCCTCCTGGTAGGAATCTGTCATTCCCAATTCCTGTATGCCGTGTATTTAAGATGCCCTTAGCTAAATACAATAGCCTTGGAGCTAAGCCAGTCCAGTTTGATTAAAACAAACCAGTCCATTCTGAAATGTCAACCATTATAACATACAGAACCATAAAACATTGTTGCCCTATTCACCTCCTTGTACTTTTTTTTTATAGAGCTGCAAAACAATGTAAATAATGATGTTGGCTCTTGTAAGATAACTAGATTGTGTATTATTTTTTATTTTATTAGTATTATTATTATTTTTTTTCATTCTCAACATACTGTAGAATATGCTTGCATTAATAAGCTACACTTACCTTAAAAAGCTCTTTAGATGCAACCACTCAGCATTTCAATCTATTTTAGAAGACCTGTTGGTAGCAATTATTATTTGTATTGGAAACATTATACAATTAAGAGACTTTTTTGGACTAAAAATGCCATATTTTATATAGTGAACTTATTGCACCAGCCTAAAGTTCCAGCTTGTCAAAAGCAGCAATGATCCAGGACTACAAACTTGTCACAGGGGGTCACCATCTTGGAAAGTGTCTGTGACACTCACATGCTCAGTGGGCTCTGAGCAGCTGTTGAGAAGCTAAGCTTAGGGGTCGTCACTAATTATCCAGCAGAAAATGAGGTTGGTCTGTAATATAAGATGATGCTACAGGTTTGCTGATTATTAAATTCTGATGCTAATTGCACTGGTTTCTGTGCTGTCATGTAGTAATTATCTGTATTCATTACTAATCAGCATTATATTGTGACATTTCTATTCTATGTGTACTGTATATTGTGAGTGGGTCCCTAAGCTTAGTAAGTGACAGCAGCACAGAGCATGTGCAGTGAATCAGCAGAAAAGAAGATGGGGAGCTACTGGGGCATCTTTGGAGACACAGATCTTTACTGCTCAAGGGCTGTGGTTGCCTTGGGCTGGTACAGAGGCCCAAAACATAATGTATAACATTTCAAGCTACTTCTTTAGTTACACTTTAATTCTCCTTTAAGGCAGGGCCTTCGCAAAAGGGAAGTATTGAAGATGTGGTGTACTGCAACTACAACTCCCTTGGGCTACTGTGCTTTAACCAATAAAGAAATGGCTGCCTAATGCAAATCAAACAGAACAAAATAACTTTATTCGTCAGAGACAAATGATACACAGGGTACTTACATCAGTAAAGAGGTATTTGCAGAATATATAGGCACACACACAGCTCAGACAGTATATCAGAGGTAGATGCAGGTGCATTCCATGAGGATGTAGTCAAGGCAGTACAACTTCCCTCTAGGCAGAAATACCTCACACGTGGTCTGGATCTCACCCAGTGGAGGGGTCATGGAGGAGAACCTAAAGCCTGACACTCTATCCACTTTGTCCCTTTACTGTAGGCAGATCTTACAGTCTGGGAAGTTACGCCCTGCTACACCTCCTTGATGGAGCATAAAGCTGCTTTTTATATCTTCCCTCACTGTCTTACTCAACTAGCTAATCTATAACAGATATATTCCTGCCACTCACTAGTCTTATTTAGTTGCTAAATCAAGAACATCAAGAGGCCTTTTTTGCCACTTGTTGGATATGTTTTTCCCCTGCATGTATTGTTGTGCTATGATAATTTGATTTAAATCTAGTTTTTAGAGAGAGTGCAATCATCCTTCTTTATTTGGTGGTATTGTCTCTGGAGATATTTATTGGTGGCCTCCCATGGATAAGCGCCTCACCATTATACATTGAGGTGTGTGCTCTCTAACCCCATTTAGCTTACTGGATTGAGAAAGCTAAACAAAGGACAGGGAAGACTAAACCAAGACACTTGTTTCAAAATGAGGCATGGGAATAGGGATAGGTTAGGTAAAACAAAATTACACATCACACAGTAAAGAAATCAAATAGTTTGCTATGGGATAGAGTCATCCTTTTAAACAAAATATAAGGGGCAGGAGTGGAAAGCACAAAAATGGGTGCAGTCTGCCATGTTTTTTGCAGTTTCTACTTTGCCCTACGGATGGAAGAAATGCAGAACATCTCTGCACTTTTGTGACCCTTCATGCTCTTGCACTTGTTTCTGGGGTCTCCGTAAATAAGCCCCATAATGTATATTTCAATCTGTTATTAGACAGTTCTTTGAAGAAAGAAAAGAAATGGCTTTATCCCTGCCCCCTCTTATCTCATTCGCGTTCACTTGCTGACCTTGCACCACAAGGGGAAATGAAAGCAATGCAAGAATTCCAACTTGCAAGAACATTCACATTTCTGCATCACAGAGAAGATACTTTTTATCATTGTGACAGACTAATCATAATGCATTTGCAGTACATAACTAAATTAACAGAAAATAAATTTTATAGCTGAAGAATTTGGAAACGCCTCATGGATTGTGTAGATTGGATGGGAATAAAGCAGCAATAGACATCAGTTTTACTACTGCAACATTCCGCATTCAGCATAACTTCAGAAATGGGAAAAGAATCTATTAATGGTTATTGGCCTGTGTATTTAAACCGCAGAGAGTAAGTCTTTTATTGCTGCTGTATCAGTGGGGTGTTAATACTCTGATTAAAATTATTTATTTACATATAACGAGCTGATACTTTATAAAGTTCTGTATGAAATGAGAAAAGTATAAACGAGGATGGTGATAAATGAATCTGTACAGGAACATCTGAGCCATTGGCTAATCAGGAGCCTTATGTTTTTGGAGTATAACCAACTTGTAAGCGGGGTGGTCTAAAATCTTAAAAAAAAAGTGTAACCAAAGCATTAGAATCTTCACAAGCCCCCAGCACTTTGTATCCTGAGCTATATGGCCCGGCAACCTACTGGAGGCTCTACTTACAACTAGTTTTTATACAATTAATACTTGCCTCCATGCCTGTAATTCAAAAATAAGCAGCTGCTTTGAGGCCACAGAGAGCAACATAGAAAGGGTTGGTGAATAGAAGGGGTTGGTGAGCAACATGTTTCTCGTGAGTTACTGGTTGGGGATCACTGGTCTAGAGCAAAACCTTTGGGCATTGTAAAGAAGGGAGCCAGGCGCAATGTCATAAAAGAGTGCAAAAATGTGACATAAAGAGGCTATTTAAGTAGGTTATAGAGCTGTTGTCAGGGATAGAGTAGAAGTGAAGGGTGGGGGAGAGGGGCTTCTACTGGTAAATTGGACCTGGCCTTGGCTGTTATTTTATGGCTAGGCTGGCGAAAAACTAGGCAGTTGTTAATCCCAGTAAAGTAGTACAGTCATCATTGTTTATCATATTAATGTCCAAGAAGCATGACTGCTTAGGCAAATTTTATATTAAAACTTCCATTTGTGTCAAGTAGATGATAAGCATCTAAATAAACCTGCTATGAGCATACCAACGATGTTTGAAGCTGATCCCATGACTTTTTTTTAACCCTTTTCAAATCTGTTTTATTTTCCAAATATTCATAATATATAATAACAATAATCATCATAATATTTCACACTGCAATATTGTGGCCATAAGATAGAGTCCTGCAGCGGGTTGGGTACCCGCAGGTTACCTGCAAAAACCTGTGGTACCCTGAGGGTTGTGGGTAGAAGTTCCAGGTACAGGTATAGACGTGGGTCAGTGGTTCTGTGGGTTTGCGGGTCGCGGTTTGGGCCGCAGGTCTTCTCAATAGCGATATTTACTCCTTTTTTCTGGTCATGTCTACTTCTGATGACGTCACTTCCAGTTTACAATGACAGCACTTCCTGTTTTACTCCTTTTTTTTATCACGTCTACTTCCGATGATGTCACTCCCGGTTTTCAATGACAGCACCTGATTCTTGATGGTCAGTGGGTCGTGGGTCCGGGTTGCGGATAAGGTACTTGCGGGTCAAGTCGGGTAGCGGGTTCAAGCGGGTAAGAATGCGGGTCGTGGGTCCTGGTTGCGGATTGCAGGTTGCGGGTATGGGTCGGATGTGGGTCCCAAAAAATGGACCCACGCAGGACTCTACCATAAGATAACTCCATCACTCGAGGCACCACTTGGAGGCCTTTTTCTCAAGTTGTAGTATCAATTCAACTGTTTTATTGCAAAAGGAGCTGAATTGTCTTAGTCAGCCATTTAGCATGATATCTTTGTTGTCGACAAACTTTTAATGATACAGTATATAAAAAAGTTAAATTTTCCCAGCAGACTCAGCTAATGAGTTCCAGTTGTCTTGCATTTGTCACAAGTGCTTTATGTAGATTTATCGGTTGCTTCACACTGCTAGGAAGCATCAAGGAAATGTGGTAGCTGCTGTCATATAATGAAACTGAACTATAGTGATGTCAGTACTTGGTTATGCATTTCAAAGAAGGATGAGCAAATGCTTGTATAATGAATACATATATTAAGGAGATGTTCTGTTATTGAAATATTATCTCTACTTCATTGCAAATGTTCGTGTACTTGTTTGATTATGGCCAGAATATATAATTTCTTTGAACAAGTCTTGGACTGTTCAACACAAATGCTAAAACCTGTTAGCGTATACTCATAGAGGGACTATTTATCAACAGTCTTATTTTAGTGGTTTTAGAGGTTTTTGAAACTATGAATAAACTCGCTAAAACCACGTATGTCATGAAAGATTAACAGATCCAATATAAAATGAAATACAAATGAAAAACAAAACGAAACCTCTATAAGTCCGAATTGGTTAAAAACGGTCCAACAGGATCAGCACAGCTTCCACTGAATGTTATAGGCAAATTTTCATATTGCGGTTTCTGTGTATTTTAAAACTTAATAAAACTCAAATATCTTGGGTTTTGAGGAAATATAGAAAAAACACAAATTTTTAGAGATTTGTAAAAAAAAAAAGAAATTCGAACCCCCATAGGTTTGCAGCACATGATGTTAGTTAATAGATTATGCATATACTGTATGTAAATGTAGACATACTGTAGATACAGGGATAGAAATATATAAACAGGGATAAAAACATTTTTTTATCTAAAAATTCGTGTTTTTAAAAACATTTCTGTAAAACTCTAACAATTTGAGATGTATGAAGTGTAAAAACCACAAAAATCTCTAATACAAAACTTTACTAAAAGTAAAAGCAGTTGAGGTCCAATAGAAGTCAATGGGGGCTGTGCAGATCCTATTGGACCTTTTTAAGCCATTCAGACTTTTGGGGGCCTATTTATCAAAGGTCATAATATTTATTAAAAAAAAACCTAATTAAATAAGTTTGAATGTAAAACTCCACTGAAGGATGCGCTAAAAATAAGAATACGGAAAACCTCTAAAAACTAAAGTTTTTTGGACAATTCCTAGTGAAAAAAATCTGAACATGATTTAAAGGGGTCCAATAGGATCAGGGGCAAATTTACTTAAGGTCAAATATCGAGGGTTAATTAACCCTTGATATTTGACTGTCAAAGTTAGGCGCTATTCGTTCGACCGAATGATTGAACGAAACATCGTTCGATCGAACTATTAAATCCTTCGAATCATTCGATTCGAAGGATTTTAAGCCATTGGTCAAACGATTTTTGTTTGACCAAAAAAAAAGCTAGCTAAGCCTATGGGGACCTTCCCCATAGGCTAACATTGACTTCTGTAGCTTTTAGGTGGCAAATTAGGGGGTTGAAGTTTTTTCTTAAAGAGACAGTACTTCGACTATCGAATGGTCGAATAGTCGAACGATTTTTAGTTTGAATCCTTCGATTCGAAGTCGAAGGTCGAAGTAGCCCATTCGATATTCGAAGTAGCCAAAAAAAGCATTCGAAATTCGAAGTTTTTTTTCCTCTATTCCTTCCTTCCTTCCTTTTTACAGATCCATGGAAAAAAATATAATTTCGATTGTTAGTAAAGATCTTTGAATTTTATTTCGTAGTAATTGTCCAAAAAATTTGAATTTTTAAGTATTTTTTAATGTGGATGTGCATATGTGTGGGACATTTTAATCTTTTACTTCCTTTTACTCATGTTTTTACACATCCCCCAGCTTTCTGATGATGCCACTTCCATTTGCAATGAGGTCACTTTTGTTTTGCAACAAATTCTCTGGTGTGAAAAGTTCCCTTCCAATTTCCTGGTGGCCAGAAGGTACAGTAGCAAGTCAGGTTGTAGACCAAACAGTTAAGACCATGCAGCTACAAGTTACAAAACTACAGGGTGTGTGTTGATTCCAGATTCTCTGGATGGGTAGGCAAATGGTCTAAAGACCTTTATCAACTGAAATAAATGCCACAAAGCAAATATTAATAATCTCTGAATCAAGATAATTTATACATTTCAGAAGTAGCGAGTAAGAGAGTGGCAATCAGTCAGGGCAATGCATGATAAATGATGACACAAAAATGATTAGGAATACAATCTGACCATAAAAATGAACGTGAAATAAAATTCCGGGCTCTATCACGTAGAGGATGGTCTGGATGATGATTGGAGTAGCTCATAAAAATTCTTGAAAGTAATAGAACTTAGAAAGGTTTACGAAGTCTAATATCTTTCAAGTGAACTACAGTATAATAACTGTGGAAAAAGCCTTCCGATAAAAGAGCTGTTACGGGGGAAACTAAGAGCATTAAAAGATTTTCACGCTGATCTCTGTTGAGAAATACATTATATGTGGTGCTTGCATGAAAACCAAAATATGTTTATTGGGTTTCCGTTTTCTAGGATTCTTTGCAGCTTAAAAAATAATTGAATCTATTTTAGCGGACTGTTGTATTTCTAGTCTTTCAGGGGCCTTTCCAGCCTTTACTGCTGCCGTCTGAACCAGTATCCCCATTGTCGCCCCCTCCCCTCCAGCACTTTCAACTTTTAGCTTCTGAGCGGGTTCAGGGTGGCCACATCGCTAGTGCACTCGCTGCAACAGCAGGGTCAAATTTCCATGTTAATAAAAGGAAATTCAGCTCTTAATGTTACCAGAAGTGGCTTTTTTCTGCCCCTGGTAACTGGCCTTTCCATGCGGCCCGAGACAAGGTTTTCGGCCCTGTTTATGTCAAAGCTACATATAAAACTATCTCCTCACAGTGCAGATTGTCAGTACACATAGAAAGAAAAACAGTTTGTTTTGAAACCACACCTGACCCTAAAGGTCTTTTATCCACTGCCCATATTCTCATGGGGGTAGTTAGAGAAACCAAAGGAATTTTGTATTTGGCTGCAAAAGCAGCATCCAGAAAGTTTTCCCTCCGCCCCAGAATCCACAAATGCGGACACCTTGACAGAGCCCGTAGGCCAGGTTAGTTTAACCGGAATCAAAACCTTGGAGGCAGATTGGGAAGAGGAAACTCCTGCACCCAAATGGAGCTCCCCTTCTCCATTTAGGCTTCGGAGTTTCCCGGCCTCTTAGAACATTGCTTCAGAAAATGCCCCTTTTCACCACAGTACATGCAAAGACCCAGGGTACGCCTGCGTGCCTTTTCCTCAGGAGTTAGATGGGACATGCCTAACTGCATAGGCTCCTCCTGAGGTAGAGGCACAGAGGGGTTAGGAGATTTTACATTGGTCACCACATTAGATCTTTTATTAGTAACCCCAGAGAAGTTTGTACTCCTCTCACCCCCTTCTCTCCCTTTGCCTTCTATCTACCTGGATGGCGAGGAACATGAGATCGTCCAGGTTAGAAGGTAGGGGATAATTAACCAAACTATCTTTTACAGAATCGGCTAACCCCAAATGGAATTGATTCCTTAGAGCCAAATCATTCCACCCAGTTTCCACTGCCCACCTGCGGAATTCGGTGCAGTACACCTCCGCATCCCTTTTACCTTGGCGCAACTTACAAATCGCGGTATTGGCAGGCGATGCACGATCCGGGTCATCGTAAAGAATGGCCATGCTGTTAAAGAAAGTGTCTGGGGAATAATGAGCAGGGTCTGAGGAAGGCAGCCTGAGGGCCCAAATTTGGCGGTCACCCAAAAGCAGAGTCATTATGAACCTTACTTTCTCCTCATCAGATTGGAAAGAATGAGGAAAGAAACTAAGGTACAGCTTACATGCCTCTTTAAAGACAAAAAATTTAGTGCGATCCCCACTGAACCTTTCGGGGAACACAATTTTGGGTTCATGGGGTCTAGTTGAACCCACAGGAGGAGGAAAGGGAGCGGAAACAGGAACAGGTAGCTGCTGTGAAGCTTGTGTATTCTCCAGCTGTCGGGTTAAATTGTGGAAACCCTGCAGGAGGTTATTTTGCTTCTGTTCATGGTCCTCCAAGCACTGCAATAGAGTGGTAAGAAGCGCTTCAGTGGTGGTTGGAGGAGGAGCAGCCGCAGCAGCTTTCGTCTTCCATGGCCCGTGATAATGTCACGACTGGCACCCGATACCAGAACAAGTGCCAAGTACCCTGGTCTCGGCTCGGCTTCACCAGTAGTGTGACCACTGTTGGGCTTCGGGAGGAGCCCTCAGCTTACTTGGGTGCCACCTGGACTTAACGAGGGGTGCGAGGCGAGATGTTCTGGCTGGCAAAGGGGCACGGCTGTTAGCAGAGTCTTTTTGGGCCGAAGGTCACGGTACAGAGGATTAAGCAGAATCGTAGTCAGGCAGGCTGGGTCGAGGCAGGCAGATAGCAAGGATCGTCAAACAGGCAAAAGGGTCAAAACTGGGTGATCAATCAAGGGGTTAAACAGAAGAGTAGTCAAAAGCGGGCAACGGTCAGGATCCAGAAGTCAGAATAGTCAAAATAGCAAGGCAGGGGTCAAAACAGGAATCAAACAGGTTCAGAAGGAAGCAAACAGATAGCACAAGGCTCAGGAGCACCAGGAATACAATCCTATCACGGGCACAGAATTCAAACTGAAATCCCTTTAAATACCATTTGAATTTCACGCCACTGCGCGCTGATGTCATCACGTCAGCGCACATGCGCAGAAAACCAGGAAGAGGTACGCGCACGCCCTATCAGACCAGCGCCTGCAAGGAAGCGGAATGACGCGGCGGGCGTCTCCGCCGAGTGGGCGGCAGGCGTCCCTGCCGTCCCCCCACTAGACCACCAGGGTAAGATTTTCTTACAGGTGTATCTAGTAAGGATACGTCTAAAGCAGCTGGACTTGTTGAGTGTTCTTGAAAACATTTAACCACTCATCCAAGCTTCTTCCATCAATAAAAGGCAAAAGGTTTGAAAGATTTCTCAGCAAGTGAAAACCATGAAACCATCATAGATAAAGGCAAGTGGCACAAAGCACAGTAGGCAGTGTAAAGTGCCACACTATGCCTTTCTCCTCTGGGTTAATCTTAGAGCCACAGGCATGTTCTGAAACACTGTGAAATATTCTTCCACCTTGACGTAAAAGGTTATGAGATCCTACATCAGGAATAGAAATACTAAGAGCTAACAAAGGTTATGTCTTTCTTCATTTCCTTAAAAGTATTGACACCTGGAAAAGAAAGTGCACATAAATAAGTAAAGTAGAAAAATAGAGGTTTGCCATTCTGATACATATGTACAACATTGAGATAACATGGGATAAAACAGTGAGGGTTGCAAATAAGACCTGTGATTGGCTGGTCTGGTGGTGAGCTACAGGTTGCTTATGAACCACTAGTTGAGGATCACTGGTCTACATTTATTCTGAGGCTTTAGCTGTATTTCTTACATCCCTTTCCCATCCAATTCATTAATATTTATAGGCAGCTTGTTGTGACCAAAAACAGGGCCAATTTACAGAACAGAGTTTTGTCACAGACTTGACAGATTGTTATCCTGACAAGAATATACCAAGTGTGGAAGCCTTGTCTATTGCTTTTTTCAATAAATTCTGAATCATAATATCACTCAAGGGAATCATAGTAACATCTACTCAGGAAAATACTTGGTATTTATTCATAGATGTATTTTTTATGACATTCGATCATTAACCATATGGGCACCATCATCAATAGGTGGAAACAACACACTTTTTCATTTTTATTTTATCAACATCTATCGATTGAATAAAGTATGGGATCTAATATATGATTTGCTTGCAGTCTGGGGTGTCCTGGATAGGGGGACTTTTTGTAATATAGTGTAATGCACCTACTAAAAACATTTAAAGAATTAAAAAAAAAAACCCTATACCATTGTTTTTCCAACTTCAGATCACTAAGATCTGAAGTTGCGCCACCAAAATCTTCGCCACACTTCGCCAGGCGTAGTTTCGCAAGCGCTACGCAAATTCACTAAAATGCGAAGTTGAGCTAAGGGAGGCGAACGGTAGTGAAGTCGCGTCAGCATTACTTCATCAGGCAAAGCAAAGTTACGCTAGCGATGCCTAATTTGCATATGGTGCAAAGTTAAAATATAATGGACTTATATGCTGCAGCAACTACATTACACTACACAAGCCAGGAAACCTTTAAAAAAATAAATAAAGGTGTTCTATTGCCCTACACATGTGCCCACTGTATCATTGAGTTGCCATATGTTAGGAAATATAGGGGGAAGGAGGGTACCCCCAAAAAAAATGTACGCTGTTTTTCATACTATCACCCTTAAAAAAGTAAGACGCCAGCCTTTTTTGGGACTTAGAAAAAATGTCATACATTTTTGGGCAAACTCCTATCTATTGTATTAAACTTTGCCTGGTCTGACCTGGCGAAGTAAAGTTTGGCGCAAGAGGTAACGTTCAGTAAAATGCGCAAGTTAGTGAATTAGCGTATATATGTCCCTTCGCAACTTCGCCTGGCGTAAGGGTGCAAAGTAGCGCTAGAGTAGGTCCACTTCGCAATCGGATTTACGTCAGCACCCGTTAGTAAATCGCTAGCGGTAGCCGTTTCGCACTTTAATAAATTTGCCTTCGGCTCCAGCACTAACGCAAATGGAATTAGTAAGACCCATGTACTGCACTGAGATGTATCTGCAAACTGAGACTTTTTCAGGTTTTTGGTGACAAAAAACTCAACCCGAAAAAGTTGCGGTTTAGTAAATTGGCCCCATAGAGTTTTAATCTGTTAATAAAAGATGAGTTCTAGGTGTTGGATAGGACATTTCCTATGAAAAATAGTCAGAAGCTATCATATAATATTATATTTTTTGGTATATATATGTGACCGCTGAACAAAACCTGACAGATCACACAAACACATTAAGAGGAACAAATGAGTTAATCATCTTACTGTGTACTGTTCACCTCCAATCTTTGTGGAGCTGGTTTTTAGTGTTGCAACTGGAAAGGCCGAAAAAACTCATCCCTGGAGAGACTTTCCGGTTCTGGTCCATAGATTGGGTGACATTTTACACTGTGATACAGATGACAGATTGCACTGAGCCTCCACAAGAGACACTAAAGGCATTACCTACTTCATTTCACTGCCATCTACTTGGAAACTGCTGATCTGTAATCTTGATGAGCACATAACAATACACTGGAATTCTGTCTAGATATATAGGCTCATGGATCAATCTGGTCCCATTTTTCTCAGCAATAACCAGTCTGTACCTTAGCTGACTCATCTGATATGAGAAACTCTGGATCTTGCATTAACTATACTTTAAAATATAAGTCCATGTAATTTTTTTTCTACTTAGTAGCTTTGGTAGTTTTTGCCCTCACTACACTCTGTATTGCATGATATCATATAAATGTATTTTTTTGTGTAAAAAAAAAAAAGTTAGACTATTTAACATTTATAATAATGTATATCCTATGACTTGTGCAAATGTATAGCAATCTGAAGTGCCTTTTACTAGCGCGATCAAGATCTTTCACCTTGACATCAGCTTTCTTCCTACTTTCTATTTGGTTGGGGATCTTAAGACCATTGGTAACTGACTGGATACAAGACATTGGTTTAAAAATCTGGTGGTGGAATACAATAATTGTGGAAACTGTTGCTTTGGAGCCCATGGACCTCTGGTTCTATCATAGTTATTGGACCTTATTTATACTCCTCATTATCATATATATTCTTTTTACATTGTGCTAGATTTTTGCATTTAGAAATCTTGGGGCCCATTTACTTAGTTCGAGTGAAGGAATAGAATAAAAAAAACGTCGAATTTTTCGAATGATTTTTTTGGCTACTTCGACCATCGAATTGGCTACTTTGACCTTCGACTACGACTTTGAATCAAACGATTCGAACTAAAAATCGTTCGACTATTCGACCATTTGATAGTCGAACTACTGTCTCTTTAAAAAAAAACTTCGACCCCCTAGTTCGCCACCTAAAACCTACCGAAGTCAATGTTAGCCTATGGGGAAGGTCCCCATAGGCTTTGTAACAATTTTCTGGTCGAAGAAAAATCGTTCAATCGATGGATTAAAATCGTTTTTTTTTTTTCGTTCGATCGAACGATTGCGGTAAATCCCGCAATTGCTGTAAATCTTTTGACTTCGATATTCGTTAATTAACCCTCGATATTCGACCATAAGTAAATTTGCCCCCTTGTGTACAGCCATTAATTCATGGACAATTAGCAACTCTGAAAGGCAAAGTAGTCTGGTGATGGAACCTGGGATGATGTTAGTTTGATGAACTTACATTGCTAAATTAATTATATTTACAGTAAAGTCACCAGAGAAAAAATGAACAATAAAACACAATTGAAATAAAGCCACGAGGATGATTATATAAAGAATAATTCTTTGTAGCTGACCAATGTTGATCTAAGGTCCACGTGCTCATGCCCAAGAACATCAGCAATGGGTGAAAAACAGGAACAAAGGAAAGAAGCAGGCACTCCTGAATTCTTATGTAGTCGGGTATAAAATAAAAGTTGAAAATGTATTGATGCAAAAGTAAGGGGTGAAGGCCTATTTATCAAAAGTTGTTTTTTAGTGGTTTTAGAGGTTTTTAGATACCATGACTAAACTTACTTTGTTTTAAACTAAGAATGTCATGATATTTATTAAATTATCCAAATAAAAATAGAAAAGATTGGAAAATTGCCCTGAACGATCCTCTAAAAAATACGTATACCTCTAAAATCTCTAGAAATTCCGGTTTTTCAGACATTTCCTAGTGGAAAAACAATCTGAAAAATGTTTAAAAGTCTGAATTGATTTAAAATGGTCCAATAAGACCAGCGCAACTCCCATTGACTTCTATAGGGCCTAGACAACTTTTACCTGGCAAAGTTTTGTATTCGAGGTTTTCATGATTTTTACACGTAAAGGGATACAGTCATGGGATTTTTTTTTCAAAATGCTAAAGTTAGTAGTACTGCTCCGGCAGAATTCCACACTGAAATCTGTTCCTCAAAAGAGCAAACAGATTATTTGGTATTTAATTTTGAAATCTGACATGGGGCTAGACATATTTTCAGTTTCCTACATGCCACTAGTCACATGATAAACACATGATAAACCTCTGATGGGCCTCTGAGTGTTATTCTGCAATTGTCTTGAAATTGTAGGTACTGTAGCAAAATTTCCACTATAGTCTTGATTACTTGATGCACCCTGCTGGCCTCTACTTGCATACATCTATTATATTTTATTATTCAAATATAAAATGTATTGGGTGTTTAGGATAATTTCATTATGGCAGCAAATAAGGAAAAATAACTGACCTACCCAGGTTAAACTCCCGGTGTATCCATTTCTGCTCTCTTGCTGTACACGTTGTACTGAGACTCAGTAAATGAATGCAGGCAGAAATGTTTTCTCATGCCGCTAACAACCATTCAGATTTATAATAACTATATACATGATTTTCTTTTGTCCCTGTGGTTTTTTTCAAATCCATTTCTCTTGGCAGGGTAATAAGGAATAATGATTATATCAAGTGACTTGGCTGCAGCCTTTGTAAAAAGCGACTTGTTCTATTTGTTATTTCTATTTTTACAAAAATGTTATTCTTTTTGCCATAATTCTTGCATGCTTAGGCCTGGACAGCTGCACAATAGTAGAGGAACACAGCAAACAATTCCCACACAAGTTCACGTCTTTGGCACTGTGATTGCCATATACACATTAGCTGCCTTCATGCCGAGGAGTTTTTGGAACTGGAATAGCGTTAAATAAATAAGACCTGTTGCTCACTAACATATGTTTCTGTTTTAATGCACTGTAAGTATACGGGCAGTATTCTCAGAAACAGGAAATATGGCAGAAATGGTTACGCTGACAAAACAACAGAGCATTAATTAATTGGAGGATACTGCTTTATAAAGTGTATTTGAAACATAGAAAAGCTTTATTTTCATTTTCAGGTTAAGGGGCAAATTTATTAAACATATTTAACAGTTACAACTTGAAAACACAATCCCTTATTAAAATGTAAAAATAGTTTTTTCTTATTTTCTGATGGTACTGACAATAATGTTGAGGATGTACCTTCATCTTATCAATTAGCCAGGTAAAACCTGGCAAAACAGACTTTGGTAAAAAGGGTAAAGAATTGAAGTATTGTAGCATTTGAAGCTTGTGATACATTTGTTTTAGGGTACGTGCATGTCTTAGACAATAGAGGATCTCTTTTGTCTTTATTTCGCTTTCTTGAACATTTTTAATAATAAGTGGCCGCTTCCAGCAATTTCACCAACATCACTAATAAAGACACACATATGAACTGTATGTACCCGCCATATTTAAATTAACAGTTTTGCTAGAAACAAAGTAACACTAGAGAAAATTCGTTAAGAAAAAAGTACATTTGCCAAGATTAAGGGGCCCATTTACTTAGTTCAAGTGAAGGAATAGAATAAAAAAAACTTCGAATTTCGAATTTTTTTTTTTGGCTACTTTGACCATTGAATTGGCTACTTCGACCTTCGACTATGACTTCAACTTCGAATCGAGCGATTAGAACTAAAAATCGTTCAACTATTCGACCATTCGATAGTCAAAGTACTGTCTCTTTAAAAAAAACTTCGACCCCCTACTTCGCCACCTAAAACCTACCGAGGTGCCATGTTAGCCTATGGGGAAGGTCCCCATAGGCTTCCTTACAATTTTTAGGTCGTAGAAAAATCGTTTGATGGATTAAAATCCTTTGAATCGAACGATCGAACAATTTGCGGTAAATCCTTCGACTTCGATATTCGAAGTTGAACGATTTACATTCGGCAGTCGAATAGCGAGGGTTAATTAACCCTCGATATTCGACCCTATGTAAATCTGCCCCCAAGTTTTGCATTTTGTTAAATATGTGTATTTGCTGAGAAATATTGTCTGATGGTGTTACATGAAGTATGAAGTAAATTTGCCCACCATTATGTCTGGGCCCCTGTAACACATAATAAGGTTATGTTTTCAACACATAGTTGAAAGAATATCTTGGAAAGCAAATAAATATTAGGGATGTAGCGAACGTCGGAAAAAAAGTTCGCGAACATATTCGCGAACTTGCGCAAAATTGCGAGCGGTTCGCGAACGGTTCGCGAACCCCATAGACTTCAATGGGAAGGCGAACTTTAACATCTACAAAAGACATTTCTGGCCAGAAAAATGATTTTAAAGTTGTTTAAAGGGTGCAACGACCTGGACAGTGGCATGCCAGAGGGGGATCAAGGGCAAAAATGTATCTGAAAAATCTGCCTGTGTGTGCTTGGAAGAGATAGTGTAGGGGGAGAGCTGTTAGTGATTTCAGGGACAGATGATAGTAAGTTTGCTGGCTAGTAATCTGCTTGATACTGCTCTGTATTGGAACAAAAAAATAAATAAAAGCAGTCCTTACAAGGACTACTGTTATTGCAGCAGTCAGCAGATGAGATCAGAAGCAGGACAGCTGCCCACTGCAGCTACATACAGAGCACTGCAGTAGAAGGTAGATTACTAGCCAGCAAAGCTACCTAAGCTTAAATGTCCCTCAAACCCCTGCAGACTTCTGTCCCTCCAATAACAGAGCAGTATCAAAACGATTACTAGCCAGCAAACTTTCAACTGTCCCTGAAATCACTAACAGGCAGCAGCTCTCTCCCTACACTATCTCTTCAGCACACACAGGCAGAGTGAAAAAAAGCTGCAGGGCTTCGGTTTTTATAGGGAAGGGGAGTGGTCCAAGGGAGAGCTTCCTGATTGGCTGCCATGTACCTGCTGGTCTGGGGTGAGAGGGCAAAAAAAAGCGCCAACAATGGCGAACCCAAAATGGCGAACGTCGCGCGACGTTCGCGAACTTCCGGCGAGCGCGAACACCCGATGTTCGCGCGAACAAGTTCGCCGGCGAACAGTTCGCGACATCTCTAATAAATATGTACCCCAAATTTCAAACAAACTGACATTCAACTGGGCCTTCGGGGGGTATTCTGGAAATCTTTTCCCAAATGAAAGACATTGGATTAAGAATCTGGTGATGATATTGGGATACAATAACTTGAGGTGGTAAACATGGGGGGGAAAGGAGGTTTTGCAGAGAAACTACTGGCAGGGTCCAGTGTAGTGGAGGTGGAGAAGGGGCAGTGGAGGCAAATGAGGGAGATAGGCTTGTGACAGTCAAGAGGGGAAGTAGGGGATGGAAAGGTGGGGGGGCTGGTTCCTAGCTGGTTTAAAGCAACAGATTTGCCATTTTGGGTGAAGATGTGAGCAGGACAGCTCTAAACTGGTGTGTATTGAGCAGGCTGATTCCCAGAGCACCCTGAGAGGCAGTGTCTATAAAATGGGCAGTGGGGGGAGTGCAAGGAAGGAAAGGCAAGTTTTAGTTATAGAGGATTCAATTATTAGAGAGCTGGATAGGGTAATGTAACAATCTCGTTATCAGAACCTTGCGTGATGAGTACACTCGGTTGCACAGTTTAACCATGCGGTCTACAGTGTTCACCGACGCCCTTTAGGGGCCCCGGGCTTTCTGCTGCGGAAACCCAACAAGAAGTGCAGATTAAACCAAAAGTCCGAAAGCGAGGTACCAGCAAGGATTTTAGAATAGTCAAACAGGCAAAGTGTCAAAGGCAGGCAGCAGGAATCGTAAACGTAAGTCAGGCAGAAGTCAAAAACCAGATAATCAAATATTAATAATGCTTGAGCAGGAACTGTAAACTGAAACCTAGCTTAGGCACAGGAAAATGGAGGATCAGGCTTTTAACAATAACTTTGGCACCAGAGTTTGAAATTTGTTGCTGAATAGTGACGTCATGATGCGAGAACGCCAGACGCCGGCGACGCAAGAATCAAGCAGGAAGTGCACGCCTGCGCACATGAAGGGAGGTGAGTAACTGATTATACTGTATCTCCCTGCTCGTCTTACAGGTAATAGAATGGTCTTCTGCTTGTCTGGTGCTAGGGTTCAGCATGTGTTGGAACAAGTGAACAGATTATTGAGTGGGGCTGAGGAAGGACCAGCAGTCTTGGTACACATAGGTACCAATGATAAAGTTAAAGGAGGGGGGGGAAGTCCTCAAGAATGATTTTAAAAAACTAGGTGAAAAGTTAAGGGTAAGGACTTCCAAGGTAATTTCCTCAGATATACCTGTGCCACAGCAGGAGCTTAGGGAGTTTTAAACTTGGCTGAGAGATTGGTGTAAAGAGTACGGCAAGAAGAGAAAGAAGTGCATCCCCATTTTCCATTGCCCTAAATAACTCAGAAGTGATCGATAAACAAACCATCTGAGGTTTCATCTTGGACCACCTTGGTCTGAGTGCTTTATTTTATAGTTAGCTAAATTATCCACCATAGAGGATGACAGAACTGTTGTGACGTGAGACAAAGGAAGAGACTAACATGTTTGACTATTTCCGATGCCAAAAATCTGAAAAATTCATGGGGGGAAAAAGTGCAACTTTTTCAGGATTTATTATGTGACAATACTGCAACAATTAGTAATATGAATATACTCCAGATAAAATCTGTTGAAAACATGTAGACGTCAATGGCAGATGTTCTTCTTAGAACCAGAAGACCTTGCTTTGACTTGTGGTTTTAGAGGTTTTCTGGTGTTTTTGACTCTGACTTTTGTTCGACAATACAAAACAGTTGTAGTTATTGTGTTTTGCAACTTTTCTGCAAATTTTCCTGTACATGCTTTTTCAATTCAGATTTTTTTTTATAAATTTCAAGACATTTGTGGTTTTAGAGAAAGTTAATTTAGTCGTGGTTTCAAAAACCTATAAAACTACTTAAATGAAACTGTTGATAAATAGGCCTCTTAGATTACACCTCAATGGGGGTAATTTACTATACTCTGAATGCAAAAATCACGTTTTTTTGGAATTTATTAAACCCCAAGGATGGAAAAGTCTGTATCTGAAAATCCGGCATCTCAGACCTGTCGAGGTTGCATATAAGTCAATGGGAGAAGTCCCAATGATTTTGTGATGTGCGCTGGGTTTTGTGCAATACCGTGACATTTTTGTAGTTTTCGGGTGAAAATTCCGAAAAAAACATGAAAATCGGATGAAAAAATCTGAAAAAAACGTGAAAATTTGATTTTCAGGAAAATGTAATAATAAATAAGAGTAAAAAACCTGAGCGGATTTGATCGGAGTTTGTAGCAGAAAATATTGAGATAAATTCTGACTTTGATAAATAACCCCCTAATTGTAACTTTTGTCTAAATTGAAATTAATCAAATTGTTCAAATCATATAATATGATATATCATATATTATTTTAAACTGAATTGCATTTTTTCCCAAAAATGATACAGTTATTTTACACTCACATGATTTCTTCTACAATTTATCTTCAGAAATGAATGCAAACTCTTTTTTTTTGTAGTGATGTTAGTGTCGATGTCTGGTGCAAGGTCATTACTGCATATTTATGAAAGTAAAAAAATTCTATTGATTAGTAGTGAATAAGCTGTGAAACAACAGACTCACCTGTGTGCTTGGTTTGAAGGTCACATACATTAACTTGTAAGGTGACTGGCAGCTTTATTGTGATAGCCAAAGGAAACACAGCTAAACAGATCCTCATTGTTCATTAGAAGCTCAGAGACTCGTTGTGATTTTTAAATAAACCTGGGTTTTTCCAGATGTCCTAGGTGACTGTTGTGAAGGATTTAATGACTGAAGCAAATTAGCAACTAAAATTAATGACCTATTTTATAGTGAGTGCATATTATTGACAAAAGGATATGTTAAATAGGGAAGTATGTACTCTCCTGCCATAAAATAAAAAGTTATGGCAGCCACTATGGTTTTCTATGACCAAAGGTCCATTACAGGTCATATGCTGTATATATTGATGCTTTTGCATCTTTCAATCAATAAGACGGGATGATTCCTTCTGTGATTCATTTGCAAAAGTATTTCCATGTTCACTTTTATAGTGAGTGAATATAACTGACAAAAGGAGTATGTTATATAGGGAATCATTTAACCTCCTGCCATAAATTAAAAAGTTATTGCAACACACTATGGGACTGATTCACTAAATTCATATTTTTTCCTTTACTGTACATTTGAATTTTTTTTTTATGACCAAAGTTGCATTACAAGTCATAGAACTGTGATGTGACATCTAAAAATATATATGTACATGTACAGTAAATATATAGTATATATTCAAAAAGTATACTTGTGTTCACTTTTACTTGGGATATTAATTTGTATATTTACTTGTTTTTTTTCTTTGAAATTGGAAAAGTCTAAAAAGATTGTGCCAACTTCTGTAATTGGTGGAGTGGTTTTAATTGTTTGCAAAAATGTAGAGTAGAATTGTATACCTTATTTGTACTACCTCCTGCATGACATGGGGTGGCACATTTATTAAAGGTCAAATTTTGAATTCATGTAATTCTATTAAATTTGTATATATTTGACATTTGACTAGAAGTTATTTATAAAAAAAAAATCGAATATCTAAAACTTGGATGAATTTTACCATCTTGAATACTCAAATCGGATTTGACTAAACTTGATTCGATGTTTTTCTCCAAAAAATGTCAGAAAGGCTACTAATATGTCCAAATTGGTCCCTGGACCATTGACTTATACATGAACTCTGCGAATAGTTGAATTTGAGTTTTTAAAGGGAGAGAGTATGATAAATCTTGAAATTCAAATTCGAATGAAAACTTGAATCAAGTTTGGATAATTCACAATTCGAATTTGAGAGTTTTGACCATAAAAAAAAATTCAAAATTCAAAATAAAATTTTCAATGTCGACCCTTAATAAATCTGCCCCTGAAAGTATAATCACAGATACTTTCTGCCTTTGTTTTTTTTTTATACAGGTATGGGATCCATTATCCAAAAACCTGTTATCCATAAAGCTCTGAATTATGGAAAGGCCATCTCCCATAGACTCCATTTTATCCAAGTAATTAAAAAAATTTTAAAATGATTTCCTTTTTCTCTGTAATAATAAAACAGGAGCTTGTACTTGATCCCAACTAAGATATAATTAATCCTTATTGGAAGCAAAACCAGCCTGCTGGGTGTATTTATTGTTTACATGATTTTCTAGTAGCCTTAAGTTATGAAGGTCCAAATTACAGAAAGATCCCCTAGATAACAGATTCCATACCTGTACAATATGTCTCTAGCAACCATGGCTGTAAAACTATTCAGAGATAATATTATAGTATAGTTTTAAGTTATTGTAGGGTAAGCCTTTATGTACCCCTGTTTTTTCCTTTTTCAGTTGATTTTGATGATCATTATTTCAACATAATATACTGTATATTATTGTACATTTTAATTACACCCTTTTTTTTAAAATTGAATGCTTATGAATTCAAAAGATACAGAGGATATACAGAATACAGAAGATAATAGATGTTTCACTTTGAGTTGGCAATTAAGTCATTGACAAATATCCATCAGAAAATCATAACAGAAAAATCTCATCTACCCCAGAGTCTCTTTTTTCAGTGCTGATAATGCTGAGAGTTCAGCATTTGGTATTGTTGTAGCTTATTTGAAAGCGTGCTTTTAGTGGAAAAACAACTAAAAACAAAACAAAAAAAAAATAACATGCACTTGAAGAAGTGACTGAAAGCATTACAACTGAAAATTTTCATTTAGATAACTCTGGAACATATCATTTCCTTTTGAAGTGTAATTGTGAGACTTAATTTGCAAACTTTGTGAGATGTGAAGAGGAGCAACAAACCCCAAGGAATTTCCTAAAGGAGAATTATTTTTGTATCTATCATTGTGCTTGATTCAAGTCAGGGTTTTTGCTTAATGTAATTACTGGGGAGCAAGGTTTGACTTTGTCTTGCAACTCATAGAAACCAATCGGTATTTACTGGTCTAGTGCTAGGGCAAAGTTTGCCAATTGCCATTTTTGTACATAACTCCATTTAAGAGCAATAATACTATACAAAACCATAGTTTGACAACAAAATAGTGCCCTACCACAATCCAACCTCCTGGAATTGATCTCTTTATTTAAGCTCTGCCACCGATCCTATCAAAGCCTTGAAGAACTTTACTCTCATGTGTCTGTTGGACTGTGTGTCTGGGGTTTTAACCATTTTATTTATTTTTGTATTCCAGTAAATTGCAGAATTTGAAATGCATATTTGCAAGTGCTTTTATTATTTCACACTGAAACATTTTATGATTACATTTTATGATTATATTAAGCTACCCTGTTGAGATAAAAGCCACTTTGTAAAAGAAATGAGTCCTCCAGACCTCATTTCTGTTACTACTCTATGACTTCTGGGTCATATAATCTGCTCCGTTTATCACTTTTTTATGCACTTGGTTACTGCGAAATGAAAATGAAATACAAAGCCAGGGTTATGTTCTGCATTCAGATAAATAAGACTGGGCTTGCTCATAGCTCAACATGAAAAAAATTGAATATACATTGTGGGGGGTGTTATAATGTTATATTCGGCTTCTAAGTTGTCAGGGTCAACATTATACGTGTAATTAATGACGTTTCTTTTGTATCCTCGATCTCTAGTTTCTCTGTTGTTGCTAATGGAGTGAAGTCATCTGGTTCAGATGCAAAAGGGCTTGGGTCTTATTTGTGAAAACAGAATCTAAAAAACGTTCACAGCTCTTCTCAGTGTGAGAGCCGCCACAAAAGTTAACAAAGTATAAGGAATCCATAAAGGCCCGGAATACACCCTGCAGTATTCTAATGATCTGCTATCAATACCAGGGTAGCCACAAAATTGTACAGGTATGGACTCTGTTATGGATGTAATGGAAACCCATTATCAAGAAAGTTCCAAATTATGGAGTGGCCATCTCCCATAGACTCAATTTAATCCAAATAATCCAAATTTTTAAAAATGATTTTCTTTTTCTCTGTATTAATAAAACAGTAGCTTGTACTTGATCCCAACTAAGATATAATTAATCTGTATTGGGAGCAAAACTATCCTATTTGTTTTTTTAATGTTTAAATGATTTTCTAGTTGATTATGGGGCCGATTCACCAAGGGTCGAATATTGAGGGTTAATTAAAACCCTTCGACTTCGCATATCGAAGGATTTTAGAGCAAATAGTTAGATTGAACGATCAAAGGATTATTCCTTCGATCGAACTATGAAAATCCTTCGAATCGTTCGATTCAAAGGATTTAAATCCAACGATTGAAGGAATATCCTCTAATCAAAAAACTTAGGAAAGCCTATGGGGACCTTCCCCATAGGCTAACATTGAGTTCGGTAGCTTTTAGATGGCGAACTAGGGGGTCGAAGTTTTTTCTTAAAGAGACAGTACTTCGACTATCGAATGGTCGAATAGTCGAACAATTTTTAGTTCAAATCCTTCAATTCGAAGTCGAAGTCGTAGTCGAAGGTCGAAGTAGCCCATTCGATGGTCGAAGTAGCCCAAAAAACACTTCTAAATTCCAAGTTTTTTTACTTCGAATCCTTCACTCGAAGTTAGTGAATCGGCCCCTTAATGTATGAAGATAAAAATCTGTAATCAAGATCTGTAATCCGGGAAACCCCAGGTACCGAGCATTCTGGATAACAGGTCTTTTACCTGTATAGGGTAAGTAAGATCATGCTCAGTCTTGCAAACTATGCCATCTTCTACACAACTACACAAGATAATACAAAATACTGACAGTCAGATATAACATGTCCAAATATAATGAAGTTAAACTCTACCTGCATTTAATGCTATAAAATATATCAAATGAAATAAACTGCAAATGCAGCCAAATGCTACAACATTATTATTAACCACCAGCCAAACTCTCAGACTTCACTTAAAGGAACGGTATGGAAACCGTTTTCAATAAGAAAAGGCGATGTAGAAGGCAAGGTCGCCTATCTGTGCCAGTTTATTGCCACTGCCACTATAGAATCAATGACTTAAGGTGGCCATAGACACACAGATAATATTGTACGAAACTAATTTTTGTACGATATATATATTCGGTGCGTGTATGGTCGAAAAAGCTGACCAATATCGGCAGAAGACTTGGATATCAGTCGGCTCGTTGATCGACCTGGAAGGAAAATTTTGAATGGGCGTCTTCAAACATCGGCCATTGTTACTGCTGAATCGTCAGATACAGGTAGAATTCAATTGTTTCTACATGTATATCTGAGGATTCAACTCTACACGTGTGTATTGAAACGAACAATCTTTCTTAGAAAGATCATCCTTGTTATGTCTATGGCCACCTTTTGAGATAAGACTGGCAGCATACTGAACAGGCAAACTAGAATGTTACCTCTCTAAAAATATTTTATAAACATATCTCATAGGACATTCATTTAATAAGCCTTGTTAGAACAAAACTACAGCTCTAAGAACAAGTCCTGTGCCTTATTTTAAAAAGGATGCAAGCCCTAAAGAATGCTGGAACACTCTCTGTTGAGCAGTTAAGTCCTTTGATCTCTGCTGTCTCTGCAGGACTCCGAAGCAGTCACAAATAATTGTTTTACTGCTGGCAGACTAAGAAGTGATGATGACATGCTCTCAGCAAAAGCTTAGCATGCCAGATGCTCGGCCTTTCCCAAACAGCATTCGGCATCCTGTAGCTTGTGCTTATTGTTGATAATAAACAGAACTCACATAACTATTTACTGCAGTGATGTCTAAGAACTATAGCCCCCTGCATGCTATTGGGTGGAGACCCCTGATCTACAACATCAATTTTGTATCAAATGCCACCTATTGATTCATTGCTTACGGTTCCATTAGTATACGTCTGTATATGATAACATTTTTATTGTAATGTGTGATTTGGGAATGTATCATTTCAGAAATAACCGATAGTGAGGCGCAAATTCACTGCGAATTTGTGTGAATACATTTGCAAAACGGAGGGAAAATTTGCTGGCGTCAGAATAGTTGCGCGCATAAAAATTGCCGCACGTCAAAATTATTCAGATAGCCATTGACTGTAATGCATATAAAACAAAATAGGCGTGCATTTAAAAATTGACTTGAATGCGTTTCTATAATTTTTTACCATTTCGCGAATTTAGCTGTAAATTTGTGAATATTTCAGTGAAAAGGGACATATTGGCCCATCACTAATAACCAATAATAGGGAGCATTTATCAAGCTATCAATTTATTTTATTTATCAAGCTAAGGGCCAACTTGCAGTTATAATCAGCAACCCATAAGCAATTTATCTATAGTCGACCAGAAGTTTGAAAATAAAACTGTAATGATAAATGTAACTGCACTAGTGCAGTTTAATACCTGTGATCAAATTTTTGTATTTTTTTGGTATACAATTAAAAAAAAACCTTTTCTAAACAAGGCTATAAATGTGTAGACATAGTTCTGGTAGCCTATATAATACATAATGATGCTATCTTATAATAAGTGATATTATTAAAGTGATTTAATATTTTTTTAATTAAAGGCTCAGAGTTTGCCCAGGTGTAGTAACCCATAAAACCCAATTAGGTTACTAGTAAATGCTACCAAGTGGCAGCTACTGTATATGTGATTAGACCTGTAGTAAACATTCTTCCTTTTAATATATGTCCTTATTAAGGTTTTATTCCCCCAAATATTGTTTTGCAGACAACTAGATAACCCCTCAGTAAGGAACTCCCCCTCCTGTCTTCAACCATAACAGCAGATGGCTCTTATATTGTCATTGACATTGTAATGGCGGTAGTGGGTGGCATCCTACATTGTTAGTCATGACAAAAAAGATGGCACTGTGGCCAAACCACAGTACATCCCAACCATACTCAGGTATTCCCCTGGTCATACAACCAATCACAACCCCATCTTTAATGCTTTACAGTGGTGGGGAGACAACATTATTTTGGGTTTCTGCGGGTGCCCAGTGGAGCAAATAAGGTGACTTTAAAAACATTCATCTGACTAGACATGTAAAGGAAAGGAAAGGAAAGGGAAGCATCAATGTCATAAAACTGATCTCTAAAATAGAATTTCTTACATTAAAAAAAAGTTTTAGAAATGAAAAAAACAATCACAAAATGAATACAGATAATGTTCTTTAGTCTTAAATTTTATGTCGTTGCTTTAAGTTTGCCGAAGATTGTACAGTGAGGGTGTCAGTATACAACTTGTTTTCTGTTTTATAGCCCAGGATAAAGTCCATAAAAATGAACAGAGCATTCATTTATTTCATGTTGGGGTGATATAAAGTACTGTAGATCTACCAAATGTGGTTTCCGCTTTGCTGTCCTGTTTTAGCAACTGTGAAGTCACTTACAGGTAATTGAATTAAAAATGAAGCAATTTATTTGGCCAGGTATTCCAGTGTATGACTTAGATTTTCATAGCTACTGGGAGTATGTCAAGGCTTACATGATATACACAAGCTCAAAAAGATGCAGCACCCTTTCAGGGCATGCTACATGCTAAATCCATTATGTGCCAAACACCCACAAGCTTAAAAGGGAACGGTTGCCATGCCCCTTTTGTAGCATCTAATGCTGCCACAAACACAACCAATTGCACATAAGGGCAACTTGCATGGGGTCAGACTAAACGTGTGATGGCTAAATGAGGGGAATGCATATGGTCTGGCCATGGTTGTACATTTACACACCTCATTCATGCCTCCTAGTTTGCTTCATCAGTGATGGGCTAATTCACAGGCGTGAATTTGTGGCAAATGTCCAAGTTTCATTGCCAGCAAATACATTTGTGAAACTGCAGCGAAAATTCAGTGGCGAATAATCCGCTGTGGCAAAAAAATTTTGCTGCGCATCAAAATAGTCGCACACATAAAAATAGTTGCCCGTCAAAATTATTCAGATGCCCATTGACTTTTGGACAAAATAGGCACTTATATCAAAATTGTTGCGGCCGTCAAATTTGACACGCGTCAAAATAATTTTGACGCCCATTGACTTCAATGTGTTTCACACATTTTTCGGGAATTTTTCAAATTTCGCAGTAAATTCGCAAATTTTTTTGGCGAATTGAAACGGGACAAATTCGCCCTTCACTATGCATCATTCTTGATTATCTAGCAGAGAATAGCTTTTACTTCTTTCTATACTGTAGCTACTGTTCTTCCTGTAAAGCACTCTAGAGCAGTGGACCCTACCAGTAGCTCATGAGCAACATGTTGCTCACCAATCCCTTGAATGTTGCTCCTAGTGGCCTCAAAGCATGAGCTTATTTTTTAATTTCTAGCTTGGAGGGAAGTTTTGGTTGCATAGAAAACAGGTGTACTGCCAAACAGAGCCTCAATGTAGGTTGACAATGCATATAGGGGCTACCAAATGGCAAATCACAGCACTTATTTGGTAACCCAAGAACATGTTTCATGCTAGTGTTGCTCCCCAAGTCATTTTACGTCTGAATGTTGCTCATGGTTGAAAAGGTTGGGGATCCCTGCTCTAGGGGATGCAGTATTAAGCCTCTTAGTACTCCAGTCTTTAGTCCTTCCATTGTCCATAAGACTGTGAAGAAGAATTGTTTGTGAGACAACTTGCAGGGCCAAATTTGGAGAGGTTATTTACTATTGGTCAAAATAATCGAAAAAATTAAGCAAAACACTGAATTGCACAATTTTTTCTGGCTTTTTTTCTAAAAAGCTCAATTTTTTGAGTCATTTTTTTAGGCTAAACCCAGCACAGACCACAATAAATTCAACTTGGGATAGGTGCCTCTCCCATTGACTTATACAGGACCTCAACTGGTCTGAGATGGCAGATTTTGGATTCTGTCTTTTTGCAGCATTAGGGTATTATATATCATGAAAGAGTTTTTGGCAAAAAAAAGCTTGCTCAGAAACATTTGAGCTGTAGTAAATAACCCCCTTTTTGTAGGTAGCCCATTAGAGAATACACAGATAAAATAAATACAAATAATATATATACTTTAAAACAATTGTTAGATACAGAATTCCCAAAATATACATCATTCATCTGCATTGAACCTATAGCCCCCCAGCTTTTGGGAAGGACACTAGAACTGTCCAGCAGGAGGACTTTCTAAATTCATGTAGTATTCCAGTTCTTAGTGCCTCATCATTCCTGCATGTTTAGAAAATCCTCTTCCCTAACTGCCAACCCTTAACAATTCATTTAGGGCCCATATTTTCAGTTTAGAAATCAAGGGAGGAAAGAAAGTTAACTGTTTTGTTAAGTTTAACAATAGAAGGCTTTCCATTAAAGAACTTGTAATTATACATGAACAAATATTAATAATTAGCCTCCATAAATCGTCATTATCCTCTACCTATGATTTTAGACATTTTCTGCAGTTGTACCAGGCACTTTGGAAACAAAACAATCAGTAATTTCGTTTCCACCATACCAATAAATTCTGGGCACTACAACATAAAAATAAAGAATAAAACCATTTATTTAAAAAAAAAAAATGTTGCTTTGATTCACTTTATTATGAATCCCTTTCATTGCCAAGCGAATATATTAATGTGATTTAACAATACTAATTAAAGTCGAGGAGTCAACACTCTACTCGCTAGCTATATTTTTTTAATCACTGATTAAAATGTTAATGAAAACAAAACAGTAATAACTTTGTTCTGCGTATATTACAAAAGGATAACGTATTCGGCAAACTAGGCACGTTTACTAAAGAAATCTTGCCTACGTTTCACTCAAGTAAGTCTTTTTTCATAATATGTGGAATTTATTTTTGTTTATGATTGGACAATGTAGGTTTGATGTGTGCACACATGCCCATGGGTTGTTTGTCAAAGTTTTAAAGACTTTTTATGGAATCATAAAAATAAAGCAAAATAGAAACTTGTATTATGACATAATGGTCAACCATATTAATAAGAAGGGATAAGTCTTGAATCTTGATGGGTTGCTTCCTATTATCACAAACCATGGTACCAGCTAATCAAAGGTTCTGTCTTACTCAAGTCTCCACAGCTCCACCGCCACTCTGCTAGCATTTATAAAGCTCCCCAATCGTTCCACCCCACAACTTTACTCCACAAATCCCTAAGCTGGCTCCCATAACCATTTAGGTATACTGTATGTAATGTACATAACTACATAACCTTTGTAGAACTGAATTCATTCTCTAACATTGGCTTCCTTGTTCTTTCTCTAATATATTAGCCATTCAACAGTATTTTAAAGCACACTTATTTAAGACGGTCACTCACACTTGCCTGACCTGTTTATTAGTTATTCCTTTATGATGTACTATAACTCACTACCAACAGATGAAGTCCAATCCATTCATAATGATATTATTAATAATGCTTAATGTACTATAATTCTCAATGTTTAACCAGGAAGAATCTCAATTTAGGGTGCACGGATAATTTACACTGCAAATGAGGATGGCTAGATATAGTGGACAAAGTATGTGGAACATGAAGAGTGCTCTTCATAGTTTTAATAAATACTGCCCATATTGTAAAGGTTACGTCTGTTTTTTTAAAGCATCAATATCAAAAAGAAAAAAGTTACCAGGACATTTTAACTTTCAAGAGCAAGGGCCCAAGGGCTCAGTCTAAAAAGGGCTACAAAACTAGGAAAACCTGGATGTGTGGGAGCTGAAACTAACTTGGAATTTGGGATCTTCATAAAGTCAACACTGTCAACAGTTTCTGCCTGTACAACCAAATATTTGTTAAAAATGCCACTTTCACTTATTTCCACAAATCAGAAAATTAAAAAAAAAACTCATAAAGAGCTTAGACAAACAAAATGAGCTATGGTTAATATGAGCATAAAAAGACAGATACATTTGATCTACAGTATGACCACCTTGACAGCTTATTTTGATTGTCTTAGCTCCTTCAAGGCCTTGGCTATAAATAATAATGCTCAATGAGCTATAGGCATTGGGTGACTGTTTCTATAGACCATCCTGCCATAGTCTTGCATTTTGCATTTTGCTGAAATATTTCAGCTGGTCATGAACATACTGTAGATAAGGCAATTATAGATGTATAAATTGTGAGCTCTATCTCCAACTCAAACCTATTCTTATAACCCATAAGCTTGCACATATGCATGCCACACATGAAAGAAAGTTGAAATATTGCCACCTTCTCCATAGACATCCTTCATAACTGAATACATAAAAGTATGGCAGTTCCATTATAAGAAAAAAAATTTGAAGACTACTTTTAAAAATGTACCCTTTTATTACCCATTGGCACTGACTTGTACAGTCCTACCATCTTTAAGATCATTCATTTTTATATATAATTCAATGTTTTCATTATAATCATCTCAAAAGTTTGGTTATTATTATTAGATGTGTAACAGATGCAGATCCTCATTTTTGAGAGCACGTTTTTAGTTTCTGCTGAAATTAGTATTAGTGGAAGCAAAGCTGTCCTATCAGTCAAACCTAGGAAGCATATGCTAGTGGTATGACTAGTGTTGGTAACAGATGGTAGCATATGCCAGCAGAATGAGTAGTCAAGTCCCACACAGCGGGTTATGATGTAGCGATGCTCATGCCAATGCGTAGTTCCAAAACCATCACAAGCATGACGCTTAATTTACAATAGATGTGCCAAAGCACAATACATGAGTAAAAATAACAATGTTGTTGCCATAGTATCCTTTTCTTTACTCAAAAATAAAAGCAAATTTCATTAAATATCTACGAGAATACCTGCTAACAGTCACGAAGACTCATTTATGAACACAATGTGTAAGATTAAGGTGTAATTGGCATGGGTTTTGTTACCCATATGCAAGTTTTTGCAAATTTGTTTTCCAGAATTTCAGCAGCAGTTGTGTCTAACAGAAACTTGCATGTGACACACCAATATAGATCCAAATTAGTATCTGGTTTGGTACATCATACAACACTTTATGCAGGATGCATGTTTATTGCATTTAAATGGCACCACTCTGAGCAACTTAGTTGCAGCTGTTAACACAACCTGCTAAGGGGATCCTGGAATTAGCAGTAGGTCCACGCTGATGGAAATTCCATTGTACTTTTGTATCAATGTGTTCAGTTAAAGGGGAACTCCACACAAACATAATTTAAGCTTTTTCAAAAGTAAACATAATTTCAAGCAACTTTGCAATATACATCAAATAAAAAATATGGAGACTTTTCATGATTTGAATGGTTTGGAACAGTTCCCTAAGCCTAGCCCCCTGCTCTCCTGCTGATCTGTCTGACTACTTTGCTGAACTGGCTGACTACTGTTACTTTGTATCAACAGCCATCTGTCCTTAGCCTGCCTCCTCCAAACCCCACAATTCCCTGCACATGTGATTTCAATAAGGAACAAAATGTCATTGTGCAATGCATTGTGGGTTATGTAGTTCCTGCATGCTGTCTGTGAGCTGTGGAGAAGTGTTAGTGTTTTAGTCCCTCCTTCCCTGCCAGGATTTCAAATGACGCAGAAAGAGAAGAACTGTTAAACAGGATTGCAGCATAGAAAATTGCATGTATTCATACTTTTTGAATAAACAGGTAACTGTCCTGGGTATATTAGTGGGCTTGTTTATCAAATTTTGGTTTGGAAGCCGAATTTTCCCTTTAAACGTAGAAGGAATGGGGTCTGACCACAGGAGAAGGAATGGGGTCTGAATAGAGTCAAAGAATACTTAATTTACCTGAATTGTGACTAATGTGGTGCAGTCAATCACAAATTGTGAAGAAAAATTTGGAGTAAAAAACAGAGAAGCATTTGTAGGCATGTTCACTTTATATGACCCCCCTCATCTACTAAACCTTTCTGACCCACACAGCCCTCTGTGTCACTCACCAACATATAGGGGATTATTTATTAAGGTCATGCCAAGGTCATGTAGGAGTCAATAATAGGGATGTAGCGAACCGCCGTTCGCGAACACCGGCAAAAAATGCGAACAGTTCGCGAACAGTTCGCGAACTTCGAACATCCGAAAATCGTTCGATTCGAACGATCGAAGGATTTTAATCGTTCGATCGAACGATTTCCGTTCGAATCGAACGATCGAAGCCATTGGATTGAATGATTTCATTCAATCCAATGGCTTCGATCGTTCGATTCGAACGAAAATCGTTTGATTTTAGCGATCGAATGGTCGAATGGTCGAACGATTTTGACGCGAACGCCTATTGGCGAACGTCGCGCGACGTTCGCGAACTTGCGGCGGACGCGAACAGTCGAAGTTCGCGCGAACTAGTTCGCCGGCGAACAGTTCGCTACATCCCTAGTCAATGGTAGAGGTCACTTGAACTATTTGAATAGCCTGCATGATGTTTGAGTTTTGCCCGAGAGTTTTGCCCGAGAACTTGAATAATTTGAGCGATTTGAGTTTTTCCCCTGCGGATTAAATCAAGTTTTCGAGTTTCACAACTTGAACACGGATAATTTTAGTTTTTTTCATGCAAGTTTTTTCTTAAATAAGATACCACTCCAGTTGTGAGTTTATTTGAGGTATAAAAAACTCTAACATTCCACTTTTGATAAACAACCCCCGTAATATTACATGTATGAAAGGGAAGGAGTATCTAGTGCAGAGATTTTATGGCCAAATACATATAAAGTTGCCATTCAGGTGACTCCTCCCATACCTTATCCACTTCCTGTGGCATCCAGTTGTGGTATTTCAGGAAACACTGACCACTTGAGGTGAAACTTTGGCACATGCTCCATGGAGTCTGATCTCACAAACATTCAAAACCTGGATAAAAGGAACCACAAAGTTTTATAGTCTTGGGAACATATGACATGAGAATGTTAGGGATCAATATGGAGTTACCGGTGGGAAGAGCATAGAGATATCTCATGACAGCAAAGAAAAATGAAGAACCGCTCTTACAGCCAAACAGGTGGCTCTGCCCTTACAGGCAGGGAACTAGTGACCAAGGCTAACTTGAGAACATTCAAGTCAGTGGGGATCACAGGGATCTGTATACATAGAATTGTATTCTTTTTCACAGTCTAGGAGCCTCTGATCTAGTGAAATCCTCCCATGTGGCGTCACATTCTGAAGTGAGCCCATGACTAAGTGCCCTGAGTCGGTGCGAAACGTGTAGGGCGGATGGAGATGCACTTTTAACTTTGTATGAATAAAATATATATATTTTTAACTATTTTCCTTGGTCCTGTGGATCCGTTTGAGTGCCGGTCGGCCCTGCTCTTTTCAAATATGCATCACATTCTGAAGCCATTTATAGAACCACTAACAAATCACTGGAACATTCACAAGCAATAACATTTCTATCACAAATCCACCAATGCCACATCCTCCCATGCTCCACACTCCTTTCTAATTCTCATATTTTATCTTCCCTTTAAGCCTACCTATCTGGCCTCCATTCTGCCAAAGGTCAAAACACAATAAATCCTCAGGTTTATAAGGTGCATGGGTGAACCCCAGTAGTATACTGTAACCACTGTATTAATTTTCCAGCCAATGACTAGCTAGGCATTGCAGGGGCTTGCCTCCTACATACATGGTGTTTCCTGATCAAACAATGTAATCTGACAATAAATTCCCTGTAATACTTCAGTAAGATACTTTCATTCATAGCACTGGTCTTGGATCCAGAAATTCAAGACAGAGCTATAAATTGTCAGGAAATGTAGAGCTGTATTTCAGGTACATCAGATATAATGAGCTACATGTGTAAAAACAAGGAAGCTAAATTCCGTCTGCTGTTTGATTTGCCTGCCAGCAAGTTTGCATTAGCAATTATTTGTAAGGAGCAAATAGTGCAATCGATCACTACAGAATATATTTACTAACGGCAGACTATAGGAAAGGAGCCTGCTGCCTGACACGAGCGGAATATCCAAACAAGTGATATTGGTAGCTGCAGGCTATGGATTATAAATGGAAAGCTGAGAATTCAGAAAGAGATCCAGACGTCGGTACAACTGCCATGTAATAGCAATGAAAAGGAATATAATATGTGTCCTGAAGTCTAATAAAAAAAAATTGAAATGGGAAAATATTAAAACAGACATTTATTGAAGGATATAATGGGTAAATGGGTTTGTAATTTTCTTAACACAGTGACACCAACTCACAGAGATCATACAGTATTACTGATACATTTTCTAAAGCAACCAGACCTATCTTGTAAACTGTATATATATTACACTATCTGTGAATGGGGAATAGCATATTAAATACAGGTATTGGACCTATTATCTGGAATCATCGGGACCTGGGGCTTTCCGGATAACGGATCTTTCCGTAATTTGGATCTTCACACCTTAAGACTACTAGAAAATCATGTAAACATTAAATAAACCCAAAAGGCTGGTTTTACTTCCAATAAGGATTAATTATATCTTAGTTGGGATCAAGTACAACCAACTGTTTTCTTACTACAGAGAAAAAGGAAATCATTTTTAACATTTTGGATTATTTGATTATAATGGAGTCTATGGGAGACAGCCTTTCCGTAATTCGGAACTTTCTGGATAACGGGTTTCCGGATAACGGATCCCATACCTGTATACTGTATTGAGAGTACAGTACATGGTCCTCAGATTGATATGATTGTAGCAAAAATCCTGATTTGATTGAAGGGTTCCTGCTATCAGTTCTGAAGTCTACAGACCTCTTTAGTGTTCTGAACATCCACCTAATTATTTCCAGGTCCATCATTTTAAACTTTCACATAGAGGAACATTTGGGACAGAAAGCAGAATCTTACAAATGTTTGCAACTTATTATAATGATTTTTTACGGAATTATATATATTTATAGAGGGATTCTTTGCCCTGCATTGTTTAAAATATACATCTGGAAGCTACTGTAGATAGCTGATTTATTTAAATTTAGGATCAAATTCAAGTTTTTTTTTAAAAAAAAAAAAATTTGAACATTTATCAGTTGAAAAAAATCTTGAAAATTTGAATGAGAAAATGCAGAAGCTAAAACCAGATGTGCCTCAATAGAAGTCAATGGGAGGTGTATCTTCAACACTTTCAATTATGTGGAATGTATGAGAGGTGTGGTTTTATGGATAAAGGATCTTTCCATAATTTGGATCTCCAAAAGGATTGTTTTGCCACCAATATGAATTCATGCAGCTTAATTTTTGGATAGAGGGTTTCCAAATAAAGAATCTTTTATTATTAGAGAAAGCTAGTTACAAAATCTCAACAACGGATTTGATCTTATTTGTATGGGAAGCTGAACTCGTGATAAGTAGGTGACAGGTCATCCCCAATACATGTCAAATGCACTCTCAATTTAGCATCTATCAGGAATGGGATCCATAATCCAGAAACCCGTTATCTAGAAAGCTCCAAATAAGGCAACACCTTCTCCCATAGATTAACATTTTTCGAGATTTATTAGACCCAGAAGCTGGGTCCGAAAATACACCAGCTAAAACTTGTCAATGTCATGTAGAAGTCAATGGCCAATGTTGGCTCTATTAATTCAAGCAATTCTAGGTTTTTTATTGCCGTAAAAAGTATTTGAGTTTTTCATCCCGACCATACGGATTTCAGTTTTTTACCTTCTAGTTGTTTTTCATAAATTAGAAAACATTGACGTTGTGAGTTAATTCGAGGTATAAAAAAACCTCACAAACCTCTAAAACTCGGCCTTTGATAAATAACCCCTTTAAGGTATGAAGATCCAAATTACAGGAAGAGCCATTATCCTGAAAACTTCAGATCCCGTCCATTCTATATAACAGGTCCCATACATGTATGTTTAATAATATCATGCATGTCTATTACATATGAGTAGTGATGGGCGAATTTGGAGCGTTTCACTTCACCGTAAAATTCAAAAATTTACCGCAAAATGGATGGTTTTTGATGGGAATTCGCCGCGAATTTGCGCCTTGGCGAATAAATTCGCCCGTCACTACAAATGAGGGCTTCTTTGGCCACTGGAGGCCCATGTACTCTTCCAAAGTCTGGTGGACTATATGAGTAAGCTAAAATTGATATAGTAACTTTCTGTTAGAATAATGAATTTACACACAATGACGGGCACATAATAGATTCCATTTCCTACAATATGTTGCATGGCTTTTTAGGAACAAATATTTAATATGGGAGAGAGAAAAACCACAGCAAAAAGGGCATTTACAAGCTACATAATTATAATGAGTATTGTCTTGTAGCACTTATACAGTATGGGGCCGATTCACTCAGCTCGAGTGAAGGGTTCGAATGAAAAATACTTCGAATTTCGAAGTATTTTTTGGGTACTTCGACCATCGAATGGGCTACTTCGACCTTCGACTACGACCTTCGACTTCGAATCGAAGGATTCGAAGTAAAAATCGTTCGACTATTCGACCATTCGATAGTCGAAGTACTTGCCCTTTAAAAAAAACTTCGACCCCCTACTTCGGCAGCTAAAAGCTACCGAAGTCAATGTTAGCCTATGGGGAAGGTCCCCATAGGCTTGCCTGTGATTTTTTGATCGAAGGATTTTCGTTCGATCGTTGGATTAAAATCCTTCGAATCGTTCGATTCAAAGGATTTAATCGTTCGATCGAACGAAAAATCCTTCGATCGTTCGATCGCAGGATGTGCGCTAAATCCTTCGACTTCGATATTCGAAGTCGAAGGATTTCAATTCGAGGGTCGAATTTCGAAGTATTTTTAACTTCGAAATTCGACCCTAAGTGAATCGGCCCCTATGTGTTACAGGTCTTTGTGTTCATGCATTATTTAATTTGGTTATTTTCAAAAAACATTAGGGCACAGTTTGCACAGAATGTGCTAATAATTACTGTAACCTCATGCTGTGATTAAAAAGCAAATAAATAAATACGGTACGTATGCTATTGTGCATTGTAATCAAACATTAATAGCTTCTTTTTAACCTGTTTTTTGGGAAACCCAAATGTATATACAAAAAAGCAAAGCCCCTTTGGTTGCTACATAAAGCTCCCTGCTTGTTCTCCAGAGGATATTAGTACATAGTAGGACTACTGTATATGGCATCTAAGTAGGGCTCGATCTTTTACAAGACAGAAACTTAAACTGTCAAGTCAAGGACAGTCAGGTCACTCTCAGCTCTTATATTAGCTTAAGCTGGACAACACGACCCTTATATGTATCTTGCAAGGCTGCAGCCAGATAAAGTGTTAGCCAAGTCACTTCCTGGGGAACAGGAGCTTAACCGTTCTTTTAGCATTGCTCTAGCCTGTTTAATATAACAAAAACCCTTCTCATACTAAAGACTTTTGAAACATCATTGGGTTTTTTTTCTTTTTGCTGGAAGGGAGTCACACTACAAAATGAGACAGTGACTGATACCCATTAAGATGGTGTTATGTTTGGAGGACATGCAATTTTTCTCCTAATGATCAAATCCTCTACTATTGATTAATGTTCTAAATGGGTTCCGTTGAAGACATCCAATGAGCCAGTATAATGCACTTCACCATACAGAGTCACTGTGGTTACCATAAAGAGCCAATGAAGTGTGAAAGCCCTGCTCATCTTGTAAAGCTTCGGTGTAATGTGTAAAATACAGGAGTCAATTGACTCCATTACACCATAGAACAGCCTTTTAATTCCCATTGGCCATGACCTTTCCCATGTCATTCTCTAACAGAGTGCTACCTCCTGATCAAAAGTGTCAGCTGATTGTAGCTGCCACTGCATTTAATTCAGTTCTTAACAAAGATTTTTCCATTTGTAATCCACCGGCTGGCTTTGCGCCCTGCTCAAATTCATCTTGTCCAAATGAATTGCAAGGCTGACATAACAAATGGGACTTTATTGTTGAAAATAAAATAAAGTACAGCTTTTGATCATTGCAACATTATTGGTATTAATACAGAGGACTCTGATCTACTATGTGGTAGAAAAGAAGAAACCCTACAATTTCCTATACAGGTACAGGATCCATTATCCACAAACACGTTATGCAGAAAGCACCAGATAACTGGAAGATCATCTCCCATAGACTCCATTAGAAGCAAAAATTCTAGTTCATTTTTTTAATGATTATTCTCTTCTCTCTAATAATAAAACAGTAGCTTGTACTTGATGCCAACTAAGATATAAATAATCCTTATTGGAGGCAAAACAATCCTATTGGGTTCAAATAATGTTCAAATGATTTTTAGTAGACTTAGGGGCCGATTCACGAAGGGTCGAATATCGAGGGTTAATTAACGATCGATATTCGACTGGGAATTAAAATCGTACGACTTCGAATATCGAAGTCGAACGATTTTGCGCAAATCCTGCGATCAATCGATCGAAGGATTTTTCGTTCGATCAAACGATTAAATCCTTCGAATCGAACGATTCGAAGGATTTTAATCCAACGATCGAACGAAAATCCTTCGATCAAAAAATCACAGGCAAGCCTATGGGGACCTTCCCCATAGGCTAACATTGACTTCAGTAGCTTTTAGCTGCCGAAGTAGGGGGTCGAAGTTTTTTTTAAAGGGACAGTACTTCGACTATCGAATGGTCGAATAGTCGAACGATTTTTACTTCTAATCGTTCGAATCGTTCGAATTAGATCGAATTTGATCGAATTTAACCAATTCAATGGTCGAAGTACCCAAAAAATACTTCGAAATTCGAATTTTTTTTTATTCTAATCCTTCACCCGAAATTCGTGAATCGGCCCCATAAAGTATGGATATCCAAATTACAGCAAGATTCCTTATCTGGAAACCCCCAGGTCCTGAGCATTCTGGATAACAGGTCCCATAACTGCAAAAGTAACATTAATTTATTCAAAATGTACCATTTTTCTAAATCTACTGTAGTTTGCCAAACATTGTTGGTGTTTTTATATTTAACAAACCAACTTTTTACTGATAGTGTTCCTTTAATCTCAGCCAAGACATTGCATTAGTGTCTTATTTGCAATCCATTAGCCCAGATATAGTATATGGTAAAAAGTATGAAACCCTTGTAACTAGTGATGGGCGAATAAATTCGGCAGCCGTGAATTTGCGGCAAATTTCAGTGTTTTGCCGCCAGCGAATAAATTTGAGAAACTTCAGCAAAAGATTTTTGGCTACAAATCCACAGTGTAAAAAGAATTTTGGTGCACGTCAGAATAGTTGCGCTCTTAAAAATTGTCATGCGTGAAAATTATTCGGACGCCCATTGACTTTAATTCATTTGGACAAAATAGGTGCACGTATAAAAATTGTTGCGGGCGTCAAAATTGACCCGCGTCAAGATTATTTTGATGCCCATCGACTTCAATTTGTTTCACGAATTTTGCAATAAAGTCACAAATCTTTGGGCGAAACAGGACAAATTCGCCCATCACTACTTGTAACAATTGGGATTGGCTATTTATGCCACAGCCATTATTGCCAAAACAGGTGTTACTTTATCATACAATGTCATTCTTGACAACTCCATACTTTGAGGCAACCATTAAGGGAAAAGCCCTTTCCTGTTTCAGAGGAAAAATGCCTTTGTGCACAAAGTAATGTCTATACAAGATGGGTTTACTGAGGAGGAGAAGAACTTGGTTGTCCTGCACACTGGCCTCAACTCAACTGAACCTCCATGAGATGACTTGGAACAACTCCAGCCTGATCCCCAACATCAGTGTCCAACTTTATATGTATGAAACATCAGTGTCCAACTTCATATGTATGAAACATCAGTGTCCAACTTTATATGTAAGAAACAGCAATGTCCAACTTCATATGTATGAAACATCAGTGTCCAACTTTATATGTAAGAAACATCAGTGTCCAACTTTATATGTAAGAGACATCAATGTCCTACTTCATATGTATGAATAGCACCAAATTCCCCCAACAATGTTCCAACATCTAGTGGAAATCCTTCCCAGAAGAGTAGGGGCTGTTTTAGCAGCAAAGCAAGAACCAACTTAATTTTGATACTCTTGGATTTGGAATGAGTTGTTGGACAGGCAGTTGGCCAGATACTTTTGGTGATGTTCTGTATCTTTTATCTCCAGACAGAACACCATAGCCACGTCTTCACCGCTATGTTTATAAATGCCACAAATAACAATGGAAACTCAATAGACTTCTTTGTGCATTTACCTCTAACCTTGCAACATATCTTTCCATAAACACAATATTAGTAACCATTTAAATCCAAATCTAGAGGAATGTTTTAATTAAAATTCTAAACGGATATTTGAAATGAAAAAAAAAGGAATATAAAGTCCAAAAGAACATATTTACTCTGTATTGTGTACACCAATGAAGGACAGACAATGCTGTATATATCTTTAACTTATTACATTTTCTAACAAACAATCAAGTAGAAATAGATTAAATGCTCTATTGCCATAACTGATTTGCAGAAAATCAAAATTAGATATCCTGCCTTCTAAATCGGTGTGTGTGTGTGTCTGTGTGCATGAAACAGGAATCCTAAGTTTTTGATAGGCTGAACCTGAGATTGGTTGCCAAGGCAACAGACATTAATGACCTTGAACTGCCCGTTGCCCCTAGCAACTCATAATCGTTATATATAAAAACAGTTTAAACATTTTTTTTTACTTTTCTTATGTCAGTGGCTTATCATAATGAAACATCTTTCTATCTAGGCATTAACTACCTGTTGATTGCCTGAGGCTATTTTTTTCTTTTACTGTAGCTTCACCTTATTGAGTCAGTGATTATTATTTAAGTATCTGTACTAAGCAACACGTAGCCAAGAAAAAGGGTTGTGAACATACACATGCTCTGCTGTGAGCTGTGGTTCTTAAAGAACAGTAATGGAATCATTCTATCGTATCCATCCCATTCCTAAGGATGCACCTCATAGCCACACAGTTTCCTCATTATGAATATTGTAGTTCCTGCATTACAAATTACTATTTTTGGAAATGAGTTTGCTTATATATATTGAATAGATGTGTTTCCTTACTGCCTGTACCAGAAGATTGGGTGGAAAGGCAGCAATAAAAGGCACAATGCTTGTAAGGGCCCAGTACATGAAGGACTGTTAAATAACAAACTACTTTAAAATTGTAGCACAATGTTACTCACAACACCACTTGGTCTAGTCGTTCCTTCCAACAAGTTAACAGGTATTCAATACCGCCCCACATCATACTGAACGTGCAAACCCAGCCTAGGCCTTTTAGTTGTACCACGTACTGGTCAAGTAGTCCGTCGTACCACCTATGCCCCTCTGCTTTGCCCCAGCTAGGACTTTGTTTTGTGCCACCTCCCTCCTTCAGTCAGCTTGACACCACGTCAGTGCCCCATCTGAATTTTTCGGGTAGGAATTTTCTTCACCTTGGCCTGGGCTGTCCACACTGTCCCTTTTCTCACACTTCTCCCTAACTGTGGTTGAACCACAGCTACTAAGCCACTCTCTCCTCATTGGGTTGCCAGCTACCCATGCTTACTAGCCCTGTCTGGCTGAGGCACCTAGTGGTTGCCCCTAGGCCCACTGCCGTTCCTCACCCTTGTCAGCCAACAATGTTCATTTTTTAAAGAACATTTTCAAAAGTTATTTACCAAGGTGGCAATAAATTCATGAGAAATTATAGTCAATACATTGAAAATGTCATAACATTCTTTTTATGTTCTATTCATCAAACTTTACATCAGAGAACTGTTTATCTTCAATTTCAGCCTAGCAGATCTTTGGTGTTCTAGCTTAATATAAAGGGTAAATTTTCAACGGGCATTTTGTTACAACAATAGCACCTGGCCATAGTGCAGGCTACTCTCACTTCCTGTTTCTTCCTAGATTCCTAGATGTTGTATTGTTTAGTATTATGCTTTGGATCATTGATCTGCTGCATGATAACATTTTCATTAATCAAACTAGCCACAGGGATAGCATATCAAGCCAAAGCCAATATTCAAGGTAAGTAAAGGTAATTGGCAAGTGCAAATATTTTTAGAATGGGCGAGATCGCTATCTTATTTGGAAGCTTTTGTGGTCTGAACTGGAATTAGCCAAAAAATCCAACTATTTCAGACTTCATGGACAAAAAACCTCGGTTTTCGATCGACTTTATTGAGTTTTCCTCCAATCTGATTAAATAATAAATAGGGTCAAATCGTGGATTGTAGTTTGGTCTGACTTTTTTTATTGTAAAAAAGCAGATACATTTCGATTTTTAATAAATAACCCCCTCAATGTAAAACCTCTAGTTCCACAAATGCCCTTTTTGGCAAACAGCAGGGCATTTCAAGACTAAAACAGCAGCCCATACAGCACACAGAGGGGCAAATTCACTAAGATTCGTAGTTGTGACAGCATCCGCTTCGCCGCACTTTGCCAGGCGTATTTTCGCCAGCGCTACGCAAATTCACTAAAATCCGAAGTTGACCTCAGGGGAAGCGTAAGGTTGCGAAGTTGCACTAGCGTTAATTCGCCAAGCAAAGCGAAGTTACGCTAGCGATTAATTTGCATACGGCACCAAATTGAAGTTACAATGGAGGTATATGTAGCATCACTACACAAGCCTGGGAAACCTTCAAAACATCAAATAAATTTTTATTTTGCGCTACACATGTGCCCACTGTATAGTTAAGTTGCCATGAGTTAGGAAATGTAGGGGGGAAGGAGGGGAGCCCCATAAAATTTTTCGATCTTTTTCAGCCTATCACCCATAAAAAAAGAAAAAACACCAGCGTTTTTTGGGACTTAGAAAAATTTTTAACTTTTTTTGAAGCAATCCCTATCTACTCTATTGCACTTCGACTGGTCTGAGGTGACGAAGGAAGTCTGGCGTAAAAGGTAGCGTTCAGTACAATGCGCGCGTCAGTGAATTTGCATAGTTACGTCCGTTGCGCAAATTCGCCAGGCGTAAGGGTGCGAAGTAACACTAGCGAATTTATGCCAGTGTCCATTAGTGAATCGGCGAATTAACAAAAATTCATTACGCTGGCAAATTAACGCTAGCGTTAGGTGCTTCGTCCTTTAATGAATTTGCCCAATCTCTAGACGTTGACTCATCTGCAGCCAATAAGGAGCTAATGACAAAAGGCCGCCATGTTCCAGATTTTGATGTTGACTGTCTACAAGCATGTTTGACTTTTTGATAGTACAGTTCTTATACTATGCTTTAACCAAACACCAACCCATCTTACCTAAAACCTACATCTCTGATATTAACATACATCAATACTATATGTATACTGTTTTATTCCTCTAAAACGTTTCGCTCAGTTGTAGTGTAAATGATGTACCGTAAAGAATTGATATAATATAAAAACACATTTAGAAATGTTCTTCTTCATTTCCCACTAATCTGAAACTATATGATATGAGAGATGTTATTTACAGTTAACAGTAAAACTATTAGCTTCATGTTCTTGCTGTGGGATGTAAGTAATTATCAGACTAGTTAGCAAGAGTAGCATGGTTCGATATTATAATGGGATGTATAAAGGTTCTGATCCTAATCAATGCTTGTAGACAGCAAATAAACATGATTAGCAACATTCATACACTGGAAACTCAAGCAGATGCATTCTTTAGAAATGTCTTTTTCTGGTTCATAGCACAAATATTGGCAGCGCTGGGTGATACATTACCCCATAATCTGCACAATTATCTTCTGCGTTGCGAAACAAGTAATTAAATTTAGATTCACATGACCATTAGTTAAGTACATACTGATCCCAGTGATGGTTTAATGTGTGGCAAATAGCATGACTTCAGTGATCTCAAACCATTTATATAGCTTAAAAAGGAGATTTTTTTTAAAAAAAGAATAAACAACTGCATTGAAACCACACAAACAGCACAGAATATAGCAATTTCTCTGGAAATATTTCTCTTCAATTATATATATATATATATATATTGTAATTAGGGATGCACCGAAACCACTATTTTGAATTCGGCTGAACCCCCGAATCCTTCGTGAAAGATTCGGCTGAATACTAAATTGAATCCGAACCCTCATTTGCATATGCAAATTAGGGATGGGAAGGGGAAAAACTGTTTTACTTCCTTGTTTTCTGACAAAAAGTCACATGATTTCGCTCCCTGCCCTTAATTTGCATATGCAAATTAGGGTTCGGATTCGGTTCGGCCTGGCAGAAGGATTCGGCTGAATCTGAATCCTCCTAAAAAAGGCCGAATCCTGGACGAATCACGAACCGAATCCTGGATTCGGTGCATCCCTAACTGCAATACTCAAACCTTGAGAAAAAGAAAATCCCACTTCAGAGTGCATTAATGTAATAAAATATGGTGACGTTTGTATATGAATATGTATATATAAGTATATACATGTATTATTTTCAATACTACTCCAGCAGTGCTTTACAATGGGATTAGATATCATGAACAATATTGTGCACTTTGCACAGTTCATCACTTCCTGTGTTAAAACACATTGTTCACTTCCTGCCAACTCAGCCTCTACAGCTTATTATGATGTGTATGGTGCTGACAGACAAAACCATACCAAATGAGCAGACGTTTCAGAGTATGGTCAGCTTAGGGTTCAAGAAACCTATAAACCAGCCTTTGCTACCTTTTGTACTCTGTTGGACAATGTTAAAGTGGTCCTCCACCCTAAAATGTTTCATCACAATTACATTTATAAATTAACTTTCAAACTATTGATCATTTTAAGCAATATACATGAAAGTGTATAAGCATTATAATTTCTTTCATTAGGCCAATGACAATTTTGGGCTGGAGCTTCCCTTTAAAGGAGAAGGAATAGCATTTTACACTTGGGGTTTCCAAAAGTTAGGCACCCTCAAGTGATTACTTGTACTTACCTGACACCCTGGGCCAACACACCTATCAGCAGAAAACCACACCGGCCGGGGTCTTCTAGAGACCAACATGGAGACATCCTACTCCAGCTTCTTCGGGTCTTCTCGCAGTTGCGCATGCGCAGTAGAGCAGTAAGCCGGATTTTAACTAAAAAGACGGCTATTTCGTTCTACTGAGTCTGCGTCTGCCCTGGGAAATTTGAAAACCTATACAGCAGGAAGAGGATCTCTCTGTGGTGCTCGCTTAAAAAAAAAACCCGGGCTGGTGCTGTTTTCTGCTGATTGGAGCCCTGGCCCGGGGTGTAAGGTAGGTAAAAATAGTCACTTGGGGGTGCCTAACTTCTGGCACCCCAATTGTAAAATTCTATTCCTTTTCCTTTAATCAAAATGATTGCAAAGCAAAACAGGATTCATTACTTCTTGTACTTAAACCTGACATTCAATTCTCAAAGTCAGTATAAATGCTGTATTTTATCCGCAAGTTACTAAAGATGTTGTAAAAATTGAAATATACAATTCAGCAGATTGAGTTTTTTATTGTTTCTAAAAACTCACTCTACAGCTGTATGATGGACGCAATAGGAATTGAAATATAGAATACTAAAGATTCATTCTGGCAGTTGTATTGTGTAGATATAATTGATTTGTTGTGTTGCTCTTCTGTTTTAATGGTACGATACGCTGATGAATGGTCTAAATTAGTGTTATTTATTTGGTATCAGAATTGCATAATCTTTCCTAGTGGTGCATTGTACCTAGGGACAATATGCAAACAAAGACAGATTGTTCTTTAGACTTGCTTATTTATAAAGTAGGAAGATAGTCGCATGTAAAATTCCCACAATGCGTAAGTCAGCAAATGTATTTCATAAATAGATCAGGGGCCAATCTAAGATAAATAATCTTCGGCAGGTGTACAATTCCCAGCACCAACCCTGCCTGCTCAGATATAAGAAGGATTCTAGCATATGTGTGTAGGTATGCGGAAAAGCTGAAGTCTTCCGTCCTTCAACACATAGGGACAGATATATCAAAGGTGGAATTGAAAATTTGAATTTTTAAATTCAAATTTCGAGTTTATTTTCGTGTAAATCGACTAGGGAATAGTCCAAATTTGATTTGAGTTTAAAAAGAAATCAAATTCCGAAATGTATCATGTACTGTCTCTTTAAGAATTCAAATTTGACTATTCGCCATCTAAAACCTGCTGAATTGGTGTTTTAGCCTATGGGGGACCTCCTACAACCAATTTGGAGTCATTTGTTGGACATATGAAAATCTCAAATTGAATTTGATCGATTTCGATTCGAGTTTGCAGGTCGATCCTATTCCCCTGACATATAAAAAAATTTATTTTTTTTTGATAAATTATCGATTGGTCATTTTTTTTCCGAGTGTTATGGGAGTTAATGGGAGTTTTTAGAAACCCCCATAAACTCGAAAATGTGACCCTTGATAAATATGCCCCATACAGTACATGGCTCAACATGCCGCAGCATTCAATGGAATAACATGGTGGACATTGATCTGTATCAATGAGTCCTACTCAGGAAGGTGATACAGTATAAATGTAGCTACTATTTTGTCGTAAACATTGAGAATAAATATTTGACTGCAGTTGATACTGCAGCTGCAAATTAATTCTTCACACTTATTCCTTTATGCTCTGAGCGGTCTTTTTCCCATTTTCAGTTCAGCACCACCTTTTTCATGTGAAAAAAAGAACACCCACTCTGAAGCACTACAATATTTGATAGCTACTCATCAGCTACTCATTCAACTGTAAACTGATACAATTTACTTACAAACATTTCTCTGCTGTTTCTGACACTGTAGTTGCAGTATTTTATTGGGGTACAGTAGTCCCTTAGACCAGGGTTTTATACCATGGTCTTCTTTGCCCCTAATTAAACAATATATAGTTATCTAGCTTGTCTATATGCCTCTGCTTTTATGATAAAATGATATATTTTAAGGTTTGTGTAGGCTATGGATGACTAATATATTGTAAGATCACAACATGACTCATAAATATATATGAAAATGTAGCTGTGCAAGTGTTATATTTAATTGTTTGCTGAAGAAACTATTATTAGGGAAAAGGGGAAGCGGAAAACATGTAAATTACAATGTGCAGATTAAAGTGATATTGACTGAGGCATAGGGGCACATTTACTTAGCTTGAGTGAAGGATTAGAATAAAAAATACTTCGAATTTCGAAGTATTTTTTGGCTACTTCGACCATCGAATTGGCTACTTTGACCTTCGAGTATGACTTCGACTTCGACTCGAACGATTCCAACTAAAAATCGTTCGACTATTCGATAGTCAAAGTACTGTCTCTTTAAAAAAACTTCCACTACCTACTTCACCACCTAAAACCTACTGAGGTACAATGTTAGCCGATGGGGAAGGTCCCCATAGGCTTTCTAAGTATTTTTTTATCGAAGGAAAATCATTCAATCGATGAATTAAAATCCTTTGAATTGTTCGATTCGAAGGATTTAATCGTTTTATCGAACGTTTTTCCCTATGATCGTTCGAACGAACGAATTGCGGTAAATCTTTTGACTTCGATATTCGAAGTTGAAGGATTTTACTTCGACGGTCGAATATCGAGGGTTAATTAACCCTCGATATTCGACCCTAAGTAAATGTGCCCCCTAGAGTAAGTACTGCTGGGCTGGGGGAAGCTTTAGGGCAGTTTTATAGAAAAAAAATTATAGAATACAAGTATGGGATCTATTATCCAAAAACCTGTTATCCAGAAAGCTCAGAATTACAGAAAGGTCGACTCCCATAGACTCCATTACAATCAATAATCCAAATTTCAAAAAGATTTACTTTTTATCTGTAATAATAAAACAGTAGCTTGCAGGGCCGGAACTAGGGTTAGGCAGGGAAGGCACCCGCCTAGGGCACAATCAATAGGGGGGACAAACAGGAGATATTTGAAAATGTCTTTTAATCATGGTTTTTAAATTAAAACGAGAGGTGCCTAACCTTTTTGGCAACCCCAGTCCTGATTTCCATCTGACTGTGTACGTTTAATCTGAGTGCATGCACTGTAGGCGGCTGCGCGTGGATAGTCATTATCACTGCTGATGGGAGAGGAGGCCGTGACCTGGTGCACGTTGTTATTTTTTTGTACTGGTTGCTGCTGACTGATGGCACAGGTACATGGGGCCACATAGGCGGATTTTCATGAAGGCTTGGGGAGACTAAGCCTCCCCAAACCTGCCTGACCCCCCCAAAAAAAACTTCTGTGTTCCTTCTGAAGTCATGGAGATGTGCTTGTAATGGGGGAGAGTTGTACAGTGTTCAAAAGATTTTTAACATCGGGCTGCTAGATTTTAAACATCTTCCTTTAAACTGTTGTAAAACTTCGGAGTTCATGGCGGCCTATGTGGTTGATTGCTTCCATGCCATTACATATCGCAGGACGGGAGCCAGGAACACGCTGGGAGAAGAAGGTACACACCAACTTATACTGAAGGAGCTGTGTCTAGATTAACACTGCTTTGTAGCAGGCATAAATCAAGCTTGAGACCCAGACGCTAGCTCTTGCCTCCTATTTGTTTGCTGAGAAGGCAGATGCTTGGTATGTCTGTTACAATCAGCTGCATAATAAGTATTTGTGTTTATAGTGCTGGATGGGGAGCATGGGAAGTGGCAGTAGTGCAGGTAGTCTGTGGGAAAGTTGATGTGCTTAAAATTCAATGCGCAAATCCTTCTTGTTGGGTCACATACAGTATTGATGCCTCTATCTTTTAATCTATAAGTGGATTGGGCACCTCTGGTTACCTGTTTCGTTTAAATAACACCTTTGCATAATAGCACACAATGGGGCTCATTTATCAACACTAGGCAAATTTGCCCATGGGCAGTAACCCATGGCAACCAATCAGATTGCTGCATTCATTGTTCTACTTGCGGCTGGTTTCAAAAAGCTAATCACTGATTGGTTGCTATAGGTAACTGCCCATGGGCAAATTTGCCCAGTGTTGATAAATGAGCCCCAATGAGCTTTCTCTGCCTCTGTTTCTGAGTAACCTGTCATCTGCCTGTCAGTGCACACATGCAAAGTTGGGAATTATCCAACCAAAATTCTTGTATGTGGGCTAACACAGCTCATTGCATTTTCTCCACTCCATGCACCATTAGCATTAAGCCAAAGAGACCTTTCAGAGATAGGCTAGCTCTGCTGGTAGGGTTGTGTAGTGTAGGTGCCACGAAATACAAAGAGTAGGTATTTTTTACTTCTGTATAGATAGAAAATAAATGATTAAAACATGATAAAATTATCCTACAGAAAAAGGAAGTTTTAGTTTTACTGAATAATGACATTTGTATTGTCAGTATTTATAATTACACAAATTAAATGTTACATTCATTAACGTGTTGTCAGAATTCACAATTTTAATAGAGAACGGGGGGGGGGGGGCAATTGAAGGACTTGCCTAGGGTGCCAAAATTCCTCGGCCTGGGACTGATAGCTTGTATTTGATCCCAACTAAGATATATTTAATCCTTATTGGAAGCAAAATCAGCCTATTGGGTTTATTTATTGTTTACATGATTTTCTAGGAGACTTAAGGTATGACGATCCAAATTACGAAGATCTGTTATCCGAAAAACCCTCGTTCCCGAGCATTCTGGATAACAGGTCCAATACCTGTATTACTTTCCAATCAGTTATAGGAACATTTCAATATCTTGAAGGGAGTTGAAGGAGTCTAAGATGAAAAATTAAAAATGTGACTTTTAGGTGGAGAAGATATATTTTTTAATGTATTATCATCAGTTTAACCATCCTGTAGTTTCACAAGGAAAAATTCTGTTTTATTTTATTTATTTTTTTAATCAGCAATTTAAAAAAGAATAACAGTAATTTCATAGCTTACCCTTGCCAAAACAATGCTTTAAATAGGATTCACTTAGCAGTTCACATAGACCTGCATTTTTAAGGTTGCATTCATTGGTATCATTGGCAGGTCTGACATATTCTCTCTAATGACATTTTTTTCTCCACAACATACAGTCCACAACAATTACTTGTAGTTACAACAAAGAAAGCTTTCCCAGTTATGTAAATACAGCTTGTAGTATTTGTACATGATCCATTAACAGGAAACCTGTTATATAGAAAGGTACGAATTATGGGAAGGACATCTCCCATAGATTCCATTTTATCCAAATAATTCACATTTTTAAAAGTTATTTCTTTTTTCCTCTGTAATAATAAAACAGTAGCTTGTACTTGATCCAAGCCAAGATATACTTAATCCTTATTTCAGGCAAACCAAGCCTATTGGGTTTAATTAATATTTAATTTTTAGTAGACTTAAGGTATGAACATCCAAATTACAGAAAGATTTGAAAACCCCAGGCTGGAGCAGAATAGTGTTTTTTATAAATAATATAATCTTGAGATAAATAATATAAAGATAATAACACAAATTACACATTTTTCTTAATTGACTCTAGAGTAAGAGTCAAAAAAGCTGGGAAAAATGTGACATGTTGAGTTTATAAAATGCATTTTCATACTGACTGTCTACATAAATGAGTGGCCTTTATCACTCTATTCATACAGCCCACGAGTATATATATATATATATATATATATATATATATATATATATATATATATATATAGTCAATTCAAAGCAGCCACACTCCAATCTGGACGTTTCTGGATAGATTTGGGTGCTGGATCAAAAGTAGTATATAAATCTTGTTAGATCCGCACTATACTTTTTTGCATTTAATAAAATAGGGTTTATTTCTTACATGTCAGTATCCGACGTTTCGGCCCACATTAGGGCCTTTTTCAAGGATTATATATAAATGCCTGTCGAGACCTGTTGAGCAAGCACGGCCACCACACAAAAACTCATCCATTTCCTTTTTATCCCTATGCGATTTTTAGAAGCGTATTTTTCAAATGATGAACTCTCTCACGCATTGATAAAAATGCTTCTGAATTAGGAATTAATAGAAAGTGGATGAGTTTCTCTGTAGTGAGCACTAAATTCACACTTTGATAAATCTGCCCTATAGGGTAATGAACACATTCAAGAAGGACACTGTAGAAGAAAGAGTACATTGGAGGACAACCATGAAGGAACTGAGTAGTTAAATCACAATCTTATTTACACCTAGACCATTAAATGATACTGATGTACCCCATCTAAGTAATCTGCAGGCATTGCACATGGGTAATTACAAAAGCAACGTACATTTGTAGGTTAATGTACAGGAGAATTTTAGTTTCTCCCTGGGAAAAACAATTAGCGCTGCCAGTCTTTACCTTCTACTCATGAATCCTCAGAGACTTCGTTCTCAGTTTAATTTGGGCTCTTTGTGGGTTTGCAGGAAGATAGCTTGAACTTCATTACAACTTCATTGTTTAAAGTCAACATGGCAAAAGCAGATTCTAAGGAAAGAAAGAACTTTTTGTAGTATTAAATTTGAAAGGGGCAGCAATAAAATGACTGACCACAAGAAAGGTTTTAGAATCCTTAGATCCTGGGTCAAAGCTGAAAAAAGGACCAGAAGAGGCACGGTTTTGTGCAACAATTTGTTAGATCCTCCCTGTATACAGTAGTCATATTAAAAAAACTTTACATTCCATATCCCACAGTCATTTCAAAATAAATGAATGCAAGACGTTAGGATATTTGTGGACAATAAAGATCAGAATAAATTAAGAAATTGGAGTTAGCTACGTAGTTCAAAAGAATTTAAGATAATAGATGAAAAGAAAAGAAATCTCAAACATTATTTCTGCTCTAGATTGAACTAGATTAAATCTATAATATAACTTATACTCTTTTTTATTATCGATTTAAAAAAAATAATAATTCTGAATAAGCAAACTTCTAAACCAGCTTGAACCGTGGAAGGGTGCCAGTACAAATAATAATATTAAAAGTCAATCTAAATGTGTATTCCCCAGCTTCAGTTCTTCAAATCAAAAAGGATTAGCAAAGCCATTTAAATTCCAAATTTAAGCAGAGAGTTGCTCTATAAAAAGGTTAATAATGGAAGAATGTAAGGATCTTAACTCATAAATAAGGGGATTTAGACCCTGCTTTATAAAGTAATATTAAGTAATATTACTGAAGCCTGTGTTTATTGTACATGTTTCCTAAACATAAAGAAATTAAGTACTTAGCAAATAATATGCTTGGTTAACAGAAAGGAGTTTAGTGGAAAGAAAGTGGGCGTATGGGGAACCTACTGTACATACTGTATTCCTCGAAGCAGAGAAAGGAAACATTATGTATAAGGGATTTATGTTCTGTTTCAAGAACATATTGGGCCAGATTCAATTCAGTGTGAAAAAAGGTTTATCACCTAAAAAGTCATGGACGAGATTCAATTTGAAAAACTGGAAATAAATTAAAAGAAAAGTTTTTTCTCATTGAATTAAATCTTGTCCACGACTTTTCACATGATGAACCGCAATAAAACTTTGTCTCAATGAATTGAATCTGGCCTGTTAAGAGAAGAATGTATACAAGTTGAAGGCATTTCCCAAACATTTCCCAAACACCTCTGCTTGTGGAATTGGTTTTGATATCAGATACTGTACATTTTCCCTCTTCTGTAGTGACTATTACCTACTCACAAAGTCCACCTGATAGTCTTAAGGGGTTTTTGACTATGACTGGGGCCTGACTGTTCTCTGTAGAGCCAGTGCTGGGTGCAGGACACAGTTTTAGTGGATGTAAGGCAGCCTTGCTATAGGGCAGGAGGAAAGAAGACTTGAGAATGATAAAACAATTTGCATAGCTTTGTATTTCTATTTTACATTTATTTTTCTCCTTAAAGGCATTGTCATGATTTTTATGGTGTAGTTTTTATTTCTAAACTACACTGTTTACACTGCATTTAATTCATGCTACAATATAAAATTTAATTCCTGAACCAACAAGTGTCTTTTTTTTAGTTGTAATATTGTTGTGTAGGCAGCCATCTCAGGTCATTTGCCTGGTCATCTGCTTTGAGAAAGAACCAGCACTTTAGTACAAAACTACTTTATGACAGGCTGCTGTTTCTCCTACTCAATATATCTGAATGTGTCACAGTTGGACCTGGATTTTACTATCGAGTGCTGTTCTTCAATCTACCAGGCAGCTGTTATCTTGTGTTAGGGAGCTGCTATCTGGTCACCTTCCCATTGTTCTGTTGTTAGGCTGCTGGGAGAGAAGGTTTGGGGGTGATATCACTCCAACTTGTAGTATAGCAGTACAGAGTGACTGAAGTTTATCAGAGCACAAATCACATGACTGGTGGCAACTGGGAAACTGATGATATGTCTAGCCTCATGTCAGATTTCATGTTGTAATGACAGATTATATTAACTTCTTTAAAGGGGTGGTTCACCCTTACTGTAACTTTTATTATGTTGTAGAACAGCCAATTCTAAGCAATATACAGTATATTTACATCTATAATTATAGTTATTTGCCTTTTTCTTTTGACTCTTTGAAGCTTTCAAATGGGCGTTGCTGACTCCCTTCTAAAAAACAAATGCTCTGTAAGGCTACAAATGTATTGTTATTGTTACTTTTTATTACTGATCCTTTTGTTCAGGCCCTCTCCTATTCATATGCCATTCTCTTATTCAAATCAATTAATGGTTGCTAGGGGGATTTGGACCCTAGTTACCAGATTTCTCAAGATGCAAATTGAAGAGCTGCTGAATAAAAAGCTAAATAACTCAAAAACCACAAATAATAAAAATGAAAACAAATTTCCAATTCTCTCAGAATATCTCAACATAATACTAAAAGTTATCTCAAAGGTGAGCAACCCATTTAAAAAGAGCTTGGATGATTTCTTGAACAAGCATAAAATCCAAGACTATTGTGATCTTAATATCTACAGATAGGGGGTTATTTATCAAAGTCCGAATGTTAGAGTTTTATACTGAACTCAAATTAACTCACAACTCGAATAGTATCTTATTTAAGAAATAACTTGAATGTAAAAAACCCAATTCTGCGATTTCGAGTTGTGAGACCCGAACAAATAAAGTTTCCAATGAGAAAAAACTTGAATCTCTTGAATTATTTGAGTTTTTGTGCAAAACCCTCTGAAAAAAACTTGAACATCATGCAGGCTGTTAACATCTTCAAATGGTTCAAGGGACCTCTTCCAAATGACCTCAACAGGTTTTAGATGGTGTGTTTTCAGATTCAAGCTATTTCCATGGTCATAGTATAATAAATCTCGAAAAAAAATTAAACTTTCAAAAAGTTTTTTTAACCTGAAAATGTGACTTTTGACCAATGAAATCAACTCGATATATATATATGAGTGTGTGTGTACACTGGAGTTATTTGGAGGGATTGAACTTTTTTCAACCCAACATAGCTATGTAACTACGTTATATGTTGTTGAATTAAATAACAGAACAGTTTAATTCAGTATGCCAGGTAAAATGTATTCTGTTCCACGAAAGATCATTTTATGCTTTTTCCACTGAAGCAGTGATCCATTTCCACATATAGGTTTGTTCTAGTCTGCAGAAGGTACTAATGTTTAGTGACATACTTATATATGGCTAATAATGACACCTCTTTGGGGATTTCTGAGTTCTTCTTGGCCATGTAGTTGTGTAATCAATAAATCTGTCAGTGAGGCTTTTATGTTTTGTTTCCTGCTGTGATTAAATGAACACCACTATTACTGGCATTTGATGGCGTCCCCTTGCATTAACTCAAGTGGGAATATTCACAGAAATATGAAGCAATTTAAAAAGTCTACGGAAATACAGATGACAGTCAACTTACCAGAAAGTGTTCTTGACTGCTTGTGAAACCAAGAAACCAAAGTCTTATCAAATAATAATAAATTAGTTTGACAGCGTACTGAAAAATCCTTGATTTTCTAAATGTTTCTAGTAGCTTAAACTTCTTAAACCTTCTGAAACTCTGAAATGTCAAAAGATGATTGATGTACAATGAACTGGGGACCACTACTGGGTGCAATAAAAAGGTAACCAGTAACTATTTATCGTGTTGAGAATAAAGCTTGTTTTGTTTTACTGTTATCCTGGGACATTGGAGATAAATATCTGGAGAGATTTATGGAGAAGTTGCCCATGGCAGCCAATCAGCAATTAGATTTAAACATCCACCTATAAGATAGAAAACAAAAGATCTGATTGGTTGCTATGGGCAACATCTCCACAAATCTCTCCAGATATTTATTTCCAATATTAGTAAACATGCATGTTAATCCTTTGATTCATATTCTACTCTAAAGTATTTGTATATTGTGCTTAAGTGTATATACACACACAGGCATACTGAATAGGAAGATCAAACATAGCAAAAAGTCAGCTATATCAATATTTAATGCAAACAGGTGAGTTTTTTCTTCATTTGATGAATTGTATCCTCCACAAAAGATTTGTCAGAATACCAAACAGAATCCAAACCTTAATTTGCGTATGCAAATTTGAAAAATAATGGGGCTAGGGATCAGCAAATGGAAAAAGATCAGCACCTTCTGTGTCCCAGTGGTCTACTTTCAGGTGACTTTAAGAGGCCTATTTATGAGCATTTGAATTTCTGGGGGTTTTTCAAAAATCAATTTTTTTCTCTAAAAATTCCTGTTTTTTTATTTCTCTAAAACTCTAACCCCTCTAACTCTAATATGTAATAAAAGGCACAGTGTTTGTCCATGAGTAGTAACCCATAGTAACCAATAAGATGTTTGCTTTAAACAGGTGACCAGTAAATGCTGGCCATTGATTGGTTGCTATAGGTGATAAGAAGCGTTGCAAACTTTACTCCTAATATTACATAACCCAGTAAGAATTAAAGTTGTATAAAATGTAAAAACACCAAAAACTCGAATACAAAACTTCGCCATGTAAAAGCAGTTGAGGTCCCACGGAAGTCAAAAGGACCTGGCCTAATCCTATTAGACCTTTTTTTTTTAGAGATTTTCTGATTTTTTTTCTAGTAATTGTCAAAAAAAAATTAATTTTTAAAAGTGTACTTATTTTTTAATGTATCGTTCAGTGTATTTTTCATTCATATTGGTATCTTTTAATAAATGACAAGGCATTCATGAATTTTGAGAAATAGAGTTTAATTATAGTGTTAAAAATCTAACTCCACTAAAAAATGACATCCACTAAAATTTAGATGTTGATAAATGGGCCTCTGAATATTTGGTTCAGATTTGGCCAAAGTTCTGCCAAAAATGGCTCTGATTTGGCCAAATACTCAATAGAAGTTGGGATTTGGTGCAACCCTATATTTGATTAAATGCAATAGTCTATATATCTCTGAAAAAAAAATTTTTTTGTAAATAGTTTAATTTCATAGAATATTTCTTGAAAGCGTATCTTGCATGTTTCTTTCTTAATCTTTTCAGTCCTACTAAAAAGGGTAAGACCAAGGTCTCCATACACTTTCTTTGATTTATCACACTGGAGTCGATTGCTCAAAATGGAAAGCCTTGTGGTTTGATAATCCCTATTAGGAAATGTAAAGGATCGTCAGCCAACCATGAGTTAGAAAAGTTTGTATCAGCAAAATGTTGTAGGGTCAGCAGCCAACCTTGAGTTAGTATAGGATGTAGCAATAACAGGACTGCCCTGTAGCCTATATTGTTTCAAAATATGTGGTCTAGGAGCCTTTCAACAATGTCTAAATAATGTATTAGCATTTGCAGTGAGGTTAATCAAGTAATTAAGTATTCTAAATCTTAATGTTAAATGGAATCGTTCTTGTGAAATTTGCATTAGCACAATGTGAATTAAATTTATTGAAATTCTTAAATTTAACAATTGCCAGTAAGCAGGAATATGCATAATTGATTTCTAAAAGAAAATAAATTTGTATTTTATAAAAGCTATGTTTTTCTAAATTAATTTGTTTTTGTAGTATGGCTTCCAAAGAAGAACCTTCAAGTTTTCACATTACATTGCGTGGTTAACAATATCCGGAGTATATTCAACCTTGAATTAGAAACAATATCATCATTCATCATTTCACAATGCAGCCAGGGTTAGCCAAATAACCTAAAATATGCTAGAATTGCTAATTTACTGACAGGAAAAAAAATCTGACTGGTTATGAAAAAAATAATATTTTACATAAACCCATTGCCTCCTGTTTCTTAGACATATACAAACTAGATCCACATACAACAACGTTTCTGCAATATTGCTGATTTCTTTATATTCTGTATTTGGCTAATGTCTCGAATATTCATCATTTCTGTAACTAGGACATATGCACAGTTTCTCATGATTTGTTTTTAAAATGGAGCTGGTTTGATTCTCAGGGCTACTATTATTAAGAAACAATAGAGACATTTTTCTCTAGATACTTATGTTAAGATTGACATTTGGATTGGATATTGTCCAATTTGCCCAATTTGACAGTGTTGAAGCACTAGTAATGAAGTTCATTGTGACTTTTCTCATTTCTAGATATGATACATCATAAACATCCAAGAATACACACATACATGATTGGATAAGGAATGTCCCATTTTCAATATCTTCAACTGTTTTTGGACTACTACAATTAACTGCCCATAGTCCTCAACTGTTGGTGGTATGCAGGGTAATACATTAAGAATACAGCAATACACTCCACAAATAATAATTATATAGTTTGGATTTTCTGGTCAAGGTGCCTACTGGGTAGTGTGGCCTTCAAGCTCAGTTGCACTATGTCAGCCACAGAAAAGGTCCTAAAAAGAAATATTGATTGGTCTGCAAATTAAATATAATACGATTATTACTGCTTCTTCCATAGAGGCACAATTCTGGGAGCTCTGAACAGTAAAAATGTCCATGAATATGAGTTCAGAGCAGCTCCTATACTTGGTGCCAATAATTTGCTGTTTAGTATGTCCAAAAAAAAAGGAAAAAGGCAGTCGAATCAGAGGCAGTATCCATCTATGCTGTTTTGTTTGCTCTGCAGACTGCAGACACTGCCAAAAAATGATTGAAGGCTTCAGTTGCCCTATAAGGTCAATAGGGGGAATGTAATTATAAGTTATGTTTAATATTGTGTTTTTGCAAATGTTTGCAAAAGCCATTTGGTTGCAAACTTTATGAGGAAGATGTTGAGGTCTGTAATCAGTCAAAAAAGAGTGCAAGCATGGTCTCTCACATTCATAATAGTCTTTGTGAATGTTTTGTGCGCTAACAAAACATTATATTCCCCCAAATGTATTTTAGGAACCAATAGGATTAATATACTATTGTAAGCCATAGTACAAAGTGCGAACTGCCATGTTTTAAACCCTGCCCCAAACATGTGCAGGTGTTTTTACTCGATATGGAGCATGAAAACCTGCACTTCTCTCATGAATGCAACATTGGGGGAGGCGATGGAAAGCAAGTGGGCATCTCTTAACCCACCCTTTAACCTGTGTATCATTCAGACATGAATGTCAGGAAGGTGCAACACTATTATCAACCTGATGCCAACACTGATGCCAGAAGGCTAGCACAAGAAAGGATCAGGATAACATTTGTTATTTTCACTAAAACAAATTTTGCCCTTGCCCTGGATTCTACTTTTGCTATGGACACTCTTACCCTACAAATTACAGTGTTTACACAACACACCATACTAACTATGTTAAAACCAGAAGTTAAAGACAAAAAAACAAGAGAAAGGGAATAATGAAAACCAAAAGCCAGAGGACAAAAACGAAAAAGAAAGATGAGGGGAGCAAAAGGCAAGAAGGTGAAAAACTGCATAAAATGAAAAAAGGTCTACAGAAAGGGGGGAAGAGGTGAAAAGGTAATTGAGGACAGAGTAAAGAGATGGGAGTAGGTGTAGAAGCAATGCAACTCAAGGGACGAAGGATCTAAAAAAACGGGGGATGAAACTAAACTAGAGTAAAATAAAACCTAAGACAAAAAGTTTAAAATAAAATACAAATTAAAACCAAAGTTATTTTTATCAACACATTTGCCACTAATAGATGTCATATTTCCCAGTGAATGTAGAAATGTACTTTATGATAGCCTAGACTGTCCAATCGGAGAAAGTTTTCCATCTAAATATTAATCTGAATTATCAGCAACTAAAATGTTATTCCACATGAGAAAAAAATTACCATAACTGTTAACTGTTGAAACTTTGAGAGCTCTTGTGGGATGGCGTGGCAGTCCTTAAATTGTATTTAATACAGTTTTCACTAAAATGGTATCAAATGGCTCCTCCACAGTCATCATTTATCACTAAAAAACCTTTGCTAAAATAAAACTGACAAGGGAAATTATAGCTTGTCCTGACAAGGACCTTTATAAAGGTAGTTTTTTTTATTAAGAAGAGGTGGAAAACTGTCAAGAGCACTCAGTGATCAGTGTTATAATTTGAAGGGAAAGAGTATTGTTTTACTCAGACATTGCTTTTTAGCCTTTGCTATTAGAGGAAGGCTAAAGATGTACTGTATTTATATAACTTTAATATAAAAAATGATACACCACCGGGCAATAAAAAGGACCTTAGTGTGCAAATGTATAACTATTTGGTCATTATGATTGGACTATTTATTAAAGGACCGCTATACAGTAATTTTTTCCAACTGAATGCATAACAATTTCCCTCCCATTTTGCTTACTTTGTTAAGTTATCCTATGATGAAATGACTGGATTACAACAGAACTATTTCAGGGTGCAACATTATTAGCACATAAAATGATAATAGACGCATACATTATCAAATTTAGGAAGTTCTTTTGTTATACCCCTGCTACTTTTTTTTATACAGTCTATTTTTTATATAGTTACCTAATCCATGATTTTTTTTGTAATTTATCAAGTGCAAAAACCATAAATACAAAAGTACTGCAAGTAAAAGTTGTCAAGGTCATGTAGAGCTCCCTTTTTCTCCTAGCAAAGATCAGCCTATCATTCATGGTTTAAATGTTTAAAAACATTCATTGTCCTATGAATTTTCCATTTGTTTCACGAAAAATTTGAGGTTTATGATTTTTTTCGACAGCTATTATTGTTCATATTTATACGACAATTAAAGTTTTGATCTCTCTTTCTAATCTCTAAAGCCACAAACGAAGGTCTGATCTTTTCAAGAAAAGAAAGGGAACTTCCATTGATTTCTACATGACCCCGACAGCTATTACTATATTACACTTCAAAAGCTATTTTTACAATTGATAAATAACACAACAAATTGTGGATTAAGTAACTATATGAAAATGTGCTAAAAAGTAATATTGGGAGAAATGAGCATAAACTTTCATAAATCGGTCTTTAAGAGCTGGAGTTGAGGTAGTATTAGAATGGGCAAATCATGGTAAGGTGTGCCAGGGTTATGTTGGCAAAGGTGTGGATGGATGGGGGTTTCAGAACAAACTCATCCAAGGAAAACTGGACTCTTAGGGGCAGATGAATCAAAGGTCGAGGTGAATTTTCGAATTCCAAAAATTCAAATTTCGAGCTGTTTTTTGTATACTTCATCTAGGGAATAGTCCAAATTTGACTTCAACCATTCACCATCTAAAACCTGCTGAATTGCTGTTTTAAACTATGGGGGACCTCCTAAAACCTATTTGGAGTCAATTGGTGGACTTTGAAAATTAGAAGCTTTTTTGGGGGAAAATGTAGATTGGGACTACAGCCAGGACTACAGAAAGAGACAAGTGATTTTACGTAAAGCTTGATGCTTGGGGCATATTTAGCAGGAGATCCAATTTAGAAACATTTTATGATGTTTCATGAATCATGATGAGTGTGGGAAGCAGTGATGATATTTATAGACTGAAGGTCTAAGAGAAAAACCCTAATTATTTAAGGACACCCATTGATAAATGGCATGCTATGTTACATTGGGGATCATGCAATTCTTAGGGGTTATTAACTAAAATCCAAATTCATCTAATTTTTTTATTAAACAAAGCTCGACCAAACCCCCATCCACAATTTTGCCTTATTCATCATTAAAATAACTTTAATAAATAGGATCGGGGGAAAACTCAATAAAATCTAGCAAAAATCCGAATCGCTCAATAGTTTCTGGTTATTTCCCGAAAACCCCAAATTTTTCAGATTATTGGGCGAAACCCATTGCAAACCACAATATATTCAAATTGGGATAGGGACATCTGCCAATGACTTATACATGACCTCTACAGGTCTGAGATGACGGATTTTCGGATTTGAGTATTTTTTTCCAATAAAAATTTAAGTTTTTGCCCCAAAAGGCATCATCAGAAAAAATTGAGTTTAAGTAAATAACCCCCTTAATTTTATGAATACAAATAACATTATAAGCTTGGCATCAAATAAAGTCGATTAAGGTACAATGGGCATGCATGCAGTGTATTCACATTCTGTCACTCTTCTTATGGTACAATTACAGGTAACAAGTGTTTTCCATTAACACTAAGATGAGTTTTATATTCCTATTACTTGATAATGTAGCAAAATATTAAATGATTTATCAAATAATGTTGCATAGGCAGATTGAATCCCATAAATGTCATGATTTCCTGGGCATGACATTTTTTTTTCTTTTCGTTCAGACATTCTATTAATTACTAATGCATAGCACAGTTTTCTGCTCTCACTTGTGCAAGGCAGAGATAAGAAATATTTTGACTTTGCCATTCAACTTGCAGGATCTGCAGAATTTGTTGCCATACTGAAATTAGCAACCTTAAAGGAAAAGGTTTGGGGTGTTGCAAATTTGTCAATAACATTTTACCCTTGCCTAGCTGAAAATGTTCAGAGCCATTGGTTTATTATTTTCCTAGTGCAGCTAAAAAGAGCTGGCACTTAGGCTTTTAAGGTCCAGCACAAGGGAAGTACGCCATTTCACTTCAAGACATGCCCTAACTTGTTTCAGACAGCTACATTCAGAACTTTTCAAATTATTTGCCTAGGCAGTATGCACCCATTATTCACATATTTTTTCCATCTTTGATCCGGAAATCACTGCTGCTGACCATTGAGCCCAGCCAAGGACCTGACCTCCAGGGCTCTGCCACCACCAAACACCTCTCGCCTCTACAGACCACCCCTCACCCCACTGCCATCACTGATACTGATATGCAAACCCCCACCTACCATGCACACACTTGCCACCCAAAAGATGAGAAACAATGGGACCTACCAGATCTTTCATCTGTCTGTCTTGCCACTCCATCCTGAAATCAGTTGATCTATCTTTAACTTTATCCTTCTCTTTATCTATGTATGTGTCTTATTGTATTCATCATTTTTGAGAACTACTCTTTTCACAAACAAATAGTTTAACCAAATTTGCTGAATCTGTACTTTACGCCAGCTGTGGTGCACAGGGATACACCAGCAGGCGATGATAGATTATATCCTAGCTAGCTAGCTATGGCCTATATTTCTCTTTTTCAACATTTGTAATTATTTTTAGTACAAGAAATAATAAAAGTTAGCCAGCATTATAGGGTACATTTCGGCACTATTTTTGACTTATGGCTTTATTGAAACCAATAGCATGATGCACGATTGCATAAATCATTCCTCAGTGCTTTAGATATAGAATTAATGGTTGCTGAATCTCAAAGAAAGAGCTGTGAATAGTAACTAATACATCCATATATGACTTGTAACAAAATATTAGCCGAAGAAACAATACCTTGGAGCCATACGCTATAATTAGATAGCTGGTTTCTCTTTTATCTCTTGGTGTAACAGGAGCTATTAAAATTAGGCATGGTAAATCATCTTGGCTGTAATGAGACATGCATACAAACATAAGGGTAATTAAAGATACACTCTAGGAGCCATTCACTGGGAATTAGCCTCAGCTCCACTGCATAATTTTTAGCTAATTCTAATATATACGGATTGTTTTTAAACTAACAATAGTCTAAATAACAATAGTTTAAATAACCTGTAAGATTGAGCAACATTTTTTTTGTTATACATCTGACAGTGATTTACTTACAGTATGCGTAAACATTGCCATTTTCATATTAAAGTACACCCCATTTATATATTTTCTGACTGCATGATTATGTTTCAGATAGACGGAAGCAGTGGATAAGGTCAAGATTAGTGATGGGAGAATTTGTCCCGTTTCGCTTCGTGAAAAATTTGTGAAATGTTCGTGAATTTCCCCGTCTGCCGCAATTTTGACGCCCACGTCAATTCTGATGGTCGCGTCAAAAATCAATGAGCGATGTTGACGTGATGGTTTTGACGCAAGCGTCTTTACCGTCATGCATCCAAAATTTTTTGACGCAGCAAATTTTTAACAGCAAATCTTCGCGGCAGTTTCGCAAATTTATTTCCTGGCTGTGAAGCACAGAAATTTACTGCAAATTTGCGCCAGGCTCATTTATTCGCCCATCACTAGTCAAGAATTAACACTATGAAAGACTGATCCAGGTACTATGAAGGACTGATCCAGATTGACTTTATGATACTACAGCAAATTGCATGTACTCTACAAAAATACCCTAGTAATAAAGGGAAATCTAGTTTAAGGCTTTCAGAATGAGACTCCAGAATTGAAGAACGTCCCCCTCCTGCTCACAAGATCATATAATCTAATGGTTGGAGGAACTTTTCGAAAATAATGTACGCGCATGTATATTGTTCTTGAGTTGTTTCAGTCTGGTCTGTGTCATCAGTCAGCGCTATATAAATAAATGATGATGATGATGAATGATGATGATGCTATCACATGATATAGTAATCTGGAGCAACAAAATAACACCTAGTGGCAGCTTTATCAAGGGTCAAATTGAAAATTTGAATTTTTTAGTAATTTGAATTTTGAGTTTATTTTAGTGTAATTCGACTAGGGAATAGTCCAAATTCGATTAGAAAAATTAGAATTTTGAAATTTATCATGTACTGTGCCTTTAAGAATTCAAATTCGACTATTCGCCATCTAAAACCTGCCGAATTGGTGTTTTAGCCTATGGGGGGGCTCCCTTTTTTTTAAACTCAAGATTCAAATTAAAAAAACCAAACAAATCGAAATTTATTAAAAAATTAGATCGACCTGAGTTTGCAGGTCGATCCTATTCAATTGAATTTAAAAAATTCTAATTTTTTAATGAGTTTCGATTGGTCGGTTTTTTTGTGTTTTTTTTTTCCAAATTTTGAGTTTATGGGAGTTTTTATAAACTCCCAGAAACTGTAAATTTGACCCTTGATAAATATGTCCCATAAGTTGGACCACCCAGGGCAAAGTGTATAAAGAATGTTTCTTGAAACATGTTACAGCACCATCTATGCAATGGAAAAAGAAGAGCCCAAGTTACAGAGTGCTGAGTTGATTGCAATGGTTTGATGTATCCATAAACTGGAACTAAACCCCCCACCCTTTATGTCCCAACCCACCAATGTAGAGTTGCTTTGTACAGTTGCTTGGTCTTGTCACAATGTCAGGCTTCTTGGTGCCAATCAATAAAAAAAGACCAGATTTGTTATCAATCATGTTTTTTAAAGCAGTTTTTACTAACATAGAAACATCATAGCAAATGCTTCAATCGCTGTTTTCAATTTAAGGGGAAAAAAATCATTACTGTGTTTAATGTGTTCCAATCTATCCAGAAACTTTAATTTAGCTACAATTATTATGCTATAATTATCCTGTTCAAATAATGAATTTAGGTAACCTTTCTAAAGAAAACGCTGTCATTTTAATATTTAAACAAGTCTAACCTTTTAGTCGCACTTCTGTATAATTAATGAGGTTTACAACAGAAAAACAGTAAATATTAGCATACAATCTGTGAGTTCTAATTCAACTTTGTGGAACATTTTATTTCCATTTCTGCCTCTGGTTATTTTGTCTTTTAACCTATTCAATAGGTAAATGCCATTTTAGAAACAAAAAAGGAACTTAAGTTTTAAAAGGCTTTTTTAAAATAAATCCAAGGAATTCTAAAAGGCCTATTTACTAACATTTGGATTTCTTTGTTTTTTACAAATTATAATTTTTCACAAAAAATGTGTCTTTAATTTCTCTAAAACTCTAAAAATTGAGAATTATTATGTGTTAAAAAAACACAAGGTCCCTTAGAAGTCATTGGGAGCTGTACTTATCCTATCGGACTTTCAGACTTTTAAGGAGGAAATGTAATTAAAAATCGCAAGCCATGTTTAAAATGGCGTTTTTGCAAATGTTTAGGGCAGCTTGCAGTGTAAAATCATCCGCTGGCGAATATTAAATCATTAAAGGGGTTGTTCACCTTCCAAACACTTTTTTTTCAATTCAGTTGTTTTCAGATTGTTCCCAAGAAATAAAGATTTTTTTCAATTGCTTTCCATTTTTTCTTTTTTACTGTGTTTCCAAAATCTAAGGGGTTATTTATCAAGCTCCGAATTTATCTCAGTAAGATAAAAATCCAAGCAACTCTGAATTCCCGAATTGACCTTATTTATCATTCAAAAAAATAGCTTCGGGCAAACTTTGGACCTTTGCCCGCACAGTCCAAAGTTTTCAGACATTCAAACAAAAACCACAAATTTTTCAGTTTTTGGCCCAAAAAACGCCAAAATCATCAGATATTGGTACTGACAGCAACGCAGACACTGGGACCTTCCTCATTGACTAATACAGCTAGATATATTCTGATTTGTTTTCAGATTGTTCAGCACTGTTTTTCGTATATTTTATATTTGGATCTTTTAATAAATGACATAGTATTCTTGGTTTTAGAAAATAATTATTTGTGGTTTCAAAAACCTCTAAACCACTAAAATAAGAATGTTGATAAATGAAGTGTGGGCCCCCTTCCTTTGCACTGGGTCCCCTTAGATGGCACAGACCCTGAGTTTAAAGGAGAAACAAACCCTTGCTAATAAAAACCCCTACCCCCATCCCCCTACATAGATCTCCCTTCCTGCTGCCCCGCAGCCTAGGTGGTGCCTTTGCTAAATGCCTCTAACTCTTTATGTACCCCTCGGTGCAGATTCTGTCCAGCGGAGTTCAGCGGAGGCGCCATCTTCAGCTGCTTCGGTAATTTTTGGGTCTTCTTATGGTGCTTCGACAATTTCTGTGACTTTCGGCGCATTCGCATTTGTCACGGAACAGAAAATTGCTCCAACTGCGCATGCGCCAATTCGGCACTTACTTCACAAAGATTACCGAAGAAAACAAGATGGCACCCGTGAAAGAGTAAAGAGTTCGGGGCATTTACCAAAGGTACCACCTAGGCTGGGGGGGATCAGGGAGGGGGGTCTATGTAGGGTAAGGGGTAGGGGATTTTAGTAGCAAGGGTTTACTTCTCCTATAAAACCCGCTGCCATAAGGCATATGTAGTAAAGGAAAGTCCACATTTTAAGTTTATTGGAAAAATACAGTTTATGGAAATGTAATAAAATATCATTATTTTAAAGTTAAACCTCTTCATGTTACTTGGAATGGTAATTTAAATGATGTATGGTCTTACTTTAGTGTCTGCAGAAGATGTAAGGCAGAGAGTAAAATACACTTAAGTGCATTTGGGAAAGGTTATTACACATTAAAGTCATTTTATTACAACACCTGGTTATGGTCTATCCTGCCTTCTTGGTGTCAAAGTAATATACTTATCACTCATTGGAGGATACTAACAGGGTTTTGTTAACAAGGATCTTTTATCACTTGTCTAAGGGAAATGCATACAGAACTGCTCTGGTAGAAATCAATAGCAAGAAATATAATGATGTAATAATGAGAAACACCTAAGAATATATAATAGTAATAGAAAATAGGAAAGTATTTTATCAAGGGGAGGCCAAAAACTGCACACTTAGATAGAGTCAGGAGCTCTCCATTCTAGCACGCTCTGCTTAAGTTTCAAGATGGTGGCACCCATGGCTGCGTTTTGTCTCAAAAATTCAAAGTAAAAGAACACCAGAGACCCAGGTTCAATGTCTGAATATAGGTATGTCTTGTAAATCCCCTGGGTGCTCCTAAATTACTTATTACTAACTAACTCAAGCATTCCCAAACTGGAAGAGCTTGGAGAAGGAGCAGGTGGCATTCACTGCAGTAAAGCACTGCGTATCTTGACAGCGCTATATAAATAAATGATGATGATGAAGAAGAAGGCCATGTAGGGGGAGATTTGTGGAGAATACCAATTTGATTTTCTCAATACACTTGAAAGCCCAGGTTAAAGGTCAAAGGTCATTAGGACAATAAAACTGTTTCCAGCCAAATCTCCCCCTAAATATTTTTCTGTGACTGATTGCTTGTTTCCTAAGCTACTGGAGCCCTGACCAAAATTTGGACCTCCATGGGGTCTTAAATTAATTAAACAAAAACCTTTATTATTAAAATCCCCTACACCCTACCCTACATAGACCCCCTTCCCTGCTCCCCCCCAGCCTAGGTGTTACCCTGGGTAAATGCTCCTAATGCTTTACTTACCCCTCGCTGCAGATTCAGGTCATTGAAGTTCACAGGTGCCATCTTCTTCTCTTTGGTAATCTTCTCTTGTGGTTTGTCAATTTCCATGGCTTTCAGCGCATGCACAGTTGTTCGGGACCGGAAAAGATTGCACCAAATGCGCATGCGCAACTGCGCCATGCACCAATACACCAAAGAGAAGAAGATGGCGTCTGTGAATCTGCAAAGAGGGGTAAGTAAAGCGTATGGGGCATTTACCCAGGGTAATACCTAGGCTGGGGGGGAAAAATCCAACATAATAATAATTTGGACCTTCATGTCTCAAGTCTACTAAAAAAACATTTAAGCATTAATTAAACCCAATGTAATTATTTTGCCTCCAATAAGGATTCATTATATCTTAGTTGTGATTGTGATTAAGTGTTTTATTATTACAGAGAAAAAGGAAATAATTTTAAAAATGTTAAATTATTTGATTAAAATTGATTCTATGGGAGCTTAACACGGAGCTTTCTTGATAACGGGTTTCTGGATAACAGATTTACCTTAGCACCTTTATAAAAGACGAACAACAACATCAAAACTCTATAAAAGATGATTTTAAAAAAAGCCATGAATTGTACTGAATCATTATGCTGACACGTCTTGGTTAAAAGGTCCTTTGCTGATTTCTACTCATCACCTTTATCCAGTTTATTAGATGTGTTTCCTATTTTTATTTCTAATAACATATCTGGCAAGCTAAAAGTGTCAGGGCTAAAGGAGTAAATAAATAGTAATAATCAAGGTCAGCTCAGTGCTGCCATGAAAGCATATTGCTGTGCAATTTACAGCTGAGAAGTCGTATGTTGTAGACAGGAGGGATCAGTCAGTCATTTCTCACTACTGAAGAATTCAGGATCCTAATAAAGCTAGAGCTAGAATGAATATAAAGAGGGAATTTCAGCCTGACAGCACTGTGTAAGTCAGTAAATAATATGGGGTAGATAAAATATTATGAATCGTTGCCGACGAAGAAGTAAAACAAATAGAATTAATTTCTTTCTACAGTATTTCAAAGTATCTAGCATGACAGTTGTCAATATTTCATCTATTTTTATTTCGGGGTAAATCCGTTCATATAATCCAGTGAGAGGCCTGAACTTTACTTGGTTGACTATGGTTCTGTCTTTCCATGTTTCTGGATTTCATCATTTTCAGCTCAGTTGCATCTTTCCCATTATCCATTTAGCATTTTCCTATGCTGGGCACTTTCCCACTGTCCTCACATATTTAAAGGACCACTTACTTATTAACGGTGGAATCAAACCCGTTTCAGTTTGCAGAAAATTTGCAAAACAGAGAAAATTCACCGAAATACATTGAAGTCTATGGGCGACAACATTTTTTTTTGACTAACAACAATTTTTTTCACCCATATGGGCATATTTTTTGCAGCAAAACTTGCCAAAAAACTTCACTCATCATTTCTAACACAAAGAAATACAATGTGCCTAAATGAGTACTGCAAAATTGTCTACATTTTCAAAACATGGAGATTGTTTATAGAAAACATTACATTTTTAATTAAAAAAACAAGGTTTTTAGGGTTTTGGGGAGCAAACATGGCCGATGTATACTTTCCGAGCCTCAAAACTTTTCCCAGCTATGTAACTGTCAACTCTTGTCCTATCTCAGTGGTTTATTTTTGCCTGACCTGCTTACTGCTTCTGTATCCATAGTATTTAAAGGGCATGTAAAGGCAAAAAAATAAAATCCCATTTTTACTTTCTTTAATGAAAAAGAAACCTATCTCCAATATAATTAAAAAATGTGTACCATTTTTATAATCAACCTGACTGTATGCAGTAAAATTTATACCTTCATTTACTGCTGTGGATAGGAATTGTCAGATGGTCCCTAACTGCTGAGCAGGGAAACAATCATACTTATGAACAGCAGGGGGAGCCCCCGCCTTACTTCCCAGCCATGCAGAACTCAAGCAGCTTTGTTTATGACAATCCCTAAGCAGCTGAGCACACTGAGCATGTGCACAGTCTTAGTCTTGCAAAGATGTTTAACAAAGTTACAAGATGGTGACCCCCTGTAGCCAACTTTGAAAGCATAAATCATTTGTTTGATTAGGCTTGTGGTGCAGTAAGTTCATGTTTATATTTAGTATACAAAATACCGCATTTCTAGCCTTATTCTATTTTAGAATTACCATGCCCTTTAAGTTATATTTAACATCCTTTAAGTGATGCTTGTTAACTAACTGACATTATATACAGGGACCTGTTATCCAGAATGCTGGGGTTTTCCAGACAATGGATATTTCAGTAATTTGGATTTTCATGCCTTAAAGGGGACCTGTCACCCTAGGAAATTATTCCAAATCCTATTTTATGATGTTCGTCAAGCATAATAAACTTTACTCCCACTATCTATATTATTTAAATATTGTTTCCTTTAGTCTTGGAATTCACAATCACATGAAACAGGGAGCAGCCATTTTGTGGACACTGTTATTAAGGCAAGCTTTTGCTCATGCTTTTTGCTCTTGTTTATGCACCAGAATAGGGCACCTGATAACCATGTCCATACACTGGCCACACAATTAGATGGTGAGGAGGGAGGGGGAATATGAGGAGAGCAGTGACATCTAGTGCAGAATGGAAAGTGAAAGTAATTGCCTGCCCCGCCTCTATGGCATAGAGGAGGGGCAGGCAATATATGATTGACAGCTGGGAGTTTTAAAGGAGTATATAACAGGTACAGATGCTGTAATAAAACAATGAATTTGAGATTCATGTTTAATTTTACAGCTTTTTTGTTTGGGTGACAGGTCCCCTTTAAGTCTACTATAAAATCATGTAAACATTAAATAAACATTACATTAACATTAATTAATAGGCTGGTTTTGCTTCCAATAAGGATTAATTATATCTTAGTTGGGATCAAGTACAAGGTACTGTTTTATTATTACAGAGATAAAGGAAATCATTTTCTAAAAATTTGGATTATTTGGATAAAATGGGGGACTTCCATTCCGTAATTTCTGGGTAATGGGTTTCCAAATAATGGATCCCATACCTGTCCAACTTAATATAAGAATGTAATATTAATTTGAATTTACCATGTAACTGCTAAAATGATTTAGTGGAACAAAACAACTTGTAAAGCCTGAAATGTATGATGAATACAATATTCCCAGAGTTTAATGTGTATTCCTAGAAAAGAATGAAGCCTTCTCTGTTTTATTTATCTTGTCTAAATGAAATGACTCGACTCTGCATCAAGGACAGTGATTATGTTTTAATTAAATGTAATTACACTGTGGACAGTTAATTGTGAATAGTATCTGGCCCTGGACATCCAGTTTCTCTCTCTTTGTCTGAACTGTCTTTGTCTTTGGAAGAAAAACTCATAGTGGGAAAATGATGGAATAATTGCCGCTATGCAGTAGTTAGAGGAGGCAGAGCAGCTCAGTGTTACCAGAAAGACAGAGTATTACAGAAATGCCTGTATAGTGTTAGGGGCAGATATATCAAGGGTCGAAGTGAATTCAAGGGAATTTTTGAAGTAAAAAAATTCGAAATTGAAAGAAATTTTTTTGGATACTTCGATCATCAAATAAGATAATACGACTTAGAATTTACTTTGAATTCGATTCGAAGTAAAAATAGTTTGAATATTCGACATTCGATAATCGAAGTACTGTCTCTTTAAAAAAACGTTGACTTCAATACTTTGCCAAATTAAATCTGCCGAAGTGCCATGTTAGCCTATAGGGACCTTCTACAACCATTTAATTCACACATTGAAGTAAAATTGTTTGACCGTACACTAAAATCATTCGAATCGTTCGATTGAACAATTTTACTTCGATCGTTCGGTGGGCAAATTCGGTGAAAAATCCTTCGACTTTAATATTCATTCATTTAAGTATTTTAATTCGATGGTCGAATTTCGAAGTATTTTTTACGGAGCATTTGTTTTTAGATAGGGTAAGTGTCCCCCTGTTTGAAAGCTAAGAAATCTCCAAAAAAAAAGCCAATTAACTAAAAAACGACAAAAAATAAATAAAGAAGACCAATTGAAAAGTTGCTAAGAATAGTATAAAATACTAGAAGTTAATTTAAAGGTGAACAACCACTTATATATATTTCTGTGCTACATGCAAGTGGAAGATAAGGACTAAAGGGATAAACTACCTTTCTTCTTGAGCAAAACAAAATCTATATAAACACAGCATTTATTTTTCATTTCTGTGGTTAATATTTGATACTGACTAATCCCAGAGCTAAATGGCCGATGCTGCAACAGTAACAATGCACAAATCACACTTGTTATCATAATTTCAAATCACAGAAAAATGAAAATATATTCATTGTTTTTAAGGCATGTGTTAAAAATGAATCATAGTACTATTAGGTGAAAATATCTGGAGCCCACAACAAGAAAATAAAGTGCACATTTTCAAAAGTTTAATTAATTAACCTTATACAGGAATGGGATTCATTATCAGAAACCTGTTATCCATAAAGTTCCCGAATTATGGAAAGGCCATCTCCCATAGACTCCATTTTATCCACATATTCTAAATTTTTCCTTTATCCTTTTTCTGTGTAATAATAAAACAGTAGCTTCACTTGATCCCAACTAATAATCTTTATTGGAAGCAAAACCAGCCTATTGGGTTTATTTAGGGGCCGATTCACGAAGGGTCGAATATCGAGGGTTAATTAACCCTCGATATTCGACTAGGAACTAAAATCGTTCGACTTCAAATATCGAAGTCGAACGATTTTGCGCAAATCCTGTGATCGATCGAAGGTTTTTTCATTCGATCGAACGATTAAATCCTTCAAATCGAACGATTCAAAGGATTTTAATCCAACGATCGAAGGAAAATCCTTTGATCAAAAAATCCCAGGCAAGCCTATGGGGACCTTCCCCATAGGCTAACATTGACTTCGGTAGCTTTTAGCTGCCGAAGTAGGGGGTCGAAGTTTTTCTTAAAGAGACAGTACTTCGACTATCGAATAGTCGAACGATTTTTAGTTCGAATCGTTCGATTTTCGTAGTCGAAGGTCGAAGTAGCCCATTCGATGGTCGAAGTAGCCCAAAAAATCTTCGAAATTCGATTTTTTTTTAATTCGAACCCTTCACTCGAATTGAGTGAATCGGCCCCTAAATTAATGTTTATATGATTTTCTAGTAGACTTAGGGGCAGATTTATCATGGGTCGAATTTCGAGGGTTAATAAACCCTCGAAGTAAAATCCTTCAAATTCTAATATCGAATTCGAAGGATTTGCCGCAAAAGCTTTGTTTCGAACAATTTTAAGCGATCAATCGAAGGATTTTTATTCGATCAAAAAAAAGCTTAGAAATGTGCTAGGGAAGGTCCCCATAGGCTAACATTGCAGCTCGGTAGTTTTAAAGTGGCGAAGTATGAAGTCGAAGTATTTTTTAAAGAGACAGTACTTCGACTATCGAATGGTCGAATAGTGAAACGATTTTTACTTCGAATAGTTTGAATCATTCGATTCGATCGATACTTTAAATGGAATTTGACCAATTCGATGGTCGAAGTTGAAAATTTGAAATTCAAAATTTTTTTCATTTGAATTCTTTACTGGAGCTTAGTAAATCTGCCCATTAATGTATGAAGATCCAAATTATGGAAAGATCCATTATCTGGAAAACCCCATGTTCGAAGCATTCTGGATAACAGGTCCTATACTGGTAATAATAAAACCATATATTGCACTTAATCCCAACTAATGGTGGTAGTTAAATGGTTAGGGGCCGATTCACCAAGGGTCGAATATTGAGGGTTAATTAACCCTCGATATTCGACTGGGATTTACATCCAACGATCAAAGGAATATCCTTTGATCAAAAAAACTTAGGAAAGCGTATGGGGGCCTTCCCCATAGGCTAACATTGAGTTCGGTAGCTTTTAGATGGCGAACTAGGGGGTCGAAGTTTTTTCTTAAAGAGACAGTACTTCAACTATCGAATGGTCGAATAGTGGAACGATTTTTAGTTTGAATCCTTCGATTCGAAGTCGCAGTCATAGTCGAAGGTCGAAGTAGCCCATTCGATGGTCGAAGTAGCCCAAAAAACACTTCAAAATTCGAAGTTTTTTTACTTCTAATCCTTCACTCGAAGTTAGTGAATCGGCCCCCAAATGTATACTTAGTTTTGCCTCTAGGTGGCAGTGCTTCCTAAATTGAACTGTGAAAGTTGTTGGTACTAAAGAGTGCATAAAGCAAACAGGAACAGGAAATACGATGGCCATTCTGGCATTGATAGAAGAAGGGACGCCATTCTTTGTTAGGGAGAGATGAGGAGAAAAGATTGCGCCGCTATCTACCTGTAAAGAAGGAGTCACAGCAATAAACTACAGCTGTTTAAGAGAAAGCCTTCCATACCTTGTGTCTTAAGGTTAAACACCAAATAAGTGAGTGATGCCATTTTCCATCTAGTGGAGGACGTCCTTAAGACAGTAGTTGAGTGAATGTTCTACAAGCTGGATGCATACTAAATATTAAATTTTGGTTTCATCGTATTTTGCTTTGTTGAACTGCCAAACAGACTCATGAATAATGCAATGTTAGCAGGAGAGCCCTAAAAAGTATAAATTTTCCCTGTCTAAATTCTTGTATTTTAGTCCATTCATTAGAATTTTTCAGCAATTTCTTTACCTATTTAATAGAAAGACGCATAATTAAACTAAAAGCAAAAAGTGTTTTTTATGTTTTTTTAATGGGCTTCTGTGGGAATCAAGACGTAAATGTCATTAACAACAGAAAAGACAAAGAAAAATGATCACCTTTTAAAACAGGTGCCCAGTCATTATTAATTCATTCGGTGTTCATTTTAGTAACATTAATCATGATTCATTTATTTTTTACTAATGTGGAAACGGTTGGCTCTTGTGCAGAATTTTGATCTTCTGATTTTCAGTTAATTTTTAACCATGACAAAAGATGGCATTATAACAATTACCTGTTCTTTTTTTTTCAATAGAAAACCATCACCATCTAGTCAGGGCAAAGCGTGACATAACAACACAACACTGGTGCCGTTGATTAGATCAGGCTCCTCAGGTTGATGGTGACAGTTTGTAAAATATACAGTATAATGAAAATTGTACCTCCTGTTGTAAAATATAAGGATATTATAAGTCACCAAGGAGTTCCATGGCCATATAGAAGCATGAGGCTGAAGGTCAAGTGCTTTTGTACAAGTCATGGAACTCATTCCACTTTCCCCATGTTCAATCTTGTGTTTGACCAGATTTATACACTGATTGGAGATGTTTAATTAAGCTTAAATTCTAAAAAGAGCCCTATATAATTTCATCATATTACCAGGGCATTCACTCATATAGTACATTAATTTTAATAGTTTTCATTCAATGTGCACATTTGCTCCAGCACAGCTATTTATCAAACCTTTCTACGTGAATAACTGGGGCAAAATGCATTTAAAATAGCACCAAATTCATCAAAAATTGAGAAATCCCACTGTAACCAATTTTAATAAGTAGATCGCCTTGTTGCTGTTTGATAAATGGATTCCTCTCTAATTTAAGACCTTAATAAAAAGTTCACTATGTTTAGCATTAAAAGAAAAAAATATGTACATGGGATAAACAGCATACAATTATACAGAAATATTTATCACAAAAGAAATGGCTACTAGATGTTACATCTGTTATTTTTTTCCTGGAAATGGATGCATTGGAGCAGTGGTTGAGAAACTTTTTTTTTGTTTAATGCCCTGTTTAAGGACCACGTTTGGGCAAGAGTCCCATTAGCTGATAACAATCTTAAAGATATATGAAAACATTGAGGCCCATTTACTAATGATTGAATTTTAGCTTTTTGAAACCAAATTAAACTCTATTTGCCTAAAATCATGAATGCCATAAAAGTTTTTAAAAGATCCAAATAAAAAAAAAAACATCTGTGAATGAACAAAAAAATTGTACGGCAATGAAACTTTCAATCTTAGCAAACCTCTAAAACCACCAATGAAAGGCTGAACTTTGCAAGAAAAGAAAAGGGAACGTCCATTGACTTCTATATGACCTTGACAGCTTTTACTTGCTGTACTTGTGAATTTGGAGATGTTATGGTACTATGGCCGAAGTATAAAGAAAAGCAACTAGGCATTTTCCACAAATTTTACCTTAGATGCCTTCAAGCTTGGTTCCAAGTCCCCAAAGCCCTATTATTTTAGAGAAAATGCTTTAGAACTCAACCTCACCTCAGTTAACCTCACAAACATGACATATTTTTGAAAATTCTAATGCAGAATTACTATTGTTTGAAGGGAAAAAATGCCCCATGGTCAGTGAGATAAGAACATGGTACAGATGAAGCCACTTGGATTTGTGAGTTAAATGCGTCATGACTCAGGGGTAATTGAAGAAACTGTGTTATCTTAAGTCATCTTAACTCATTTAATGCATTTAACCTTTTCATTAGCATACCAAAGCTCCATTGTTCACAATGGTGAATGCTTTAATTAGATGGGATGTTGTGACGCAGTTTTCTGTGTTAAATGAGATAAATGGGATATCTGTGTTTAGTTATTCTGTGTCAAACAGACAAACCAAAGTGGCTGCATCTGTATAACAAGACATGACCATGATCCAAAAAGAAACAGCTTCTCGGACAGGGATTAGGGTTTGAGCATGGCCTTCAAAGACCTTTAACTTGTAGATAGGTAGATCTAAGTCATACAAGTGCATGCAAGATGAGCAAAGAATACTGAACATTTTTATACTTTTCACAAGGTTGGTAAATTAACCATATAATATCCTTGAAGTTATAGTTCACAGGAATATTTCATAGGAATTTTAGGAATTTACTGTGGAGGAGGTCCAGAATGAAGTAAAGTCTCTGAACTACCTATCCATAATATTACCAAAAGCAGACCCCCCCAAATAATCATTACTTTCCTATATTGGTATCTCACATAAGTCCCTGAGGAAGGAACATGGTTGGAGGTATATAGGCATCCCTTACTTTTACATGGAAGCATTGGGAGCACCTGCTGTGTGTGCTTCAACAGAGCCCCTTTTTGATCCATCATGAGGTGCAGAGTGAATTAAGACCCTGGTCCTAATTTGCATATGCAAGTTCATTTGCAAATTGAGATTCAATTCGGTATTCAGCTGAATCTTTCATGAAGATTTTAGGATTCAGTCGAATCACAAAATAGTGGATTCAGTGGAATTTTTAAGTATCATGACTTAGAGAGAGGGCAAACAATAGATTTTGTAAATGATTGGGCTCTCTGAACACTTTACATCTATACATAAGAATTAAAAGTGGTCTATTTCTTGCCTTGACTGAGGTATTCTCCATAACCATATAGTTTTGTTAATTTTTCGGCAAAATCGAAACACTCATCGATTCACTCATCACTAATCAGCAACTCATTCTTTATAATCAAGTTTTTTTTGTGAGTGAGTGCGACTGTGCCTATAATTTTCCATACAAGTGGTCTCTGCTTGCCAACTGTACCAGTGCATGCTAATGTTGCTATTTTAGTGTTATTTCCTTCAACACCCTGCTGTACAGTAAATTGTTGCTCTTATGATAATTATAATTATGAGGTGATTGTGGAGTGTGCTGTTTTCATTAATCTAACATAGATATTAGTCTTGTCTTTGTCTAAAGCCCCTGTATAATTTACACTTCAAGGTTTGTTCTTTAATACATTTTCTTCACTTGAGTAGATTTTTCTAAATAATGCTAGTTAAAGAAAAGAAGGAAATATGTATAGCCAGACTTTTAAGTGCAATAAATCAAAAGTCTGTTATATTAATCTATGCGTTGTATCTGCCAACGGCAATAACCTTTGTTATCTTCAAAGTTCTGCAGAAATCAGGCGCAGTGCAGGACACTCAAACCTTTAGAACATTCATTTCTAGCCAGAGAAGTCATATTTATCACCTGTGGATCTTCTGTATCTATTTTCAAAATTAAGGTGGATTAAACTTGGAATCACAACACAGTTTGCTCTCTCTGTCCCCCCTAAATATTTTAGCGCAAGGACAATTGGGAGCTATTCTCATGAATGGGGTGTTGGCTGTGATGCTCCAGGAGAAGCTTGTCTACATACCCCAACATGATTTCACATACAAAATATTGAAGCTATGTAATAGTGTAGTTTGCTCTTCACCTGCTCAAGTTACAGCTTTGGGACCTGTTATCCAGAATGCTTGGGGCCTGGAGTTTTCCAGATAATAGATCTTTCCATAATTTGGATCTTCATACCTCAAGTCTACTATAAAATCATGTAAACATTAAATAAACCCAATAGGCTGGTTTTGCTTCCAGTAAGGATTAATTATATCTTAACAAAACAAGTTCTTTTTTTCTATTGTTTTAGTTCTACTTTTGTACTGTTTCAATTGCACTTCACTTTGTCCTTATTTGGGACCTGTTATCCAGAATGCTTGTGACATGAGGTTTTCCAGATAAGAGGTCTTTCTGTAATTTGGGTCTCCATACCTTATGCTATTTAAACCCAATAGGATTGTTTTGCCCACACAAAGGTTAACGTCTATCTTATTTGGAATCAAGTGCAAGGTACTGTTTTATTATGCCAGAGGAAGAGGAAATACTTTTCAAAAGATTGGATTCTTTGATGAAAATGGAGTCTATGGGTGATGGTCTTCCTGTCATTCAGAGCTTTCTGGATAATGGGTTTCAGGATAATGGATCCCACACCTGTATAGTAAATTAAAATAAGGGTTTTACAAGCACACGTTTGTATATTCAACACCTAATAGGAGGCCATATACAGTACAGCAGGAGTGTCCATACTTGTCTACTTTTAGTAGTGTTGTCCCATTATGATCTACATCCATAATATCACTGTTAGCATTCTGTTCCATGGAAAATATTACTTTATTACTATATTGATTTACAAGAGAATTTATATTACGATATTTTAAAAAAAACAAAACTATTTTTATGTAACCTTAACAGAATAAACATTTAAATGAAAAGAATGAAACAGGAGGGTGATTTAGACAAGCTGTTTTTGTTGACAGTGTCTTGAGATCTACTGATCACCAGCTAAAGGTCTACTGGTACCTTTTGGGCACCCCTGCAGTACAGGATGATAATAGCTTCTCTTCAAGACCAAGTCAGCAGCTTATTATTATTTTCTGATGACTTGCCCGGCCAATGTCTGTCTAGATATCTATCACAAGGTTATAAAATCATGCCAATGCTTTTCCAACATGTTTCCATAGGCCTACAGTATGATCCAATTGTTGACTTGGAGCCAAATGATCAAAGAACCAAGAAACTGTCCTCTGTTGATGGTCAAAAGATCCACCATTTTGGTGACTTTGTCAAACCAACGTATGCCAGCCCTGTGCATTAACATTTTTTTTTTTTTAAAGTACCCTTTATTTGATAGATAATTGCACTTTCAATGCAGTAAAACCAACTTTACAATGTAGTAAATTATTGTCTGTAAAAATGACTGTGCAAAATAAGACATTTTCAATGGTTAAGTCTAATTTTGCACAGAAAACAAGGTATTCTGAAAGAGAAAGTTGAAATCATTTGCACCTACAAAAGGACTGAAATATTAGGGACAGTCACACATCCTATATTATCTTTTTTTTTCTCTCTCTCTCCCTTATATGGATAATAAAAACCCTCAGTTCATGTTGGCCTCTGATCATCAAAAAGTTATCACAGACTGTCAAGAACAGAGTGTCCTACAGGACCAGCAGCCTTTTTTATATAAAGCTTCTCCCCTTCTCTTCTCTCCTCTCCTTTCTTTATTCTTTTTATATGAAGAATAATTGCTGATCATCATTGGAGGATCCTAATTTCTAACCTCTTGTTGGCTATAATATGCATAGTCACGAAAAAATTAAATAAATGCAGCCATTTACTTTGATGATCAAGCAATTATAGCCGTGGACTGATAGCCAGGCTCGTGTCTCTGTAACCAACTAAAATAAGTTTCATTGGCTTTTTATTTTTTTTATTTACTTGTGTTGAGATGGCAAATACAATCAAAACTGCAATTTTCTTTCGGACATCTGCGTTTTGTTCTGGTCTAACTGACCGTGTTTGTTGTTCTAGAGCGGATTTGTGACAAATTGCGAATTTCACCAGCCATAAAAGTTTGCTTATATCTAGTCAAAAAATCAGAGAGGGCTCAAAATTTGGTTGCCGGTAAAAACATGGGTGGTTCACTTTTAGCTTTTAGTATCTTAAAGAATGACTAATTCTAAGCATCTTGACCTTCATTTTTTCTTTCTTATAGTTTTTGAATTATTTGCCTTCAAATACTCTTTTCAGCTTTGAAAAGGGTAGGGAAGGTCACTGACCCCACCTATAAAACAAATGCTCTGTAAGCTACAAATGTATTGTTATTGCTACTTTTTATTATTCCTCTTTCTATTTAGGCCTCTCCTATTCATATTCCAATCTCTTTGCCAAACCTAGCCACCAGATTACTGAAATTGCAAACCGAAAAGCTGCCGAATAAAAAGCTAAACAACTCAAAAACCCCAAATAATAAAAAACGAAAACCAATTGCAATTTGTCTCGGAATATCACTCTCTACATCATACTAAAAGTTAATTGAAAGGTGAACAATTTTGCCCAAATCTGAGCTATGAGCATTGACAAACCAGCACCAAAACATTTTTGGAATGAACTGGGTTGTTACTTCATTTAGAATGCGCTGGAATGATGATGTTATTTATTTTTAGCTAGCAAAGAGTTATATGTTCCAGGTGTGCTAGAGTTTGTTCATATAAAGTTTCACTTTTTTTTGTTTTGTAATTTTTCCATAATCTGCATTTTATCTAGGGCACCACAGACATGAAAAATTAGACTTCTTTAAATATCTGAAGAGTACAAGCTGTATTTTGATACTCGGGACCTAACACTTCTAGCTGTGGGTATTACATGATAATAGTAATACATTCATCAGAAAAATTTTCAGCTTATTTATGAGCATAAATCATTTTTCATACACTCAAATGACATGTAATGCTTTAAATTTTAGGACAAGTGTGGGACCTGTTATCCAGAATGCTTGGGACCTGGGGTTTTCTGGATAATGGATCTTTCTGTAATTTAGATCTTCATACCTAGTCTACTAGAAAATCATATAAATGTTAAATAAATCCGATAGGCTGGTTTTGCTTCCAATAAGGATTAATTATTATTAATTATCTTATTGGGATCAAGCACAAGCTACCGTTTTATTATTGCAAAGAAAAAGGAAATAAGTTTTAAAAATTTGGATTATTTGGATAAAATGAAGTCATACATAGTGATGGGCAAATTTATTCAGCAGGCGTGAATTTGCGGCGAATTTGCGGCAAATTCACATGATTGGCCGTCAGCGAATAAATTCATGAAACGCCCGTGAAAATTTGCGCAAAAATTTGCCAGTTTCACGAATTTTGCTAATTTTTCCGCAAGGCAAAACAGCGCAAATTCACCCATCACTAGTTATACACATAACAGATCCCATACCTGTATCAAATGCTCATTATTAAGTTACACATTAAGCATATATGGCTTCTGAAAATCAATAAAGAGACAAATTGTCCCTAATTTTAAAATCAAAAGGAGTGATGCAGCTATTACAGAAAATGGACTGCACACCCAATTCCAAAAATAATGAATTTATTACAAAAAAGCAAAAAAAAAAGAGAAAATTACAAAATTATACAAAAATTATATAAAGAGGTGAGCCTAACGCGTTTCGACCTTAAGGGTCTTCCTCGGGGGCATAAATAGACAAAATAAGAAAAAAGGCAGGAGTGATGCAGCCTCTGTACCCCTAGTTATCAAGACACTGCTGAATCTGGGTATGAACTGTTATACAATATCCTTTTGCAGACTTCAGTTGATGTGTGTGGCACACAACAACCATTTTTTTTTATCCAAATCATCGGTATACTTTTACATAAACTGGTATGTGCAAGTAAAAGCAGAATCTTCACCACCATGGATTGACCATACCATCATGCCTGAGCCATAGACATTGATGGGTTTCCATTTGATCCGTGCCACACCATTTATTACTGTCAGAAAGAAAGAAGCTGTTGGTGCTTAAAGGATGAAAAACTCTGATCTGTCCCAAAGGTCTGCCCCTTTTTGTGTCAAATATCCAGTTGTCAGGTCTGTAAAGCAAAAGGAATAGGAAAGGACGAAAACTGAAGTGTAGCTTTAAGCGTTACAGTATCTAGAGTTTGGGTTTAATATTCTAGCAATTGTTTTGGAACAAATAAAAAAAAAAAGAATGAAAATAAATCTGATATATAAAACGTATTTTATACACCGCCAACACTTACTCATACTCCCCCTTATATGGGTTATCCCTACATATTTTACTAAAAGCACCAAAAAGTCTAAAATCTTCTACTGTTCACATTAAAAATCCAAATTGCATGTTAAACCTCTAATTATCAACCTGCCTTGTGGGTAAAATGGTTCTGTTCAATTATTGTTTTTTTTTTGTTCTCCTGTCAGCTGCAAAACAAAAAATACATATTAATTATCACGGCTTTTCAAACCAGCAAAAGGAGCCACAATCCTGCAAATTGCTTTCTGCGTTCAGTTACTCTAGACCTAATACCTTTATGACGAGTGCCAAAACTACATAATGCACATCATATTTCATTTTATTTCCCTTATTTCTTTTTTGCATTGTGTGAGTTTTCGGAAATGTTGCCCTGTTTCTATGTGCTTACAGGGCAGGACTGTTTTCGAAAACTAAAAATCTTGTGACCAAAAGCCTGGCAAATTTTTTTAAATTAACCCAAGAAAGATTAAGCTCTCTCTCACATTTTAATACTTTGTATTGCCTGAACCTGTGAGCTGACCATTAATTAAAAAGAAACTTTAGGATATAAAATAACTCTGTGGTAGGAAATATTGGGGAAGGTGGAGAAATGAGTGGTTGTTTTAAAGAATTTTACAAATCAATAGGTGAATAATAACGTATTAAGCAAGCTTACTCTGACCCAAAAAGGGATCAACTGCTATATATCAGTATGTTATTAAAAGCTTTAGTAGAAGAATCAAACCATTATTAGCCTGCCTAAAGATATCCCCTTTGAATTAATAGCAGTGACCTTAATATATCTAAGTAAATATATAAGGATTGAAGGCCTTTTAAAATTCCATGAAATAAAGATTTTGAAATCTGAGATGACAAATCTCCAAGGTGCCAATATAGGAAGTGGCGGGTGTAATTTGTATGATAATGTGGAGTGAGGTTTGTATTTGGAATATTAGACCGCTACTACAGAATTTCATTATTTGTACAATGGTATAGGGCAGGAGAAGATCTTGATTGTGCATGATTTCAAAAGGGGTAACAAGGAATAAAATTATATACAGGTATGGGATCCATTATCCGGAAACATGTTTTCCAGACGTCAGGGTGGGGTCGGGGGGGTCCAGCGGCAAGTTTCACGCGCAGCATCCAATTCGGGCGTGCCGGCATCATTTCAGTGCACCACACTAGTTGTGGGCTGGGCTCGGTGGCCCAGTTCAGGAATGTCCACGGGCCGGTTCTGGCCCACGGGCCGGCATTTGGGGACTGTTTATAACTGGTCTCCAAAGGACATTTCTGTGGGAGGCACCCTTTTATCTGGAGAATCAGGCCCAAAAGTCAATCATAAGTTATCTCATTATGCAATGCACACATTACACTTCTCTGAAAGAGGATTATTTTAAAGTATGGCAGTCTTAAAGGGATACATCAGTTAATAGTGCTGCTCCAGCAGAATTCTGCACTGAAATCCATTTCTCAAAAGAGCAAACAGATTTTTTTTTTACATTCAATTTTGAAATCTGACATGGGGCTAGACATTTTGTCAGTTTCCCAGCTGCCCCAGTCATGTGATGTGTGCCTGCACTTTAGGATGGAATTACTTTCTGGCAGGCTGTTATTTCTCCTACTTAATGTAACTAAATCAGTCTCAGTGGGACTTGGATTTTACTATTAAGTGCTATTCTTAGATCTTCCAGGGAGCTGCTATCTTGTGTTAGGGAGCTGCTATTTTGTTACCTTCCCATTGTTCTGTTGTCAGGCTGCTGGGAGGGAAGGGAGGGGGGTGATATCACTCCAACTTGCAGTACAGCAGTAAAGAGTGATTGAAGTTTATGAGAGCACAAGTCACATGACTGGGGCAGCTGGGAAATTGACAATATGTCTAGCCCCATGTCAGATTTCAAAATTGAATATAACAAAATCTGTTTGTTCCTTTGAAAAATGGATTTCAGTGCAGAATTCTGCCAGAGCAGCACTATTAACTGATGTGTTTTGAAAAAACATGTTTTCCCATGACAGTATGCCTTTAAATTATTGCATTGCATTAAGGCTGAATGAGCCTTTTCAAATGTTCTCTAAAAAAAATTTTTGACAATCAGTTTTTGGGATTTTGCCAAAATATCTCCTCAGAGCAAGATGTTTTTATTGCTAAATAGATTGTCCTGCAGCAAATGGCAATATGTGCTACATTTCATCCACTTAACATGGCAACAGTTCCCTTTCTTTCCCTTATGATGGCTTCTCATTCATAAAAGAAATTCATAAAAATCGCACACCCTCAAAGAAATCAGCCCGGTGCACAATATTAGAGGATCAGCAATCTCACAATTGGTAATAGAAGAAGGATATCGGGACACGAGGCAACTAGCGTTGCAGGGAACAACCTGCTCGTTTATTATGCGGTGATGCAACATTTCGGGACCACACTATGCATGGCAAAGGGGAGTGTCCCCGAAATGTTGCATCACCGCATAATAAACGAGCAGGTTGTTCCCTGCAACGCTAGTTGCCTTGTGTGCTGATATTCTTCTTCTATTCTCATTCACAAAGCAATTCATAAGATCTGAAATTGCCCTATACAGCTGAATTTTAAAATTTTGAGAAACCTCTAGGAGGAATTTTGCAAATAAATTGCAAACAACAAATATTGTTGCAATTGATCATGCTCCAGTTTTAGATTCAGTTAGAAGTAAGTCCCAACAAATTGCATGGAAAGTCAGCTGTAATTAAATGCATAATTATAGTCATTTGAAGAATTTCACTTTCATATTTTATTCATTTAGATTTCTAAACTGGTGCATATTTCAATATTTTATCCAATGTGTGATTCATTTTAAAGCTACATATTCATGTACATACTGAAAACTCTAAAATAAAACAGAATATATTAATTTTAGATATGTTCATTTGATAGCGCCAGATTGGGACTTAAAAAAAAGTGTTTTAATTTTGACCTTCCAGCTCTTGCCCCACCTGCTTTCTGTTTCCTTGCAGTAGAAATAGCCATCTGACAAGAGTGGTAGGATTTTGCAAAAGAAGAACTTTACCCATTGCACTCAGATAAAAAAATGCTTCTTTAACAATATCTACTGTAAATCTTTTAAATTGTAGGGGATGCCAACCCCATCATTTACTACCAATCACAGAGATTTTTATGATGTAGTTTTAATTTCTAAATTATACTGTTTACACTTTTTGCCTGGTCTATTTTTTTCCGAAAGAGCCAACACTAGGATGGAACTGCTTTCTGGCAGGCTGTTTTTTCTTCTACTCAAAGTAACTGAATGTGTCTCAGTGGGACCTGGATTTTACTAATGAGTGCTGTTCTTAGATCTACCAGGTAGCTGTTATCTTGTGTTAGGGAGCTGCTATCTGGTTATCTTCCCATTGTTCTGTTGTTAAGCTGCTGGGGAGGGGGGAAGGGAGGGGCGTGATATCACTCCAACTTGCAGTACAGCAGTAAATAGTGGCTGAAGTTTATCAGAGCCCAAGTCACATGACTTTGGGTAGCTGAGAAACTAACAATATGTCTAGCCCCATGTCAGATTTCAAAATTGAATATAAAAAAATCTGTTTGCTATTTTTAGAGAAACGGATGTGTTTTGAAAAAAAAAAAATTTTTCCCATTATTAACATGTATTTATATAGCGCCAACATATTGCGTAGCACTGTAAAGTAAATGTGATTATACAACTACATCACACGAATTACATATATAGAATATATGGAGTAACAAACGTCACAATCAATACAGGTACAAAAAGGTGAGGAAGGCCCTATGCATAGGCATACAGTCTAAAGGGGAGGGAGTAATACACAAGGTGTGGGAGTGGGCAAGATCGAAGTAAGTGGGTGAGAAATGTGGTACTGTATGTGGTGTTGCGTTTGGTAGTTAAGCAGAGTGAGGGTAGGCTTCTCGAAAGAAGTGCGTTTTCAGAGATTTTTTGAAAGTAGAAAGGTTGGGAGAAAGTCGGACAGACCGTGGGAGAGCGTTCCAGAGGAGGGGTGCAGCCCTTGCAAAGTCTTGAATGTGAGCATGTGAGGAGGTAATGAGAGAAGAGTTGAGTAGGAGGTCAGTAGAGGAGCGTAGTAAGCGAGTGGGTGAGTATATAGAGATGAGTTCAGAGATGTAGGGTGGAGCAGAGTTGTGAAGTGCTTTGAAAGTCAGTGTCATTAATTTGAATTTGATTCTGAAAGGTAACGGAAGCCAGTGCAGGGATTGACAGAATGGCGAGGCAGAGGAGGAGCGGTTGCTGAGGTGTATGAGCCTCGCAGCAGTGTTCATTATGGACTGGAGAGGTGACAGTCTCTGGAGGGGGAGGCCAATTAAAAGTGAGTTACAGTATCCCCATGACAGTATCCCTTTAAGTGATTTAGGTGCATGTGCCATTAGCCGAAATCTAATTCTACCAAGTATTGTTCCGGGGTTGTGAGCATTTGTGTCATTATTTTGCTTAATAAATCATTAATTACAATGTAAAAAAATTGCATCTTCAGTATGTTAAATATCGTGTCTTATTCTAATGATAAACATCCAGATTAAATTAAATCAATTTTAATTAAATGCTGTAACACATGTGGAATAATGTAAGGGGGGGGAGTGTGAATACTTATTTAATACACTATAGATATGTAAAATCTTATCCAATATAAGATCACAGCAGCCAGCATAGTATAAAGGCATCTCAATGTTATGTTACGCCCCTCTTAGCTTGTTTGTTTGTCATGAAGAATGTTTTGGTAGAGCCTAATTCTAATCTGCCACTTAATGACCGAGCATTACACTCTGCATTACAATTCCTGCCAGCTACGGCAGTTGCAAGGTCACACGGTTTGTCGGAGAACAGATGAATGTTTTTGCTCAGGTCCTTCATAAAAGCTGCCGTAAGCTGATTGAAGAAAAGGGAATTTGGGTTAAATTGTGCAATTATCAACATTTATATACATAATTGGCAAAAGGAATATACAGTATTTGCGTGTTTATGTGCATTTGTCAATTTTTTGTATAGTGCCATAAATATAAAGTGACATATGTTGTTTATGTAAACATTCCTATCCCATATAAACATCCCGTCCCTATGCTTTGTTTAGAAATAGAATGAATTTATTCTCCTTCTATAGAACCAGATCAAGTGGTTTGCTGGAGCTGCCTGCCCTGTGCATTATGGGAATGGCCTAAAACATCAGGGACCAAAAACGAAACCCTGTAGCTGCCATAACAAGACTACTGTCTATTGGATTAAAGTGACGATCTAATTCCCAGGTCCAGTTATTGCAACTGTAAAGGGTCAATACACCGCCTTTTTTTTTTTTCAGCATAATCGCAATGAAAAGGGCTTGTCGATAGTAGAGTGGGATTTTATTTTCTTGAAAAGCAAGACATTTAAAAAAAATCATAAAGTATATACATGATTAAATCAAAAAGTATGCTAGAAACGAATGCTGAAAAGGGTACAGTTCCCCTGTAGAAATATTATTAGTGTAATGGTGCATATCCTTAACCAGTTTAAATAGGTGGTTATATGAACTTTTAGTAGGTTATGGAATATTCGCCACTTCTCAATTGGTCATCTTTTTTTTATTTTTTATAGGTTTTGAATTATTTACCTTTTTTATTTCCAACTTTTGGGGGGGGTCATTGACCCCTGCTGCCAAAAAATTATTGCACTTTTTACTACTTTTGTTGCTATTGTTACTTTTTATTAATTATCTTTCTATGGTACGTGGGCCCTCTCCTATTCATCTCTTAGGGGCTGATTCATTGAGGGTCGAACATCGAGGGTTAATTAACCCTCGATATTCGACTAGGAATTGAAATCCTTCGAATATCGAAGTCGAAGGATTTAGCGCAAATTCTGCGATCGTACGATCGAAGGATTATTCCTTCGATCAGACGATAAAATCCTTCGAATCGATCGATTCGAAGGATTTTAATCCAACGATCGAAGGAATATCCTTCAATCAAAAAAACTTAGGAAAGCCTATGGGGACCTTCCCCATAGGCTAACATTGACTTCGGTAGCTTTTAGCTGCCGAACTAGGGGGTCGAAGTTTTTTTTAAAGAGACAGTATTTCGACTATCGAATGGTCGAATAGTTGAACGATTTTAAGTTCGAATCTTTCGATTCGAAGTCGTAGTCGAAGGTCGAAGTAGCCCATTCGATGGTCGAAGTGGCCCAAAAAATACTTCAAAATTCAACGTTTTTTTACTTCGAATCCTTCACTCGAATTTAGTGAATCGGCCCCTAAGTATTTCCACTGGCTGGTTGCTAGAGTCAGGGATGCTCCGGCAAAAATGCCGCTCGTGGTAACTTCAAGAGCCAATTGCGCTATCTGCACTAATGATGTAGACCCCCCTCCCGACCCCCTCCAGTGCTGAAACGGTGAGTGCCATGGGGAGGAGGGGCAGCAGAATGAAGGCCGTCTCAGGCGGCAAAATAGGCAGGATTGAATCAGCAAGATTCAATTGAATCAGCAAGAGTTTCATATGAACCGCCTGCACAAGAACTCATAGAGGCCTATTTATTAAAGGTTGAAGATAAGTGGTTTTTCAAGTTTTTGAAACCACAATTAAACTCTTTGAGGCCAGTTTACTAAACCACAACTTTTTGGGTTTTGGCTTCTTGTAGCCAAAAACCTAAAAAAAATTCAAGGGAAAAAAAGCCTGACTAATACAGAATTTATTATTATGCTACAAAAATCCGACAATCCCAAGTCCGAAATCATGTAGCGGTCCATGGCAGCTGTCCCTTTTATAGCTGGAAGATCTAGCTTTGCTTCGTGATTTTTGAGATTTTTGACAAGTACAAAAAAGTGGCGGTTTTCGCAACCTTTCTGTGACTTTTTCCCGTTCCTTCTTTTTCAGTTCAGATCTTTTGATAAATGACTGACATTTGTGGAAATGTGTTTATTTGTGGGGTGTTAAAAATAAAAATGAGTTTTAGTAAATCCCCCTTATTTCTCTAAAACCATGAATTCCATGAAAGTTGTTAAAAGATCCATATGTAAAAAGTATGAATGAATAAAGCATTGACTTGCGCTAAAAAGTATGAAAACCTCTAAAAATTTTGAGTTTTTACCATCTCAGAACTAATCAACAAAATACAGTAAATAAGGAGAATGGAGTACCTAATAGTCTTATTACATGAAGCTTCATTGCCCTTTGCAGAGGACTGGTTCTTGTGGGACTCCTGTTACTGACAACTACAAAACCAAATGTGACAATGAGGACCACAACACCAGGTACAGGGAACATTGATGAAACCAACTGGCTACTAACCCCAAGGTTGCAAATATAATATTAAAAGTGCCAAATCTACTGTAAACGCCAAATGGACCCCAGAGCAGGTGCACACACCAATGTCTACACTAGTGATGGGCGAATTTGGGGCGAAACTGAGAAAAATTTGCGAAACAGCGCCTACTTTTTGACGTCAGTGTCCGTTTTTGATGCCGGCCTCAATTTTTTTGGATAATCTCCCGTTCATGTTTTTTACGCCGGCAAATTTTTGCGTCAGTTTTGCGTATTTATTCGCCAGCAGTGAATTGCGGGAATTTGCCGTAAATTCGCACCTGATGAATTAAATTCGCCCATCACTAGTCTACACCCTTTTTCCTCCACTTGATGCTTAATACTTCACAATATGCAATGATATCACTGCATGAACTTGCTGATTTACTGATGCTAAACTGATGTACAATGGATCCTACTTCAAATAGTGTTATGACCTGTTGTTATTTTTCATTTTTCTTGTGTTTGAAAATTAATGTAAAAATGAAAAATAGTGTTATGACCTGTTTTTATTTTTCATTTTTCTTGTGTTTGAAAATAAATGTAAAAATATTAGTTTAAAAGGCTAAAAAATGGTCTAATGGGATCAGCACAGCTCCTGTTGACTTCTATGGGAACTTGACCGCTCTCACTTGGTGTCGTTTTATATTAGAGTTTTTCGTAATTTTTAAATCTGGAATTTTTTGAGTTTTATAGAAACAAATAAACATGAATTTTTAGAATTCATGAAAAAATAGAATTTCCGAATGTTAATAAATTGGCCCTATAGTATCTTACATATTTGTGAGCGCATTTAACTGCCTTTTGTTCCGTATAAAGAGTTAATGGAGGTTTCAAAGTAAATTGTGCACTCTGACCTGTCCTTACAGCCTGACAGATAATACTGTAGCATACGGTATATTGACTGCTAAGAAGGGGTCAAAGGCAATAAGGCACAGTGAAGCCAGCCATTATGGAGGCAGTCACAGCTCATTAGCAAGCATGGAGGTAGCGGAGCTGTAGATGCATCCAGTCCTTTTGTAAAGGTAACTTGACAGCTTGAGTTATGTTGACAGCCTCTCCTCAAAGGGAAAAGAGAGTGTCATTCTGTATGCTGTTGAGATGAAGCATGTTTTTCACTGTCACCTTCCACATAGAATAAATGGATGGCCTAGAATCTTGCCATCAGCGACATTCCCTTCAGGGGAAAAAAATGGAGGACTTGCATTTGATGTTATAAATCACCATAATTTGTTACAATTTCCAAAGACAAATATGACAGGGTGGAATTACTTTTCGGAGCTGAGACAGTCATTTTCAGGAGCACTAAACTGCCGGTATAAATCTAAGGATAAAGATAAATTTTATTTGGTAAAAAAACAGAACAATATCAGAGTAAATTTTTGTGTTTAAGAGGCCGCCATTTAACGTCCTTGTATTGTAATGACAGCGAAATAGATATGTGAACAAATGCATTGTGATGAATGAGCACAATTCTAGGGTTCTTTGTGATGAACTGCAAGCTTCTAAGTTACTACGGAAAACAGAGAAAAAAATTGAGCGTAAATCTTATAAGATCTGTGTTTTGGTTTTAACGCCCTTTTTCCTAATTGCAAAATTTTTTACATTCTGAAATTCAAAAATGAATTATTTATATTATTTTTAACACATCGGTGGCCTTTTTTTAGCCATAATGTAATCACGGTTATACTGCCAAGAATTTTAATGTCATTTACATGGGAAAAACCCATTGTAGAGTAAGCTTGCAGCAAGTTTGATAAATAACACCCTGTATATACTATATTATGGTGCCGGCAACTATCATTTTCCAGTACGAATTGTAATTATAAGCAATAATACAAGGTAGAGATGGGTAAATTTCAACATACAGTAATTTCATCACAAAAATAAGCTCATCTTTTTTCATTCTAAAGAGATTCTAAAAAAAATGAGAGTCTTTTTGGTAGGAAAAATAGATTTATTTAGCAGAAATAATTTAGCAGGTGAAATTCCTGAAGGTTAGGTTTGCCTGTCCTTGGACGCCGGCATTTGCCCATACTACAACATGTCCTTGGACACAGGCATTTAGGAAGAAAAGAAAACAGAGAAAGAAGAAGAAATGATAATTACATTAAAGTGATTAATTAGTAGGTTCTTCACAAAGAGCTTGATGGCTTCTGTGTAAAACATTTACAAATGAAGAGCTTTTTTTTATACTTTAAAGTATAAGCAACACAGAATAAGGGCACAAGGCTTAAATGTTTTATCATCCCAAAGGGGTGGCAATTATGTAGCTAATCGGTGGAGATGAGTAGAAAAAGAAAATTGATAGATATAGATATAAAGTACAAAATGCTTATTGTCAAGGTTGGTGGCCTCCCCCTTAAGGTAGGAGGCCTTTAGGTCTTTGGTTGGCCTTGATTTTACGATTATGGTTAACGGCCACCCATATTTGTTAAGAGGCAGAGAAGGAAGCAAGTACTGAGGAACAGCAAGGATAGGCAAGACAGGCAATGATAAGACAGGTTTTGTTCTTTATTTTGGCACAAACAGGACAGGTGAGCCAGATAACGTGCAAAGTTGGCTCTCGTTGTAGGCAGAGCTGATAAAATATGCACTGCTTGTACGGGAAAGTCAAGGTAACAAAAGCTTTAAGCAAGATGCAAGTTCAAGTCAAATATCAGAAAGGCACTGTGTGTTTAAATAAGTAATGTTCATGCTAAATGCAAAGTCCTAACCATGGTGAGGCCAGCCCATGCCTGTATTGGCGCTGATGTATCTTTGGTGCACCAGGTCTAATGACATTTAAGGCTCTGCACTGTTATTGGCTTAGAGCAGGGGTCCCCAACCATTTTTTACGCATGAGCCACATCCAAATGTAGAAAGAGTCGGGGAGCAACACAAGCATAAAAAATATTCCTGGGGGAGCAAAATATGGGCTGTGATTGGCTATTTGGTAGCCCCTATATGGACTGGCAGCCTACCGGAGGCTTTATTTGGCAGTACAGTTGGTTTGTATGCAACCAAAACTTGCCTCCAATCCAAGAATTCAAAAATAAGCTCCTGCATTGAGGCCACTGTGAGTAACAGCTAAAGGGCTAGTGAGTAATATGTTGCTCATGAGCCACTGGTTGGGGATCACTGGCTTAGAAACTTTGCACCTGCGCCTAATTCACTGCATAGCCCTTAGTATGTGTTCACTAATCATGTCCACTAATCGGCACTGTCGGACAAAAACATGGATAACTGGGAGCTATGCAATATGTAATGTATGTATTGAGACCCTTTAGGAAGCCTTTGAAAATCATAGTTTAATAACTTCTGGAGGACCCCAGCTCACCCTTCCCCAGTGTAAATAATATGTTGATGGTCCAAAGACAAAGGGAAATCTCTGCTCTCTGGTAAATGGTTAAAAATGTACAGAGTAACCACATGAATTGATTTTAAAGCCTGAAGCTTATAAAGACTAAATTGTCTAACCAAGCGTTAGAATTATAGGCTTCATCATTAAATGCTGCAGAGAGTCATTAGGAGCCTAAGTTTCTGCCACTGTTAGTGTATTGATTTCAGAACTGGCATGAAGCATCCAGCCACTCCATACAGTAGGCTAATTAGTGTAAAGCGCGTAATGCTGCCCTCTGCTCTGTGCATCAAAACAAATGAAGCAAATCGTAAAACGGAGTCTCTTGGAGTAAGAGAGAGAATCAACAATAATATTTGAGAAGAAGAAGATCCTATATGAAAAGGCTTTGCTGAAACACTATCAGACAAGCTAATAGATTATAAGTCACTCTCGCTAGAATTTCTTATCAAGTGACCCCATTCCACTTCCGTAATGCCTATTGAATGCATCCAGTCCTGAGCCGCAAAGCCATTGGCTGTACTACCTCTTCATTATATCATTCAAGGAACACAAAACTACTCAAATTCTATCCTGCTGAATAATTTATTACTTTGGGTTCTATCAAGAAAACCTTGACTGTCGTCTAGATTAAAACATGAGGCATCAACTAGGGGTATTGGGAAGTGAAGAGTAGAAGGTGAGACTTGCCCATGAAAAGAGGGAATGAGGACAGACTGGTGTTTGTTGACATTGCAGAAGAGAACATAAAGAGGGCTCTGAAAAAAACACACATGACATAGAAAGCAGAATACAGAAGAAGATGACACAAGAGAAGCAGGGAAGGAGGATAGAATTGCATGGGGGATAAGTGTAGGGGAGAATGGTATATGGAGATAGGAGGTATGGATGAGACAAGTGCACAATGGGAAAGGAGGAGAGAATCTCACATGTTCAAGAAAAAACACAGCAAACCGGAAAGTAGAAGAGTATGTTACAACCGGGTTCAGTATTTGATTGGAAAAAACAATAGGGGTCATTTATGCCCTGCTACACGTGTGGTAATGCTCATTTGCAAAGCACCACGCATCAGATTAAAAATGTCGAGAGCATGGAAAGGTAGTGCAAAGGGTGAATCCCTGAGCTGCCCATGTTAACCTCAATAATACACCAATGTCAGGAAATGCCTGGTCTAGAGCCAGAGTTGAGCCAAAAGTGGCAGTGTGGGTCTGGGCTGGCAGTTAATGTCAATGACTTCTCCCCTGCTTATGTTTTCCCTGGCCTATACCTGAAACTGTATCATTAATTTGGGGGCTATTGAAGTAGGGTTGCCACCAGTCCAGTTGTTACACTGGCTGTTATGTTCAATATTGTTTAGGTCAGAAATGCAAAAAGGACTCTGACGGACGTAGAAATCAAGCCAATCACTGGCTGACACATCATAGCTCTGCCCCTGATGATACCACCCACCCCTAAATGTCATCCTGTCCCCTGACATCACCATATATGCCACCAGACTTTTGCTGGACACTAAGGGGCAAATTCACTAAGATGCAAAGTTGCGCCAGGCGCAACTTCGCCGCACTTCGCTAGCCGTAGTTTTGCCAGCGCTCCGCAAATTCACTAGAATCAGAAGTTGTGCACAGGGATAGCGTAAGGTTGCGAAGTTGCGCTAGCGTTGATTCGCTATGTAAAGCGAAGTTACGCTAGCGAAGGCTAATTTGCATACGGCGCGAAATTCAAATTTCAATGGAGGAATACGTATTAGCACTACAAATGCCTAGAAAACCTTCAAATCAGCAAATAAAAATTTATTTTGCCCTACACATGTGCCCACTGTCTAGGTAAGTTGCCATGAGTCAGGAAATGTAGGGGGGAAGGAGGGGAGCCCCAAAAATATTTTCGATCTTTTTCAGCCTATCACCCATCATGTAGAAAACACGCCAGCGTTTTTTGGGACTTAGAAAAAATTTTGACTTTTTTTGAAACAATCCCTATCTACTCTATTGCGCTTCGCCAGGTCTGAGGTGGCGAAGGAAGTGTAGCATTCAGTACACTGCGCAAGTTAGTGAATTTGCGTAGTTACGTCGCTAGCGAAAATTCGCCTGGCGTAAGGGTGCGAAGTAACACTAGCGAAACTACGCCAGCATTCGTTAGTGAATTTGCGCAGTAACGAAAAATGCCAAACGCTAGCAAATTAATGCTAGCGTTCGGGGCTTCGGCGCTTAGTGAATTTGCGCCTAAGGGGCACATTTACTAAGCTCGAGTGAAGGATTCAAAGTAAAAAAACTTTGAATTTGAAGTATTTTTTTTTGGGTACTTCGACCATCGAATAGGCTACTACGACCTTTGACTACGACTTTGACTTCGATTTGAACTAAAAATCGTTCGACTATTCGACCATTACAGTATACATAATTTACACTGGCCTCAGTGTGAGTCCATTTCTGCCCTTATTCCCCCATATTCTGATTCCCTGGTTTTGACCTTTAGCCTGTTACCCAAACATTTTTGCCGCCTGACCATGTGCCTGTTTTTGGACTTGTATTGCGTGCCGCCTTCCCTGACCACTGTCTGAGTTATGGATTTGCTTTTCTGCCATTCTCATACCATCCATCAGTTGTGCTTATTTTTCTTTATTTTTTAAATGTTGCATTAGCTGCACAGTGTCTCTAGCTTTCAAGTTACAAAAATGTTTGCTGTAGCACAAAGGCTCCTATCAGCTAATTCAGTGGGTAACCCTGACAACCAGGGAGGTCTATGATTTTAAACTGTGTATTTTACCATTAAGGTGCAATTTTCCTATTACATTTGGCGCAATTTGGCCCTAGAAGCTTTTCCCTATTACCCCATTAAACAGCAAAGTACTAAAATGAAGAGCAAGCGGCTGACCCGTATCCTTGACAATCCTGTCGCACACGAAACACAGTTTCTATTTTTACATTCTCTTAACAAGTGGTGATTATACGGACAAACCAGCTGGAGATGAATGTCATTTCAGTCTGTGCAGAAACATACCAAGAACATTTATTGTGTGGCTTTGAGTGGCTGGCGAGTGATTGATTTTTATTTACCGGTCTGAAGTGATCCACTGAAGGTTAGACTCACTTGGATGATGATTTACTGCTACAGGTCCACCACACAGCAACGCCGACACCTCTCAGCAGTTATATAAAACACTGCATTTCATGACAATTCAAGGAAGAAAGGTTAGTGTTCTCTTTTGGTTCAGTGTCAAGGATAGGGAAATGAGACTCACATAAATGAGGTAGAATATGGGCTTATTTATGAAATTATGCCTTTAGTTTGTAGCCCTGAACTGGCATCTACTTAAGCACAGGTCTCACTATCACTCTTGTACTTTGTGAGCAGCAATGAGTAACTTAGAACAATAAATAAATTAGGTGTCACTAAGTGCAAGGCTGTCAATGGGCCCAATTGAGCAAATCTGGGGAAGCAGGTGGTGACTGGGGGTGCATGAGACCTGCTCAGAATGTTAGTGGGATCAGGACATTAGTAAAGGGCAGATTCACTAAAGGGAGAATTGTCGCCAGCAACTGCTTCGCACACATCGTACCACTTCACCAGGTGCAAATTCACTACCACTCCGCTAATTCACTAATATGTGCGCCCTGTGTCCTGAATGCCGCGACTTTTTGTGCCTAGTGAAAATTCGCTAGTGATCTTGCTCTAAGGTCAATTTGCATACGGTGGGTAATTTAAAGTTGGTCTTTATTATAAATGTTGGTGCAAATGCTTGAAGTTACCACTTTTTCTTACAAATGTCCAGGGAACCTGAATAAAGACAAGAGAGTTAATATAATGTCCTCCACATGAGCCCACTGTAAAATGAATGTTCCATATGTTATGAAATGTCTGGAGAAAACCGGTTACCCAAAAAAAAGTTCAAGTCAGGACTTTTGCAGGCAATTGCGCTTAAAAAAGGAACAGTCGCCAACGTTTTTTGGAACTTTAATGCATTTTCGGCACACAGGACATGATGTAAGTGGCAGAATATTGAGGAATATCTGGCTTCTTTTAAGCACTTTGTCTGGTCTGAGGTGGCGAAGTCAAATCTGACAAAAGAGATAACGTTCAGTAAAATCCACACTTTACCGAATTTGCGGAGTAACGATCTTTCACCAGAGCGTAAAGTTGCCTGGCCATAGAGTGGGAACGAACGTTAGTGGCGGTCTCTCTCGCTGGCAAATTGGCGCCTGTTAGTGAATTGGCAATGTCAATGCAGATGGTAATGCTGGCGAAAAGCTGCTAGCGTTAGTCACTTCGCCCTTTAGTGAATCTGCCCCTTAGTGTTTTGGATCAAGAGTCTTTAAAAGGAAGGGATATTGGGTCAGAAGCAGTCCTATCTGCAGCAGTGGAGAGTGAACAGCTTCCCACACTCCCAACCTGTTAGATTGGAATATGGCTGTAACTACAGCAGGGAGACCCAGTTTCTGCCTTTTAAGTGTTGGTGCCCACCACAAAAAAGCAAGCAAACAGGCAGCGGAATGGGGGAGGGTAGAGTAGGAGAACTCAACATGTCAGGCTTTCTGAAGTTTTGTTTTACATTGGGAGCCCAGCACATAGTACTTACACCACTGGTATTTAGGGATGCGTCGATGAAATGTTTAACTAGAAACTTAGACACATCAGTTGGGTGTGGGTTCCTATTAAAGGAACAGTAACGTCAAAAAATGTGTTTTAAAGTAATGAAAATATAATGCAGTGTTGCCCTGCACTGGTAAAACTGATGTGTTTGCTTCAGAAACACTACTATTGTTTATATAAATAAGCTGCTGTGTAGCAATGGGGGCAGCCATTCAATGGAGTAAAGGCTCAGGTAACACAGCAGATAGAAGATAAGCTCTGTTTGTCTAATGGTGTTATCTGTTATCCATTAATTAACCTGTGCCATATAGCCGTTTTTCAATTTCCGCCATTGCTCCACAGCAGCTTGTTTATATGAACTATAGAAGTGTTTCTGAAGCAAACAGATCAGTTTTACCAGTGCAGGGCAACACTACATGATATTTTCATTACTTTAAATCACTTACATTGTTTGGTGTTACTGTTCCTTTAAAGTACCCAAAGGGGGATTGGATTTGGGCTGATAGCACTGTCAAATGATCCTTAAGATGGTCATATAACTGGAAGATATAAGTGATCCAAAAGTTGGCAAGGTCACCAAATAAGCAGATCTTTGCCCAATATGGCCACCAGGAACTAAGCAGTATAGGGCTGGTCCAAACATTTGGCCTACAGTTTGGTAACAAAGGTAGATGCAAGATTGTGGGGAGAGGACTGCATCAATGTGCTGAAGGGGTCCTTGCCCCAACAAGAATATCAGACCTGCCCAATTGATATTTGACCAATTATCAGCCATATATCAGTCAGTGGGCCCCATACACAGGCCTATAAGCAACACACTTGGTTTGGAAGGACAGAGTTGGCAGCTTTTATTGGTCTGTGTATGGCCACCTTTACTATCTCATCTCATTGTTGTCTGGTCTACGGCCTATTAGTTATTGAAGCAACAACAGGTTAAACAGTGTTTATATAACTGGTGGGGGGTATCACAAAATCTTTTTTGCTCTGATTAACACCATCTAAAACAGCCCTAAAAGCAAGGTGTTGTCTGAGAAAGTCTTACATAGCACTTCAATGACTGACTGCATTATGATTCAATATTAAATAAATATTCAATTGGCAACAATATTTTTGATCATTTTGCTAAACACCTCTATGTCTTACAGAAAAAGATCACTTTAGTACAAATTTGTGTTTCTTTTTACTTTTTTTCCATTTAAGAGTTTCTTTCCTTCTGGATGTCAGTCTTAGAGATCTGAAGCTGAGGGATTTGTGCAGCGCCAGACTTCAGACGCTAGTAATGTGTGATCCGATTAGAATCAAGAAAAGTCTTTCCAGGTTTTAATATACCTTTAAGTCAATTTGAAAGTTTTACTGTACGGACCTGCTCTAACCTTGACTTATTTAAAGCTTATGAAACCCAATTCTTTGTAGAGGTTATTCGCTGAAAATGTGTTTTGCCACTTGAAACTGTTTAGCAAAGTGGAAATCATGTTAATTAAATTGGAAATAGTCATGAAGACAGGAGCATTTTACGCAAAGGAGTTTTAAAAGGTCCAATGTATTAGGAACCAGAGATCATAGGTCTAGGACAAATTGAAGGTGTTCTTCTCAAACAAAAGTCTAACACACTTGTGTTAATGAATTATGCTTACAAATATATTTCACAGTAAACTCATATTAAAAAGCCACTAGATAAAGAACCTAGCATGAGGACTTTATGCTTCATTAATGTGTTTGTTCATATCAGAACAATTAATAAGAAGGAATAATAAGCACTTTTCAATGCTTCTTAAGGCAAATTGGCACGAATGGTCACACCAGTGGTTTCAGCAGATGCTTCACCAAATGTTCCACCATTTGGAGGTCTAACAAGGTTCTGAGTGCACCTCAGTGTCCTCTACCTGACAATTTTAGCAGAATGCTATAACAGGCCAGCTTTTTGCACATTCTACCAGTTTCCCTTCATGTCCTTGGCTTGACCTTGGCCTGTTCATAACTCAAGTACATAACCAACCCGTTTTCCCCATGACCTACAGCTGCACTGTCTGTGGCCCTTCAAGAGATTTTAATGACTGCTTAAGAACTCTCTGAATGACAGCACGATTTTATTATAATCTGGCCCTCAGATATGTAGTATAGGGAACACCTGGTTACCTATGGGAAAAGTCAGTAGGTAGAAACATTAACATGAGTATCAGAACAATGGGAAGAAAGGAATAACTAACCTTCTTAAGGCAAATTGGCACAAAAAGACACATACCGGTATACGAATAACACAGAGGCAAATGCACCACTTTTTGGAGATCTGGACTAAAATGGTCCTGAACGTATCTACACAACCAGCCCTTTGTCCCATAACCTACATCTGGTATGTCCAAATGGATGTGACCCTTCAAGATATTTCAGTGGCTCCATGACCGTTCGAAAGCTCCTTCCTCTTTTAATGGCGTAGTTTTATTAAAAGCTGCCCACCAGATATGTGGTAAAGGAGATCGTTCCACTACATGGAAAATAGTTGCTGATCCTAGAATATACTTTCTAGCTTTGTAGCATTGCTTCAAAATTGGGTTTCATGCGGCCTGTATTTTTTTTTTACATAGTTAAATCGGGTTGAAAAAAGACAAAGTGCATCAAGTCCAACCCCTCCAAATGAAAACCCAGCATCCATACACACACCCCTCCCTACTTCCACACAAATGATATATACCCATATCTATACAAACTTGTATTGAACTTGAAAAAACATTGGTTGGCCAGTTTTTGCTGAACCACAACTTTCCCGTACAGGCAGGTGCAGTGTGCAATTTACCATATTTTTTTACCCAATTAAGTCATTTCTGACACTCTGGAATAACAACCAGCTTGAAGATGACAGTAGCTCTAGGGTTCCCCTGTGTTGATAGGTGTCCTTGCTTGTGGTTCAAAAGAGGGTGAAAGCAAGAATACGTTGTTTCCAAATGTAATTACATGGAATTGTGTCTTTAGAAATAAATACCTTTAATGAATGGCGTTAATGTGTGGAATAAGTTGCATTCATTTATTTTGTGTGACCGCAGTTGTGGCTGTTGTCATAAATGAGCATCAATAAATTATGGCTAAGCAAGAGCCCAAAGAGCCCCAAGGCTGAGATCCCTCATGTAGGTAACTGCTAAAACAGAACAGGGAGTTATTCTGTAATGCCAATATTGATTTATCTTTTACAGTAAAATCAGCAAATTAGTTTTTTAGTTATTCAAATTTTGCTGTAAGTCATTATATTGTTCAGCAGCTTCTTCTTGTCTTTGTGGAAATAACAGAATGTACTATATTCACCAGCACTTGGGGGAATTTATTAAAGGCAAACAGTCAGCCAGTTCTACAAATCCTTCGAACACAGTGGTTTGACTAAATGACATTTAGTGTGTTGTAGCTCTAATCGTAAAGAAAACAGTAGCAGATCAGTGCTTAAACCTCAGTCCCTGGGTGAGTATCATTTTCAATATCCTGTAAAAAAAAAAGCCTTTGAAGTGTTTGCGTCTGGGCTGCCCTGAGGATTTACACGGAATTAGTTAATAGTGAGACCGCATTGAACCAAATTTATTGGCTATGAGGTTCCATGATCACATGAAAAATAAAATTAAAAGAAATCCTCGGTAGAACACTTTGTCACTCTGGTAATGGCATAATGCCTGACAGTGAGGCAATAAAAGAATATTGGTGACCCCCTAGTGCCACATGCTTACTGGGGAACGTCAGAGAGATTGATCATTATATCTCTGGAGTGGCGTTTGGCTCCTACAAACTGTTACGACTCTGTACAATACCAACTTAGTGGATAAGTGCAGGGAAAGTCATGCAAGGGTCCGCAAGTAACAAAACCATACACTTACTATAATGAATATTATTTATTACTGATAATTATTTCAGTAAATCTTACTTTATCTCAATCATTTTCATTATATAATATGACTTTTTTTTTTACATATTGCACACACTGCTCTACAGCTAAATGAGATATTCACCTTAACATCAACTTTGATAGTAGGGGTGCAACTATGATTTATCCACCATGATTTTTTTCACTTTACGCTATGCTCTGCACGTAGAAGAATTGGTCTCTGCTATGTAAATCTGGCCCTGCTACCATGTATATATAGATTTCAGGGGTAGGCTGGCACAGAAACTGGACTTCACTCCAAAAATAGATGCAAATAAAAAAGTTGTATTATACAAAGGTTTTATTATACAAAAAGGAACATCTCAGAGGGTGGCCTTATGTGTTTCATGCCTTCTGTGCACTTAGTCATAGCCTATGATGTGCCCAGAAGGCATGAAACACATAAGGCCACCCTCTGAGTTGTTCCTTTTTTGCAGCATCAATAAAATTTGAGCTCTTCAGAATAGTCATGCGCATAAAAATCGACTTGCGTCAAAATTATTCAGACACCCATTGACTTAAATGCATTTGGACAAAATAGGCACGCATATAAAAATTATTTTGCCACCCATTGACCAATGCGTTTCACAAACTTTTTGCCGTTTCACGAATTTCGCTGGAAATTCGACGATTTATCAGCGAAATGGTACAAATTCCCCCATCACTGGTGATGTCACAAGCTTGATGATATCAGAATTACTGTCCATCTGTCTCAATTGTAGTCCTTTCTAGTAAAATCATAGCAGTTAACAACCAGCGGCATAGTGCAAGCTATTTACGTTTCTAAGCTTTTGTTTTTACCCCTTTTTTGTCCTAAATCTCCAGCAGCAGCTACTAGAATAGATGGCCTTGACTTGCCGATGACATAGGTCAGTGGGTATTCTAATCCATTACAGGAACTAAACAGCACAAGTCACCAGGCTGAGATAGTAAATGAATTTGAGCAAGGAAAAGGACACAGCGAACCACAAAATAAATGAATCATTGATTTGGAACTTGTTCAGGCAGACCAGAGCGGCATAGTGAGACAGATAAGGGTAAATGGATCTCGGGGTAAGGAGACTCTGCTGTCAACACGTCAAGTGTATTTTTTTTTTCTTTCGAGACAATAGCTGGTGATGAAATTCCTTCAGTGACTGATAAATATCCGCAGTGACCACAGCCGGCATTATAACAAAGCACAGAGCAGAAATCAGATTATATCCTTATAGAGGTGGGGTGTTAAATAATATCTGTTGTTGAACTATGGCTCCTTGAAATCTTAAGATAAGCAGCAGCTGAGAATGCTGGGAACTGTGGTCTTACAGCATCTGTTGGATTGTTGCGTGGTGATTGATATTGTCATTGTAAAGCAATGGAGCATGGCAGTTCTGGGGGAGGGAGTATAGAGCATTTTGCTGCTGCAGCTTAGATTGGGAAAATTAATATATTGTCCAAGTCACAGATACAAATGAAGAACAAAGGCAGACTTCTACCTTACACAATGACAGTACTGAGTGTCACAGATGGTCTGGAATATCCAGGAAAATAGAAGGAGTTGCTACACCGATTTTCTCTGGATGAGATGTCTGGATGAGATTATATGATGGTTGCACTTCCCTTCGACCAGTTGGAAAATTAATTAAAATCAAAATACTGTATATCACAGTGCTTAGGAAAATGTCATTTTAGGGTAAGGCCACACAAGGAGATTCGGGGAGATTAGTCGCCTGGCGACTAATCGCCTCGTCTTTTTCGCGACTATCTCCCAGAACTGCCTCTGCGTTTTTCCCCATAAGCTACAACGCAAAGTCGCCTGCGCTAATGCACACACGGTGATGCGTTTTCTATAATCGCCCAAAGTTGCCTCAATGAGCCGCGTGTGCATTAGCACAGGCGACTTTGCGTTGCAGCCTATGGGGAAAAACGCTGAGGCAGTTCGGTGAGATAGTCGCACAAAAGACGAGGCGATTAGTCGCCAGGCGACAAAATCTCCCTGAATCTCCTCGTGTGGACTAGCCCTTAAGAGCCTGACTGTTAAGCTAGCCATATACTTCAAGATCTGCTCATTTAGTGTGGTCACCAAATGAGAGGAATTTTACCCAATATGTCCACCTTGAGGTGGGAGATATCAGGTTGATCTGATTGTTGGGTCTTAGGGCCCAATGTTTGGAAAACAATTATAGGGACAGGCGTTCGGAACGAGAACCAATGTGGTCCTCACTCTGATGGATTTCTGGCTAATTTTCAGGCAGATATTCATCGGGGAAGCCCCATATGCTGCCCAATAAGCCACCAACATCATCTGTTGGCACTTTTATCAGCATGTGTATGGGCACCTTTAGCATCTAACATTGATTTTCTTTTTGTCTGAGATTATATGATCGTTGCACTTCCCTTCAACCAGTTGGAGAATTAAAACTAAAAATATATCAGGGTGCTGAGGGATATTTTTATCATTTTTATGTATCTGAGTCTTGACTTTTAAGATATATACTTAAAGATCCACTCGTTTCGTGAGATTACCAAATGAGCATATCTTTCCCCAATGGGCAATATCAGGCTGAACCAATCGTTGGGACGTAGGGTTATACAGGTGGTCAGAGCAAGGACTGTATAAAAGAACTGATGCGGTACTCACTCCAACTGGGATTTTGAAACCTGTCCCTGTCCAATTGATATCTGTCCGATGTTTGAACAGATATTTGTTGGGGTAAACCATTGACCCATCCATGGAGCAATAAGCAGCCAACATCTTCTTTTGGAAGCTTTTATTGCCCCATGTATGGGCACCTTTACTCTCTAACCATTTTTTTTGATAGACTGTGACCACACTTGTTTATTTTCTAGTTAAGAAATGTTTGAGATGTGCAACAACCCCAAACAACTTCTTTCTGGTACCTCAAAAACTCATCAATGCCATGGGGCGTTTCAAGCCCCTATGCGGCCCTGAAGCGTCAAAGACAATGCTGGTGGCCGCACCTCTTTTGTGATTTAAGTAAGTTACCAGGAGCAGCTCGCTTTGGTAACTCAATTGCTGCTGCCTCAGGAGAGATCCTCCCTGTCAGTGCCCCTAAAACTATATCACATACTCAGTGGGGGTCATTTCCAGACAACCCATTTCAAGAGCTCTAAAGTACGCAAAAGCACTTAGTGCTCATTTGAAGAGCACTCAAATCCAAGGTCTGGTGGTGCCTTGAATTTTTTTATCTGGCGGGAGGTGCAGAGTGAAGCACCGAGGCAATCCTGTCCTTTCTGTATGCCATAGAAAAGCAGAAAGTACAGGGATCTGCACCCACTGGAGCTCCTATAATTGTGTGTCTTAATGGCTGGGGAGTTAGGGGACTGGTAAGGAGATACCCATGTGCCTCCCCACTCATGAATAGACAAAAAACATTGGGGTATATTTATGAAAGAGTGAAGTTAGAGATCACTACAGTCCTCTAGAGTGAAATTCCACCACTCTCCATTCATTTCTATGGGATTTTGAAAGGCGTATTTATCAAAGGGTGAACTTTGACCCATAGAAATGAATGGAGAGAACATAAATCTCTGCTCTTTATTTGGTGGACAGAGACCTTCAGCAATTCCATTTTTTTTGCACTTTGCACCCAGCACTACAACCCTGTTGTGTCATCAAAAGTGTAGAACCCATACTGTATCCTGAAAATGTTTGTGTTGGGTGACACCATCACAGCGCTGGGAAACACAAGTGGGAACTGCCAAGGTGCTTGCCTCAGCTACAGCTTTTGTACACAGAAGTCAGTGGGGCTCATTTATAAACTTCGCACAGGGCAGATTGATTCGCACAGTGAATATATTTGCCCTGCACATGGTTACATTTACAAAGTTGAATAACAGTGTGCAAACAGAATTGCAAATTTTTTTTTCACACTGCAAATGACTATAAGGGATTTTTAAATATGCCAAAAATCGCAAATTGCGAATACTATGTACACACTCTGGGGCACATTTACTTAACTCGAGTGAAGGAATAGAATAAAAAATACTTCGAATTTTTTTTGGCTACTTCGAATTGGCTACTTCGACCTTCGACTACGACTTTGAATCGAACGATTCAAACTAAAAATCGTTCGACTATTCGATCATTCGATAGTCGAAGTACTGTCTCTTTAAAAAAAACTTCGACCACCTACTTCACCACCTAAAACCTACTGAGCATCAATGTTAGCCTATGGGGAAGGACCCCATAGGCTTTCTAGCCAATTTGGGATTGAAGGAAAATTGTTCGATCGATGGATTTAATCGTTCGTTCGAAGGATTTTTCCTTCGATCGTTCGATCGCAGGAAATGCGGTAAATCCTTCGACTTCGAATATCGAAGGATTTTACTTTGACGGTCGAATATCGAGGGTTAATTAACCCTCGATATTCGACCCATAGTAAATGTGCCCTTCTGTGTTTGAATTACTCCAGAGCCAAACAGTTTAGCAAATTGTGGATTTAAGTTACTGTCAATGCTATTTTTGCGCACAACAACCTCGCACAGTGGACGCACCCACGCAAACACCCGTCTCAATTGCGAGCCATTTGCGAAAATGTATACTCAATGCGAATTTGCAAAAATCGGAAAAACGGGCACAGTAGTGCAATATTTTAGCGTTCTGGAAAAAACATGGGCAATACCACTATTTGCGAATAAATATGCGCTGCGCAACCTTTATAAGTGACCCCCAGTAACTATAGCTAGTAAGTGATAGATGCAATTGCAGGTTCCCTTGTACATGCCTTGCCTTTGATTTTAGAGGAAATCGTTAGAATGTATCCCATGTTACTTAATTGTTTGCAGTTTAAATTGTCAAAATAATAACACATTAGTGGCCATGTGAAAGACATAGAAGGATATGCAATCTGTGCTGTCTTTCGCTCTAGCTATGCCCATACACACGCCTTGTCACGTGCTTCTCATAAGTGCACTATATTTCAAAGATAAGAGCCTAAGAATCTGGTGTTCTGCCAAGCCAGAAAAAAAAAGCATTTAACTAGCTTTTAATCTATTATACAAGTTATAGTCCCCGCGGGAGCTGTTAAAGTCCTTAGATAATAACAATGAAAAGAAGGGTTATTTTCACTTACAAGCAAAGTGCTGGTGGTATTACCACTACATTATTGCTAATCAAACAGAGCTACATCAATTATTGTACATTTTAAATGTTGAGCTATCAGTAAACATTTGCAATGGCAAAATAAACAAGGTGCTTAATGCTGCAGATTAAATGGCTGCAAAGCATAGCGAGAGATTATTTCTTCGTTGAGCACAATGAAATGGTAGAACTGTAATTATGCGCATTTACCTGGGTTATGGAGGGTTGATTTCTGAATGTTTTCGCAAGGTTCTAAGTAACCTGTGGATCTCAAGATGTTTCTGCATTGATCTATATTTATATTTCATATAACACAACTAATTCATTTTTATTCAGGCTCAATGAGTCCCTGTCCTGCACAGCTTGCAATTTGGGTGTGAAGCATGAGGCATTGTATAATTGCTTGGAGGCACCAGAACAGTTGTAGGGCTTAGCAGGTGGCATGAGTTCTTTTTGACTTATATGAGCCTACATTTAGCAAACAATTCAACTTACCCTGCATGTGCCATACACTGGCCAATACTCTTCAGTATCTGACTGATCAGAACCACACCATAGGAGTGGCCACATTCTGTTCTATTCTATTTCAACCAACATCCATGGTGCAAATATACGTCATGCTTGTCTGCCCAAAAAGCACAAAAAATGGTATGAAATTAACATATTAGAAGCACATATTCGGCCATGTTAAGGGTCAGGGCAGACTCCGCTATTTCAGGAGATTAGTCGCCCAGCGACAAATCATTTCTTCCCCGAACTACCTTCCTGCTGGCTAGAATGTAAATCACCAGCGGGATCGATTCGACTTTCCGAAGTCGCCCGAAGTTTCCTCGTGAGGCAACTTCCGCGACTTCAGAAAATGAATCGTGCCGAGTGTCATCCCGCTGGCGATTTATATTCTGCCCGGAGGGAAGTCAGTTTGGGGGGATTAGTCACCCGATGATGAAACAATTTGTCACTGGGCGACTAATCTTTGGAAATAGCAGTGTGTGCCCGTACCCTAAGATTACAGGTAAGTATGTACAAGGACATACTGTAGACTAGACGACCCCAACCTTTTTTTTACTCATGAGCCACATTCAAATTTGAAAGGAGTTGGGGAGCAACACAAGCATGATAAAGTTTTCTGCGGGTGCCAAATTAGGGCTGTGACTGGCAGCCAACATAAGGCTCTGTTTGGCAGTACATCTGTTTTTTAAACAACTAAAATGTGCCTCCAAACTGAGGATTCAAAAACAAGCACCTGCTTTGAGACACTGGGAGCAACATCCAAGGGGATGGGGAGCAACATGTTACTCATGAGTCACTGGTTGGGGATCATTGCTATCACAATTACAGAGTTAGGTCAATTGTTTTACTAAAAGCAGACTTCTATCAGTTAGCTCTTAAGATGAGAATCTGCTCATTTGGTGGGGGTCACTCAACAAATGGATCTACACCTGATTCAGCCACCAACATCCTGGGCCAAGGATCTGTTTATAATGGGGACCCAAGAAGACCTGCAAGAGAGGCCCTTGTCAACATGTTGATGTGCTCCTTAAGTGACTGGATCATTTTTCAGATAATTTTCAGCCAGATGTTGGTTAGGCAGGATGTCAGGAGGTGACTGGCACTGTCTGGAGGAGCCAGATCAAAAGCTTTTATGGGCCTGTGTATGGCCAGCTATACATGCTGTCTTTGTCTGGTCCTGCTCCCCAGCACATTCAGCCATTGAGTAGAACTATCATTTTGTTACATTTTTAACAAGATCCAGTAAAGGTTATGTGATGTTCTACGGCAAAAGATTAGACCCCCATACCCTGCAGTGACTGTTATAATAAGGTTTTCCTTTTTTTTCTTATTATGGGATTGGACTTTTTACAAGCATGTTAATTATTGTTATGTGCATACAGGTTTTCCTTGCGTGAACTGGCGATCACATAAAATGGTTTCTTTCTTGAATTAATAATTACACCCCGTTCCTCATGTGTGACCCCTAGAAGATTATAAAAAGCAATAACAATCTCCAGTTAATAAAAATGTTATGGTTTTGTAAGTGGCTTAGGTGATTTTTAAATGTGACACGGAGGGTTAAGTATTCTTGATGCATAGCTCAAGGGTATAAAGTCATGGAGATATCTACTGTACATTTTAGACTGGGAATGTGAGGACCATCGCTCTTTATTCCTGTGATATCAAGCACATTTTTGATAACCAAATTTCCCAGCAGCCTCAGCCAACTAGATTATGATTTGAATGGCTTCTCTGTACTCAAAAAATACTACCTTGTAGTAAATAGGCTGCATCAACTCATATTGATAGAAAAACAATCCTTGTTTTAGTAGCCTTAGTGCAAGGTGCACGAAATACAGAAATTCCAGGTTCCAAGAATTCTGGACAATAGAATAGATCTCGTTCCACAATACTTTACATTGCGTTTCATAAAGAGATGAAATAATAAGAAATGACCTATTGCGTGCAACTCCTCCTAATTGCAATTCACTAAAAAAAAAAAGCGAGCCAGTAATACGTTTAGTAAGAAACTGCAGGTACAAAGAGGTGTAATGGGCATTTCTATCATCTTGTATTCAACCATGACTGTGCGGAACATCTTGAGACAGTGCTGCACTGTGAACTGTTCCAATAAAGTTTAAGGACTGGCTAATATAGAATGGGGTTCCAGCCAAGATTGGGTTTCTGATATGCTAATAGTGATTCATAAATATTTTTAAGGACATGAGCACTCAAGTAGGCCCTGCACATGGACAAGTAGTCCTTTTCTTCCAATGGGGTCAGAAGAGAATTCATATGTGATTTAGGCTACAGGCTGCGTGGCACTGACTTAATTACTGTGCTCATACTTACCTTCCAATATGTCCTCAACAATGGGACAGTTTATGAAACACTATAAGTCCACCCTGGTCACACTTGGTTATGTTCCGACAGGCCATTGTCCACTGCCTTTGGTGTCCATTGTCCCATGGAAGGACCATTGAGAGGTATGCTTATAATACTGTCCCTCTAGCCATAAACTGGCCACACATACCAGCATGTAATCCTCAGTCAGGAGAAACACTCCTGGCCAGTAGGTTATGTCTACTAGATTACAGACAGCTTTAATAAAGCATCTACCAGAAAGGCAGACCCTTCATTTAATCAGCTGCTCAGAATCTGCAATAGATCTCCTAAAGAAAAACATATTGGAGGTAATGCTATCCCTTTAAGCAATGAAAAGCTGATGTAATTATGGGCAATATTCAACATTCAGTCTCATCATTTTTTGGGAAGCAGCATCGCTGGAAGTGGTTCAGCCGAGAGCAGTATAATTCCCACTAATAAAGTAATCAATGTTTGGGATGGGTTGGACGGCTAATGAAGATTAATATTTGCGTATTAGCAATGCAGAGAGGTATATGGGATTCTGTCTCTACAAACAATGTCATTTGTTTTCATTTTTCACAATAACTTTTTCAAAGGTGAATTTTAATTTGGAAATAGCAGTCTGTTAACTTCAGGGCCCGTCTTTCTCCGATCAATCCATCATTATTATTTGCCAAACGTGTGAGAGATTATTGGATACTAAGGCGCTTCGGATATTACACAGGTTTGGATGATGCTATTAAAAGGAAATACACCTTGAGTTTACTTTTCTAGAAATGTTCAGTAAAGCCATAAGGCTTAGTTTATTTGTTATTCTTTACATACTTAATGAAAAGTCATTTAGTCAGCGAACACAATCTATCTTTATATTCATACTTTTAGCAGGAATTGGCCAGAGAGATGTCATATAAATCTCAGTAAGTTCATTTTCCGCTGACAGTAGAGGCAGTCAGCCAAAATGATCAGTAGGTAAAGCTGCTGTTTAATGATGGGCGAATAAATTCACAGGGCGCAAATTTGCAGCAAAGTGCCGCATTTCGGTTCGGTGAATACATTCACGAAACTGCGGCGAAAATTTGAGTAAAAAAAAATTGTACATGCTTCAGAATAGTTCCTCCCGTCAAAAATGATGCGCATCAACATTATACGAATGCCCATTGACTGAAATGCAGGCGGCAAAATTGATGCGAGCGTCAAAATTGACATTCATCGTTTTGGGAATTTCACTGGAAGTGAAACGGGACAAATTCGCCCATCACTGCTGCTGTTTCAAATTCTGTTACTAAAAACAGCTAATATCTTTAAAACTAGTAAAAAAAATAATTCACGCAAATTGCCAAAGTACTTTGTACTTAGAAGGGCCTTCATATGCCTTTTTTGTTTTTGAGGGGTTTGAGTAGTGAGTATATACTGTAATTTGTTATAAGGTCACAATTTATTAGGCCTTGGTATATAGACTCATCATCAATTTATTATTTTATATATATATATATATATTCATCATGGCTTTTACCATAGCACATAAAATATATTGGTGTTTTAAGACCATAAAGTGATGGAATGCATCATAAAGATTCCTGGAGAATTAGTTTTGGGGGTAACATGACAATTTCTGCTTCTTCACCTGCATTTTAAGTAGCATTGTCATCTGGGAAATATATTTTGATCTGTCCTGGCTAACTGACAGAATTTACTATTTTACCTTTTCCTTGTATGCTAGGCAATGGAGCTGGAAAGGCTACAAAGGCTAATCATTTATTGACTAAATCAGATCTAGTTTAGGATAGTCTAGAATACTAGATAGGTGCTCTAGGCAAAAAAGTTAAGAAATTACAACAAATTAAACACACACACATATATCCTACGTGCCATGGGTAGAGTGCTTCCCAAGCTATGGAATATGTTGGCATTTGCCAACAAGTTGCCTCTTACACATACACCATGTTTTTTACTTATGAGTACAAGGGCATAAAGGCCATAAAATGACTTTTATTTCTGACCTGGTACTGAAATTTCCAGGCAAAACTTTATATTATGTACAGCTTTAGAAACTGGAACAGTGGCCAGGGGGCCCAGACTGAATTTCAGTAAGAGTGAAATTTGAGGAATGATATAATATTACCAGCTTGCACACCCTGGCTCTCCATAAAGTGAATGCCCGGTGCCTGGTGAAGAAGGCTTCAGAAAACCTCCAAATTTGTGACTTCAAACAATTTCACTACTACTCAGGTTAAAGTCACAGCAGGGACAAACCCTTGCTGTGTTTATTTGTGAAAGTGCAATGCTTGCTTGACGAAGGGGTTTACCCCAAAACATTGCACCGTCGCAAATAAACACAGCAAGGCTTTGTCCATGCTTGGACTTTGACCTGAGTGCCAGTGAAATTATTTGAACTCTTGAAATTTGAGGGAAACAGTGCACTTTCTCTCCTAGATACACCTGAAGTCCCATGGTGAAGGTCAACTAGGTTAAGATTCTAAATCAGGAGTCCCCAACTGTTTTTACCCGTCAGCAACATTCAGATGTAAAAAGAGTTGGGGAGCAACATGATCATGAAAACTGTTCTTGGGTTGCTAAATAGGACAGTGATTGGTCACTTGGTAGCCTCTATGTGGACTGGCAGCCTACAGGAGACTCTGTTTGGCAGTACATCTGGTTTTTAAACAACCAAAACTTGCCAAGCCTGGAATTCAAAATCAAGCACCTGCTTTGAGGCCACTGGGAGCAACATCCAAGGAGTTTATGAGCAACATGTTGCTTGTGAGCCACTGTTTGGTGATCACTGTTCTAGATTAACATATCTATCCTATATATACACCAATATTTTACATAGTAACATAGTAAGTTACATTGAAAAAAAACACATGTCCATCAAGTTCAATCTTTTGTTTTCCTATACCATTAACTTTCATATGAGCTAGGTGGCCCCTGACCAAAGTCTGGAACCTTAAGGTGCTTGAACAGAAAAACCACTGCTTTAGAGGTTTTTAGGAGCTCCAGGTTTCAGAAAATTGTGGTTGAAATTCCTTTGCCATTATCTTGGTGATTTTATATAAACTATCAATTTGCTACAAACATGGAGAATTTCAGTGAATGTCAGAATTACGAGAAGGCCATTTCCCATAGACTCCATTTTAATGAAATAATTTTAATTTTTTAAAAGGATTTCCTTTTTCTCTGTAATAAAACAGTACCTTGTAATGTATCCAAACAAAGATACAAGTAATCCTTATTGGAAGCAAAACAATCCTGTTGGGTTTAATTATTATTTTAATTAAATGTAAGTAGTCACGGAGATCCAAATTAAGAAAGACCCCATATCCAGAAAACCTAAGGCCCAGAGCTTTTTGGATTACAGGTTTATACCTGTACATGTAAATGCATTATTATGTACTATATCTATAAAAAGACATTTTATATCAAATCTCTACAAACCATTGTCTGTTAAAAAGAAATTCAGCATTAAATCCAAAGTTGTCATTATTTGACATATCTATTGTAAACCTCCCAATAAGCATTTCTCACTATTAGGAGAATTTCAATGGAAGGGGATTTTGGGTGTGATCTTAAAAAAACCAAACACTTCATGGGTCTCTTCACTTCATGCAGTAAAGAAAATTATTACATCAGCGATGAAAAGCGTTTTGAAAGTAAGTCCTGATTGGAATATCAGACAGTTTACCTATCACTTCTCAGTGTGATAGTTTTCAAACAAATTTCCAGGGATTTTATTCCTTTTCAGCTGAATGCAAGAAATATCGCCTGCGTGCGAGAGATAATATTGTCCTAGGAAATATCCAGTGGATTAATGTATTTCTTCTGAAGCCAGCAGGAAATTGTGCTGCAGTTTGGGAGCTTACCATGCTTACGTCATGTTGTGGAGGACTGGAAAACCGAGGTAAAATAAACTCTAAAATGATCAGAATTTGCAGGTACTTGAGGGCTGAATCAATGGAGTAAGGAACATTTGTTTGGTTACAAGGAAATAGAACATATTCTGGGTGGACAGAAAGGGAGGCTTCAGCAGCCCATACAACTGATGCTTTCATATTATTATAATGATTTACAATGAATTCAGCTTCGCAGCACCCATAATTTATCGGAGGAGGGCATATACACTATTTCTATACAAATGCCCTCTGTGTAAGCCCCTGAGCACAGCTCTCAATTTCTTGTAATATATTATACAAAACAAGCAGACAATGCAGAAAAGCTTGGACTCCAATTTGTCAGGATACTCAGACTATATTTGGGAGGCTTGGTCATGGCTCCAGCCCAGGTTGTTGGAGAAGGCAAGCTTGAGTCCCTTTAGTAGGTTATTGCCTGCAGTTGAATCATAGCAGGTTGGCAGGGAACACAGACAGGGGAAAGGACATTTAGATAAATTATCAGGCAAAAACCACTCATGTGGCTTAGTCTGTAGGACCAGCAGCCAATATATTTCAGGTCCCTAGTTGTAAACCATTGAGTCCCTGACAAATTCACATATGTACTAGGGTCAACTTCATTGTCAAAGATCCAGATCTGAAGGCATCCTGGTGCTTCTGGCCATACCCACACACCCGAGTCCTCCCCAAACACACACCCCAAATCCACCCAAGCTACCCTACAAATCATACTCCCTGTTTCAGCTGCTTCTGAGGATTTCAAGTGTAACATCTATGCTTTTCAATGGTGGGTCGAGTAAAGGATTTTGGTGCAAATTACAGACAACCAGTGATTGGGCTATGGGTGACCTGAGTCAAGTGAGTTAGCATGACTGCAATGTGCAGGTATGGGAGGAAACTAGGATTCATAGTTTGCACAAACAAAGGGAGAAAATGAAACTTTGCTGCTTTGCTTAGCATTGAACCCAACAGCCTTTGTGTTGCCAGTTCTTAGTTATGACTCAATGAAATTGTTTGTTTCTGGCCATAGAAACCGTCAAAGACACTGAGCAACATGCAGATAGCAATTTATTAATATTATTATTAGCTACAGTATGTATATAGTGTAAAGTCAGAGTGGGGCATCAGGGCCCCACCAGGACTGAGAACTAAAGAGACCTTCATCCGGTGCCCAACCTTTTTCCGGCCGGGGATTGGGTCCAACAGTGGAGAGGAGAGAGGATGGTCCAGGTGGGGGAGAAGGCCTGGGTAGGTGGGGCCCATGAAGTCTGGGGTCCAACAGTTTTTTTCCCAGTGTCCCACCAGCCTAATGTGACACTGGTATGAAGCCATAATCTCCCAAAATGCTGTACCAAGTAAGTAGCACACTCTTCCTCTGCATCCAAGATGAGGAGCAGTTCCACCTCAGACAGTGGCGGAACTACCGGGGGAGCAGGGGGTGCCAGGGCCCCCACGGCAGCCTGTGCACCACAGAAAATGCGGCTGTAAGGAGCGCACCAGGGCCCTGCCCCCCTCTAGTTACGCTACTGACCTCAGAGATGCTGCTTTCAAGGCAACAGAAAGCAACTGCCACGTGTAGGACTTTATCACTACTCCCAAATGCCACTATTGTCTCAGACTCAACGATTATATCACAATACCAATCACATTAGTAATGTCTCTGATTATCACTGTACTTTAGCCAGATTTACTGGCAGCTCATTTTATGCCCCATTCACAATAACATTTACTTCCTTGGCTTGAAATATTCATGTTTTGCGACAGATCCATAAAAACATATTATACCTGGGATGGATTTACAATTTGTAATCACTGGCGACACGCCCAGGCAACGGGAAATGAGAGTTTAAACGCCATCCAGTGCCATCCTTTAATAAATCCTTGTCAGCCAGGCATCGTGCTCTTATGAATTAGGAAAAATGATTTAAGGAAAATGAGGCAACATTTCAAAGCAATAGAACCTAAATGCCATGTAATATTTCAATTTAAACATAATCAAGAGATCTGAAGCCTTATTTTACTGGGTTCAGGGCACAAAAATAAAAGCTTCGCAAAAGCTGTTTTACCTCCAAACAATAACACTGTGTAGTTTATCGCTGTAATCACATGACTGCTGTAATTAATTGATTCCCTTATAGTAATATGTTTTTTATTCATGAGGAAGCAACATATACTCATGCGAAGAACAGACGAGTATTTTACATCGCAGTTCCTTGTGAGGATCTCTTTTAGCAGGACCGTCTTTCCGAAGCTCCTCGCAGGAACATTAACTTTTTCATGGTCTTGGAGTAGACTCCACTGGAACGTTTATGGAATGTATATAGCTGTACAATGCATTGGCTGGATTTCAGCTCTCCTTAACCTCTTGTTATATCTAAACATGAAGGACATAGGTACTCAAGGAGAAATAGGAGCTCATTATCTCTTCTGTAAAGGACAATTCATTGATATATACAGTATGCATTGTTGCAGTTTCTTGTATGGTTGGCAATCTGTTCTGTGTGTAATATTCTCACTGCTTATACTCACAGTGATACAGGCAGTCAAAAAACAGTGAAGCATATTTATGGAAGGTGCTGTGGCACTGGTTGGTGGAGTTTATGTTGGAGACTGTAATGGGGTGTCAATGCATAAAGGTGGTGGCTCTGGCTCAACTGAATTTGAAGTCAAATATGGATTACTTTATGGTTCTCGGTCTTGTGAGGTGATCTTTACTAAGTGATTAAATACATTTAGGGGTTTTTAGCATGTTTTAGGGCTGAATGAGTGCTGCAGCTAGAGCAGTGATTCCCAACCAGTAGCTCACAAGCAACATGTTGCTCTCCAACCCCTTGGATGTTGCTCCCAGTGGCCTCAAAGCAGGTGCTTATTTTTTGATTCCAGGCTTGGAGGCAAGTTTTGGTTGTATAAAAACCAGGTGCACTGACAAACAGAGCCTCAATGTAGGTTGACAATCAACATATGGGCTACCAAATGGCCAATCACAGCACTTAACCCAAGAACATTTTTCTGAATGTTGCTCACGGGTTCAAAAGGTTGGGGATCCCTGGGCTAGAGGAAGACTGGAAGGCACAGGATGTCATAAGAACTGGAAGATATATTGTGAGATTTCCCTTAAAAAAGTGAAACAAAAGTAAATTAAAAACACCAAATCATTTATTAGGACATAATCTTACCATTTGCTATCATTTTTTAAATGTGCCCATAGACTGGGGAGGACATTTTTTTCCCCCTTATTTCTACTTTGTGCTTAAACTTCTGAAAACACTTGACGAGGTGTCTTAATTCTTATTTTTAATATGGGTTACTGCACAATGCTTAGATAAGCCCTTAGAAAAAAGATCATTCATGAAGTATGTTTGTAAATACTGTATATAGCACAGTATGATGCTGTACATTAATAGAACAGATAGGGTACAAGGCGATAGAACAAAAATAATTCTAAATAATATAGACAATCGTAATTGTCATGAGTGACATGAGGATGGAGGTCCTTGGCTAGCTAATGTTGTTACACTTGAGTCAACCATCACTATTTCATTTCCATAGGAAAGATTCCAAGTTTAACATGTATAGCCAAAATATAACTCTCCAGATGATGAAACCACAATTTCCAGCATCCTCCGTTTAAAGTTTTTCAGCTTGGATGTTATTGCTTTAGGAAAGCCTTTGACCATTAGGGATTCTAACAAACATGTACAGGTATGGTATCTGGTTTCTTGAAACCCGATATCCAGAAAGCTCCAAATTACAGGAAGACAGTCTCCCATAGACTCCATTTTAAACAAATTATTCCGATTTTGAAAAATGGTTTTATTTTTCTATGTAATAATAAAACAGTAGCTTGTTCTTGATCCCAACTAAGATATAATTAATCTTTACTGGAGGCATTTCTCGTTGAATTCATTTTAATTAAATTTAATGTATAGAGATCTAATTTACAGAAAGTTCCCTTATCTGGAAATCCCCAGGTACCAAGCATTCTGCACATCAGGTTCCATACCTGTACATTACAATTACTGGTTTGCCTATTCTGCCAATTCTTTCTCTAAATACACCTTCTATGTCTAATCAAGCTTACTTATAAATGTAACAAGGATGGATAAAAGGAATGTTCCTATTGTGCTGTTCCTTCTGTATAAAAATGAAACAATGGTTAAACGTATAACAACTGGAGAGAAAAATCACACACCTTCAATTATTCTGCTTTCCATGTGAGCAATGCTCAGTGCTTTTCCACATAGATAGATATTCATAATATGATTATCACACAATAGAAGAAGTAAATTTTCCATTTGTTTCCTAGCAACAACCATTGGCTTCATTAAACAAACATTTAGCGGAAACTATGGAGGAAAAAAAGGAATTCCATATATTTCTGTAATTTTTTTGCTGCATGGAACCAGTTGTATCCTTAAAGGGAGGTCTCCACCTGTTAATCGACAGTATGCCTCTGCCATTGCCTATATATCCCGAACATTTTATAAACCAAAGTAGACAGTTTATTAAAACCTGAATACCATATTTCTAGTTGGCATTCAGCCTGTTACTTGCAGATGCCCCGATGTATGAATAATCAGCCTCAATATATCTATGGAGGGTTTCCTTCATACAGGTCATGATATACAATATCTAGTAGAGTTAAGTCGAAAGCAAGAAAGAGTTTTTTAAGAAAACTCACAATTTCTTTTGACTTAACTCTACTAGATACAGACCTATTATATATTGATAGGGGTGAAATGTCGTAAGTTGACCTAAACCACTAGAAGAAGATGTCCTTTTGTTTTTATCATTTTATTCTCCCTTAATTTCTAGCTCAAAAAAAAAATCCAAGGGCATTTGTTTTATAGGTAATGGGGTATCTTATGGCATCTAGAGTTGAGAGCCATACAATACCCCAGTTACCTAAACCACATCAAAACCCTTGACCAATTTTGGTTACTAAAGAAAGGCCAGAGGACATCATCTCTAAGAAATGAAAGATGGTGAACACGATTATTCTTTTGTAGTTAGTCACCCTGACAGAAGACAGAAAGGTTTCAAGGTAGAATTGAGCTGGAACTGATTATATTACTGCATACAAAGACCTTTGGTGTACCCCAGTTACATGTTAATGTCAACACCCACCATGCAGCTGCTAAAGGTCCTATAACTATGTTGTTTATCATTGCCTCCTTGTATTTTGGACAAAGGAAATGGGGGAGGTTGGACCCTCAGCCAGACAGTGAGGCTCATTTATAAACAGTGAGCAAATTTGCAACTGGGCAGTAACCCATAGCAACAGATCCGATGATTGCTGTGTAAAGCAACTATGATAAACTATAATGCTTTGTGTAGTTTTATACACTACCAACAAATTAAAATGACATTTCAATTTGCATATATTTTCACTTGTTACCCCCACCGACAAAATCTGCGAGACTAAATGTATAAATAATTGTAATACATCGACTACTAGATAGATAGATAGATAGATAGATAGATAGATAGATAGATCGATCGATCGATAGATAGATGATAGATAGATAGATAGATAGATAGATAGATGATAGAAAAATGATAGATGGATGGATGGATAGACAGACAGACAGACAGACAGACAGACACAGAGAGAGAGAGAGAGAGAGAGAGAGAGAGAGAGAGAGAGAGAGAGAGATAGATAGATAGATAGATAGATAGATAGATAGATAGATAGATAGATAGATAGATAGATAGATAGATAGATAGATCGATCGATCGATCGATAGATAGATAGATAGATAGATAGATAGATTGATAGATAGATAGGGATCAGCTGACTTTTTCAGAAAAAATAGATAGTGATATATAGAAAAATAGATAGATGATATATGACAGATAGACAATGGATAGATAGATAGATAGATAGATAGATAGATAGATAGATAGATAGATAGATAGATAGATAGATAGATAGATAGATAGATAGATAGGGATCAGCTGACTTTTTCAGAAAAAAACATGGTCTGTTGAGCTGTAAAAAAATGGGAACACATTTTTTTATTGGGGCAACTTCAGCACACCCAGTCACTTTGGCATTCCTCCTCCAGCCTCTGCCATCTTTTATCTATATACAGATATAGGAACTGTTATCCAGAAACCTGTTATCCAGAAAGCTACTAATTATAGGAATTTCATGGCCCATAGATTAAATTGTAATCAAATAATTCAATATTTTAAAACGTATTTCCCTTTTCTCTGTTCTAATAAAACTGTACCTTGTACTTGATTCCAACTAAGCTATAATTAATCCTTATTGGTGGGGAAACAATCCTACTGGATTTATTCAATGTTTAAATAATTTTTGTACAACTTAACGTATGGAGATCCAGAATAAAGAAAGATTCCTTATACGGGAAAGCCTCAAGTTCCGAGCATTCTGGATAACAGATACCTGCCCCACCCTGCCCCCTCTAGTAAAGACACTAAAGCACAGGTCAGGATTGGATATACGTATAAGTGAAGACAGCTGGTGTGTATAAGACAGACATATAAGACATACATATGTGTTTTTTAATTCAAATTCTCACATTTGTAAAGATATATTTGAAAAATAAAGTCGAGAATAAAACTACCCCTTGAATGTAATACATGTATATTCTATATTAACAAGTGCTTGGGGGAACTGTGAGGAGTTAAATAAATTCTTTACAGCAACAGAATCTGCTTGTTTTCATGTCTTTCATTGTCTATTGTGTAATAGCATAGAAGATGAGGAGTTTGTGAATCTTGAATAAGTCAATATATTCCGAAGGTACAATAACTACGATTTTTATTCATTAAAGTGCAAAAAGCAACATGCTATGATTTGTTACGGCATGCAAAAAGAAAAAAGCAAATTTCAGCTCTTGAGTGATTGCCAGATATGCTTTTGTCTGGCTGGTTTTGTTGTGCTGTAGCAGGGCATAGCATTTGCCGGTTGTGAATTAGATGAACCTGTTCTAAATATAAAGCTCTTCTGTTTTCTCCCACCTCTTTCATGCGCTCTACAAATATAACTAGAGGTGTTTCCATTGCCAGAAGAATATTCAGGAATCTGTTTAACAAGCAAATCCGCCAGAACCAGAGGGCACATCAAGTCTACGTTGGCTGTTTGAGTTTTCGGAACATTTACCTCTAGGGCTGGATCACAGGTGTCTAAGAGGGTTACATATTGGCACCGCAGTTTTAGTTGGAGAACAGATGGAATGCTACAGGATTTCATATCCATGGGAGAAATCATTAAACCTTTAAAATCTTTTAATATTTATAGGGAGGTCGATTTGGTCAATTCATGGAAATACAGATATGGGACGTGTCATCTAGAATGCTTGGGACCTGGAGTTTTCAGGATAAGGGGCCCTTCTGTATTTTGAATCTTCATACCTAAAGTCTGTTAGAAAATAATTTTAGCATGAAATAAACCCAATAGACTTGTTTTGCTTCAGATTATTTTGTTTTATTACTTGTGTATATAGCTATTCTCTTATGAGATGGTCTTTAGGGATGGGTGAATTTGGGGCGTTTCGCAGCAAAATTTGCGAAACGGCAAAAAACTTGCGAAACAGCACCGCATCTCGTTTTTGACGTAGGCGTCCGTTATTGGTGAAATTTTGCAAATTTATTTGCTGGCGGCGAATCGCGCAAATTTGCGCCTGGCGAATAAATTCGCCCATCACTAATGGCCTTAGCTCTTAAGAGATTAGCAAAAAGAATACCTATACAGTACATATATACAAATATATATCATCCCAAATCTTGCCCTATTTTGGCCATGGGTCTGGGTTTCTATAAATATGTAAGATAGTAAACAATTCACACTAAAAAATCCCATCATGTCTTGATTCCTAATGGGTTTAAATTTCTAAGACTTCATGTTGGGTCCCCAGAGAATAACATCAGAGGCAAGAGAATGCACACCCAAAACATTTATGGGGAGGTACAGAAATCAATTGTGTATCATCTAAGGGGCCGATTTACTAAAATTCAGATTTCCTTTTGAATCATATATTCTCTAATACAAAACGTCAGCAAGTAAAAACAGTTGAAATCCAATAGAAGTCAAAGGGAGCTGCACTGATCCTATTGGACATTCAGACTTTTAGGGGTTTTTAGATTTTTATCTAGTAATTGTCCGAAAAACTCAAGGTTTTTAGAATTCAGTTTTCTTTTTCATGTGTGCTTTTTAGGATCTTTTAATAACTTTCAAGGCATAGATTTCAATTGTGGTTTCAAAAAGCTCTAATACCACTAAAATTCAACCTTTAATAACTGGACCTCTAAAAGTCAATGCGTAAATATCAATCTACCAAAAGACCACCTAATGGGTGACAATGAGTTGGGCCACAACACTTTGCATCATGCAAGTTTTCTGAATAAATTGACTTTTATGGACAGATTTTTCAGGGGTCAAATTTCGAGTTCATGGGAATTATTTCAAACTCCTATGAACTCCCATGAACTCGAAATTCAAATGACAGTTGACAGTTTTGGCCATAAATTTTTTTTCGAAATTTTTAATTCGAAATTCGAATTTTCACTTAGACCCTTAATAAATCTGCCCCTTAGAGTGTGCAAAGCTGTCCCCTATAGAAGACAACGCAACAGCAGGGGTTTTCAAAACATGGAAATATGTACTGAAACGTCTACTCAAACACACATTTGGCTCTAGCCAAAACCTTAAAGTAAGATTTAACAGAATTGTAGTGCCATGGTATTTGCCACACCACTCTACTGTGGTTATTTACTAAACTCCGAATGCATAAATCACGAAAAAATCTTGATTTTTTTTTTTTATAAAATCACAAATTTTTCAGAATTGATCAAATCCAGAGGATGGAAAAGTCTGAATCTGAAAATCCAGCATCTCAGACCTGTCAAGGTTGCATATAAGTCAATGGGAGAAGTCCCAATCATTTTTTGATGTGCGCTGGGTTTCGTACAATATCCCGAATATTCCGGTAAAAATTCAGAAAAAAATCTGATTTGTTCCCGCAAAGCAAATTTTCAGGAAAATGTAATAATAAATAAGGGTAAAAAAAACACAAGCAGATTTGATCGAAGTTTGTAGCAGAAAATATTGAGATAAATTCGGACTAGGGATGCACCGAATCCACTTTTTTGGATTCAGCCGAACCCCCAAATTCTTCATGAAAGATTTGGCCGAATACTGAACCAAATCTGGGGAAGGAGGAAAAATGTACTTCCTTGTTTTGTGTCACGTGATTTCCCTCCCCATCCCTATTTTGCATATGCAAATTAGGATTCGGAATCGGTTCGGCCGAATCTGAATCCTGCTGAAAAAGGCCGAATCCTGGATTCGGTGCATCCCTAAATCGGACTTTGATAAATAACCCCATATGACTCAAATTTCTTTCTTTTGGTATAAGGGGGGGAACAATGATTTGTGACTAGCACTTTAATGAGACATTTTTCTAGTTTCATATGAGCACTATGAGACTTAATTCTTAGCAGGTGGCGTAGTTTATATATCTGGCAAAATAACCAAGGAACATATGCACTTTAACAAATAGAAATCATCTCACCTGCATGTCTTTCCTAACAAGCAGCTGGTGGCTGCTTGTATTTCTCTACTAATGGAAATGGAAAACACGCTAAAAAAAACCACAGAGATATTAAAGTGGTGTTTATGAGTAATTTTATTTTACATTTCGAGACAGATTATTTACTTCTGTTAAGTAAGCAGCACAATCTGTGATGGAAATTCCTATAAATGGAGAGATTTAAAAAAACGTATTTCCATATTGAAGCTTCCGATTTTGAGGATTCAGGAAATTACATTATTTAAATGGTTTAGAAATACCCTTTTTTGCAGGCCTAAGTCATAAACTAAAAAGAGGGTCTATCTTGCATCAATTGTATGTAAATATTAATTGCCAAGTCAATGCTCATACAGGTATGGGTCAATTATATGGAAACTCATTATCTAGAAAGATCCAAACGTCAGAAAAGCCCTCTCCCATAGACTCCATTTTATCTAAATAATCTAAATTTTTCTCTGTAATAATAAAACAGTTCATTGTACAGGTATGAGATCCGTTATCCAAAAAGCTTCGAATTACAGAAGGGTCATCTCCCATAGACTCCATTTTATATAAATAATAATAAAACAATTTCCTTTTTCTCTGCAATAATAAAACAGTAGCTTGTGCTTGATCCCAACTAAGATTTTTTAGTAGGCTTATGGAGATCCAAATTATGGAAAGATTCGTTATCTGGAAAACCCCAGGTCCCGGGCATTCTGGATAAAAGGTCCAATACTTGTACTTGATCCAAACTAAGATATACTGTCAATAATCCTTATTGGAAGCAAAACCAGCCTATTGGATTTATTTCATTTTCTAGTAGACTTAAGGTATGAAGATCCAAATTATGGAAAGATCCATTATCTGGAAAACCCCAGGTCCAGAGAATTCTGGATAACAATTCCCATACCTGTATTTAATTACATGTTAACAAATAAATTCTTAATTTGCTGTGTGTTTTTTTTTTACATATAAAGCAAAACATGGTTAATCCCCTTTACAAATAAAACAGAATATTTTTACTTCTTCATCTGTTATAATAAGGCATTTTAAATGTTAAGATGAGAATCTCCTTTTAACATTTAAAATTACTTATAAGGCATAAGCTACAGTATAACAGATTAAGACATAAAAATATTCGTTGACAAAAAAAGGAGAAAGCATTTTTAAAATGTTGATAGATCTCTTCAGGAGAAAATGTGTGAAAATGCCTGTTTCATAGACTTCAACAGTCTCAAGGATACTTTAGAATATTAAAGGGAAAAAAAATTTTTTCAAGTGCTGCTCCGGAACAATTCTGCACTGAAATCCGTCTCTCAAAAGAGCAAATGTGTTTTTTTTATATTTAATTTTGAAATCTGACATGGGCCTAGACATATTGTCAGTTTCCTAGCTGCCCCGAGTCGTGTGACTTGTGTTCTGATAAACTTCAGTCACTCTATACTGCTGTACTGCAAGTTGGAGTGATATCACCCCCTCCCCAGCAGCCTAAAAAACAGAACAATGGGAAGGTAACCAGATATCAGCTCCCTAACACAAGATAACAGCTGACTTGTAGATCTAAGAACAGCACTCAATAGTAAAATCCAGGTCCCACTGAGACACGTTCAGTTACATTGAGAAGGAGAAACAACAGCCTGCCAGAAAGCAGTTCCATCCTAAAGTGCTGTTTTTTTCTGAAAGCACATGACCAGGCAAAATTACCTGAGATGCACCTACACAACTATATTACAACTAAAAAAATACACTTGCTGGTGCAGGAATGACATTTTATATTGTAGAGTGAATTATTTGCAGTGTTAACAGTGTAATTTAGAAATAAAAACGACATCAAAAATAATCATGGAAGAATCTCTTTAAGAATTCTTGAGTCGCTTTGCCATTAAATCAATGGGAGCCTTGCAATGGGAAAGTTGAGGTCTAGCAGTATGTATGATAAAGGACCAATGCAGTACAGATTGTGGTTTAAGTGAACAGACATGTTCTATGTATCTGCTAGAGTAGAGGAAGCTACATGAAGTATTTTTTTTTGATGAATTATATACGGTAAGAGTGGAATTGTCAAAAAGAAATCTACTCAAAGCTCAAATAAAAAACTGAAAATATTGCAATTAAAATATCAGTCTGGTACAGTGATCCTCAACCAGTGACTCATGAGCAACATGTTGCTCTCCAACCCCTTGGATGTTGCTCCCAGTGGCCTCAAAGCAGGTGCTTATTTTTGAATTCCAGGCTTGGAGGCATATATATATATATATATATATATATATATATATATATATATATATATATATATATATATATTATATGTATAATTTAATTGATGTTAAATTAAGGACAAATCATAATGCTTAAAAAAAGATGCTTACCTCTTAAATTATTCTGGGCAATAAATGATGGCAAAACCTTCATACCAGAGACCATATTTTGGCAGTTCATTCAGCAAATGTTGCACTCGTTTGAATGGAATCTGTAGTCCCCCCTTTCAAGCTCAAAGCAAAACTGTATGTTACAAAGGAGCTAAAAAGATAAAGAAAACCCAACAGAGTTGCCAAGTGATATATGGTAGTGGAGTCATTAACCGGTGAACAATGAAAGGAAGGAGGCAGCAGTGCAAGGATTAAGGTACTTTGATCTGACAGACATGACATTTAAGCTTTGCTGAGATATTCTGCTGCCATTAAATAGGGATCTTAAATACCTGGTCTGTCAGGCAGGGTTAGAAGTTTTAATCATCGGGCAGTTGTGCAGAAGGAACCATTCTGATTGTGCTTCCAAGCCTGATGATTATCTAGAAAGCATTCTGAATTCTTATAACCAGCAGATGTGCTACAGCTAACAGAAAACAAGGTTCTAACATACTGTAATGAGTCCGCTGACATCTTACCAGCAGACAAAATGTCCCATCATCCCCTGGCAGTCAAAGGCTACAACTTCAAAATGTGGGAGCTGCCATATTGCTTGTTAAAGTGGACCTGTCACCCAGACACAAAAATCTGTATAATAAAAGTCCTTTTCAAATTAAACATGAAATCCGATTTCTATTTTTTATTTAAGCATTCATAGCTGTTGTAAGCTCATTTAAAAATCTCAGCTGTCAATCAAATATTGTCTGCCCCTCCTCTATGCCCGTGGCATAGAGGCGGGGCAGACAATTACTTTCACTTTCCATTCAGCACTTCCTAGATGTCACTGCTCTCCCCACATTCCCCTGTTCTCTTTACCGTTTAATTGTGTAGCCAGTGCATGGGGATGGACATCAGGTCCCCCATTCTGGTACATAAAAAAAATTCTGAGATGATGCAAGGCTTGTCTTAATAACAGTGTCCACAAAATGGCTCCTGCCTGCTTGCTATAATTATGAAATCCCAGACTGAAGGAAACAAGATTCAAATAATTTATATAGTGTAATTAAAGTTCATTTTCCTTGACTAATCTGATAAAATAGGATTTTGAATAATTTTTCTTGGTGACGGGTCCCCTTTAAAGACATAAAGGATGAATGGGAAATTATTTATATAGCACTTTACACCAACAGTTCTCATAGCTGTTTGAGCTAGTAGTGATTTAATGAAGTATATTCTCCAATAAGCCACATTGACTGTGCTTAAATACTAAAGCTGGCCACATATGTTGAGATTCACTCATTTGGAGAGGCCCCTAAACTAGTGAACCCAGAGGCCAACAATAGTGATGGGCGAATTTATTCGCCAGGCGCGAATTTGCGGCGAATTTGCGCGTTTCGCCGCCAGCGAATAAATTCGCGAAACTCGCGCGAAAATTCGCGTCAAAAATTCGCCGGCGTCAAAAAATTTTTTTTCGAAAAATGGACGCCGGCGTCAAAAACGGGCGCCGGCGTCAAAAACGGGCGCCGGCGTCGAAAAAACGGGCGCCGGCGTCAAAAACGAGACGCCGGCGCCGTTTCGCGAATTTTTCGCCGTTTCGCGAAAATTCGCAAATTCGCCCATCACTAGCCAACAATATACAGTGGGGTCTACAGAGTCCTGTTGGGTGAGAACTAGTGATGGGCGAATACATTTGTCAGGCGCAAATATGCGACATATTTCTGCGTTTTGCCGCCGGCGAATAAATTTGCGAAACTTCAGCGAAAATTTGCCATTGTCAAAAAATTACGGACGCGCATGGGAAAATTCACTCACGTCAAAACCGATGCATGTTAACATTATTATGTTTATGGAAAACTCAATAAAAATTATTGAAAATTTAAATTGACCATTGACGTTAACGCCAGTGTCAAAAGTGTCAACATTTTTTTTTGACATTTCCCTGGAAATTCACAAATGTTTTGGCAAAGTGAAATAGGACAAATTCGCCCGTCACTAGTGGGAACTACATCATTGTACCAATGCGATTCTTATCGACCAGAATTTTCAAATTTTCCAAATATCGACCAGGCCTATCAGTAGGTCCTATACATAGGCCAATAAGCTGTTGACATGTCTGGAGGGGACAAGTCAGTAGCTGTTATTCACCTGTGTATGGCAAGTTGGGTGTCTTACATAGCTTAATGTGTCACTATACCCTAAATTTTCCAGCAGAATTGTAAATTACACAGGGGAAACCCTATTTACTTATATACATTACATACTAATTACAGTTCCATTTTCTGGCCCTAACAGTTGACTAAAAGAATGATGCCAAACCATGACCTATCTGGCTTCTTGTAAGAGTATAACACAATAGGAGATAAGGGGAAGATGAAAAGGAAGGCTGCAGAAAGGCCAGAAAGACAATGGCAGTTTAGGCAAGGCTCAATCTTTTGTACCTTCATAGGAAGTGGCAGAGTAAAGCAATAGGGAAATAAAAAATATATTTACATTAGAGAAATACAAAAATTTTAGAACAAATTGGTACTGTATAGTTTTTCTTTAAATCATGATTTAATTGACATGGTTATAAACCTATTTTACCCATTGTAAAAGTGAATTATTGAAGACAATGGGCCAAAAAGTATTGTTATATATTAGTAAAACACAGGGCTAACGTTGCACATCACTTATAGGCCTGTTTACTGTTGCTCCTTGATGTAAAAAACATTCAGGAATTTATGAAGGGTCCATAAAAGCAAGTGGCTCCTTGAGAAGCTGTGTGGATTTGCAAAGATCTATTAATTCTGTTCATAAAAGCCAGAGTGCCCTAAGATTTATCCCAGCTATAAAAAGCAGCTTCATTACTACGCAGTATGATTGGTGTAATGAACGGAAATGGTCCTCCTTGTTTGGAGTCCATTAATCAATCCACCCACTCAGAAAAACATTTACCTAGTTAATCAGACAGTCATGCAAAGTAAAGCTCGGAATGTAAAGGACATCTATATTTAAAATATCTCCTTTTTCTTTCATTTAAGTTTCTCTGCCTGTGCTGAACTTATACATGAAACTCCCTTGTTTAATAGGCAGATAAATCGTTTGTATTAAAAATGCATTAAGCCTATTTTTCCTTTATTATAAAGTACATTGTTTGACCGTTGTTTTGTTGTTAACTTTACTTCTCCCTAGGGATGCACCGAATCCAGGATTCGGCTCGGGATTCTGCCAAGATTCGGCCTTTTTCAGCAGGATTGGGATTCCTTCTGCCCGGCCGAACCGAATACGAATCCTAATTTGCATATGCAAATTAGGGATGGGGAGGGAAATCACATGAATTTTTTGTCACAAAACAAGGAAGTACATTTTTCCCCCTTCCCACCCCTAATTTGCATATGCAAATTAGGGTTTGGATTCGGCTCGGTATTCGGCCGAATCCAAAATAGTGGATTCGGTGCATCCCTACTTCTCCCCCCCTCAACAGTTCTTTAAAGGAGAACTAAAGCCTAACTAAAGAAGTACCTAGAAATGCCAAACGTCATGTTTAGGGCTTCTGTACCAGCCCAAGGCAACCACAGCCCTTTAGCAGTAAACATCTGTGTCTCCAAAGATGCCCCAGTAGCTCCCCATCTTCTTTTCTGCTGATTCACTGCACATGCTCTGTGCTGCTGTCACTTATTGAGCTTAGGGACCCACTCACAATATACAGTACACATAGAATAGAAATGTCACACTATAAGGCTGATTAGTAATTAATACATATAATTACTAGATGGCAGCACAGAAATCAGTGCAATTAGCATTAGAATTTAATAATCAGCCCTGTAGCATCAGCTTATATTACAGACCAACCTCATTTTCTGCTGGATAATTAGTGACGACCTAAGCTTAGCTTCTCAACAGCTGCTCAGAGCCCACTGAGCATGTGAGTGTCACAGACACTTTCCAAGATGGTGACCCCCTTTGACAAGTTTGAAGTCCTGGATCATTAATTTCTAGGCAGGGGTGCTTTGCCAATGAGGCAAGTTGAGGCTGTCGCCTCAGGCGGCAGCACCCACTAGGTACCAGGGGCAGCAAAAATGCTACTCCTGGTACTTTAAGAGCGAATTTCCAGGGGAGGGGGGGGCAGCAGCAACTGCTGCTGCCTCAGGCGGCGGAGGGGCCAGGATCGCCCCTGTTTCTAGGTTTTAGTTCTCCTTTAATGATTTTAAGTAGATTAGGTTCCCAAGATATGGGGAAGGAGCATCTACATGGAAGTGACACAACCATAGCCCCACTGCAAATGTTTTAAACCAAACCTTAGTGAATATCATGGGTCTTTTTAAACATCAACCAAGAAAGTCAAAGGGGTTCTACACACTCTTAAAAACTACAGTATTTGCTGTTGTTTCTATTATTACGCCTCTGCCAGGAGAAAACACATAGATTTGGGACCCTAGCACGGTATGGTGAGATTTGTGTGAAATGTGTGTTTGTTACCCTGGATTTGAGACAGGTTCCTCCATGACACCTAGAGGTATCTGAGCAGTTCCAAAACCATACAGCTCTGACTGATAGCAGACCCCCTTCAGGAGATCAATTGGCTGACCCCCTAATTGTTGAGTCGCCAAAGTAATTCCCCTGCCATCACCATATCTCAATAACATGCATAAAACTTAAAGGGGATGTTCACATTTCAATTAACTTTTATTATAACATAGAGAGTGATATTCTGAGACAATTTGCATTTTGGTTTTTATTTTTTATAATTGGTGGTTTTTGAGTTATTTGGCAATTCAGCAATCTGGTTGAGGGTCCTAATCTGGTCTAGGGTCCAAATTACCCTGGCAACCCTGCATTGATTGAGACTGGAATAGATATAAGAGATGTAGTGAAGGGCAATTTAATTCGACAGGCGCAAATTTGTGGTCAAATTGCGTGTTTTGCAGCCGGCGAATTAATTTGCGAAACTGAGGCAAAAATTTGCTGAAGGCAAAAAAATTGGGCGTGCATTGTAATTGCGTCAAAACTGTTGCGCGTCAACAGTAGTTGGACGCCCATTGACTTTAATGTGGTGATCAAAATTGTGTTTCGTGAATTTTTCACAATTTCACAAATTTTGCTGGAAAATTTTTCAGCGAAACTAAACGGGACAAATTCGCCCATCACTGAGGAGATGGCCTGAATAGAAAGATAAGTAATAAAAAGTAGCAATAACAATACATTTTTATTAAAATCAGCAGATACCCAACATGTAAAACTCTAGTTCTTGATGAACTCCTTGACTTCTCCAGCTTGTGGCTCTGCCTGGAATCCTCCCATTTCCTCCACATTGATGATATAAGACATTCAAGGGAAATCCCTGAGGGAGCAAAAAGTTTGCAAAATGTCTGTCACATCAAGTTTACATTAAAGCAAACACATTTAGACAAGAAGCAACATTTCATAGGAGGCTTTGTTTAGTTGACCCTGACAGAATGTCTTTTACCTGACACCTCAGCACAGGCCTGCAGTGCATAACAAACATATATATATATATTATGGTATTAAGCGTCTACACCAAAGGCAGAAGACAGAGAGACTATGATGCATATTGATTGGGAAGACTATACCAAGCATTTTACTTTTTATTTACTTTTCAGTTCTGACCCTCATATGACATTTCTTGGAAGTCCAGATTAGTGAAGTGTCATCTTAGAATGATATGAAATGTTCCTCGGGGAAGAGCATTTTGTCGCTCCTCTGTGGCCTTCAAGTACTGAGTTGGTGTGAATGGAGATTAATCAACAAAATAAGTTACTCATGGGGAAGACAAAAGAGACATGAAAATCCCTGTGAATAGTCAGATTCAAATTCTTAAAGGGCCAGAGTATGATAAAGCTCGAAAATCGAATTTGAGTTTTTTTTTTAAAAAACTCGACTTGAGTTGGGATGATTCCCTAGTCAAATTTAAAAGTTTTGACCATAAAAAAATTAAAAAAAAAGAAAAAAATCCATTTTTTCACCCAGATGAAAAGTGTATGGGGTTACCAATTAAGTGATGTTTAATTGATGGCACGCTAATTATTCACTCAATGGGAGGGCTTATAAAGCCTGATTTGTTCTGTATTTGTTACACTTGATAAAGGGTTTAAGGACCGGAAACATGTCGTGTAGTGGCCTTGAATAAATGTTGTTTTGGGAGTTTTACTTTGAAAGCAGCTAGTAAGTTGCAGGTAAAACGTATTCGTCCCTTTTATAAAATGTATAATTAAACCATAGAATTCTTAATGAATCAAATGAAAATTGAGCCTAGGACTGGCCAGATATGGGATGACTTTGACATAGTTGGCCAGCTTAAATATATTGCAATATATGGACAAACAATCCCTGTTTTGTTTAACCCTTTCCCTGCCAGCCGTTTTGTCCTAGATGCGAACATCTACTGCCAAGCAGTTTTTAGATATTTTGCACTCTTTCACTTTAAGGGCCTTTCCTGGGGTGGTCTTTTAGTTAACCCAGGAAAACAATATATTGTTTTTTTCAGGACAACCTGAACTTTCACAATATGCAAGAATTTTGGTGTAATTCTACTTCTCTAATAAAATATTGGATTCTAAGTGTCAAATAAAATGAAAAAAATCATGTTGCACGAAGAACAATCACATATATCAGAAACATCATTCATTTTATGTACGAGAACACAGCCGATTTAGAAAGGTCTATGTCTCCTGAACGCGACAATACCAAATATATATAGTTTTATGGAGATTTCTCACTTGTATAGCTCAAAATCTACAAGCAGTACACAACCAAATTTCCAAAGCAACACTTCCCAAACGGCATACTTTTGATTTCAAGGCCAAACATTCCGCTAACAGTAGGTTTACCCTAGAAAACTACCCATTACTAGAAAGAACAGATTCTGGTGAATCAAAAATGGGTAGAAATATCTTTGTACTCCAAACCACCAAGTTGCAATTGTTTCCTAAAGTTATAATGTTTTATAGAAATTGGTGAATTTTTTGAAAAATGACCTCAAAGCTTCCACTCTACAGCAACATATCTCCCACACATCATTAGGTATCAATGTAAAACACCCCAAATATAAAATCCTGGGTCCACTGAACAGTTTGATGCCCAATATGAATAGATGTACCCAAGCACGTGGCATAGGAGGCCCCAAAAGGAAGACCCCCCGTTTGTTCTGTCATTTCAGATACTGCAAAATCAACACATTTACATCGTTTTGGGGGGCGGCAAAGGTAGAAAAAAGTATGTTCACCCCAGAAAACCATATATTTTCGGAAAGTACACATTCCCACGAATTCAAATTGGGTATGCATGTCTTTCTACACCAAAGTACCAAGCGGCAAACCATTCCTAAAGTTGGTGATTTTGGCGACATTTCCAAAAATCACTTAAAAATTTCTACCCTGCAGCATCGTATTACCCACATACTTTTAGGTATCAAGACAAATCACCCCAAATATAAAAGCCTAGGGTCCTCTGAACAGTTTGATGCCCAATATGTATAGGTGTACCCAAGCAAGTGGCATATAGAGGCCTGAAAAGGAAGACCCCCATATGGTCTGTCATTTCAGATACTTCAAAATCAACACATTTACATCGTTTTGAGGGGGGCAAATGTAGAAAAACGTAAGTTCACCCCAGAAAACCATATATTTTCGGAAAGTACACATTGCCACGAATCTAAATTGGGTATGCATGTCTTTGTACTCCAAAGTACCAAGCCGCAAATCATTCCTAAATTTGGTGATTTTGGTGACATTTCCAAAAATCACTTAAAAATGTCTACCCTGCAGCATCGTATTTCCCACATACTTTTAGGTATCAAGAGAAATCACCCCAAATATGAAAGCCTAGGGTCCTCTGAACAGTTTGATGCCCAATATATATAGGTGTACCCAAGCACGTGGCATATAGGGGCCCCAAAAGGAAGACTCCCATATGGTCTGTCATTTGAGGTACTGCAAAATCAACACATTTACATCGTTTTGGGGGGGGGCAAAAGTAGAAAACAGTAAGTTCACCCCAGAAAACCATATATTTTCGGAAAGTAAACATTCCAACGAATCCAAATTGGGTATGCATGTCTTTCTACGCCAAAGTACCAAGCCGCAAATCATTCCTAAATTTGGTGATTTAGGTGACATTTCCAAAAATCACCTCAAAATATCTACCCTGCAGCATCGTATTACCCACATACTTTTAGGTATCAAGACAAATCACCCCAAATATGAAAGCCTAGGGTCCTCTGAACAGTTTGATGCCCAATATGTATAGGTGTACCGAAGCATGTGGCATATAGGGGCCCTAAAAGGAAGACCCCCATATAGTCTGACATTTCAGGTACTGCAAAATCAACACATTTACATTGTTTTGGGGGGGCAAAAGTAGAAAACAGTAAGTTCACCCCAGAAAACCATATATTTTCGGAAAGTACACATTCCCACGAATTCAAATTGGGTATGCATGTCTTTCTACGCCAAAGTACCAAGCCGCAAATCATTCCTAAATTTGGTGATTTAGGTGACATTTCCAAAAATCACCTCAAAATATCTACCCTGCAGCATCGTATTACCCACATACTTTTAGGTATCAAGACAAATCACCCCAAATATGAAAGCCTAGGGTCCTCTGAACAGTTTGATGCCCAATATGTATAGGTGTACCGAAGCATGTGGCATATAGGGGCCCTAAAAGGAAGACCCCCATATAGTCTGACATTTCAGGTACTGCAAAATCAACACATTTACATTGTTTTGGGGGGGCAAAAGTAGAAAACAGTAAGTTCACCCCAGAAAACCATATATTTTCGGAAAGTTCACATTCCCACGAATTCAAATTGGGTATGCATGTCTTTCTACGCCAAAGTACCAAGCCGCAAACCATTCCTAAATTTGGTGATTTAGGTGACATTTCCAAAAATCACCTCAAAATATCTACCCTGCAGCATCGTATTACCCACATACTTTTAGGTATCAAAACAAATCACCCCAAATATGAAAGCCTAGGGTCCTCTGAACAGTTTGATGCCCAATATGCATAGGTGTACCGAAGCATGTGGCATATAGGGGCCCTAAAAGGAAGACCCCCATATAGTCTGACATTTCAGGTACTGCAAAATCAACACATTTACATTGTTTTGGGGGGGCAAAAGTAGAAAACAGTAAGTTCACCCCAGAAAACCATATATTTTCGGAAAGTACACATTCCCACGAATTCAAATTGGGTATGCATGTCTTTCTACGCCAAAGTACCAAGCCGCAAATCATTCCTAAATTTGGTGATTTTGGTGACATTTCCAAAAATCACCTCAAAATATCTACCCTGCAGCATCGTATTACCCACATACTTTTAGGTATCAAGACAAATCACCCCAAATATGAAAGCCTAGGGTCCTCTGAACAGTTTGATGCCTGATATGTATAGTTGTACCCAAGCACGTGGCATCCAGGGGCCCCAAAAGGAAGTCCCCATATAGTCTGTCATTTCAGGTACTGCAAAATCAACACATTTACATCGTTTTGGGGGGGGCAAAAGTAGAAAACAGTAAGTTCACCCCAGAAAACCATATATTTTCGGAAAGTACACATTCCAACGAATCCAAATTGGGTATGCATGTCTTTCTACGCCAAAGTACCAAGCCGCAAATCATTCCTAAATTTGGTGATTTAGGTGACATTTCCAAAAATCACCTCAAAATATCTACCCTGCAGCATCGTATTACCCACATACTTTTAGGTATCAAGAGAAATCACCCCAAATATGAAAGCCTAGGGTCCTCTGAACAGTTTGATGCCCGATATGTATAGGTGTACCCCAGCACGTGGCATACAGGGGCCCCAAAAGGAAGACCCCCATATAGTCTGTCATTTCAGGTACTGCAAAATCAACACATTTACATCGTTTTGGGGGGGGGGCAAAAGTAGAAAACAGTAAGTTCACCCCAGAAAACCATATATTTTCAGAAAGTACACATTCCAACGAATCCAAATTGGGTATGCATGTCTTTCTACGCCAAAGTACCAAGCTGCAAATCATTCCTAAATTTGGTGATTTAGGTGACATTTCCAAAAATCACCTCAAAATATCTACCCTGCAGCATCGTATTACCCACATACTTTTAGGTATCAAGACAAATCACCCCAAATATGAAAGCCTAGGGTCCTCTGAACAGTTTGATGCCCGATATGTATAGGTGTACCCAAGCACGTGGCATACAGGGGCCCCAAAAGGAAGACCCCCATATAGTCTGTCTTTCAGATACTGCAAAATCAACACATTTACATCGTTTTGGGGGGGGCAAAAGTAGAAAACAGTAAGTTCACCCCAGAAAACCATATATTTTCGGAAAGTACACATTCCAACGAATCCAAATTGGGTATGCATGTCTTTCTACGACAAAGTACCAAGCCGCAAATCATTCCTAAATTTGGTGATTTAGGTGACATTTCCAAAAATCACCTCAAAATATCTACCCTGCAGCATCGTATTACCCACATACTTTTAGGTATCAAGACAAATCACCCCAAATATGAAAGCCTAGGGTCCTCTGAACAGTTTGATGCCCGATATGTATAGGTGTACCCAAGCACGTGGCATACAGGGGCCCCAAAAGGAAGACCCCCATATAGTCTGTCATTTCAGATACTGCAAAATCAACACATTTACATCGTTTTGGGGGGGGCAAAAGTAGAAAACAGTAAGTTCACCCCAGAAAACCATATATTTTCGGAAAGTACACATTCCAACGAATCCAAATTGGGTATGCATGTCTTTCTACGACAAAGTACCAAGCCGCAAATCATTCCTAAATCTGGTGATTTAGGTGACATTTCCAAAAATCACCTCAAAATATCTACCCTGCAGCATCGTATTACCCACATACTTTTAGGTATCAAGACAAATCACCCCAAATATGAAAGCCTAGGGTCCTCTGAACAGTTTGATGCCCAATATGTATAGGTGTACCCAAGCATGTGTCATATAGGGGCCCTAAAAGGAAGACCCCCATATAGTCTGACATTTCAGGTACTGCAAAATCAACACATTTACATTGTTTTGGGGGGGCAAAAGTAGAAAACAGTAAGTTCACCCCAGAAAACCATATATTTTCGGAAAGTACACATTCCCACGAATTCAAATTGGGTATGCATGTCTTTCTACGTCAAAGTACCAAGCCGCAAATCATTCCTAAATTTGGTGATTTTGGTGACATTTCCAAAAATCACCTCAAAATATCTACCCTGCAGCATCGTATTACCCACATACTTTTAGGTATCCAGAGAAATCACCCCAAATATGAAAGCCTAGGGTCCTCTGAACAGTTTGATGCCCGATATGTATAGGTGTACCCAAGCACGTGGCATACAGGGGCCCCAAAAGGAAGACCCCCATATAGTCTGTCATTTCAGGTACTGCAAAATCAACACATTTACATCGTTTTGGGGGGGGGCAAAAGTAGAAAACAGTAAGTTCACCCCAGAAAACCATATATTTTCGGAAAGTACACATTCCAACGAATCCAAATTGGATATGCATGTCTTTCTACGCCAAAGTACCAAGCCGCAAATCATTCCTAAATCTGGTGATTTTGGTGGCATTTCCAAAAATGACCTCAAAATATCTACTCTGCAGCATCGTATTACCCACATACTTTTAGGTATCAAGAGAAATCACCCCAAATATGAAAGCCTAGGGTCCTCTGAACAGTTTGATGCCCGATATGTATAGGTGTACCCAAGCACGTGGCATATAGGGGCCCTAAAATGAAGACCCCTCCTTGTATGTTCTGTCATTTCAGGTACTGCAAAATCAACACATTTACATCGTTTTGGGGGGGGGCAAAGGTAGAAAAAAGTAAGTTCACCCCAGAAAACCATATATTTTCGGAAAGTACACATTCCCACGAATCTAAATTGGGTATGCATGACTTTCTACTACAAAGTACCAAGCCGCAAACCATTCCTAAATTTGGTGATTTTGGGGACATTTCCAAAAATGACTTCAAAATTTCGACCCTGCAGCATCGTATTACCCACATACTTTTAGGTATCAAGACAAATCACCCCAAATATGAAAGCCTGGGGTCCTCTGAACAGTTTGATGCCCAATATGTATAGGTGTACCCAAGCACGTGGCGTATAGGGGCCGCAAAACGAAGACCCCCATATGGTCTGTCATTTCAGGTACTGCAAAATCAACACATTTACATTGTTTTGAGGGGGCAAATGTAGAAAAAAGTAAGTTCACCCCAGAAAACCATATATTTTTGGAAAGTACACATTCCCACGAATTCAAATTGGGTATGCATGTCTTTCTACGCCAAAGTACCAAGCCGCAAATCATTCCTAAATTTGGTGATTTAGGTGACATTTCCAAAAATCACCTCAAAATATCTACCCTGAAGCATCGTATTACCCACATACTTTTAGGTATCAAGAGAAATCACCCCAAATATGAAAGCCTAGGGTGCTCTGAACAGTTTGATGCCCGATATGTATAGGTGTACCCAAGCACGTGGCATACAGGGGCCCCAAAAGGAAGACCCCCATATAGTTGTCATTTCAGGTACTGCAAAATCAACACATTTACATCGTTTTGGGGGGGCAAAAGTAGAAAACAGTAAGTTCACACCAGAAAACCATATATTTTCGGAAAGTACACATTCCAACGAATTCAAATTGGGTATGCATGTCTTTCTACGCCAAAGTACCAAGCCGCAAATCATTCCTAAATTTGGTGATTTAGGTGACATTTCCAAAAATCACCTCAAAATATCTACCCTGCAGCATCGTATTACCCACATACTTTTAGGTATCAAGACAAATCACCCCAAATATGAAAGCCTAGGGTCCTCTGAACAGTTTGATGCCCGATATGTATAGGTGTACCCAAGCACGTGGCATACAGGGGCCCCAAAAGGAAGACCCCCATATAGTTGTCATTTCAGGTACTGCAAAATCAACACATTTACATTGTTTTGGGGGGGCAAAAGTAGAAAACAGTAAGTTCACCCCAGAAAACCATATATTTTCGGAAAGTACACATTCCAACGAATCCAAATTGGGTATGCATGTCTTTCTACGCCAAAGTACCAAGCCGCAAATCATTCCTAAATTTGGGGATTTAGGTGACATTTCCAAAAATCACCTCAAAATATCTACCCTGCAGCATCGTATTACCCACATACTTTTAGGTATCAAGACAAATCACCCCAAATATGAAAGCCTAGGGTCCTCTGAACAGTTTGATGCCCGATATGTATAGGTGTACCGAAGCATGTGGCATATAGGGGCCCTAAAAGGAAGACCCCCATATAGTCTGACATTTTAGGTACTGCAAAATCAACACATTTACATTGTTTTGGGGGGGCAAAAGTAGAAAACAGTAAGTTCACCCCAGAAAACCATATATTTTCGGAAAGTACACATTCCAACGAATCCAAATTGGGTATGCATGTCTTTCTACGACAAAGTACCAAGCCGCAAATCATTCCTAAATTTGGTGATTTAGGTGACATTTCCAAAAATCACCTCAAAATATCTACCCTGCAGCATCGTATTACCCACATACTTTTTGGTATCAAGACAAATCACCCCAAATATGAAAGCCTAGGGTCCTCTGAACAGTTTGATGCCCAATATGTATAGATGTACCCAAGCACGTGGCATATAGGGGCCCCAAAAGGAAGAACCCCATATGGTCTGTCATTTCAGGTACTGCAAAATCAACACATTTACATCGTTTTGGGGGGGCAAAAGTAGAAAACAGTAAGTTCACCCCAGAAAACCATATATTTTCGGAAAGTACACATTCCCACGAATTCAAATTGGGTATGCATGTCTTTCTACGTCAAAGTACCAAGCCGCAAATCATTCCTAAATTTGGTGATTTTGGTGACATTTCCAAAAATCACCTCAAAATATCTACCCTGCAGCATCGTATTACCCACATACTTTTAGGTATCCAGAGAAATCACCCCAAATATGAAAGCCTAGGGTCCTCTGAACAGTTTGATGCCCGATATGTATAGGTGTACCCAAGCACGTGGCATACAGGGGCCCCAAAAGGAAGACCCCCATATAGTCTGTCATTTCAGGTACTGCAAAATCAACACATTTACATCGTTTTGGGGGGGGGCAAAAGTAGAAAACAGTAAGTTCACCCCAGAAAACCATATATTTTCGGAAAGTACACATTCCAACGAATCCAAATTGGATATGCATGTCTTTCTACGCCAAAGTACCAAGCCGCAAATCATTCCTAAATCTGGTGATTTTGGTGGCATTTCCAAAAATGACCTCAAAATATCTACTCTGCAGCATCGTATTACCCACATACTTTTAGGTATCAAGAGAAATCACCCCAAATATGAAAGCCTAGGGTCCTCTGAACAGTTTGATGCCCGATATGTATAGGTGTACCCAAGCACGTGGCATATAGGGGCCCTAAAATGAAGACCCCTCCTTGTATGTTCTGTCATTTCAGGTACTGCAAAATCAACACATTTACATCGTTTTGGGGGGGGCAAAGGTAGAAAAAAGTAAGTTCACCCCAGAAAACCATATATTTTCGGAAAGTACACATTCCCACGAATCTAAATTGGGTATGCATGACTTTCTACTACAAAGTACCAAGCCGCAAACCATTCCTAAATTTGGTGATTTTGGGGACATTTCCAAAAATGACTTCAAAATTTCGACCCTGCAGCATCGTATTACCCACATACTTTTAGGTATCAAGACAAATCACCCCAAATATGAAAGCCTGGGGTCCTCTGAACAGTTTGATGCCCAATATGTATAGGTGTACCCAAGCACGTGGCGTATAGGGGCCGCAAAACGAAGACCCCCATATGGTCTGTCATTTCAGGTACTGCAAAATCAACACATTTACATTGTTTTGAGGGGGCAAATGTAGAAAAAAGTAAGTTCACCCCAGAAAACCATATATTTTTGGAAAGTACACATTCCCACGAATTCAAATTGGGTATGCATGTCTTTCTACGCCAAAGTACCAAGCCGCAAATCATTCCTAAATTTGGTGATTTAGGTGACATTTCCAAAAATCACCTCAAAATATCTACCCTGAAGCATCGTATTACCCACATACTTTTAGGTATCAAGAGAAATCACCCCAAATATGAAAGCCTAGGGTGCTCTGAACAGTTTGATGCCCGATATGTATAGGTGTACCCAAGCACGTGGCATACAGGGGCCCCAAAAGGAAGACCCCCATATAGTTGTCATTTCAGGTACTGCAAAATCAACACATTTACATCGTTTTGGGGGGGCAAAAGTAGAAAACAGTAAGTTCACACCAGAAAACCATATATTTTCGGAAAGTACACATTCCAACGAATTCAAATTGGGTATGCATGTCTTTCTACGCCAAAGTACCAAGCCGCAAATCATTCCTAAATTTGGTGATTTAGGTGACATTTCCAAAAATCACCTCAAAATATCTACCCTGCAGCATCGTATTACCCACATACTTTTAGGTATCAAGACAAATCACCCCAAATATGAAAGCCTAGGGTCCTCTGAACAGTTTGATGCCCGATATGTATAGGTGTACCCAAGCACGTGGCATACAGGGGCCCCAAAAGGAAGACCCCCATATAGTTGTCATTTCAGGTACTGCAAAATCAACACATTTACATTGTTTTGGGGGGGCAAAAGTAGAAAACAGTAAGTTCACCCCAGAAAACCATATATTTTCGGAAAGTACACATTCCAACGAATCCAAATTGGGTATGCATGTCTTTCTACGCCAAAGTACCAAGCCGCAAATCATTCCTAAATTTGGGGATTTAGGTGACATTTCCAAAAATCACCTCAAAATATCTACCCTGCAGCATCGTATTACCCACATACTTTTAGGTATCAAGACAAATCACCCCAAATATGAAAGCCTAGGGTCCTCTGAACAGTTTGATGCCCGATATGTATAGGTGTACCGAAGCATGTGGCATATAGGGGCCCTAAAAGGAAGACCCCCATATAGTCTGACATTTTAGGTACTGCAAAATCAACACATTTACATTGTTTTGGGGGGGCAAAAGTAGAAAACAGTAAGTTCACCCCAGAAAACCATATATTTTCGGAAAGTACACATTCCAACGAATCCAAATTGGGTATGCATGTCTTTCTACGACAAAGTACCAAGCCGCAAATCATTCCTAAATTTGGTGATTTAGGTGACATTTCCAAAAATCACCTCAAAATATCTACCCTGCAGCATCGTATTACCCACATACTTTTTGGTATCAAGACAAATCACCCCAAATATGAAAGCCTAGGGTCCTCTGAACAGTTTGATGCCCAATATGTATAGATGTACCCAAGCACGTGGCATATAGGGGCCCCAAAAGGAAGAACCCCATATGGTCTGTCATTTCAGGTACTGCAAAATCAACACATTTACATCGTTTTGGGGGGGGCAAAAGTAGAAAACAGTAAGTTCACCCCAGAAAACCATATATTTTCGGAAAGTACACATTCCAACGAATCCAAATTGGGTATGCATGTCTTTCTACGCCAAAGTACCAAGCCACAAATCATTCCTAAATTTGGTGATTTAGGTGACATTTCCAAAAATCACCTCAAAATATCTACCCTGCAGCATCGTATTACCCACATACTTTTAGGTATCAAGACAAATCACCCCAAATATGAAAGCCTAGGGTCCTCTGAACAGTTTGATGCCCAATATGTATAGATGTACCCAAGCACGTGGCATATAGGGGCCCCAAAAGGAAGACCCCCATATGGTCTGTCATTTCAGGTACTGCAAAATCAACACATATACATAGTTTTGGGGGGAGCAAAGGTAAAAAAAAGTGCATTCACCCCAGAAAACCATATATTTTCGGAAAGTACACATTCCCACGAATCCAAATTGGGTATGCATGTCCTTGTACTCCAAAGTACCAAGCCGCAAGCCTTTCCTAAATTTGGCGATAAAAGCAACAGTTTTTACATTTTTGAAAATTGCCTAAAAATATTGCAATTGGCCGCATTTATCTCACCCAATTTCTTACATACAATTCTAAAACACCATAAATACTGATGCCAAGGGTCAATTGAACCGTTTGATGCCCAATATGCATTGATATACCAAGGCAGCTGGCATGTGCGGACCCAAAATGAAAATAGTGCATATGATTTTTCTCCGCTGCCGATTCGCCTTCTGTGAACATAGACCCTTGACTTCATATTATATGCCTCAAGACCCTCCTAACAGCAAAGACCCCCCCAAAACCATATATTTTTGGAAAGTACACATTCTGACGAATCCAAAAAAGATAAAGACGTCTTTCTACACCAAACTGCAAAGCTTTTCTAAACGCAGAGGTTTTTACATTTCTGAAAATCGCCTTAAATTGTTGCAGTTTGCCGCATTTATCACACACAATGTTTTACGTATAAAGAAAAATCACCCTAAATATGGACGTCAGAGGTCTACTAAATAGTTTGATGCCCAATATGCATAGATTTACCAAAGTATGTGGCGTGTACGGACCCCAAATGAAAAACATGCCTATGAATTTTCACGCTAGCCAACTAAGCTGCAGAAAAGAGAGCCCCAACTGTGCGTTATGTGCCATAAGACCCCAAAACTGTAAAAAGACCCCCAGAAACCCATATATTTTTGGAAAGCATATATTCTGGCGAATCAAACTAAGTAAAATAAATCTTTCTATACCAAAGCACCAAACAGCAAAACTATACTAAAGATACATAAGGAACAATAATGCATGGATAAAATTGCAATAAAACCACAAAAATAGCGTAAATCAATGAAATAACAAATAATTGATCCGGCAGCGTAATTAGTGGCCGAAATCGATTATCCAATAGTCACGCTGTCAAAATAACATGCTTTTAGGCAAAACAAACAGTACAATGAATAAGTAAAAAAAAAAAAAAAAACCCCTGTTTGTGAGTTTTTGTGTATACATATTTGTGCACTAATAAAAGTTGTCTGAGTGTGCAAATACATGTAATTAAGTGTAAATAAGTGTACAAAATCGACTAAGTGTGCTAAAATAAAAAAATAAAAAATAAAAAAACACAAATTTTTACTAAAATGTTCATCTAAGTGTATAAATGTACTGTAGGTATGTGTAAGTGCAGGTAAGTGTGTAAAAAAAAGTGCACTTACCGTTTTTGTAGCAGGAGGATCGCTGGAACCGAAGGACGACTCCTGGCAGCGTGTCTGCAGAGTTACTGCGCAGCAGGAAGTGACTGGGCGCGTGGTGCGACGAGGAGGAGGTAAGCCAGCAGCAGCAGCGCTTACATTGCGCTTCTGCTACTTTGAAGTCGGATCTGCGACAATCGCGTTGCAGATCCGACTTGACAGCCCCCCAGCCACGTTGCCCAGGGGGCTGTCTACCCTCCTGACTCTCTGCAGAGGCGGCAAAAGCCGCCGATGCAGAGAGAAGGGCTCAGCTGCAAAAGAACGTACGAGGTACGTTCTTGGCAGCCTGAGCCCTGAACCGCCAGCACGTACGCCGTACGTGCTTGGCGGTTAAAGGGTTAAAGGGTAAGTTTTCAGTAGCAGTATGCACAAAATGTCTCTGTCTTAAATATATTGATAATGGGTTGAGTGCAGAGGACTCTTGTATTTGTCTATATGTATTTTGTGGTCGCACCCTCATTGCACCCCCGCCTAATGATTTAAAAAATAGTGGTGAGCACAACTTTCCCTTGCTTGAATAAATGTTGCCACAGCATATTTTTGCCACTTTTGAGTGCTCTCCTCATTTTTGAATTTATTAGTATATATCAGGATAACGGTGTACCCGGAAGAGGATTGGATGCATTCGACTATACAGCTAAGGCAGTGCGGAGAACGTTTTTGATTATTCAAAATTATTTTTTTTTAATTTGAATTCGAATTTTTAATTCAACCCTTAATAAACCTGCCCCGTAAAGTGAGGATATTGGGGGGGGGGCATTAGCCCATCACTAGTCAGTTGCACTTTGCTCACTACACTTGAGGACATACAGTAAATGAATTCTTATATATACAATATGTGCACATATAAACATCTATAGAATATAATGATGCATAGGTACAAGGGGTATGCCACAGCCTCGTTAAAAACATGTTTCCCTTTCCCTTATTAAATGCATGTTTAATTGAGTGAAAGACCAGCAGATTAGTGAGCAACGCAAAGATGTCACATTTGCCAAATCCCTGTTTAACATAAATAGAAGATAAAGACATAAATGTAATGTGGCAAATATAGGTCATAACCCTGTCAAAATCTGGCATGGGCATTTTGGGTTGGTGTCATACTGTATCCTAGGTCCTGCCTGTTATGGGGAAATTATGGCCAAAAACGTTTTTTCCCTATATATGGCAACTTTCCATATATATATATATATATATATTCTTTAATAAATATTTATTTGTAAATGCATTTGCAGTTAAACTTTAAAATATATTGGAATATTATTCAGATTTTCATTGTGCAAATGTTTGATTTGATTTTTGGGGCAAGGAATTTGGTCCACTGAACATACATGATTGGGCGTTACTGTCGCTTTCCTTGTAGGGTACCTTTAATGTGTAACTTATAGGAGCACAATGAAAGACAACAGCGAGATATGAAACCCAGATTTGAGAAGAATAAATGACATCACACAGCAAGATGCTAATCCACCTGGAAAGCTGAGCAGACTCACTTTCTGATTGTCTCCTTGCAGAGCCTCCGTTTGTACGAGGACTGATCACACTGAAAGGTTGGCTTGTCATGGAACAAGTACAATTTGTCCTACTCTGAACAGCTGGTGGTTTTAGAAGAAGCTCCCTAGTGACCAGCCAGCGCAATTTGTAACTAGCCTTGTCGTCAAGCATTTCAGGGCAACCAAAACGCGACAGAATGACAGATAGTCCTCTCAATAGATACTGACAAACAAATTAGTGGAATGATGCTTTTCATAGTCTACCAGATGTGTTGAGTTCTATCATATGGAACAAGCAAGGGAAAAGCGACGCGAGTCCCATCTGTGCATTTTGTAATCACTGATGCACTGGTTGTGGGATTGCCGACACTGCAAACACTTCGCTGGTATTTACATGAACAATAAACGAACAGTCTTGGGGCATAACCTGCTTAGATTCATCAAACGCTTCAAAGAGCACTTTGCATTTGTTATAGTTTTATGGTGGTGGCTGGCGCGCTATTATAGCTAGCAAAAGAATAAGAGGCAGAGGCGGAGATGTTGTGGGGAAGTCAACGAAAAACGTTTTTATGCTGCTGTTTCCATCTATCTGGTTGCAAATGCCAACTGCTTTGATGCAAAAAAATAAATTGCCCTGAAATATTGGTATGACAAGCCTGGGTGGGGATAATGTCTCATCGTGGGAGGTAACCCATACTTAGGGACCAATAATTAACTCAACTGAGTGGTTGCTTTGGGTTACTAGACCTAGGGACAGATTTATCAAGGGTCGAATTTCGAAGTTAAAAATACTTCGAAATTCGACCATCGAGTTGAAATACTTTGACATCGAATATCGAAGTCGAAGTTTTTTTCATACAATTTGGGTATCCTGCGGTCAAATTAAAATCATTCGATCAAACGTTTAAATACTTTGAATCGAACAATTCAAAGGATTTCTGCGATCGACGATTTTACTTCGACTTCCAAAAACGTCCAAAAATGTCCAAAAATGCTCTAGAAGGTCCCCATAGGCTAACATGGGTTTAATTTGGCGAAGTATTGGTCGAAGTTTTTTTAAAGAGACAGTACTTTGATTATCGAATGGTCGAATATTCGAACGATTATACTTCGAATCGAATTCGAAGTCGTAGCATCCTATTTGATGGTCGAAGTATCCAAAAAATTACTTTGCATTTCGAATTTTTTTACTTTGAAAATTCTCTCGACTTTACTTCGACCCTTGATAAATCTACCCCCTAATGTTAACTTTACTAGTATTCTTAGATTGATTCCTTTATCTTTAAGGCCACATTGGGATCCATTATGTCTCAAGAGCCCTGGAACAGTTTAGTGAAGGGAAGGTCACTGCAGAATCCTGTTCAGGGCCCCCCATTTGAAAAAACAAAAACTTGCACAAACAAGGTACAGTATATATTGTCTAACAATGGTTGAATGCTTTAACACCTGGGATGTTAAATCTGTAGGCTTCCAGTTGTTTCACTGCTTACACCTAGGGGCAGATTTACTAAGCTCGAGTGAATTTTCGAAGTTAAAAAAGTTCGAATTTCGAAGTAAATTTTTGGGTACTTCGACCATCGAATAGGCTATATTCGACCATTCGACTTTGATTCGAACGATTCGAAGTAAAAATCGTTCGACTATTCGACCAGTCGATAATCAAAGTACTATCTCTTTAAAAAAAACTTCGACTTCATACTTCACCAAATTAAAGCTACCGAAGTGCAATGTTAGCCTATGGGGACCATCCAAAGCACTTTTCTAAGTTTTTGTTTGATAGAACAGAAATCCTTCAATCGATCGCTACAAATCGTTTGAATCGTTCGATCCGAACTATTTAATCGAACAATTTCTATTCCATCGTTCGATCGATTGAATGCGCTAAAAATCCTTCGACTTCGATATTCGAAGTAGAAGGATTTCAATTCAAGGGTCGAATTTCGACGTTTTTTTAACTTCGAAATTCGACCCTTAGTAAATCTGCCCCCTAGAGTTTGCAGGTTGGATGTTCCTTTTTTATATTGCTTGTACATGCAAGGTGGGTTAGGAGGATCCCATGACCCAAACCCAATCGCTAACTCCCTTGCTGCCTATTCACGGTGAAGTTAGTAAATGGAGTGTGTGGGGCTGGCAGTGGGTGGTGCGCAAGTGAGCAGTGTTGGCCCCAGAGGAGATGTGGGCGCCCCTGGTGTAGAACCCATGGTGGGTCTTGCACACCCTAATCCAACATTGTTTACATGAAATATTGGCCATAGCATTTTGGTATTGATAGCTGCCCCTTCTTAACAAACTCTACCCCTGCCTTTTGGATACACAATACCATGAGTACACTAAAGCACATTATTCTCAAGTGTGCCATACACAAAGACACACAACACAGATGAAAATATTTCAATGAGTGCTTCTAAATGTAGTCTGTATGGATTTTGGTTGGTATAAGGATCACAGCTATGAGTTCACGTTTCAAATTCTGGGTTGGATAGAGTCAGACTTGCAAGACGAATAACGAAAGAAAAAAAACAAAGAAAAAATTGGCTTTCAGCTTTTCTCTCAGGGCTGTTGTAACGTCAGGTCATTTTACATTTTTACTTTACTTTTGCATCTGTTTGTTGCTATGGAAATAACAGACAGAGATGTGCGTTTCTGTAAATGCTTTTCAACAAATTCCTGTAAATCCTTATAAGACATATTGGAAGCAACGTGCCCAGGAGTAGAAGTATATTAAGGTTCCGCTGGCAAAGCCCAAATTCCTAAAAATTCCACCTGCTCATTTCCATGTGACACCACTTCTGCTAGAATCACCCGGGGTGATGCTTTTTTTTTTATTCTAAATGGGGATTTAAACATCTGAAATAAACTTGCCTGTTTGTTCGTTTACATCAAATATGGCAGCAATTTTGTGAACACATAAAGCTGCGTATAAGATGGATTTGGGTTCATTTATCTGAAAGAATGTAAGACAATGCACTTGCATGGTTATTATTTCTTTTACATACAACTCAATCATATATATTTTTAAATAACCAATCAGCAAGCTACAGGTATTATATGTTAATGACTTTTACCTGTTAAAGGTCACTAAGGGCTACTTCTCCCCACAAATGTCTACCTTGTTATTTTTTCAAGTCATATTTTAATTAAATACCCTCCGCAATATTCTCCCAAAAATGTTTACACACCCAAGGGTTTATTGCGGCTGCCCCAACATTTTTTACCTGTGAGCTACATCTAGATATAAAAACTGTTGGGGATTTCCGTGGCGAAACAAGGCAAAAAAATTCGCCCATCCCTATTGGGGAGCAATGCAAGCATTTTCTGTGTGATTCAAATCAAGGGCTGTGATTGCCCATGTGGTAGCCCCTATGTGGACTGGAAGCCTACAGGAGACTCTGTTTGGCAGTATATCTGGTTGTATGCAACCAAAACTTGCCTTCCAAACCAAGAATTATAAAATAAGAACCAGCTTTGAGGCCACTGGGAGCAGCATTCAAAGGCTTAGCTCACAAGCCTCTGGTTGGGGATCACTGGTTTAATGCAATAGAGATATAGGAAGTGTAGAAAATGGGCGCAATCCAGCGGGGATTTTTTGCACTTTGCACCCTGCCCTGAAGGTCAAAGAATTGCCACATGTCTCTGTACTCCAAAATAGTAAACTGAGACCCCATGAATACAGTGTTGCCTGAATTTGGCATTGCTGTATTCATGAGGAGTGGGAAAGGAAAGGAAATATGCATCCTTACTGCCCCTACCCATTTCCTAACTTATGAAGTACAAATGGGCACATGCTGCAATGAAGTCCTCTACCTACCACCTTCGCTATAGCAGGACTGGTAAGGACAGGGCTGCTTTGTGTCCTCCAGAAGTGAAATTTGACTTCTCAAGGTGCAATCGCAGTAAATGAACCCAAAAGGGTTACATGGAAGTGTATCTCTTGCAGTTATAGACCCTGATGTAAACAGTTCACTAAAAGTAGACACTAAAATCAGCATCGGACTGGAGGTCTGGGGTCCACCAAAGTCGCCACGTCAAGGGCCTTCACACACCCCAGCCCCTATCCCCAGCCTCAACTCCATTTGGCCTCTGGGCCCCATACTGAAGCCAGAATCCCCCTTAAGCACCTTATACAGACCAGGGGCAGATAAAGGTGCAACACCTAGGGTTTCCGGTCCTGAGTGGGTCTGGGTTGGCACGGCCCACCAGTGTTTTTCTCTGTGTCCCACTGGCCCAGTCCAAAATTTTGACAACTCTCTGCCTTAGTTAGTTGATATTTTTAGTATTTTTAAGGCTATATTCCCACTGGTGTTTTCATTTGTTTAACATGCTGATGATTTTGATGCATTCCATTGATAGGAAAACACAGTTTTTAATTGATTTCATTCTGACCGCTAGGTCTGTGCCCATGGGAGTTGGCATTAATCACAAATGCAGAAACTACCGGTCTTGATCATTTCCGCCTTCGGTGCATATTTTATTTTCCGACAACAATGCACTCTGTCTTGTTCAGCTAATTGCTAATGGTCATATTAAACTCCTACCATGCAATCCAATGCGCTGTTCAACAACGGAACATGGCTTAGAGGTTAGCGCGTATAACAAGTATGATCAATTATGTGTTTTATTTTCACGTCGTCACATTGATTTGTGAGCTAATTAACTGCTCAAGATCAAGTGCTCAGAGGACAATGCAGGTTATGTACATGATATTCACTCTTGGGAAATAAACTTAAATGGGACGGTGGGCCCTGCAATCTAGCTGTCATTTTCATCTTATAAGAGTAACTTTGAAGTGTGAATTAGATACAAACAATACTTTCCAATGGAATATGTATAATATGCCTTCACTTGCAAACTCTGCACAAATTATAGGGCTGCATCAAATCCGACAATTTTGGAAGACACATACGGAAACCGTCTCTAAAGGTGCTTCCCTGTCTTTTTAAAGCAGGAAAATATACATTCAAAGGGTTAATGTGTTTTATAGCTCAAATTTGTACAGCACTCAGAGTGGGCTGATCATTACTGATATCAAGGATAATGTGCTTACTAAGGTAAATTATCCAGATAGCTGAAGCCATTGAGGACACGTGTGACCACATAAAAGCACAAAGACACAGATTGATTGCTTTTATTTAGGTCAAAGAACTCCCATATGAATTCTGGTATAATTATCATAGAGCATTTCAGTGGGCTGTGTGAACCATCTATAATCATGTTTTTGTACCCAGTGAGCATGTGTAACTAGCCTAGTAAGTGAGTAAAGTTAGCCAGACATGGTATTGGGTTATTCCCCCTAAAGCAGTTTCTGCCAAGCAAAACAGTTTTAAGGACACAGACCGGCATTATACATATCATTCTACCAGAAAAAGCTGTTTTAATGTCAAACAGGTGGTGCTACACTGTACATTCCAGTCCCAGGTCACCTTTGATCGTCCCAGGCCAGTCCCCATCCTTTATCACCCCCTCCCTAACTTCACCCACTGGGTTTCTTCCTGGTGACCCTCTGGCCCAGTCCAACCCTAAGTTCGTCCCCTCCCACTCATAACACATAACCACTTTCATGACTATTTCATGATTTTCTGTAACAAAATCTACTTGCCCTGGTGGTCTAGTGGGGCGACGGGGACGCCTTCCATGGCACGCTGCTGCCTCTGCTTCCTCGCCGGTTCCTTAGGACGCTCACGTGCCCACGTCTCGTTTCATTTATGGATGCGGGCGCACTAGCAGGATGGCGCAAAATTCAAAGGGTATTTAAGGGGATTTCATTCATCTTATCATTGCCCATTATAGGAGTTTGTTCCTGGTGCTTCTGAGCTTTAAGCTATCTGTCTGAACCTGTTTTGATTCCTGTTTTGATTCCTGTTGTGACCCCTGCCTGGCTTTTGACTATTCTGACCTATGGATCCTGACCCTTGCCTGAATACTGACTACCTCTTCTGCTAAATCCTTCCTGATTGATCTCCTGGTTTGACCCTTGCCTGCCTGACAGCGCTTATTCTCTGCCTGCCTCGACCCAGCCTGATTTGACTACGATTTTGCCTTACGCCTTGTACCACGACCTTATGCCCAAAAGACGTTGCTTATAGTTGTGCCCCTTTGCTTGTTTAGAACCTTTCACCTTGCACCTCTCGATTTAAGACCTGGCGGCATCTGAGTAGCTGAGGGCTCCTCCCGAGGCCAAAGGCGGATGCTACAGGCAGATGCACGAGCCGAGACCAGGGTGCTTGGCATTGGTTCTAGATTCAGGGTGCCAACCGTTACACTTTCATGACTTTTCATCAGTGATGGGCGAATTTGTCCTGTTTCGCTTTGCCGAAAAATTAGCGAAACAAATTGAAGTCAATGGGCGTCAAAATTATTTTGATGCCGGCGACAATTGTTATACGCGCTTATTTTGGCTAAATGCATTAAAGTCAATGGGCATCCGAATAATTTTGATGCACGACAATGTTTATGCACGCACGCCCATATTTTTCCGATGCTGCAGATTTTTCCTGGTGGATTTTTATGCCAGTTTTGCGGGGACAAAAACTTGTGTCTTTTCTGCCTACCCCTAGTTTTGGCCCTGGTATATGGTATTCTGATGTTAAAGGAACACAGAGCTGCAATATCATAGACCAAATAGACCAATTAGTTGCTGTAGCGTCTAAATCCTACAAACAATTGCATAGACCCAAAGTGTTTTTCTAAAACCAAAAACCCACTTTTAAAAGAAAACTATACCCCAAAATGAATACTTGAGCAACAGATAGTTTATATTAAATGAAGTGGCATATTAAAGAATCTTACCACACTGTATATATATTTAAATAATTAATGCCCTTTTACATCTCTTGCCTTGGTGATGGTCTGTGTGCTGCCTCAGAGATCACCTGACCAGAAATACTACAACACTAACTGTAACAGGAAGAAGTGAGGAAGCAAAAGTCAGAACTGTGTCTATCAATTGGCTCATGTGACCTAACATGAATGGTTTGTTTGGTTTGTTTGTGTGCACCGTGAATCATAGGATCCCAGGGGGCAGCCCTTATTTTTTAAAATGACAGTTTTCTATTTATGATTACCCAATGGCGCATACTACTAAAAAAGTATATTGTTATATAAATGGTTTATTTACATGAAGCAGGGTTTTACATGAGCTGTTTTATACAATATCTTTTTATAGAGACCTACATTGTTCGGGGGGTATAGTATAGTGATGGGCGAATTTATTCACCAGGCGCGAATTTGCGCGATTCGCGAAACGCCCGCGAAAATTCGCGGGAAAAATTCGCCGGCGTCAAAAAATTTTTTCGAAAAATGGACGCCGGCGTCAAAAATGGGCGCCGGTGTCAAAAACGAGACACCGGCACCGTTTTGCGAATTTTTCGCCGTTTCGCGCGAAATTGGCGAATTTTCGCGCAAATTCGCCCATCACTAGTATAGTATAGTTTTGTATAGACAATACAAAGCCTTCTGATAACCAGAAGTACATAGGTGGGGTCCTTTATAAACTTCGCGCAGGGCAGATTGGTTCGCAAAGTGAATATATTTGCTCTGCGCATGGTTATATTTATACAGCTGAATAAGAGGGTGCAAACAGAATTGCAAATTTTTTTTCACAATGCGAATGTCTATAGCAGCTTTTTAAATATGTCACAATTCGCAAATTGCGAATATTTATGCGCACACTTTGCGACCCAATTACGCCACAACTTTGGTGGCGGATAAAATATTCGCAAAACAGTTTCGTAAACTGCGAATTTAAGTTACTGTCAACTCTATTTTCACGCACAACAACCTTGCACATTGGATGCACTCGCGCAAACTCCAGTCTCGTTTTCGCACCATTTGTAAATATGTATTCGCACTGCGAATTCGCAAAAACCGTAAAGACGGTCAGAGCAGTGCAATATATTAGCGTTCAGGAAAAAACATGCGCAATACAACCATTTGCGAAAAATATGCTCTGCACGAACTTTATAAATGACCCCCAGTATGTATAAACTGTGCATATGCTCTACATACAGAAGAGAATAAAACATTCATCTGATTTCCCTAAAGTGTGATGTTTCCTGGTATGTTCTTTCAGACTAAAAGCACATTCAGCCTTGCATGAGTTTTAGATCTAGGGCAAAATAGGATGTTTTACATCATTTTCTTGATGTTTGGCCGAGCTCAGACAATCCTCCCTTTGGACTGAAGAGCGAGGATTTCAAAAAACCTAGATGTGAAGATGTGACTCATCGTGTATTCTGCGCGCAGAGACCTAATGACTATCTCAAGTGCAATACTTTAAACTAACAAGCACTTACTTAACATTTAAATTCACATGATGAAAAGTAGTGGCGGGTTCTTCAATAGCCAGCCTACGTGCCACCACTGGACAGCATAAATCAGTGCAAGCAGATAAAGATTATTTGGGGCTATAATGAGAACCCTGGAAAGGTCACTGACTCGACAAGCAAATGCACAGCAGCCTCCATGGAAAAGCAGTAGGAACTAATGATACAGGGATTTTTGTTTTGTAACTGGAGGTAGAGAGAAAAATGATATCTCTAGATAATCAAAATTTTTTGGAAAACTCAGTAACTTATAAAAACAATACTTTACCATTCGGTTTAGTTCGTACAGCAGTATTTGTCATAGAGCAGTAGTATAATGAATATCTTATACAGCTAAATGAGTATTACTGTGCATACCATAGAATAATGAATGTATGGGAATTTAGTTTTTATTCTTTTATTTGCCCCACTGGACACAGAGGTCTTCCAACCTCTTTGTTGGCCCTCAGCCTAGTAAGCATAGATTTTCTTCATGGCAATATCATTTGAATATAATTAAGCACACAGACATGTTAGGGACCCATATGTTTAAATCCCCAACTGTCTCAGATACATCTCAGTCTTGAAACCTAGTTACCTGTAACGTTTAATAATGTGGAAGGGGGCATTTGGATCTTTCTCTTTGGCTTCCATCTGCTTTCCAGGATAGAGGTCTGCTGGAAAGCCTGGGAAAATAATGTCCCAGTAAATTAGAGTTGGAAGCTGAATGCAGTCCTCCAACCAATTTGTTGGCCATCGGCCTAGTGTAATATAATTAGGGGGGCTGTAGGGACCTATAGGGTTATATCCTCTACTGGCTCAGGGACTTCACAGTCCTAAAACCTATGTACCTGTAAGGTTTAATAAAGTGGGAGGGAGAATTTATATCTTTCTCTTTGGCTTCCACTGCTGATTATAATGGATGTCTGCTGGAAAGCCTGGGACAATAAGGCCACTGTAAAGAATTCCCCTAACCTTTGTTGGCCATCAGCCTTGTGAGCATTGATTTTTTTCCCTTTTATTGCTTTTTGGCAAATGAGCTTGTATTTGTATAGAAGCTGTTCTACATGTTTCCTTAAAGGAACAGTAACACCAACAAATGAAATATTTTAAAGGAATGACAACATAATGTACTGTTGCCCTGCACTGGTAAAACTGGTGTGTTTGTTTCAAAAACTCTACCATAGTTTATATACACAAACTGCTGTTTAGCCATGGGGGCAGCCATTCATGCACAGGATAAACAGTAGATAACAGATACGTTTTGAAAAATCCCATTTTATACTTCAAAGTTTTATCTGCTGTGTATCCTGTACCTTTTCTCCTTTTTCGGTTTTGTATGGCTACACGGATGCTTGTTTAACTAATGTAGAGTTTCGGAAGCAAATACACCAGTTTTACCAGTGCTACACAAAAGTACAATATATTTTCATTCCATAGTTACATAGTTAAATTTGGTTGAAAAAAGACAAAGTCCATCAAGTTCAACCCCTCCAAATGAAAACCCAGCATCCATACACACACCCCTCCCTACTTTTAATTATATTCTATATACCCATACCTATACTGACTATAGAGCTTAGTATCACAATAGCCTTTGATACCAAGCTCTATTACATTAAAACACTTTCGTTTTTTGGTGTTACTGTTCCTTTAAGCTTCCTCCAGAGACAGCAAAAAACAGCATCCCTAGCGGTCATGAAAAAATATATTATTCTGTTCAAATGTATAGAATACGCCTTTGCAATTTAAAAAGATACAGATACAAAGAAAAGAGAAATTCTGCATAAACAAAAAGGTATTTGCTCATTATTTTCCACGAGCAAGGGCAAAATCTTGAAAGATAAATATATTTACATATAGGACAGCAACTACAATTTAGTTTTTGTAATCTCTATATACAAATTGACTTGCTGTTAGATTCCATCCTGCTGTATAATCTGGATGGCTGAGGCTACAGAATGGCCCTTGAGTGATTTGCTCTGTGAATCTGTCATTGGCATAATGAATATGGACTATAAACAAAGAACGTCCGAGACAATGATCATGCATTGTGGGAGGACTGACAGGACTCAAATAGATCCCTAGGGATGCTTGAAATAAAGGCTATTGATTGTGGGCAGTGCTGCTCATTTAACGTACGTGATGTCACGGAGCAGTGGACATAAAATGAAGCAAAAGTCCTGTTAATCTTCGGAAACCGGGCTTTCCCAGGAAGCTTTCTGTCTTCCCTCACTTCATTTGATTCTATTACTGGTCCCCAGGCAGAAAACAGTTACACAGTATTTCATTTTGATTTTAAGTAAGAGAAGAACAAGCCATAGCTTGAACGTGGAGCTTCTTGCTATAATCTAATTTCAATACCTGAGTGGTGAAGAATCTGTACTGGATCTGCTACAGCCCGCAAGAACATTGAGAAGTTAGACTTTGCTAAGGAACTAAATATATCAGCTGCTTACATTTCAGGATACAACAGAGAGGACTTTGTATAGCACAGGTAAGTCCATCTGTAGCACATTCTGGCCATCTGCACTTAGTTTACAGAAAGCCTTAGCACTTTTGGGTACCACTGGTACCACAGTCAGAGATGAAGAAATAAGGTAGGTCTGGAAATTCCTTTGGCACATTTGGTGCCTATTCTGTAGAAATACTTTATTTTGATTTGCTACATTCTCCACTAATGGCATTGCTGCCACATGGAAAACATGTTATCCAATGTGTCGTCTGCTTTCCAGGAATGTAGATTTAATGGGACAATGTTATTCATGGCAGCTGATTGGGCATTGTGGGAAGTGTACTTATTTGTTCTCCTGGAAGCCAGGTTGGGATAAAAAAATGGTGGTTCATCTTTAAGTTAATGTTTAGTATGTTATAGAAGCAATTTTATGATTATAACTTTGTAACTAAAAACTCCTTTTTTTGTAAACACATGCACTTGCATATATACTGAATTACTCACGAGACAGGGGACCAGGGACTGTGCATTGATTAATTGAACAAATCAGTAGCATTGTATTTAAACACTTGGGGGCAGATTTACTAAAGGGCGAAGTGGCAAACGCTGACGACAATTCGCCAGCGTTACCACCCGCAGAGACATTGCTGATTTACTAACAGGCGCAGGTGCCAATTCGCCAGGCAACAATTTGCGCTGGCGAATGGACGTTACTCCGCAAATTCACTAAGATGTGGATTTTATTGAACGTTACCTCTTTCGCCAGCTCAGACCAATCTTCTGTTACTTACATCATATTCTGTGAGTAGAAAAAAAGCATCAAAGTTCAAAAAACGCTGGGAAAAACGCAGGGAACCTTATTAAAGACAACTCTATTGTCTTTATTAAAGGAGAATTCAACCTGTACCCCCCACCTCAGGTAAACCTCCCTCCCTCCTCCCCCCAAGCTAACTACCCCCCCTGGGAAATGACCCATACTTTGTATTTACCCCTCGGCGCAGATGCTTGCAGCGGAGTTGCACGCATGCATCTTCCGGCTCCTCAGTAAGCTGGCGACTTTTCGCCGGTTAGTGAATCTGCCCCTTGGAGTACTCCCAAAATCCCCCTTGTATTTATGTTATAGAATGGCCAGTTATAAGTAACTTCTCAATTGGCATTCATTTTTTCTTTTTTTTTATAGTTTTTGAATTATTTGCCTTCATCTTCTGACTCTTTCCAGGTTTCAAATCACTGGTCACTGATCTCATCTAATAAACAAATGCTCTGTAAGGCTACATACATTATTTATTGTTATTGCTACTTTTTTTATTATTTGTCTTTCTATCTCTCCTATACATATTCCAACCCAATCTCTTATTCAAATACATGTATGGCTGCTAGGGTAATTTATACCCTAGCAACCAGATCACCAAAACAGCAAACTGGAGAGCTATTGAATAATAAGCCAAATAACCAAAAAAACACAAATAAAAAATGAAAATCAATAAATTCCAATGCTCTGATTGACTAAAATGTAAGCTGGCAGCTTGTCCCATAAATATTCTAAAGCTGGAAATATACAAGCTGCTAACTCAGCCCCTCCAGACTGTCAGTAAATTATTAGCAGATATATGGGGTGCTAAGGATTCTCTGCCTGACTTATACATGGCTGAAAATTGTGCAGGCCTGGAAATCCCATCCAGTGAGGACACGATTGCCATCTTTAACTGACACCGGGTCCTACTGGATCCAATTTGGACTAGCATGCAGGTGCAGATCTACATGGAAATGGTCAGCTAAATAGTCTTCCAATTTTGCAAGCTTGTTCTATCCCATCATAATTTAAGGCTGCCAGCCTGCCAACAGAAAAATAAATAACTCCAGACACCTACATCCCAGTGTATTAGACTTTCAACCATCAATGACTCAAGGTTTGGTGAGGACATCTAGTCATGACCAAAATTTTGGTCATCAACTGTATAAGCTCAAATGTCTCATCAAGGACACAGTCATTGAGTCTACATTTATTGCTACCAAGCACTGTATCTTTCAGCTTTGTTTTTCTGTTCTAGATGTCACTTAATTGACCTAGAAGCATAGTTTGACTGCAGGACAGAACCCCCAGACTATCAAATGTGGTTTGTTAGCATAGGATAATACTGTTTAGGGTTACTTCAATTTGTTAATTGATACACAAAGATGGAGCTACAGAGAGTAGCCAGAGTGATATGATGGTACATGACTGGAGTTGGAGAATGTGAAGGTATTTGAATGAACCAGTGAGTTGGCATGCTGAGATAGGGACTAGGTGCTGTTATAACTTGCTGACTGCTGTAAAAGATTATTTCAAGTCCCACAGGAGAGGCATTTGTAGGGTTTTTTCCATGATCAAGAACCATTCTGTCACCAGCCTCTTTTCAAGCATTTACCTTGCTTTCTACAAGCCCTATAAGATCTCACTCTACTCACCGCATTTTAAATCACTTACAGGTAGAACTCCCCTAAAACAATATTTTTAGCCTGCTGACGGAAAAGGATTATTCTGTGAGTTAAAGGAGGGAGAGTGGAGTCGTCTGAGAAGAGAATAATAAAACCATAGACAAACTGTTCCTGCCATAGTAATCAGTGCTGTGAGATGAGCAATGGAAGAGGCAGCTGTAAATCAATATGTTAAAAATCACCCAGCAGCCTGCCCGCTCTCATGCCATCATGGCAGCCTTTAATGAGACATGACACTATTATGTAATATTAAGTGGCCCTGTTTAAATTAGCAGGCAAATGACAGTCTGTAAGAGCTTCTGAGTTTCGTGGGGAACTGAGAAATGTCTCTTTCCCAATGGACATGACCATGGGGCAAAGTCCCTAAGCAGCAAAAATTCGCCAGCAGGCGTAAATTCGCTCAGACTACGCCAAATCACTAAAGAGTGAAGTTGCGTCCAGGCTGCAAAACGCTGGCGACTTTTCACTAGTGTTACTTCAGCAATCAAGGCAAAGATGCGCTAGCATTGTCTAATTTGCATATGGCGGGAAATTATAAAGTTGAATGGACGTATATGTTGCAGCAAATACATTACACTACTTAAGTCCAGGGAAACTTAATCAATAAAAAAGAGTTGTTATATTGTCCTACACATGAGCCCACTGTATAGTTTATGTGCCATATGTTAGAAAATGGAGGGGGCAACCCGGTTACCCCAAAAAAAAAGGAAATGAGGCCAGCGTTTTTTGGGACTTAGAAAAATTTTGCCATGAAAATTGAGGAAGTCCTATGCACTCCATTGCACTATGTGCCTGGTCTGAACTGTCGAAGGCAAATCTAGTGAACGAGGTAACGTTCAGTAAAATCCGTATCTCAGTAAATTTGGGGAGTTTATGTCCATTCGCCAGATCGGAAATTCGCCTGGTGTTGAGTTTGAAGCAATGCTAGCGTCTATCTCCTTCCACAGAGAAGTGACGCCTGCACCCGTTAGGGAATTGGCAAAGTTCCGAAATGACGTTACGCTGGCGAATTTTCACTAGCGTTAATCACTTCGTCCTTTAGGGAATCTGCCCCTATACGTCTATTTTTTAGCAATAGAGAAGCCCTGAATTTTTATAATGCAGTTTTCATTTGTTATAAAGTCTACTGGTACACTTCCCCCGACTGGTCTGTTCTCCTACAGTTCAGCTGATGTCTGTCATATATCAAGCAATGAGGAAAGGTCAACAATGCGGCAGAGGGGAGCAGATATAAATGAAACATAATGTTACGGCTATGGGTATGGGGGGAGATCGAGGCTGTACTTATGTGCTGATGTGCTCAGGGCAAAACACGGCGTGGAACAGTGTTATTTCTAAAGCAACCTGAAGCTTTCCAACTGTTATTAAATTATTGGAATTCAACAGCTGAAGGCTGAAGGTTTGGCAGATAAGTTGCAAGCAATGCTATATACAGTACACTTAATATAGGCAAACTATGCCATTGTTTCAGACTTTCCCCTTTCATCAAATACACAATAGCTACACCTGCTGTTCTGGGGCCCACACACATCTATCAACTTAAAGGGGTGGTTCACCTTTAAGGTGACTTTTAGTATGTTATAGAATGGCCGATTCTAAGCAAATTTTCAATTGGACCTCATTATCTATTCTATTCTATTCTATTCTATAGTTTTATAGGTATTTGCCTTTTTCTTCTGACTCTTTGCAGCTTTCAAATGGATGTCGCTGACCTCTTCTAAATAACAAATGATCTGTAAAGCTACAAATGTATTGTTATTTTTGCTTTTTATTACTGATCTTTCTATTCAGACCTCTCCTATTCATATTCCAGTCTATTATTCAAATCAGTTCATGGTTTCTAGGGCAATTTAGTCCCTAGCTACCAGAATGGTTGTCATGCAAATTGAAGAGCTGCTGAATAAAAAGCTAAATAGCACAAAACCCTTAAATAATAAAAAATGAAAACCAATTACAAATTGTCTCAGAATATCACTTTCTACATCGTACTAAAAGTTCATTTAAAGCTGAACAACCCCTTTAAGGACCTCTGTACCCTTCATTATTTTTATTGTTGAACTACCCAATACTCCAAAAAAAATGGTAATTTGGCAACAGCTAGAGGATTTAGGTTGGTGATAGCAACAGTTATGAACCATATGGCCCCCTTTCAAGTCACTGATTGGTTACTGTCTTGTAACCAATAGCAGAACTGCAAAGCAGGAAGTTGAGTTCTCCCTATTATGTTAGACATCCGGTCACTCCAGCCTTTATACATTACATTTTTTTGGCTAACTTACTATATTGAAAACATTTTTTATTTTTCACATCTATTTACTCAGTTTTATTTTTACACTGAACAATTCATTTAATGATTAGCCTGACTACCAATGCAGTGCTTGCACCAGAGCTACAGACCATAAAATAATGGTTGTATTAGTTCAAACAGGGTAAAATCCTTAAGGGCAGAGACACATGGGAAGATTCGGGGTGATGTAGTCGCCCGGCGACTAACCGCCTCTTCATCGTCATGCAACTTTGGGCGACTTCGGAAAATGAAGAGCTCCGAGTGCCATCCCGCCGGCGATTAAGATTCTTTTTTTTTTTATAACTTAAATTTTATTTGGTTTAGCATTTAAGTTTCCAAGCATAATAAAAGCACAAGGTACAGACATAACAGGAAAAAAAGTCATGTATATCGTTTTCACAAAGTTCTCAGTTGGTAAAAAAGAAGTAGTGTGGGAGTCAACATGGATGTCAGAGTAAACGTACAGAGTTACAGAGATGGTTGGAAAACATTAAACGACCAGAGGGCTTGAAGTATAGGTCAATGAAGCAATAGAGATGCAAGAGGCCTGCAATAAACAATCATCAGCAATACAATTATCATCATCCTCATTCCCATTCCCCCCCTTCCACCATATTCGTTTGAGACACATAATAGACCCATTTCGACCAAACAGCGTCATGTTTAGGTAAGGATCCGTGATGTTTGGCCGTCATTTCTTCCATTAATTTCATATCCCTGATACGGGAAATTGTCTCGCCTATGGATGGGGCACGAGATGACTTCCAATTGGAAGTAATAGACAATCTGGCCGCAGTGTAAATTAAATTCAGAAGCTTCTGTTCTGGGGGGGAGATGCCTACATGTGGTAGGCCTAGTATTGCATTGGAGGCCTGAATTGGGATCTCATAGAGAAAGAGTTTCGTCACCAGAGCCCTAACCGCTTTCCAAAATGCAGATAGTCTCGGACAGGACCACAATATATGGGAGAGAGAGCCCTCCTGTCCACAAGCCCTCCAGCACAGCGCTGAGGTAGTTGGATACATTTTGCTTAATTTCACCGGGGTATAGTACCAATGGAAGATAGCCTTGTAAACGCTCTCTTTCTGTCTTACACAAGTGACACTTCTCCTGGCGTTCTCCCATATGTCCTGCCATTGTTCCAAGGTGTAAGTGGTGGAGAGCTCTCTCTCCCATTGCAGCATATACCTGTGTTTAGGAAACGGTTCCTCTAATACAGTGTTAAGTATAGAATAAATAGTCGAGATCAACGCTTTCTGTGGCAGACCCGAAGACATGTCCTTTCAAAGAACGTCAGTGAGCGAGATGGAGGACGCCCCTGGAACACCCCCTTAATGAAATGTAGAATTTGCAAGAAGTCATAACACCAGGTTTGGGGAATTTGATACTTCTCTTGAAGTTCTGCGAACGAGTGGACTCTGTTCTCCAATGGTTTGAGAAAATCATATATTCTAAAGAGGCCCTTGGAACCCCAACGGTTCTGGAAGGTGGGAGACATTCCCGGGATAAAGCGAGGATTGGCCAGAACGGGTTGCATAGGGGACGGGAAAGTGGTCAAGGGAGATTTCTTGGAGCAATGTTCCAAGAGTCTAATAGTGAATTTAGTTGCCTGCAAAACATTGGGTGGTAGCTTCACCGGTTTAGGGGTCTGCCACAGAAGAGCATTCGGGTGAATAGGAGCCAGAGAAAGCGATTCAATGAGTGCCCATCTAGAGGTAGGGTGATATGTGGTCCAGCCTAACACCTGTCTAAGTTGTGCCGCTTCGTAGTATCTGCGGATATTGGGTACTGCTAATCCCCCCTGAGATCTATTCATAGTCATTACCTTTCTGGAGACTCTGTGTCTCGACTTCGCCCAAATGAACTTAAAAAACATGGTTTGAATATTTTGCAGGACAGCATTAGGCACCGTCACAGGGAGGGTCTCAAAAAGGTATAACAGTTTAGGCAGGATAGACATCTTTACAGCTGTTATCCTACCCAGCCAGGATATCGTGTAGGTGCCCCATTTTTCCAGGAGCGAAGAAATGGATTGCAGAAGGGGGGTATAGTTGTATTTAAATAGTTGAGAATAGGAAGCCGTCAACTGTACCCCAAGATAACGGAGCGAATGCTCCCTCCATTTATAGGTAAAGTTGGCTTTCAACAGTTCCCTCACATGGGAGGGGGTATTCAAAGCTAAGGCCTCTGATTTCTGGAGATTCAGCTTATAACCCGAATAGGTGCCGTATAGAGTAAGCAATTTGTGCAAATTTGGGAGAGAGATTATGGGGTTGGTAACGGTTAGAATGACATCATCTGCGAACAGGGCCACCCGAAACTCACTATCCCCCAGCCTCGGACCCGTGATGTCAGGATGTTCCCGTATAGCTGTAGCCAGCGGCTCAATACTAAGGGCATAGAGAAGGGGAGAGAGTGGGCAACCCTGCCTGGTGCCATTCGAGATAGAGATAGATTGGCTGGGAGCCCCAGGTAATTTAAGGGTTGCCGTAGGCATGGAGTAAAGAGCCTTTATTGCTGTCAGAAATGGGCCATCGAACCCCATGGTGTGTAGCAAATCGAACAGAAAGCCCCAATCCAAGCGGTCAAACGCTTTTTCGGCGTCCAAACTAAGAACGATCGCTGGGATTTGGGCTCTATTAATAAGATCAATTACATCAATAGCTCTACGGGTGTTGTCACCTGCTTGTCTGCCCTGAATGAACCCAACCTGATCAGGGTGGACAAGGCCAGGCATTAAGGGGGCAAGTCTATTGGCCAAAATTTTTGTAAATAATTTAAGGTCCGAGGCGATTAAGATTCTAGCCAGTGATTAGAGGTGATTAGTTGCCAGGCAACTAAATCTCCCCGAATCTTCCCGTGTGTCTCTGCCCTTAAGCGACAGTCCTGTGTAGAGATCTGTGTAGAGATCTGTCTGATTTGCAGGGGAAAATCTAAATCTATTGACAGATCTACAGTAAATAGTCAGCGTGGCTTTGAGTTTTAAAAGTCTCCTTAGATCATTGTTTTGGTTCCAGTTGTATCTATAGTATTGGAAAAGCAAACATAAAAACAGTTGTACATGTGGTTATGTGTGTAGGTGTGTGCTTGTGACAAAAGTAAACAAGAAATGCCCATAACCATTACAAATGCATTCTTTATGAAAGCAAAAAGCTGCACTAACTGTTTGCATCTCCACCCCATGAGTACAGAGTTGCCAGTGTTTTATTCATTAGAGGTGGGTCGGAGGGTCCGATTAGTCATGTCTCCTCCCACCTGCTGGATTTCCAGTCCTGTACCAGGTGCAACAAGCTGTCAGACCAAGACAAAAGGGCTAAAGGGTGTGCTACTCTTTTATACCCCTTAGTCCTCTTGCACCCAGGGTCAAAGTAAATGACCTCTTCTATCTTTATGAAGGTACTGAACCTGTTATCGAAATGCTTGGGACCTGGGGATTTCCCAGATAAAGAATATTTCTGTAATTTAGATCTTCATACCTTAAGTCTACTAGAAAATCATGTAACCATTAAATAAACCCAAGTGACTGGTGTTGCTTCCAATAAGGATTAATTATATCTTAGTTGGGATCAAGTGCAAGCTACTGTTTTATTATTACAGAGAAAAACGAAATTATTTTTAAAAATTTGGATTATTTGAATAAAATGGAGCCTATCGGAGACAGCTTTTCTGTAATCCGGAGCATTCTGGATTTCCAGATAACGGATTCCATACTTGTATTCCATTAACCTGTCCCATCTGTACGTTGCTTATTAACATTAAGCCAGAATAGCAATCTGCGGGATCATGTCAGTTGTTCTGGGTTGTAGAAAAGCCATCCATTATAAAATCATCAATTACACAAGAAAAACAAGTGAGTAAGGATTTTGATCGCTGCAACATTGCTTTCTGGTGCATTGCTATGTTAAAATGACTGTTACTCCATTGCTTTGAAAACATTTGAATTGTTTGTTGCATGTTCTCTCGCCCCTGACAGATGTTTCCAAGCCGAAAGATAATTTATTGTTCCGTCTTACAACATTTTAACACTCCGTACTTTTTTTATTTTGCCTTCATTGACGCTAAATAATATAAAAAAAATGTTTTATTCAGACACTCAAGTGGAAAAAAAGAACCTGTTTTCCCTTATTGCATTCCATCAAGGATGTTGTTATCTGGCACAATAGATTGTCAAATTACTAGAACACTCATTGGCATCAGTTCAGATCGGTTTCATATTAACCCGACACACTTCCAACCTCCCTTTTCAAGGACTCCTGGGCCTGCTGCCTCCTGTAACCGAATGTCACGTATTGCACTTAAAAAACTCTCTGCTGTTTTTCTATTAATACTCCTTCTAGTGAGCGAGTTAGACCAAGAGCACTCGATAAAGAAAAATTATAGTTCTGTTCCCACAAAGCAACCACATGAAAGTACAAAACGTCCACTGCACTGTGTAAGGTACAAAATGCTTTAAGCACCATCACTGTCTGGAGTAGGGATGTAGCGAACGTCGGAAAAAAAGTTCGCGAACATATTCGCGAACTTGCGCAAAAATGCGAGCGGTTCGCGAACGGTTCGCGAACCACATAGACTTCAATGGGAAGGCGAACTTTAACATCTAAAAAAGACATTTCTGGCCAGAAAAATGATTTTAAAGTTGTTTAAAGGGTGCAACGACCTGGACAGTGGCATGCCAGAGGGGGATCAAGGGCAAAAATGTATCTGAAAAATCTGCCTGTGTGTGCTTGGAAGAGATAGTGTAGGGGGAGAGCTGTTAGTGATTTCAGGGACAGATGATAGTAAGTTTGCTGGCTAGTAATCTGCTTGATACTGCTCTGTATTGGAACAAAAAAATAAATAAAAGCAGTCCTTACAAGGACTACTGTTATTGCAGCAGTCAGCAGATGAGATCAGAAGCAGGACAGCTGCCCACTGCAGCTACATACAGAGCACTGCAGTAGAAGGTAGATTACTAGCCAGCAAAGCTACCTAAGCTTAAATGTCCCTCAAACCCCTGCAGACTTCTGTCCCTCCAATAACAGAGCAGTATCAAAATGATTACTAGCCAGCAAACTTTCAACTGTCCCTGAAATCACTAACAGGCAGCAGCTCTCTCCCTACACTATCTCTTCAGCACACACAGGCAGAGTGAAAAAAAGCTGCAGGGCTTCGGTTTTTATAGGGAAGGGGAGTGGTCCAGGGGAGAGCTTCCTGATTGGCTGCCATGTACCTGCTGGTCTGGGGTGAGAGGGCAAAAAAAAGCGCCAACAATGGCGAACCCAAAATGGCGAACGTCGCGCGACGTTCGCGAACTTCCGGCGAGCGCGAACACCCGATGTTCGCGCGAACAAGTTCGCCGGCGAACAGTTCGCGACATCTCTAGTCTGGAGACACATTTATCTCTTAAAAGCCTGGCTGCCCGCTCTACCTTAGGTTTCACTCACACACCTGGGAAGGGTGTCTGGTACATGGCACAAAACATATGTAATTCATGTCTAACTTTTATTAAAATTGCCTTGCAACCAGACTTTCAATTCCACTTTTATTTTATCACTGAAGTCTTACTTGCAGCCTTGCAGTATGAATCAGGCTACTGAGACGTCGGTCTTCTATTTTATTTGTTGGGTTTGGCCTTTATTTTTGTTATTAATTTTACATTCCCTCATGCTAATAATTAAGATCCAACTGCTGTCAAACCTCTGTGTAAAGTGTATATTATCCAATAGTCACTTTAAAGTGGTTGTTATATGAGAATGCATAAAGAAGCATGTTTGATTAGGGTGTTGGAGCAAAAGAATCCCTTTGAGGGTCATGTATAGTGATGAGCAAATCTGTCCCGTTTCTCTTGCCGAGAAATTTACAAAAACATTTGCAAAATGTCAGTGGGCTTCAAAATTATTCTGACGCATGACAATTTTTTTCACAAGCAATTTTTATATGCACGACTCTTTTGTGCAGATGCATTAAGGTCAATGTGCACCCAAATAATTATGACGTGCAACAAATTCACAAGCGACAATTTTTTTGTTGCAGTAAATTCAAATTAGGTTGGCGATTGTGTGCAGTTCTTTCCCACCTTTTGCTGAGGGTTCCATCATATGGTGCTGCAAAAACAAAACACGATCAGGACCCATTATTACAAAAATGAGAACTTGAGTTTTTTTCATAATTGCTAGCTTATATATATATATACATTTATGAAAATAACTTTGTTGTATTGTTTCTTTATTTTTACAAATTTGACTGTATAACAAACTGAAATAATATGTTGAAAATATCCCTTTCAGTGACTTCTACAGACGCTCAACTGGCATTAGCTGTCGAAATTTTTCATTCCTATTTGCTCGATTTTTTTTTTAAGATTGATAAATCTTAAAATTCAAATTCAAATTTGAAAACATTTCAGATCACATTTTTTCTGAGATCGCTGAAAATGGGACATCCCAAATTGAAATCTGAGGCCTCTTTTTGTTCATAAATTCAAATTATGGATAATGGTGCCTTAGTCGATTTCTATTCAGTATTTAATCTGACAATGATGGTTTAGATTTAATTTGGCATTCAGACCTTTGCTGAATATTTGATATTTGGCCAGCGCTACAAATATATGAGTCATATCTTCAAAGGAGCAACTTTCCAGTGCAGATGTTTTATTTTATGGTTAATTTACTTTTGTTACCATGTTGGAGACAAAATTTGGTCAGCTCTAAAATTGGTGTCAGTTGGTGGCCATGGTGCCTACACTGTGCAGCAGAAGCCAACAGCACCAAAGAGTGATTAGGCAGCATGTGTACTCATTTTCAATTAGCTCCAGATTAGAATCTAGAGTTTATCTGTTGGTATATGCAGTAGTTGTTCAAGCTGTCCACTATAACCCACCCAAACTGCATCCACCACAAAGAAGAGATGGAGGACAGGCAACCTTGAGGTTTCTTCCATATAGACCTTCTTAATAGGCTTGCCATAATTCTATCTTGGAATATGTAGCAATAAGCAAACAAGACCAGCAGAAACTTCCATAAAAATGTGTAAGATAGGAAAGATGAAAAAAAGTCTGGGAACAGGGTAAGAGAGTATGTTGAAATGAAATGGACAATGGATCAAGGCTCCATGTCCTTCAACCAACAGCAATGGATCTGATGAATGACTATTCCTTCCTTTGAGCAGACCTTTTGCCATACTGTAGGATGGAACTAATAAGTAATATGTTAGAGGTTTTTACTACCCATTACCATGCATATCATCAAAGTAAAATATTGTGTTGTGTATCATAAAATGTCACTGAGACAGAAGAAGAATAAAGGCAAATTCGCCTTGAAGTTGTTTCATAATTTTCTATAATTGCCATTAAAATATTTACACTTTGAGACTAGTTTATAGACAAGCTGTGTTCTCTGGCAGCAAGGGATTGGTGATTTATAAATGTACATTCTTGCATCATCCATAACCTTAGAGATACTTAACAATGCCTCTGTGACCAATTGTCCGGTTCTTGAACTGGCAGGATTCCCGATGAACGATAAAACCGCATTATGTGGGATGATGTCCTGGTAATTATATTAAATGTTATTGTTTCATGTTCATTATCTAGTGATGATATATTTATAACAAGTATTGGCTCCATTTCATGGTGAATTCTTCTCTCACCTTGAGCGGGTTATGCTCAGAGCAACTGTAATGTTCTTTCTTAATTAAAAAAAAATAATTAAATAACTAACTGCATTTATCAAAGGGAAGTACTGTGTGTTTTTCTATATTACTACATACTTCCTAAAGCCCTTGCATTTTTATGCTTCAATAAGGACCTAGCTATAGGGGTAGTAGAGGTAACAACCATACTCCCAGCCCTGGAAGATGACCAAGACAAAATTCTTCAGCCTCTCAAAGGAAACAATGGCTCCTGGGTGGCTCAATGTTTTTTAAGAGAGTTGCACAAACACCATATTTGTTGCAGATGGGGAGCTTACCCCTTTTATTGTGACCACCTGTACATCAGGGTTTGGGGGGGTCACCCTCCCTTCGTCCTGAGTGGGGGTCACCCTCCCTTCGTCCTGAGTGGCTCGCACAATTTGGGTCAAATTTTAGGGAGAGTAGGTTTAGTAGTTGAGGGGGGGGTGCTGTGGGTGCCAGGCCCCTCTGACTATTTTTTTGTGGCACACTTTAATTATGCCACTGCAAGTAACCTTGAAACATAATTTTTATTCATGTCTTTTTTTCTATTATTTGGGGGATCTCCTATACAAAAACCTAATTTTCAGTCTTACCGTAGGTACCCAAGACTTGCTTGAAAAACAACACTTGTGCAATATGTATCATTTTCACAGCTCCGAAATGGAATACCGAGTCTTATTTTTCCATTCCACAGAGATGTCCCTGTATTTGTTAGAACAAGCAGAGAAAAGCTGGATTGAATTGGATTAGACTGCACTCTTTCTTATGAGCTGCAAAACAGAAGAGACTCATAAAATCAAATTCTTTGTAATCTGTGTTTTCAGTAGAGAATTGAAGCAGACCACTCTGAAAATTCATTTTGTGGTATTATTCTTATGAAGGTGCACATAAACTCATAATAAGATGAGGTATTGCGTTCTGTGTTTGTCTGCAGGCCATGCATCGGCAGAAAGAGAATATTGTTCAAAGCAAATTAAGTCGTTTTTGATCTAATTTGACTAGGCTCAACTAGATTTTGGATTGATTTTACTTAAACCCAATAGAGAAAATAACACACATCCAGGCTTTCTCGTATCAGACTCCTACATGCTGTGTTGTGCCTTATTACTCGCATTGCTGTTTTCAAGAAGTAATAAAGAACTAATATTTTACAACGTAATGGGTTTTTCATTTTGGAAATGGCCCTTTATTTGAAAAGAGCTGAGAGGGCCATTATATTATAAGCAGGATGCACAGCTGCTAAGTCTTGCCTTTATAAATTCCTGTTTACATTTATATTGTTAAAGCAAGTAATAAAACTCCATCAGATTTCTTTAGCACATAAGACAGATAGAAAAATAGTAATGATTCAGAACATTAATGGTTGCTTTCATTTGCACCTTTTAGCTAAGTGTGCTCTTTGTTTTAGATTGCAAGTGGCACCTCCGATGATTGTGGAATGTTTTATTTTACTTCTTGTTTGTAATTTAATAACTCGACAGTGGCTGGATTAAATGTCATCCATCAAACTACATGATGATGGCGATGGCTAAAAGCTCATTTTGCCGTTGAAAAACAATTAAGTGCTAAACTAATGCTAATCATTTTCAAAGGCAAAGATTGCTGGTATATATATATATATATATATATATATATATAATGTGATATTCAGACTTTTTGGTTTCAAACCTAACTTTGTTATACAAGATTTTGTCAGGGTCCACCTTATAGCATTAAAAAGTATAGGGAAACAGTTATGGAACTGAAGAATTTAAACAATGAGGATTTCAAGGTTGAGGTTTGAGGATTGACTTTCAAGGTTGAGTTTTTTTTTTCCCTGGAGTGAAGGTGAATGCAAAGGGACACAATTATATTTATTACAAGTACATTAGAGGACTTTTTAGACTGATATCAGGAAATCTTTTTTCCCCTAAAAAAAAGACCACCCATTTAGACTAGAGGAAGTGAACTTTCATATGAAGAAGCAGCGAAGGTGGTTCTTCATGGTGAGGGCAGGGAGGTTATATAGCAGTGAGCCCCAACCAGTGGCTTGCGAGCAACATGTTGCTCAACAACCCCTTGGATATTGCTCCCAGTGGCCTCAAAGCATGTGCTTATTTTTCAATTCCAGGCTTGAAGGCAACTTTGGTTGCATAAAAATTAGGTGAACTGCCAAGCAGCGTCTCCTATAGGCAATCCACATAGGGGCTACCAAATTACCCATATTTGGCACTTGTGTTGCTCCCAACTCTTTACATTTGAATGTGGCTCACGGGTAAAAAAGGTTGGTGAACCCTGTTATACAGTATGGTTTTATACTGTATATGTGAGTGTATAAATATGTCTGTATAGAAATGTGCATGCACATGCGGTTATTTGGAGGGGTTGATCTTGATTTTTTTTTTTTAGAATATCAGTAGTAAAGAAAAACTGCTCTTCACCCTAGTTGGCTTTCAGACTAGACTACAGCCTATTAAGGTGTAAGGATGTGTTTGAATTAGGTATAGATACAGCATCAGACTGAGTTGGCAGGGCATTGAGAATGAACCTGGTGGGCCCAAGCCTGCACCAACCCAGGATAGCTGCTCTCCTATTGGCTGGGATGTGTGGGTCCCCACACTCCCATGCTGCCTGCGATCTGCAGCCCCCCCACTCCTTTCTGTCCAGGATCTGCATGCCCCCATACCCTGTTTGATTGCCCCCCCCCCCCCACCAGTGGCTGAAGCGGATCGGAGGACGTACAATTCAGGCTGTTTGGGGCCAGAAGTTCACAAAGGAGATGAGGGGAGTGGGTCCTTAAGGTGGTGGTCCTGGTTTGACTGACACAGTTTAGATATCTTGAAATAAAAAAGAATTAGCCCAAAACTCACCATAGTCACCATAGAGGAGGCCCATGTGCACCACCCTGAGCCTTCAGCTAGGGGAGCAGAAGCAACTTTATATACAGGAGTAGGAACTCAATGAGCAGTGCTCAAGACATGTGTATAAAAGTAAAAAATGGAATGTTTGGTGATAATTTTTATTGGCTAACTGAATAAGTAACAATTGCAAGCTTTCGGAGCACACAGGCCCCTTCCTCAGGACAAATCCAATAAAAGGTATCAACAAAATTTACATTTTCTGCATTTTTTCAATGGCTAACATGTTACAACATCTTAAAACTATCAAAGTAAAGTAAAGATTTATGTAAGTACCAAAAACAGAGGTAGCCTAATGACCTAGCTATCTCTGTGACTGGCACTTTAATGAATCTCTACTTGAGATAAAGACTCATTGAATGCCTGCTCCTATATATACGGTTTCAATGTCTAGCTGGGGTGATTTCCCAGCAGCACTTAATAAGTGTAACCCCTTTATGTGCCTTAATCCCATTTTCAGCTACATTTATCTGTGCTTATTAAAGGGGAGCAAGCCTGTCTCCTATAGTAAAATTTAAAACTGCAAATGATATACTTTGTGAGAAGCCTTAATATGCTTCTAGGCCATAGAGCTAAAATATCCACTGGCAAGCTTGTATTGTGGCTTATCCAGTTGGTTTGTGGAATGCATAAAGACTCTCCATTGAATGCATTACTTGCTGGATGTCAGTTATGATGAGCAATTATAGCCATTCTATTGTGTACAGTATATTCATTTTGGACAATTCGGAGAAAACACAACACGAGACAAAGCTTCTGAATAGTAATTAGAATCTAAAATGTAAAATGTACTGAAATTCAAAAAAAAAACTAAAACAAATTCCAGTTTGGCAAATAGTTGGTGCCCATCTGCCTAATTATTGTTGTTCATTGTAAAGTATCTATTTCTGACAGTGTACATTAGCGAGAATGCAGAATAGCTATTGTCTGATAAGGTAAATTAACTCATTACTGATAATTGCCAAGTACAAGAAGTTTTTTTTATCTAGATGTCATTATTGCATATTCAATGTTCCTCTTTTTTCTTCCTTTGCAGTGCTCTTGTAATAAATACCTTTAAGCATTTTCTTTTGTATAGGATCCATCTTTCTATACAGTCACAAAAGACCAAATGATGCATAATTAATGCAGGTTATATTCAGTGTAATTTCTTCACTTTCAGAGTGCTTCCATCTATATCATTGCAGGATGAGTGATTTTATAAATTAGGATCTTATATATTAGGTGTACAAAAAGTTTTCTGGTGTAAAGTTGCATGTACTAAAGTGTTACGTGCACTCCTGAAGGCTGCCAGTCCACATAGGGGCTACTAATAGTCAATCACAACTCTTATTTGGCACCCGTAAACTGTTTTCATGCTTGCGTTACACTATATCTGTCTTTACATGTGAATGTGGCTCACGGCTACAAAAGGTAGAAACTATGACTGACTACCCAATAACGTCTTTGTGCAGTTTAATAACTTTTCCTGAAACAATATAGGAATAATACTCTCCCGCAATAGCGATGAGTCATCATCTTGTTATGTACACTTCTTCTGTGTGCACCTCTGGTTCCAACACAGGGAATCTTTGGGAGCAGTGGAGAAGTGTATCCGGAAAGGTCAGAATTACAGAAAATATGTCTCCCATAGATTCCATTTTATCCAGATAATACAAATTTTTGAAAATGATTTCCTTTTTCTCTGTAATAATAAAACAGTAGCTTGTACTTGATCCCAACTAAGATATAATTAATCCTTATTGGAAGCAAAACCAGCGTATTGGGTTTATATAATGCTTAATTTATTTGCTAATAGAATAAGACATGAAGATTACGAAAAGATCCATTATCCTGAAAACCCTAGCTCCTGCGCAATGTAGATAACAGGTCCCATACCTGTACTTACCCAGTCTGACCCACACCCAACCCTAACCCACAATGGTTGGCCAATGGGGGTCAACCCATGGGGCTTCGAGTCAACCTGCACATCACTACAACAATATATTTATCACTCTCTGATCTATCATGATATTGCCTTTGAAAGCTACTTATAACTTTGCCATGAAGTATTTACACAATGCTTTTACATTACCTGTCTGATGCCCCATGTTCCTGTATGAGGGGGCTGCCATATTTGTGCAGCAGGAGTCCGTTAGCATTAGAAACTCTAACTGACAGGCTGAGATGGGACAGTCAGGTTGGCAAAACAGTCAGTTTTAGGAACTTCAACTAACAATTACTTACAAAAATAAACCTCTCAGAAAAAAATGATCAACGTCACCTATAGGTAACTTTTAATGTACATTCATACTTTAATTAAAAAGTATGTATATATATAGATAGATAGATAGATAGATAGATAGATAGATAGATAGATAGATAGATAGATAGATAGATAGATAGATAGATAGATAGATAGATAGATAGATAGATAAACTGTATATACACAGTATATATAAGGCCACAAAAAAGCACAAACGTGTTCTGAGACACGTGTGCCAATAAACCAATAAACAATAAACACAGCTGTATCTACATTATATTCACTCCACGCTTGGGATGTCTAAAGTTGCCATAAGAAAGTATTAACTGGACTGTTTTTTATGAAACTCTTCTGCCATATGTTCTCTGGCTGTATAACAACTAAGCCCTGTCACAGCGATAAATCCTAAACCCTCAGTATTGAAAAATTAGAGGGTTGCTTATCTATCATGTCATCTTGGCAAAAAAACATTCCAAAAAAGCTTGTTGCAAAAATTCAGTTTGAAAATGCTTAGTATATATGTGGGCTGCAGCCATGTATCCTGCGAGAGAAATATAAATCACTCAAAGCGATCACTACAGAATGCATAATGTGGTATTAGGCTGGAATCTAGAAGCAGTCTGGTATCTAACAGAGAGGCTGTTATGGTGTCACTTTTAAATGTAGTTATCATGTCAAGATACTTCTAACTTGTCTTGATGAATAAGCAGGTCCTACTGTAGAACAGCACACACGGTCTTTACTGATTCTGTTGTTAGAGAAAGGATTTATAGTGTAATTTGTATCATACAGAGAATCGGGAATGTAATAGAAAGTGAAGAAGTGAGTGCAGTGTTACAGTGCCACTGTTACACATAGGTGCAGGAGTGGAGCAAAGCAGGGCAACTAATTAGATAATTTATTCCATTATTCTAACAGTCAATCTTTACTCACCATGTATTTTCACAAAATGTCATTAACAGCTAGCCTTACTCAAGCTCAATTCTGGACACATATTGCAGTGTTTTTACCCACAGTTTAGTGTTTTTTCCAGTTTTCCAAATTTCCAGTATAATTGCAGCCAAGCACAGCGTTGCATTAAGGTGGCCATAAAAACCGATTGTTTGACGAGGTTGCCAAATGAGCGTATCTTTCCCCATATGCCCACCAAAGGCAGGGGGCAATATCGGGCTAATATGATCGTTTAGCCCTAGGACCAAACAATTGTATTACAACAATGGATATGGACGCTGATGGGATGAGAACAGCATCAACTAGCCAGATCAGAGAGGCCCCCATATGTGGGCAGATAAGCTGCTAAATCGGTCTTAAAGACCAATATAGGTATCTTAAATCTGCCCGTGTATGGCCACCTTTAGGTGCATGCATCAAACTTAACGCAATTGCACAAACCAGGTACTGAAGTGCAACATTAAAATGGCATTGGCATGTAATTGTTTGGATTGAGCCTGGAGCTACCACCACACCCAGTGTTCCCCAGTGTCCATTTAATTTTTCCTAAGGGTCAGGAGGACAATCAGGCCCTCAGTTCAACTATGTATAAGTGAAGGTGTGTGCCTAGGTGCAAGAACGTTAAATGAATAGTATCAAAATGCACGCAGCCTTGAGTCCATTTTAGCATGGTGCACATTGGTTTGTAAAAAAACCCTACTATCTCTTTTAGCTCATTTTAGCTATTCATTAACTCTAACAATGTTATCTACTTTCACCCATGCACTCATACGACCCATCCAAATGTTCTACCTATCTGTAAATTCCAATAAGGTCCTCAACTATATTCAATAACCTAGTGTAAGTGAGTTCCAACCATCTATTCCTACACATATATTTCAACTCACCCATGCATGTACCTCTGAATGGCAACTTTTATGCATGGCCTACTGAGCTTTACAATCCACTCACACTAAGTCAGCTACTCCGAGAAATATCCACTATCATTAAAGACAAACACTTTCATTCAACCATCCACTCCAACAAACTTTTTCATTACAGTTCATCACATGACAGTCACTCATTATCATGCACCAGCTTCCCAATCGCAAATGTGTCACCTACTTTGAACTAGACATTAACTGTCGCCTAGTTTCCATTTCAACACAATAAAACTCACACTGACAACTCTCACCAAGCCCACCTAGTCACACCTATTCCTCTTATCCCAAATAATATATTCAGAGACCCACTCTTTCCTGCTATTTACTCATCATTGTGACCAAATCTCAATTAATTTACAAATTACCCTGAGCCATCCATTCTAAATAAAGTATTGATGGTAAAGAGTAACATTCTCTGACAAATATTCCAGTATTCCATTGCTTGTGTAAGTACCAAATCTTTTTGGAAAATCTCTCTCTCTCTCTCTCTCTCTCTGCAAATCAAGCAGTACAGAAAAGGGATACTGTCATCGAAAAACATGTTTTTCCAAAACACATCAGTTAGTAGGGCTGATCCAGCAGAATTCTGCACTGGAATCCATTTCTCAAAAGAGCAAACAGATTTTTTTATAATCAATTTTGAAATCTGTCGTGGGGCTAGACATTTTGCCAGTTTCCCAGCTGCCTGCAGTCATGTGACTTGTGCCTGCACTTCAGGATGCAATTACTTTCTGGCAGGCTGTTATTTCTCCTACTTAATGTAACTGAATCAGTCTCAGTGGGACTTGGCTTTTAGTGAGTGTTGTTCTTATATCTACTAGGGAGCTGTTATCTTGTATTAGGAAGTTGCTAACTCGTTACCTTCCCATTGTTCTGTTGTTAGGCTGCTGGGGGGAAAGGGAGGGAGTGATATCACTCCAACTTGCAGTACAGCAGTAAAGACCGATTGAAGTTTATCAGAGTACAAGTCACATGACTGGGGGCAGCTGGGAAATGGACAATATGTCTAGCCCCATGTCAGATTTTAAAATTGAATATAACAAAATCTGTTTGCTCTTTTGAAAAATGGATTTCAGTGCAGAATTCTGATGGAGCAGCACTATTAACTGATGCATTTGGGAAAAAACACGTTTTCCCATGACAGTATCCCTTTAAACTCACATTTCTGGTGAACAAAATAGCAGTTTGGAGTTCAGATTGCCAGCATATTGTCCCATTATTCATTTCCTGACCTTACCCAACCCCCCTGCCTAACTGTGTCCTAAATTTTTCTCCCCTTGTAGCAGTAACAAACAACCCTTGCCTGATAAAGGAGCTGCTCTTTCTGCTTCATTAAGTACATTGGACAGCAGTTTCAAAGACCCAGTATCATTCAAATGTCTTTCTATTGTGTCTTTTTTTTTTTTTTTGTTAATGTATTTGCAGAGTACCATTCTTTAGTCAGTCCTTTCTCAGCAGAATCATTTGATACAGTGTATTAATAAGAGTGAAGTATTAAATGAATGTAGATAGCAATATTATTTTCTTGTGGCAGAATTTTTTACTTGTGCACAAATCACAGAAATTAAAGACATTTTAATTCATGCAAGACAATAGGGCCGAAAATCAAAAAGAAAATCAGGTTTTAAATTAAAAAAAAATCTTTTTCTTTCAGAAAAAATCAGCATGCTGTCAACTTTGATCGTACCTTTCAAATATATAAGCCCTGGCGGAACAAGTGCGGATGATGAAGACAGTTTAAGTAAGTTACTTACACTTCTATATCAATATATACATATCTACCTTAGGGTGTAAATCATTTAGTAATTAAGATTGCACATAATTATTTCAGAGGACTTATTCCAACATACGTTATAAAGCACTGCATATCTTGACAGCGCTATATACATAAATGATGATGATGATTATTGATACCATTAACCTTTGATGCTGCCATCTTATCTGGCTTTTAGATTATGGTGGGGTTTAGTTTTAATAAAGGTAAGTGACCTGTTATCCAGAATTCTTTCGACCTGAATAACAAATCTTTCTGTAATTTGTCTGCTAGAAATTATTTTAAACATTAAATAAACCCAATAGGCTGGTTCTGCTTCCAATAAGGATTAGTTATATCTTAGTTGGGATCAAGTACAAGATAATGTTTTATTATTTCAGAGAAAAAGGAAACAATTTGCAAAAATTTGTATTATTTGGATAAAATGGAGTCAATAGTAGATGGCCATTTTTAAAGGCATATTTGTCAAATGGTGAAAGTGAAACGCCCAGTACTGACCATGGCTTGCTCTCTGGCCTTTCACTCTAGACTTCTGCCTGTCTCAACCTCAGCTGCTAGCCGCCTGTCCTGACATTTGGCCCATTGACTGGTTTTTGCTTTACCTACGAGTATCTCAATTTATTCTGTTTTGTGAGAACTCACCCTGGTGGTCTAGTAGGGGAGCGACGGGGATGCCCATCGCACCCTAGACAGGGACACCTGCTGCAGTGCTGTCCTCTTGAATGAGCATATTTTCGGGTTCACGACGATTGGCTACTTCCAAATTTATCCGGAAAGTGCCAAATGTGATGTCATTGGTGTCGAGAAATTCAATATTTAAAAGACTCTATATAGGGGCACATTTACTAAGCTCGAGTGAAGGATTCGAATGAAAAAAACTTTGAATTTCAAAGTATTTTTTTGGCTACTTCGACCATCGAATAGGCTACTATGACCTTCGACTTCAAACGTTTCAAACTAAAAATCATTCGACTATTCAACCATTCGATAGTCGAAGTACTGTCTCTTTTAAAAATATTTTGACTACATACTTTGGCAGGTTAAACCTACCGAGGTACAAATGCCTATGGGGACCTTCCCCATCACTTTTCTAACCTTTTTTTGATCGAAGAAAAATCCTTTGATCGATCGATTAAAATCGTTCGAATTGTTCGATTCAAATGATTTTATCGTTTGATCGAACGATTTTTACTTCGATCGATCGATCAAAGTATTTGCTCTAAATCCTTCGAATTCGATATTTGAATTCGAAGGATTTAACTTCGAGGGTTGAATTCGAGGGTTAATTAACCCTCGATATTCGACCCTTGATAAATGTACCCCTATGCAGTGATGGGCGAATTTGCGCCTGCCGAATAAATTCGCCCATCACTACCCCTATGTGTAGTTTTCTTTGCCCATTAGGTCTATTTATTAGTTTCAGTGTGATTGTCTGTGTTTCTTCTTGTGTTTGACCCTGCCTGTTCTTGACCCTGTCCTGTTTGCTGCCTGTTTTTGACACCTGACTGTATTTTGACCATTCTTTTGGATCCTGAAACTCTCTGGTATTTTGACCCGACCTGTGAACGATTACGCTTCTGCCTCCTCTTTTGTACTGCGCTCTCCATTTGGTAAACTGATTCCGCTTGTAACTTTAATTACACTACCGTCTCCTGTCATTGATCTGTTCTGCTCATCTGGTATATTGACCTGGCCTGTGACCCCGACTATGTTCCTGGTTCTAAATCAAAAGATAGCAGCACAATCCCATCTTGTAAAAATAAAACTGCTTTTATTATTTCATACAGCAACTCCAGCAACGTTTCAGACCATCCAGGTTCTTTCTCAAACTGACAAAGTCAGGATAAGAAAGGACCTGGATGGTTTGAAACTTTGTTGGAGTTGCCGTATGAAATAATAAAGGTAGTTGTATCTTTACAAGATGGGACTGCTGCTATCTTTTGACTTTGAGCTATAAGGTATGTGAAGGTGAACACATCTTTTGCGTGCACCCCCCAGAAGAAAATACATATAACGTGTGCTGGAAGATTGCTGTTTGTGGTAAGTTCCTGGTTCTCCCATTCAGTATAACATGCAGTTCCCTTGCTTGCCTAGAACTCTTCCCTTGGTCCTGTCATATTAAGACCTGGCGGCTACCGAGTAGCGCAGGGCTCCTCCCGAAGTCAAAGGTTGTTGCTAAAGGTGGAAGAGAGAGCCATGACCGGGACCTTGGGGTTTGTTCTAGGTTCGGTATACCAATCGTAACATGTTTGTTCACTAGTTACTGTTTTGTACCATTTTTCAATAAATCTTTATTTTTCTATGCCTTCCGAACTCCGTTCTCCTATTTATGGTTGTACACCGGGTTATCCAGTATACAGGCTCCCTTCTTCCTATCTGTGACAGAATGTGACATATACCTTGTTCTTTAGGTTTTTCATCTGTCTTGGGCAACTAATCATCTGTTTAGCTACTGTCCAAACGTTTTTTTTCCTGTCCTCCTAAAAACGTATAATCTAGTGGGATTTGGTTATAAAAATATAGCATTCTGTCCCTTTAGTGTCCCTTACAACAAGGTTTAGAGGCCCGTTTAGGGCCATGGTTAGGGCAGTATACATTATATTATAAACATATCACGCTAAAAGTATTCCAGAGCTGTATTTTTCCAGCCACCCATTCTCCTTCTGCAGCTTCTCTACCTGTCATCCCTTTGTGATGCCCTTGCTTACACCTTGCTGGAGGCTGAGTAGTTCTGTGCCTTACCTGTCTTCATTGCTCTCTAAGGCCTGAAACACTTTTTTTTTTCTTGTTCCTCGCTATTTTTAGAATTGATCTCCAAGCAATGTCCATCAAATTCCCTTATTGCTATTTCCATTTTATTAAAAGACGCTTTGTGCTATAGGGAAAAGTATAAAGCATTGCGATAATAGGTCACAAAATGGATTCCTCTAATATACTTGCACTGTCTTGAATGCCTCTGATTAACATGCCTGATGTTCTGCTTTTAGTAGGAAAGAATCTTGTGAAAGGGATTTATTTGTCACTTTCACGTCAAGTTTTCTTACTTATAACAATTCAGACATACAGCTATTTGTGGCATTTTATTGTCAAGCTGAAACACTCCTCAAAATTGCAAAATGAAAATTAAGGAAATGTAAACCCTCAAAATGAATTAATTTATACTTTTTCAGAGTTCTCTTATGAGCACTTTGCAAATTATATTGTTATTGTTTTCTATATTTTCTATAATAAAGAAATGGAAACTACAACACCATCAGTTGGTCGGGTCAACTGGCCTGACAGAAAAAAATTCTAAAGAACATGATGTTGCTCTGCTTAGAATAGAGCAGATAAATGATCAAATGATTCTTCTTTGTACTTTTCAAAGCATCAGTAGAAGACTTTCATCTTCACCTTCTGAAATTTTCTTTAAACTGTCAGGTCAGTCAGCAGATCTGACCATAAGATGGGGACAACATTCACCACACTAAGAAAATGAGGCGGGGGAGTGAACTCATGTTGCGATCTGATCACACAACTAAATGAATGGGGCATCATTGTGTAGGGAGGAACAGGCACAATCCCCTAGTGAACCACCATGCAGGGACGTATTTATATATAGACAACTGAGGGCGCCTATATGCTAGATTAATTTTTAAAAGCAAATAAAAACCTCTCCCCAGCCATAAGCAGAGTATTGCCTTGTACATAGCATTCATCATGGAGAGGAGACTACGGAACCATGCGTGTGACATCACTTCCGCAACTTGGGGTGCACAAAGGTGTGGTGCTTCGGGTGGCACCAGAGCTAAATAAAGCCCTGCCTCCACTTAAACTTGCTTAAACATAAATAAGTATTGTACCATCAAACCCAATTCTTTGGACTCCCTGACATGTCAGCAACCCAGCCCAAGGGGTCTTGTGTGCAATTTAAGACACATCACTCACTCACAATTTAGTACCAGCAGACTTAAGCGAACTGCAAGCATTTCCTACCAGCTGTTGCAGTACACAAACCACCCTTTCAATGATGATAATTAAACTGTCCTATGACATTAAAACTTATTAGGTGTGTGGCAGGAACCTTGTAGCAGAAGAAGCAGAAACCGGAAACAAGCTTTATTGCAGCAGGGGCAGGCACACAAAGCAGGAAATGTGTTTCTGGTAGAAGTGGGGTTAACAGGCAAGTAATGGCATGCAAAAGTTCACAGCAAGGCACACAAAAGGTTAAACTCCAGAGACATGCCAGTATCAAGGACACCAGATATCAGATTAGGATCAACAGTATTTACAGCAGGATGACCTACCATAGACTGGGTGACCCACAGTAGGGTGGCTAACCATGGTCAAAGAAACCAGTGAAGTGCCCTCCATCTTCGGTGAGGCTTATATGTTTGAACTTTGCAGCATGAACTGTGGCCTAGTGTGGACATTGTGATTCCACAACCTTTACAGTGGACCAAACTGGCATAATCATCACATCCACTTCATCACTTGCATGCCATGAACAGGGTTTACACGTGTCCAGTTGTGAACCATACAGCTCGGTTATCACACTTGCTGTCTTGTATTAAATTACTAGTTCAGGTTTCAGAGTAAAAAGTTCATACAAAATAATGCAAGTTTGACCACAGGATTTTGGATAATCCCTGCTAGTCATTTCATTGGTCTGCCTAGTTCTCATTGTCCCACCTCCTGTATCATCTTCCCCCACTGGACCTGCAAAATATATCAGGAGGCAACCATAGCCTTGAACTTGCTCTGCAAAGCCCTTTCCCTCGCTGCTGAGTTTTCTGCTCAACATGATACGGTCAGTGCCTCCTTCTGGTATGCTACTCTACCCTTCATAAGGCCTTCTCCCATAATATTTCCATTAGAAATTGAATTGAAAAGGGCAGATCAGATGGAGCACAACATGTAATATCATGAAATAATGATCCATTTAAATGGAGTGACATGGCAGCATGCTGAGTTATTTGAGCCAAATATTGAATTGGGTTAAAACTGAAGTCCATCAATTTCAATCCCATGAACCCCATATATACACATATTTAGACAAATCTATCTATACCCTTACATATACAGTATAAACTATACCAATACCTGTACTTACTGTAGGGGCAGATTTACATAGGGTCGAATATTGAGGGTTAATTAACCCTCGATATTCGACTGCCATTTACCGTAATTAGTTAGATCGAACGAAAAATCGAACGATTCGAAGGATTTTAATCCATCGATCGAACAATTTTTCTTCGACTAAAAAAAGCTAAGAAAGCCTACAGGGACCTTCCCCATAGGCTAACATTGCACCTCGGTAGGTTTTAGGTGGCGAAGTAGGGGGTCAAAGTTTATATACTTTAGTAGCCATTGAATGGCACTGCCTAGAATTACACAATTTGTTATCCACAGAAATCCCCAGATCCTTCACAATATATAACTCACATTTATGTTATAATTTTGCACTTACCAACACTAAACCTCATTTAGCAGTTTTCTGCCCAGTTTTCCAAATTAGCGAAATTGCTCTGCAAAGTAGCAACATTGTGCATGGAACATATAGTTATGCACAAATTAGTATCATCAGTAAAAATAGAAACAATACTTTCAATGTCCACCATAGTCTTTCCCATAGATGTTCTTTGATCTTGAATCATTCATACATGAAATACATATCTAACATTCCATTGTGTCTGCCCATTTGAAAGGGTTTTAGGAAATAAGTGGACACTTTCCTTGCAAGCAGAAGAAAAAAATATCACAACTTTCTCCCAACGAAAGTCCCTTTGTTCAACACAATTCCAGTCTTATTAAATATTAGATATTGTTTTCAGGCACATATAAAGCCTTTAGATTGTGACCATTGTCCCTTTAAGCCCATACCACATCTAAATCGGTAAAAGAAAAAAATAATATTACTTTTGAAAACATATATAAAGCTTTTATGGCCATCAGAAGACTGTTTCTGGGCTCGTTTGATCTGATGTGATTTATTGAAGCTGTCAAAAAGTTTCCTCTTTAATGAAATTTTTTTTTTATATCACTTTGCTGAAGTGCGACAGTAAGTCTCAGAATTCAAATCTTCGTTGGAATCACCTATCTAATCACAGACAGTAGAATGCTGGTGCAGTAATCCTTCTTCCCGGTCCAGTTGCCTTAGTGTGCTATTAATGGTCCGGAAATGTTTGCTGCAGCAATCTTCTCAGGGGCTTATTCTGGATTTTGCATTATTATTATTCTTCATTTTTCTTTTATTAAGTGACTGATTCCTCCCCGCAATAATGACAGGCACATCAGCCATTTTAAATTGCATCATTTGTCAAGTTAAAGCAAGTACAATACATATTGCTGCTCAGCGGTGTGGCGTTTTCCTTGGTACAAGCTTTATGAGTCCCAAAAAACCACATAATTGACGACAGTTCTTTTTCATATTTTCTTAACAAGCCAGCATAATATTGATTTGTACTCTTATTCATAAGAGTTTAAAGTTTATCCCAAAAATGTGTAAAATTGTGTAAAGAATCTCTTTAAAAATTCCTATATATAAAGCTTTAAGTCGGTGATCCCCAACCAGTAGCTTGTGAGCAACATGTTGCTCACCAACTCCTTGGATGTTGCTCTCAGTGGCCTTAAAGCAGGTGCTTGTTGTTGAATGGTGCCTTCTAATCTATGATCTTGTTATGAGCTAAGGTGAGAACCAGTAGAAATGCTTTAGCTGAAGAAAGATTAGGGTTCTGGATGTAAAGAATAGCATACCCCATTTATATAGATTTGGTCCCTTGCAAAGGCTTCCCTCCCCCTTGCAGAACAACATTAAACAAGACTGCCCCATTTGTCTGTACATGCAAATTAAATGCAGAGTGGAGCATCATAGTTGACCGTCATCTTCCCTGGCTGCCTAACTTCATTTTCCATTATCTCTAGAGGCCAGGAGTATGCAGGAGTATCTGGCCTTGACTTAAACTGTCCTTGCTCCTGGGGAGTAACCACTGATTTCAAGCAGAAAAAGATGGCAGCCACCAGCAATATAATATAATATGCAACTCTGCCTTTTATTAATGTAGGGGCAAAAGGGCAGTATGTAAGGCATCTCCAGCTCAAGTTATGCACAGTAAATGCCTTTCATTCTCTTTTGTACACATCTACTAATTATGGCACACAAAATTCCATATGGAAAGTGTTTGTGCCTAGCCTCAGTACTTCCATGTAGATCCAAGAAGTAATGCGCTAAATCCGAATGGTGCATTTTAAAGGGAATTTTACAGGTGTTCCAAAATGTATAAGTGCAATCCATAGCTAACACAATGCTTTACATTTTTTAATAGAGCTGTAGGCAGGTATTGAAGGGAATGATTACACTGGTAATCTGTCAGGATTTACCAGTTATATTAACTGTAAAATACCCTTGGCTGATGTTGGTGAATGGTATATATATACAGTATATGTCTGTCAAATGAGCTTCTGCCTATGGTCTTTTTCTTTAACTTTAAGCCCCCTAGGTTTGTTTGTTGCAAAAAATGTCATGTGCTCATTTAAATTTAAACATTTGTAATAGAGATGCTTTCAATGTAATCTTTATTGTTGAAACATTTTGAAGAAAAATAAATTTGTAAAGGGAATGAGAATATGACAGTAAAACGCTTTGGCAAATAATCATTAAACTGTGTTTGAGCCGGAGAACTGGGTTCTATCTCCATTTCATGCTATCATTGGTTTACAAATTAAATCGTCCTTCTTTCTCATCTGAAAAGGCTCAAAGTCAGAGGAGTAAAATTTAAAAGCTGCCAGCCAGCCTGATCTTGGGTATGACTTTTACAAATTCTATGTATTTAGTAAGTTTGTCAAAGACTTCTTTCTTGTAGGGTTACTGCTGTTTTTGTAAGGGTTATTTAACCAGGTTCCTTTGCCTTTTGATTAACTCCCAGCAGGCTAGGGTCTTATAGACTCGTGTATCATTATTAGATGCATAACCCCTCTCAGCTTGACGTGCATTTTAGATTTAATCAAAGTAGAATTCTATCGCAGCCATTCATAGGTGTCTATTAATAACTGTTGATGAAATGCAAAATAAATAGGATTTGCTCAGCTACAGCTGATTGGGATTGGGAAATATAACTAGGCACATTCAGGAAGAAAGACTCCTGTTTTGTTTAAAAGAGTTTAGTGTTTAAAAAGCTTTTATGGAAACTATATGTATTTGGTATAGTAAATTATACCCTACATTCTCTGCCTATTTTCTATAAATCCTTAAGCCAGAGTTTCCTTTATTGTGGAGAAGCCAATTCAGAAAGTGAAAAGCAGTTAGTGGAGGGCCTAGCCTGTTGGGATAAGGTTTGGCTAAATTCTTACCTGCTGTCCTAAATGTACTCCTGAAAGCCCCACTAGAAGGTCAGTTAGGGTGAAGTTTCCAGCTAGATATTATGAAACCAAAGCAGCATTTTTGATAAACTATATTGTGGGGATGCAGCAAATATAGGATTTGGTTCAAGATTTGGCCTGGATTTGGCCAAGATTTGGCAGTTTCCAGCCGTATAAGGATTCGGTCAAATCCAAGTGAATGACCGAACTGAATTTGAATTCAAAAAATCACATGGCTTTTCATCACACAAACAGATAAAAAATGTTTTCTTTCTCTTTCCCCCTATTCCCCTAATTTATATAAGCAAATTAGGGTTCAGATTCGGTTCAGTATTCAGCTGATTCTTTCACAAAGGATTCAGGATTTGGCCAAACTAAATAGTGGATTTGGTGCATCCCTACTATACTTTCAGACAATCCGGAACATGCCCCACATCTGCAAAGACCATGAATAGAAGTAAGGAGATACAACTGTAATATGAAAATATCTGCATTGTGGCATTGTGGTAAGCAAAGTTCCCAAAAGTTCAATTGTGCTGAATTGTTATTCTTCTCTCTAACCCTGTAATACCTCCACCCTTTGTGGCTGGTACAATAATGTTCTTCAGATGCTTGTTAGGTTTTGCCAGTCATGTTTTATATTGTTAAGAAAAAAAAGAAAGAAAAACATGGCTGAAGCTCAAAATAGTAAGTGATGTTTATTTTAGAAGGTGGCTTGTGTTTTTCTAAAAGTTTTGTCTGTTTGAAAGCAGAATAACCTTCAAGAGAAACAATATTATCTCTTCAAATGTAGCATGGAGTAGCGGATGACTAGTTTTTCAAAGCCCTTTCCGACCTCAAGACATAGGCATTGTCATTATTAGTGATGCATTATCGTTCCGACTACAGTGGGATGCGCACGCTACCTATTTAACTCTTCTGTGCAAGGCAACTTAACACAACACTGGATACAATAAAGTAGGAGTTAGATGGATGAGAGACAATGAATAATTGAATACATTACAGAAGGGAAGGTATGAAAAACACATTCAGTGACTGCTGAATTTTGCATAAATATCCTTCTAAAAAAAAACAATATCTGAATGAGATACGAACTAAAATTGTACAATATTGAACTTAGTTATAATTAATGGGATATAATAGGGATATAATGTCACAAAGAATAGGCTTGTATATCAATGTTTCATAGAATATATTTCTCATCACTGTCTAATGTTGACTGAAACTTGACATGGAACCCACGGTTTTCCCCTGTGAATCTTCCCAGTAACCCTTAAAAAATGGATGTATAGACAGATTAAAGGGATACTATCAGCAAAATAAATTGGCTGGTTAAACATTTTTAACAATTTAGAAATTTTAGACATTTTTCAACTTGAATACTTTATGTTACACATCAGTCTCATCCTAAAGTAGCGATTCCCAAATCCTGGGGTCTGCCCCCCCAGGGGATCTTGGAGCAGTGAAGGGGGGGTTCAGCCTGAAGGCCAGTCTGGGTGAGAACTGAACAGATCGCCTTTTTGATCTCCTAGATATACCTAAAATCTTGAAATTTAGTTAGGTGGGATTTGAGGTGATTATGTATTTGCTGAAATTATGACTAAATGATTGATATATCAATCCTATATCCCTACAGCCAAGGGAGGCTCTGGTCTTTGGTTGGACCTTTTTTTTGGTTGTGCCTTTGGTTGGACCTTCAAGAGGCTCCCGGTGTGAGGTCTAGTCGCCGCTCCTCTGGGCCGCTTCCTGTTTTAATTGTGCATGCGCGCTGGGGTGTGACGTCAGCGTGCAGTGGCGTGAAATTTGAATTATTTAAAGCCACAAAGCAGGTTTTCTCATTGCCCGTTATAGGTGTGTTCCTAAAGCCTTTAGCTTTTGCTATTCTGGATTCTGAGCTTGATTCTGATGATCTGTTGTGAGCCCTGCCTGTTCCTGACGATTCTGACCTCTGTATCCTGACCCATTGCCTGAATTTCGACCTCTTCTGCTATATCCTTCTGATTAATCTCCCAGTTTTGACCCTTGCCTGCCTGACCTCGCTTTGAACGCTGCCTGCCCAGACCTGGCCTGATTTGTTTACGCTTACTTTCTGCCTGCCTCGACCCGGCCAGTTCCAACTACGATTCTATCTTACACCTTGTACCACGACCTTCTGCCCAAAGACTTTGCTAACAGTCTCTTCTTATCCAGAACCTCTAGCCTTGCACCTCTCGTTTAAGTCCTGGTGGCATCCAAGTAGCTGAGGGCTTCTCCCGAGGCCAACGGTGGTCACACTACAGGTGAACCATGAGCCGAGACCAGGGTGCATGGCTTTTGTTCTGGGGTTGGGTGCCGACCATGACACCCGGACAGAGGTTAGACCTTCAAATGAGACTTAAATTGAAAACTGCTGTCCTAAAGAGTATGAGAGTGAGTATATCACAGTTGTCCCATGATTTAATTGAGGATAAAACAGGACTTTTTTCTAGCTCCACAGTTGCATAAACTACACTCAAAAGGGTAGATTTACTAATGGGTGAATTTTCGCCATCGTCAGTTTCGCACACCTCACACCCCTTAGTCAGGTGCAAACGCAATACTACTACACCAATTCACTAATATGCGAAGTTTCGTCCTGGGCACTGAACGCTGGTGACTTTTCGCTAGCGTTACTTTGGAAGTGTGAGCATTTCATAGCGAACTTGCGCTAGAGTTCGTTTGTGCCTAGAGCAAATTCACTAGTGAGCTTGTGCTTAGATCAATTTGCATAGGGTGGGTAATTTAAAGTTGTATGGAAGTCTTTATTATAAATGGTGCAAATGCTTGAAGTTACCACTTTTAATTAAAAATGTCCAAGAGAGTTAATATAATGCCCTATGCATAAGGCCACTGTAAAATGAATGTTCAATATCTTATGAAGTGTCTGGAGAAAACCGGTTACCCAAAAAAAGTTTATGGTAGGACTTTTGCAAGCAATCCCACTTAAAAAAAGGAAAAGTCGCCAGCATTTTGTGAACTTTAATGCATTTTCGGCACACAGGATATGAAGATTGAGGAAGATCTAGCTTCTTTTAAGCACTTCGCCTGGTCTGAGGTGGCAAAGTCAAATCTGGCGTTCAGTAAAATCCTCACTACGGAGTAACGAAACGAAAAATCGCCTGGCGATAGAGTGCAAACGAACACTAGCGAGTTGGCACCTGAGTCTGTTAGTGAATAGGCAATGTCCCTGAGGATGGTAACGCTGGCGAATTGTCACTAGCATTAGCCACTTCGTCCTTTAGTGAATCTACCCCAAAATATCCCTTGGGTCCAAAAAGGCTGTTTTTCTTATACTGTCCTATGCACATTTTATAAGTGTTTTTGCATTCTGTACCATCACTTCATCTTGAAAGAACAATACAACACCAATATAATGAGATTTCTTTTTTTACAATATTTTTAAACAACCTGACAAGAAGACATTATTTTGATTGCAAACACAAATATCCTCCCTTCAAATATCTTAATTAATTGTGCTTGGGTTCCATGCAAAACATTCAAGACTAATAGATAATCATTAAAATGCTGCTAAACTGTAAAAAGAGAGAGAGAGAGAATTTCATTGGGGTTTTTGCATTCATTATGCATGATAATTGAGTCTGTACAAAAACCTATTAAGCCAGACAGCACAGAGCACATTATAACATATTGAAAATCAAAAAGAAATTCCACAGTTCTTCTACTATAAGAGACCTGATCTTAATCATAGGTTCCTGAGAATGTTCGACAGCTCAATCAGTGTGGCATTGGGCTTGAATTCAGCACGGTCAGAAAAATCAGTCAAAAACGGAACCAAATGCCAATCCTAATTTGCATATGCAAATTTGGGGCAGGGAGGGAAATTGTGTGACTTTTTGTCAAAAAACAAGGAAGTAAAAAATGTTTTCCCCTTCCCATCCCTAATTTGCATATGCAAATTAGGGTTCGGTTCGGTATTCGGCCGAATCTTTAGCAAAGGATTCGGGGGTTCGGCCAAATCCAAAATAGTGGATTCGGTGTATCCCTATATTAAATATTATCTTTACATTAATACTGTACAATAATACTGTACAGAGAGTCCATGTGAAGCATGAAGCTGGCCATAGATGCAAAGATCCGATCGTACGAATCATCGTACGATCGGACTTTCCCATCTCCCGACCCGCCACTAACCATTCAGATCAAAGTCTTACCAGTCAGATTAGTTAAAGAACAGATCAGCAATGTTCTGCCCCTGACAGCAATCGTACGATATCTATGTCCAACCAAAGCCAGTGACAGTCTCCCACTGAAAATCGTACGATCGCCAATACACGCAAAGATATTATCAGCAAAATTTTCTAACCTGTCCGATCGACCAAACGACCGATCTCCGCCGGACGAAAAATGTCGGGACTCTCCACACACGGTTCGAAAATCGTATGAATCCTCGATTTGTACGATCAGATCTTTGCGTCTATGGCCAGCTTAAGAGTTTTCCCCTTGGTTAGCACTAAGCAACTGAAGACTGGAATATGTAAAAATTGTCCTATGTCAAAATTATTCGGACGCCCATTGACTTTAATGCATTTGGATAAAATAGGCGTACCTATAAAAATTTTCATGGGCTTCAAAATTTACGTGCATCAAAACAATTTTGACGCCCTTTGACTTCAATGCGTTTCGCAGATTCGTTTTGTGAATTTCAATGTAAATTCAGGAATTCTCCCGGGACAAATTCGCCCATCACTAGCTGTATAGAGTAATTGATCATTTTCAGTTTCCAGTGATGATGGCCCTTTAAATTACAGTCTTTCCCTGCTCATTTGTGCAACAGGATCCACAAATAATTGGTTTGGGACCATTGTATTACTGTCTTCCAAAACCCCAGCAGTGCAGAGCTTCTCAGAATATCAATGTTACGGTTTGAACAGAAGTCAAGAAAGTGGCTGAGTTGCTATGAAATGGTCATGTTTCTCTTATATCGAGTATACAGCTGATCAAATATTCTTTCAAAGTCGGTAAACCTCACACTCCTTTTTGCCTCTATTACTAACGTTAAAGAGCACTTGTAGAGGTGCCAGTTAAATGGGTGTATTTTATAATGATCTGTAAAAAGGCTGTAAAAATAATTGTACTCCTTATTGAACTGTTTCATTCGAGTTCAAACCAAAAGAGATGGAAAATGAGACCTTACCTGAAAGAGTGTATTTTAACATCCACTGATTCATAGATAAGATTGGACAGGGGATGTACTAAGTGCGATTTTCCAGGATACCTAGTGGAAATTATATGTTTTTTCTACTTCTTCTTCCATTAGGTTGATGTTGAGTTTTAAAGGCACTAGATCTCAACTCAGATGTTATTTAGTAAATGTTTCTGATTGATTGCTATGGGTTACTTGACTTGTGGAGACTCTGTAAATGCCCCCCTCCCCATACATATTTTTGATTCCCTTCCCAGCAATGCACTGATACAAAGTACTTTGGGTGGAAAGACCACCTCTTGTTTTATTACCATGTATACTGTAATTAACAGCAAACATAAACATACATATTACTAACTATCATACTTCTTGAACCTCATAACTTTGTTGTGGGTGGCTGACTGCTCCATCTGCTAACCAGGTGCAATGGCTACTTGACCTCTGCTTTCTCTATTCCTACACTGCTCCACTTCCCTCGTGGACCTTCCAAGAGTAAAATCCCCATTATCTCATAACCCACACCCTTTAGGGCGGCCCTCTTCAACCCCTAGTCATGTCCATATCACTTCACATGTTAGAGAGATGGTTCTGAGGGGCCCTGAGACCCAGTACAAACTTTGCAACTTTTATTACATAATTTTATTACACTTCTGTTGTTCCACTTTTATTAGTCCACTCACATAAGGGAAGAGGTAAGCCAAAACATCATATAGCAGAGAGGCACTGGGGCTCTAATTTTGCTTTCAAAGGGCTTTTGTACTTGCATAGAAGCCCTATGCTAAATTTAATAGAATTTACAGAACATTTATCTGCCCTTTTGTCTTAGTATTCTGCATAAAATCCCTCTAAAGCCCCTAATTTAGCTAATGTTAAAAGTAAAAATGAGCATCTTGTAAATTGATCCTTCTGCTGTCTTTTTTCTTTTACGCTTTGATATTGTTTCTTTTTAGCCCTAATCCAGTTATTCAAAGCATATTAAAAAATTATAAACTAGCGTTAAACTTAATTATGTGTCATAATAACTTAAAAAACTGAAGTAACTGAAACATTCACACATAACAACCCAAACATGAAGTAATGGAATTTCTTAATGAAAATTGATCCCAGAGTCATGGAAACTGATATCCGTAACTGAACAGAGCAGGTTATTTATAGACCCCGAAGCAAATCATTTTATTAGAATAATAAAATACTTGAACTATTAAAAGTATTAGGCTCACAAACAGGACCTTTTAGGGGAAGGCAAAGATCACCTTTGACTAGGGTTTCAAGATTTTGAAGGATCTACTGTAGTCTTGTACTGTAGTACAAGAAAGGTTTGATAATATATTTTACAGTGGTATTGGGACCACTGATATGATGTGACAGTTTTCATGGCCACTAAGAACAGAGCATTTAGAGCTAAGAAACAGTGACTTGGCTGTTAACACCAACATCTAAGGGGGTTGTGGAGCAAAATGTTGCTTGTCAGCCACTGGTTCGGGATTGGTATAGACCTACCTGTAGTGATGGGTGAATTTGCGCCGTTTTGCTTCGCTGGTAAATTCGCAAATTTCCCGCAAAATTCATGAAACGCCGAAAAATTAGCGAAAGTTTTTGACGCCGGCATCCGTTTTTTTCCGATGCCGGCGGAATTTTTTTTTGACGGCGGCGAATTTTTGCGGGCGTTTCGCAAATATATTCGCTGGAGGTGAATCGCGCAAATTCGCCGCAAATTCGTGCCTGGTGAATAAATTGTCCCATCGCTACCTACCTGTAGCCATTAACAACACTGCATGTTAATAAGGTTAAACCAACCTATAGTCAATGATAGCACTTATCATTCATAAGGCTAGACCAACCTGTACCCATTGACTGATTATTCATAAGGCTTGACCTTTAAACACTACCAGGGCCAAGACAATCTACAGCATTCAAAAGTTCACAATTCCAAAGCCAGCTAATCTCAGTGCCATCAAAACAAGATAGGGGTGAAATGAAAGTTCTACATCCAACATATTATAAAATATATCTCAGTTTGGTTTTTCAAGAAACACCACAACTAAGACAAAAATGAGTGGCTATTTTAAGCCTGTATAAACATAAGGGACAAAACAGAAGAAAGGGTTTTTATTTTTCTCCCCTGTATATTTAAATACAAGTGTAAAAGAAGCTCTTTTAGCGCACACATGAATGTTTCAGTAAAACAAAATGTAATTTATTTTCTTTTGCTACACCTAGAGAAGGCATTTACTTCACTATTTCTCCATGCTTCGATTGTATTTCTGTAGCGAAAATAAATAGAATGCCATTGCTGATTAACAAATAATTCTTCATATTATTTTTTTTTATCTCTTTAAACCCAGCAGAGCAAAACTGACCTTTTGTTATGCACAGTAGGTATCCTTGATAAGCAATAATTAACCCTTGCTGTAATGTAGCGGACAGGCACTGCTTTCTGCAGCCAAGAAGATTCTTTTTCATTAACCTTAACAAGCAAAGAAAAATCTTTACTAAATTCCTTTTTTTTTTTTAAATGTATAATAGCATAGCCCGTTCATTAATAGGAATATCTATGCGGGTGTCCTTTTGATTAATGTGTTCAAGGTAAATGAATTGTATTAAACACTGTGGTGATATACCTGGCTAATTCCCAGAGCAAGCTTTCCAGTAATGAACTGGTCACCTGACCCTTGAGTTATAACTGAACTTAATACATTGGAATAAAAGAATCTCAAGATGTACAACCTTGAATGGGAAATGGATGACCTTGCAAAGGGCAAACGATTTCTGAGGAACCCAGTAGCTGTAATTTATCAACAGCAGGAGTGCCCAGAGCTGGATAACCTGACGTAAATGAACTTTTTTTTCACTTGTAATTCTTCTGTGACATCAATGATGAAAATGATGTGCATTCAAGTTAGCCAGGCTCTTTTCTTTGACACATTTCATGTTTTGGTAGAGGCAGTTGCTACCTGTTAGGAATGCTTCAAATTTTTATTCCCACACGATCCTCCAAATTACTTAATAGTCTTAACAGGTTGGTGGAGTAGCCATCTCCAATGCAGTAACATGAAGTATAATGGAAACCGGAGAGTCTTCAAATGTGAATAAAGTGTTTTTTATTGACACACTACATGTTTCGGACCCCTTGCACCAGAGGAAGGACCACTGAACATTAAGGGGCCGATTCACGAAGGGTCGAATATCGAGGGTTAATTAACCCTCGATATTCGACTGGGAATTAAAATCGTACGACTTCGAATATCGAAGTCGAACGATTTTGCGCAAATCCTGCGATCGATCGATCAAACGATTCGAAGGATTTTAATCCAACGATCGAACAAAAATCCTTCGATCAAAAAATCACAGGCAAGCCTATGGGGACCTTCCCCATAGGCTAACATTGACTTCGGTAGCTTTTAGCTGCCGAAGTAGGGGGTCGAAGTTTTTTTTAAAGGGACAGTACTTCGACTATCGAATGGTCGAATAGTCGAACGATTTTTACTTCTAATCGTTCGAATCGTTCGAAGTACCCAAAAAATACTTCGAAATTCGAATTTTTTTTTATTCTAATCCTTCACCCGAAATTCGTGAATCGGCCCCTAAGTGCGTCAATAAAAAACACTTTATTCACATTTGAAGACTCTCGGGTTTCCATTATACTTCCTGTTAGGAATGCTATAAGCAGCTGAGTAGCTGTTTGCCAACATGTTTTTGTTACACCATATACCACCCGTTTAAATTCTTTCCAGAGCAATGCCCAGGTTAATGAATCGACAATGTGTCAGGAGAGTATAAAAGTGTATAGGGAGTGATGAACATGTGCAAACAGGAGACCTACAAGCAATACACAATTGCACGGGCAGGTTATAAGCAATGCTGCCCCAGTCCATTTCTTTAAACCTGGACAAGTTATCTTTTTTCAAAAGTATATTCACTTGCTTTAAGGGAAGTTATATCTTTATGGCCAGTGACCCCATGAGTGTGGGTTGCATTGGTTAACATGAAAGGGCAAGCTGCCAGACTTACATATAGTTACATAATTAAGTTGGGTTGAAAAAAAGACCAAAGTCCATCACATCCAACCCCTCCGAATGAAACTCAGAGCACATACTTACACACACTCACACCAACCCCTCCATACACTCACATTAACTGTACTAATTGTAGATTTTAGTATCACAATAGCCTTTTTATATTATGCTTATCCAAGAAATCATCCAAGCCCCTCTTAAAGGCATTAACAGAATCAGCATCACAACATCACCCGGTAGTGCATTCCACAACCTCACTGTCCTCACTGTGAAGAACCATCTACCCTGCTTCAAATGAAAGATCTTTTCCTCTAGTTTAAAGGGATTGCTACTGGTGTGATGATCTGTTTTGCGGAAAAATAGATCTCCCGCAAGCTGTCTATAGTACACTTTAATGTATTTATAATGTATTTATCAAGTGTCTTTTCTCCATAGAGAACAACCCCAACCATGCCAATCTTACTGCATTAATTACAATCTTTATATCTATATTGAGAGTAGTGATGGGCGAATTTCTACTGTTTCACTTCACCATAAAATTCGCGCAAAACGTGAATTTAGACGATGACGACAATTACGATGCTGGCGACAATTCTGAAGCCCATTAAAGTCAATGGATGTCTAGAATTGTCGCCGGCGTCTAAATCGTCACCGGCATCAGAATTGTCTCCGGCAATTTCGCAAATTTATTCACCGTCGGCTAAACGCGGAGATTCGCTGCAAATTCGTGCCTGCTGAATAAATTAGCCCATCACTAATTGAGAGGTAATTTACTGTTTAGCATTAAGGAACACCATTCTGCACCATAGGCGCAAATTCACTAAGCATCAAAGCGCCGAACGCTAGCGTCAATTCGCTAGCGTTTGGCATTTTCGCTACTTCACAAATTCACTAAGAACGCTGGCGTAAATTCGCTAGTGTTACTTTGCACACTTACGCCAGGCGAATTTTCCCTAGCGATGTAACTACGCAAATTCACTAACTTGCGCAGTGTACTGAACGCTACCTTTTACGCTAGACTTCCTTCGCCACCTCAGACCTGGCGAAGCGCAATAGAGTAGATAGGGATTGTTTCCAAAAAAGTCAAATTTTTTTCTAAGTCCCAAAAAACGCTGGCGTGTTTTCTACATGATGGGTGATAGGCTGAAAAAAATTGAAAATTTTTTTGGGCCTCCCCTCCTTCCCCCCTACATTTCCTGACTCATGGCAACTTACCTAGACAGTGGGCACATGTGTAGGGCAAAATAAAATTTATATTTGCTGATTTGAAGGTTTTCTAGGCATTTGTAGTGCAGATACTTATTCCTCCATTGAAATTTGAATTTCGCGCCGTATGCAAATTAACCATCGCTAGCGAAACTTCGCTTCACTTGGCAAATTAACGCTAGCGCAACTTCACAAACTAACGCTACCCCTGTGCGCAACTTCGGATTTTAGTGAATTTGCGGAGTGCTGGCGAAAATACGCCTGGCGAAGTGCGGCGAAGTGCGGCGAAGTGTGGCAAAGTTGCGCCTGGCGCAACTTCGCATCTTAGTGAATTTGCCCCAGTGTATCCAATGTCCACTTCAAAGCTTTTGTTGGCTGCGATGAGCACCAGTGTTTCATTGTAAATGTTAAAGTGACAAAAGAAAGTATTATATTGAAGTGCAAAGTGCACCTTGTAAATTTTGCCAGTCGCAATTTCTTACACATCTGGTGTAGGGTACAATGGACCGTACAGTGTCCTATAACACCTGTCTTAAGCAGGTGGTCAATTAGTCTAAGAGTACAGTTCCCATACATCTGTTACTTATATCATCCCTATGTAACTGCCAGCTCAATGAAGATTGCTTCCTAGCTGGCTGGACTTCTTTTTCCATTGTTTTCCTGGTAAAGAATCTATAAAGTCTGGTGTCCAGGGTTCAGGCTCCATCACTAAGGGTACCAGACAGCAGACCATCATGGAACTTTGCATTGACGAAAACTTGTGTTCAGCTTTAACTTCTCTTAAAGGATGCCTGTGTAAGTGAGAGAAAATGCAAAATGTGCTATTGTCTATTTTACTCAGCAATGTGTTTTTTTCTTTTGTTTCATAGGTACAAGCAGCACAGAAGTAAAGGAGAACCGAAATATAGGAAACAGAGATGATCACGCTTTGTCATCAAGTGACAGACCAAAGGTAGGACCACCTAGAATGAAACGGAAAAGACCTTTGGAGGAAGGAAATGGTGGGCATTTCTGTAAGCTGCAAATCATCCTGAAGAAACTTTCATGGTCTGTAACTCCCAAAAACGCCCTGGTCCAGCTCCATGAGCTAAAACCAGATTTACAGTATAGATTTGTTTCTCAGACTGGTCCTGTTCATGCTCCAGTATTTTCTGTAGCTGTGGAAGTAAATGGACTTACTTTTGAGGGAACTGGGCCTACGAAAAAGAAAGCAAAGATGAGAGCAGCGGAGCTGGCTTTAAAATCCTTTGTACAGTTCCCAAATGCTTGCCAGGCTCATTTTGCAATGGGAAACTGTATCAGCCCATCAACTGACTTTACATCTGACCAGGCAGATTTTCCAGACACGCTGTTCAAGGAATTTGAACCATCTACCCACAGAGAGCATTTCTCAGGCTATAGCCCAGTTAATAATGAACTGCTTTCTAGTGCATATCGGCATGGGAGATTAGTCTGCCATACATTGGATTTAATGGGCCATGCTAAGCAAAACAAGCACAAGATGGCATCCCCAGCTGAGAGAGAGAAGAACCCAGTGGTGATGCTAAATGAACTGAGACCTGGGCTGAGGTATGTCTGCCTTTCCGAGACTGTGGAGAAGCAGCATATCAAGCGTTTTGTGATGGCGATGAGAGTTGATGGGAGGACATTTGAAGGCTCAGGACGTAGCAAGAAACTGGCAAAGGCCCAAGCAGCCCAGAATGCACTACAGGACCTTTTTAACATTCGCCTGACCACTCACATGCCTAACAGAAGTAAATGTAACCATTTGCCACAGGTGAGATGAGATACTTTGTCTAGTCCAAACAGTGTTTATAGTTTCTGATAGGCAGGCACTGCAAGTATTATGTTTATAGGAGTTCTGGTTTCACTTTATGAGCTCTATAATATGGATATGCAATCATTTAATTTTCATTTCATTTCATTTAGCTACATTTGCCATGGCGATAAAAGTCCTGTTCCCAATAGTAAGGGTTCTGTTTTTGTGCTGCCAGTCTTTACTAAAGTTAAAATGCTAAATTCTTATGCTTTTCAGAGCTGTTAATACCAAAACAACAGAAAAAATATAATTTTTTACTGATCTAGTGTACTACTTATAACTATACAAGATATTCTTTGAAGGTCACAATATATTTACTATTACAGGGTAATAAAAAATACTAAGCTCACTTGTTTTTTTGCACTTTGACACTTATCCCTATCCAAGTGAAATGTTGCACACACATTGCTGACTCTTTATGCTTGCCAAATTCATAGTTGTAGTGCTTAATATGTATACAACACCAGTAGTGTTTTCCAGTGCTGTAAATATATGGGAAGGTAGGTTCACAGGGTGCAGGGTAACACTATATTTCCTGCCTGGTATGGCTGCATTGAGGCTGATAACACGGTGCTCTGCATTTTGACATTGTTATTTAATCTGGGATAGACGCAGAGAGCAGTCATTGTCCTGGTTCTTGGCTTAAGCATGAAGGGGTACTTCTTAGTACTCTTGAACTTGTGTCTGGGGCAATAGTAAATGCATTGTCATACTGGACCACCAGGACACCAGGAAGACTCCCTGGTGTCAGTAGACCCTCCTGCTTACCCAACCATTTGCCTTGTATGCCTATAACTTTGTCATTCATCTTTTCTAAACAAAGAGGAGAAATGGAGTTAAGACTAGACAATAGTAGGTAATAGGAGTAGAATATGAAAGCTGAATAATGAGAAGAGGAAAGATGAATGTGGAGAATGGGCCTGTGATCTAAGGAAGTGGCCAGTAGCTTACAAGCAACATGTTGCTCACCAACCACTTAAATGTTGCTCCCAGTGGCCTCAAAGCAGGTGCTTATTTTTGAATTCCAGGCATGGAGTAAAATAACAGCCCTTTTGTGGCACCCCCAGGGACTTTGTTCAAGCTTGTGTTGCTTCCCAACCTATTATATCCTAATTTACATTGTTGTGTGTATTTTTAGCTTCTCCCTGTAACCTTAATTCCCCTGATACTAACGGTGTGGGGTGGAATGTTAAACATTAGGTGACACCAGTGGGATGGTAATGTAAAAATAGTGACAAAGTCTGGCTGGATCTAAAAAGCCACAGCAACCAATCAATATTTTACAATTACTGGTCAGAAATGAAATATTGAAAGCAAAAATCTGATTGGTTGCCATGGAGTTCCAGACCTTAGCGAAGATACATTTACCCATTAGTCAATGCACTTTGAGTCAGGTAGGTTAACACAGGGCCAGTCCTTAACACCATGAAGTCATGATGGCATCTATGTTAAAAATGCTGTCAACTACAGACCCCACACACACAATCAAATTAAGTTCTTGGTTTATGGGTATTTTCTTTCTAGCCATATCAATATCTGTGTCAGGTAGAGCATCATTTGGGTCCTGTGCACTGTAAAATGAACAGCCAATTCAGTCAAGAATGCCCAAATTCTGCTAGATATGAACAGCATCATCTACATTTCTCCAAAAACCTAGTGAATAGACCTTAATTGCTTTAAAATAATTATAAAGGCACACACGGCGATTCCCAGCTTGATGGCAGTTATACCATTAGCACAGCACAAATAACACAAATAAATGGCTGCAAGTGATCTGTTAAGTATCTATTGTAAAGCCATTACTTAAATAATACAGTATCTCTGACCCCGATGAGTACAAGAGGTCTCAGAGACGCACTGTGGAAATCCAATGGGTAAATAAAGAGACAACTGGTTACAGAAAGATAATAATAATTCTGCCATTACTCACAGAATGCTGATTTGTGCTCAGACCTGACAAGCTCTATTATGCTGTGTCTCACCAAAACAGAGCAACCTATCCCATTAGCAAATACGCACAGCTGAGTGGCTTTCCATTTTAACTACAAAATAGATTTTATAGAGATTGTTGTCTGGAAACAAATAGCTTAGCAGCAACAATAATGCCAATTGCTGTTGCCAGCAATAAGAAGCACTCTACAGAAGCGGAACTCCGGCTTCCATTCCCATTTATCTTAAGGAAAGAGGAATAATCTGAACACGGAGCCATTCCATCGCTCGTTATATGATTAGCTTACAGAATGCCTGATGCTGCATTATGGTGAAAAATGGTCCTTACTGTTCTGTGTCAATGCCACCTGTTTCTAACTCGAACAGTCGGCCCTCGTGAAGAATGAAAATGTGTGTTTGAATCCTCTTAGTCTTAAATTCCATGTTTTAACTAAAAAAAGCAGAAACTTTTAAACTTTAAAGGAGACATATAGGATAAATGCTTTTACATGGTGCTAAAAATGAATATTATCTTTAAAAATAGCCCCTTTATTGGAGCTCCCTATAGATGTTCTCTGGTCCCTCTCTGTGTTTCAATTGAGGGGTGGGCGTGTCTAATGGTCCCTGCCAGTAGCACAGTAGGAAGGGGACAGCCAATCACAGCCCTGCAGTCACACAAGCACAGACAGGCACCAGTTCCCTATCAGGTCCTGCTAGCTGCTGATTGGTTCCTGTCCTACAGTGCAGTGAGCTGAGAGCCGCCGGCTCCCCTGCACAGCCTGGGAATTCAGAGAGCAGGAAGTGGAAGAGAAGGGAGGGATTATTAGGGTTTTTGTAGAAATATTCAATAAATCAGCCTGAAACACTATTTTTTAAAGCACAATTCTTCTATATCTAAAAGAGTATAGCGCACTGGTACATTCTTATTTTTTACACCAAATGTCTCATTATTATAATTATGCTTACAGAAGAGGCAATTGGCTTTGATTCACAGTGACGATTTGTAGAAGTCAATGAGTTCATCTCTCACGATGATGAAAGGGACAAGTATATTGTCCACGGGTTTACAAAGGCACAAAGCCTTCTTATTTTAATTGAAAAGCTGTATTTTAATTGTTTGAAGGAGAATTTGCTTGTCTAGGCATGGTCTTGCTGTCTGTAAATGCAGTAATTGGCTCTCTCTTGTGTGCATTCTCCTGCCATAGACTCCTGGATCAAACTTGAAGAAAGTATAAATATGGAAGGATTCTATTCTGGGATATTGTGGTTTATCAGCATGGGAGTGAGACAAATGGCAAGAAGTCTGAGAGCCTTTCAGCAACTTCATTTTGGTTGTTGTTAATTTTTACACTATGCTCTACATTGTGGTAGAATGCATGGTCTGCATAATGGCATGATGGGTTTATTTGTTCAAGTTTCCTCCCCAAAATTCCATAGATGCCCTCCATGACAGAAGGGGCTCATTTATTAACACTGGGCAGTGGGCAGTAACATATAGCAACCACTCAGTGTTTGGCTTTTTTAAGGTAGCTCTAGGTAGAACAATGATTGCAATAATTTGATTGGTTGCCATGGGTAACATCCTATGGGCAAATTTGCTCAGTGCTGATAAATGCCCCCCAAAGAATTAAATGGACCAAAGTGTTTGAGCATATTGGCTCACGTATGTCCACCTTAAAGAAAGACTTATTTATTAAGCTAAGAATTTTTACAGGGCAAAAATAAATGCTCCAAAAAACATTTTGTGCCCATGCTTGTGAATCCCATTGTCATTAATATTTGTATTTTAGATGTACTTTAGGGGGCAGCGTTATCAAGGGTGGAATTTCGAGTTCATGGGAGTTATTTTAAATTCCCATGAACTCGAAATTCGACCAACTGCCATTTATTAAAAATAATCTGATCTTTTTTTTTATAAATCTGTTTTTATTGATTTTTCAGAAAAGGGAAAAGAGGTACAGGTATACAACAGCACATTCGATACAGAGATAGAGCATCAAGAACAATACAGAAAATAGCATCTATCAATTAGCCATGCACAAACACAAAATGACTCTACATCAATAATCTAAGGAGATTATTCAGTATTAAGCATCAACAGCAGGTGTCGAGTCTCGCTCGTCTCATGTACATGGTTACGCAGGGTAACATATAGCTTGGGGTGCCAAAAGGTTGACCATAGAGTGCCGATGTACCTGGTTTTGGATTCAGTAAGTAGAGGGTACAGTGAGGAGAGAAAAGGGGGAAGGGAGGGGGTCTGGGTGAGGGAAGGTGGGGGGAAGGTAAGGGGGGGAAGGAGGGGAGAAGAGAGAGAAAGATAACAGAAATGGCATACCGGCCTGGGAGTACTCAAAATCGTAAAAGACATGGTCAAGCTCGAGTCCACTTATTACTAATTGAAACCTGCAAGGGGTATAAAAGGATCCAATGTAAGCTTTTTAGTGATGTGACTGGTCTGAATGGGTCACACTGGTAGGTAACGCTGGATCCCATCCTCTCCCCAGGGAACTCAGGAAAGAGAAAATTTAAGATTATACATAAAATGTCAGGTTGAATCTCACGGTGCACAATTGGACGTAAGAATCTGAATTGGTAAATGCAATCCAGTGATACCATTTAGTCATGAAATTCTGGAAATCGCTAGCAGTTTCAGTCTTCAGCTCCTCAAATTTATGTATCTTTTTGATCTTGAGCAACCAATCTTTCACGGACGGACTTTCCGTCTGTCTCCATTTAAGGGGAATTAATGCTTTGGCGGAGTCCAGCATTATGGGAGCAAGAGACTTCTTGTATGTCTTCAGTGACAATGTGGTGTAGTATAATAGGACAGCCAAAGGGTTATCATGGATTTCTATGTCTGTAACAGTTTTGATAGTGTTGCGTATTGAGGTCCAAAAAGAGTTGAGTATAGGGCAATCCCAAAAAATATGTGTGGGTTTTCCTGGGACCAAATATGTTCTATGTGAGTGAGGGTAGGCCTGTCTTTATGGGGTGGAAATGTCAGCTCCTGCATGTAAGAGAATGTCCCATCCCCTGTAGTTATCTAAATTCAGGCCTGGTGTGAAATTAGGATTGCCAAGTACCGGAGATAAAGGGGAAGGAGAGTTGATCCATTTGCTTGATTTGGCTAGGTTGTCCCATGTATCTAATGTGTATTTAAGTTTAGCATCTGTTCTATCTCTATAGATTCTGTTAGTCGGAGATAACCAGGGGGCCTCCCGTAGAGGTGTTGCTAGGGATTCCTGCTCTATCTCTATCCATAATTTGGTTTTCCCGTAAAAGGCCCAGTCCAGGCATCTGTTTATGATCGTGGCTTGATGGTATATCTGCCAATCTGGAAGACTTAGACCGCCTTGCGTTTTAGATGCGGTTAATGTCGATCTCGCCAATCTCGGGTTTTTATCCGCCCAAATGAACTTTTTCGTGAGAGTATGCAGTGTTTGTAAGGTCCCCTTGGGAGGGGGGTATGGAATGGCCTGTGAAACATATAGGAAGCGGGGGAGAATGTTCATCTTAAGGGAATTAACGCGGCCAAACCACGATAACGTTTTAGTTGTCCAGTCTCTTAAGTACGTTTTGATAGAATTTAAAAGATCACTATAGTTTCTATTAATAATTTGTTCACATCCGAAAATATTTTTATGCCAAGGTAGGTGAAGCATGTAGTGGATGTTCTGATCGGAAAAGAAGTAGTAGCAGCTGAAAACTCTTCCCGGGGAATAATAATCTGATCTTTTGAACATGGGTGAATAGGATCGACCCACAAACTCGAATCGAAATCTGAATCTAATTCAATTCAAGCTTGTTTTGGTGGACTCAAATTTTCAGGAAGGCAACAAACAACTCCAAATTGATCCCAGGATGTCCCCCATATGCTAAAACAGCAATTTTAAGGCAGGTTTAAGGTGGTGAATAGTCAAATTTGAGTTATTAAAGGGCCAGTGTATGATACATTTTGACAATCGAAAAAACTTGAATCGAATTTTAACAATTCCCTAGTCAAATTTGACAGTTTTGGCTATAAAAAAAACCTTGAAAATTCAAATTTTCACTTCACATGCCCCCACATGTCCAGAAAACATATAACAGGTTGATAGCAAACGTGTCTCTGGTAACTGTGCTTCTAAATGCTAGCATCTACTGTTCATACGCTGAACCCCTACCACTTGAACTACAAACCAACCCCAAAATTAGAGTCCTCATATCATGGGTAATTCCACATGTTTACATGTCATAGAAGGGTTTTACCTTTTACCTTCTCAATAGGTCCTGACATTCTGTTCATCACTTAATAAGGACATGTCCATAGTGGTATTCATGCTTACAGCTGCAATAAGTTCTGTGGGTGTTGGGTGCAGTTCCAATGGTCACCAAAATGCTACTCCAGTAGAGATGACTCCTGTTTTCCCCAGCCTCTCCTATGATAAAGCCAGGTGATTGGATAAGAGGTCGGCACCTCTCCAATAATTCAGGATACAAATAATTACCAAACACACAAAGGTGAGTGTAGCGGGGTGAACCCCTGCATGTTTAATTCAGGTCAATGATGTAACATTTCGGGGGCAGACCCCTTTGTCAGACATGGTGTTTGATGAAGGGGTCCACCCCCGAAATGTTACATAATTGATGGGAATTAAACATGCAGGGGTTTGCCCCTCTACACTCGCCTTTATGTGTTTGGTAATTTCTTGTTCAACAAAATGCTACTGTCATGAGTTGCAGCGTGTCTGATATGGGTACAGACTTCTTTGGACCACATCCTACTTGCCCAAAATTCAGGTGATGAATTGTATACAGTGGTAGTGCATATCATCCACCCGTGACTTGCTCTATTAATATTAATAAACAATATATTAATTTGTCTAAACCGAAATAAAGCATGCACCCATGGTAACCCCAGAAACCATTGCTCTTAATAATTATAGCCATCTATGACACAGATTGAATTTAGAGAGAAAAGGTTTTATCACTTGAAAATTCATCTTGGTTCAATTTGAGATGCAATTCAATTCAGAAAAACGTACGTTATCTCGTGAAAACTCTATTGAGGTCTACGGGAAAAAAACTGGAACTGAATTTGGAGAAAAGTTTTTTCTCCTTGAATTGAATTCCGTCCATGAGTTTTCACGTGATAAACCATGAGATAACTTTTTCTCATTGAATTGAATCTGGCCCTATGTATCATATAATTGGGCTTTTAACCCCTTTATTGTTTGTCACAGCACACCCTGTTGTACATATCCCTTATGGAAGTGTCATGTGCTAGTACAAAGTCTTTTGGCTTACATTTCAGAGGAGTTAATTCTTTATGCAGAATAAAAGCACGTAGGTCATTTGATTCGGGCACACCAATTGTAAACAAGTTACAGTACTTTTCTTGAATCTTAACAGAAACAGCCTCAAATGTTTTGATTAGTCCAGTACAATACTGTACATTTTGCCGTTTTTTTCCCCAAAATATTTTAGTTGAGCAATGTTTTGGAAGAGTGATTTGTGATTTAAAATACAGTCAGGCAAATTATTTGCAGGAGAAAGTAAACACTTTTTGCAGTAAAAAGGACGGAACTATCCACAGTGCAGAGATTGAAGTGGCCTGGTGCCCAGGAGATTTAGACGACCCCTTAGACATCTGGTGGAGGCAAAAATGTTCAATGGGTTTGGAGGAACGCTGGCCTAGTTCATTGTCTTTCTCATAAACTGCCCATGGGTTTGTGCCATCCTTAATATTAGGAAGCAAAGTCAAGTCAAGTAGCATTTGGAAAATTGTTTTTTTTCCTGTTTATGACTATGTTTGAAGAATACAATTATAATATATGTAGACACCATGAAATAAACTCTCCAGTGCCTTATTCACCAATAGATACTACCAGAGTGGATTAATTCCTTCTTAACAAGTAAAAAGGTATTTTACAGTAATGTTTGTATATCTGTATATAGCAGTTGAGGGAATAATACAAGGTTACAGAAATTAAAGGTGGCCATATCCACCATACACCATTGGTCGCAGGAAACATAATTTGTTGCAGATGTTAAGAGCTGACTCATCAGATATACAGGTAGAAACAATAGAATTCTACCTCTATCTGATGAATCAGCAGTAAACCCTGGCTGATGTTTGGGCACCTTCAAAATCGCTTGATAAAAATTTTCAGACTTGTGCATTCGAAGAGCCGAACATTATCTAAGGCTTTTGCCGATATCAGTCAGCTCATCTTCCACCATATGCACACCAAACATCATACAGAACTTTGTTTTGCACAATAATATCTGTGTGTGTATGGCCACCTTAACTCTTAGAAACAAACTTGGTCTTGGACTGGTTCAATTGACCATTTGGAGCCAGGAATGAATTGTCTTCCCCAGTGACAAAGTCTATCCACTGGATCAAGTAGACAAGGTTTGAACTTCAGTGGACAGCAATGTTCCCTCTAAGCTGTGCGCTTATGCGTGCATACACACATTTTGTGTGTAAACACCAAATTTTGTATTTATTGGAATTAGAGGGAACATTGGTGGAGTGTTCAATCATGGATTGAACATTGGTGTAGCTGAGTATGACCAAGTGAATTGTTGTCAAATGCTGACAAATATGTTGATGTTGTTTTTAACAAGATGTAGATATAGCAATGATGTGCCTTTGGCATGAACATCATTTTACAGAATTTACATAAAATAAAAATGACAGAAGCAGTAGCTAGAGATCTTATAGTTATCCTTTAATACACACATTTCAGAGTACAACTCCCTGGTTTCAAAATATATTCTCACTGAGGATTTTTGCCTAAATATTTCAAAGAACAGTTAATCTTCTGGAATTGTTAATAATCTTAGTTTCAGAAATTAAAGGTGCAGAAAGCTTTATGATAATATTTCAGTCTAAAGGCAGAAATTGCTGTTTTAAGAAAGGATATTATAATATGAAGCGTATGGCCATCTTTTATTTGTGTCTATAAAGGATGTTTGCTGACATTTTTCTCAAACATTCTCCAGAAGGTTGGAGAAAAAGGTATGAAAGGCAGGGAAAATCTGAATGAAGTTGGGATTGGAGAAAAATAGTATAATAGTATAGTAAAAAATAGTATAATCACAATGTATAAATATGTAAGGGACAAAGACATTCACTGGCACACAAAGCAGCTCCAAACATTTTGGGGCCATGCCCCTTTGTCAAGCATATGGTATTATTGGTGCACATATACAGAATGCTTATTGTATGATAAGGGGACCATATAATAAGCTCTTTGCTGCCTTATCAGTCAGTGAATATTTTTATGAAGAGGCATCTCTTGAGAGTAGAAGAAAGAAGTTTTTACAAGTATAGGACCTGTTATCCAGAATGCTTGGGATCTAGATCATAGTTTCAATCACCATAAAATCTACTACAAAATCATTTAAACATTAAATAAACTGGTTTTGCTTCCAATAAGGATTAATTATATCTTAGATGGGATCAAGTACAAGTTACTGTTTTATTATTACAGCTATGGGACCTGTTATCCAGAATACTCAAGGCCTGGGTTTTTTTAGATATTGGATCTTTACGTCATTTGGATCTTCATGTCTTTAAGTCTACTAGAAAATCATATAAACATTAACTAAACCCAATAGGCTGGTTTTGCTTCCAATAAGGATTCGTTATATTTTATTTGGGATCAGGTACAATGTACTCTTTTATTATTAAAGAGGAAAAAGGAAATCGTGTTCTGCATTATTTGGATGAAATTAAGTCTATGGAAAATGGCCTTTCCATAATTTGGAGCTTTCTGCATAACTGGTTCTGGATAACGGATCTCATACTGTATAGAGAATAATGAAATTCATTTTTAAAATTTGAATTATTTTATAAAATAGATTCTATGGGCGATAGCCTTCCCGTAGAGTTTTCTACATAACAGGTTTCCGGATACGTATATAAGGTTCAAAAAAGGTTCTTACAGTGAAGTTGTGGCGTTCAACAGAACCATCTTATAGTTTCAAGAAAGAGTTGGAAGCCTTTGATAAGGTAAGACAATGCTAGACTGATAAAATGAAAACCCATAGTACAATATGTTGATCTGGCTCTGATTGCCTTTTAGGGTGAGACAGGACAGACAAGTTGAAAGACAACTTCAAACAGATATACTTTTATTCAAATATATATATATATATATATATATATATATATATATATATATATATATATATATAATCAAAAATGGTCAATAAACCGCACTTCCAGGACTTCCATAAGATGTGAAAAAAGCAAAAATTATTTTATTATCAACGTTTCGGCTCCCAACTTAAGCCGTCTTCAGGAGGTGAAAAATTACACACACAACACACATATTTAAATGCTAAAATGGCGCCAACCATGAGGTAATGACGTCATCACACACAAGTCACTTTGTACATACTTCAATAATTTTACATACAAATTCCTTGATTGACTTCACTATGTATTTTATAATTTTGTGTCCTTTTATCCCAGCCATTATGGGGCTATACATGTTGTTTTCACGATCACCAATGGCAACACAGTGGTGTGATGACGTCATTACCTCATGGTTGGCGCCATTTTAGCATTTAAATATGTGTGTTGTGTGTGTAATTTTTCACCTCCTGAAGACGGCTTAAGTTGGGAGCCGAAACGTTGATAATAAAATAATTTTTGCTTTTTTCACATCTTATGGAAGTCCTGGAAGTGCGGTTTATTGACCATTTTTGATTATCTATAATTTAACCAGCACCTAGGCAGTGACGACTACTTGGGAGTGCTCCAGATTGCGATTTCTGTATATATATATATATATATATATATATATATATATATATAAACATTCTACAACATGTAACTTTAATATTCATATAGATTTTCTTGGCAGTCAATTTTTACCAATTTGAACCTCATAATATTTATCATTATTTCCCTTTAATTCTTCCCTGACAAGTCTTTCAAACTGGCAGAAGTAAATCTTCCCCGCAATCTGCATTACCTGATAAATAAGATTCCCCATACTTTATTATCCTACAATGAAGAATATTGATATCATTCTGACACACAGTTTTTCATTTCGGAAGCATCAAGGTCACTCTAACTGCCTCTGACCAGTTTACAGATTGTTTTTTTTTCTGATCTCCTTCCCATATTAATCCATCTCACTCAACATAAACAGCATTTCAGCCTCAGCAGAGCACAGCCGGTAATTAATATTCCCGTGGCAAATTAAAAATATGGAACACTCGAATACAGAACGGTTACACATTAATGCAAAAAGATTTTCCTTTAAGGTGTAAAAAAAAAAATCACTGTGGTATTACTTAGCACTAATCGCTGTGCCGTGCTGGAATATATTAGAAATGATTTAACATGTTCTTGTTCTGATACAATATGGCAGATCATTGGATAGCAGGCCCGAGGCTTCCCTATTGCAGTTCGGCGGTTAATTCGGGCAAATGGGTATGATAAGCTCATTCTCATTCACTCAGTGAATCATTTTGCAAAGAGCACAACTGGGATTTGCAATATGCTGAAATTCCTTCTTTATTCCAAAATTGCATTTGAGGGAAGTAACTCAATTGAAAGCTTTCTAAAGATCAACTTGCGTGCCCTGGAGTTTCCACAGAAATATTATTATCTTAATGCTGGGGTATGCAGAATAATCTTTTGGATATCGAGTTATAGAAAACATTTGCGAAGGTGATCAGCATACTTTCTGTATTTACTTCTTATTAATGATTGTGAACTCTGAGGGGGTTATTTATTAAAGTCCGAATGGCAAAAACTCGAAAAATTTGAGCCTTTTTTACTCTAAAATCTGATTTTTTTGTGTCAAATCCAAAAAATTTGTATGATTCAATTTTTTTCACAATTTTTTCAAGTTTTTTCCTGCATAGGAAATTTTCTGGAAAATGTATTGACAAATAAGGGGAAAAATCTGTGCAGTTTTTTTCAGAAAATTACACAAAATTTTCAAATTTTGATAAATAACCCCCTAAGAGTCAGACTTTGGATTGTTTTGGTCTGTATCAAGGGGCACTGCTTGAAATACCCTAGACCTCCCTTGTTATTGGAACATAACTCTAACCTAATATCGACTCTTGTGTCCATAAAAATAACCATAATTAGATGTTAATAATGGCATGATTAACACCAATTGTAAATGTCTGGATGCATAAGTCATATATTTTGTGTAGGGCAGGATGCAAAGAGCAAAAAATGGGATCAATTCACCATGTTTTCTGCCCATTGTGCCCAGTGCTGAGTCAAGCTGGCTGGGTACCAGGCGCGGACTGGCAATCTGGGGTTCTGGAAAATGCCAGAGAGGCTGCTATAAGGTCCCATAGAAAGTCAGTATTTAGTGGGCTGGTGGGGGCTGTTTGGGCCTCTATGTGGGCTAATTGGGCCTCTGTGTACCTGAAATGCCAGGGCCTATTTTAATTCTCAGTCCGGACCTGCTGGGCACCCGGGGCAGACAGAAGTGGTATGTGTCTAGCATCTCCCACTCTTGCACCCTAGGCACCTGCCTCCTCTGCCCACCCCTAGTTCAGCCCCTGTTTGCTCCCTGCAAATAGATGTCCTGCAGGTCTCTGCGCACCAAAATGAAATGCAGAGACCTCCAATGAATAAAGGGATTTCTGCTTTCAGCATCTCTGTAATAATCAGGGGCAGGCAGGGAATTGTACACAGGTACCCCCCTCAGGCCCGGATTTGTGGAAAGGTCACACTGCCTAGGGCAGCAGGATTTAAAGGAGGCGGCATTCTTCCCAACCACACCCACATTAGTTAAAAAACTCTGGTGATACGCAGGAGATACAATAATTTTCTAAGTTTCCCGTGCGCCAATACCCATTGCTCCGGTCCCGACTCTGAAAATTTGCATGACAAAGAGGAGGGGACAGGGGGCCTAGGGGCTCCCGCTATGTACATCTGGCCCTGACCCCCCTTCCATCTACTTCCCATCCCCAAGTTGAAGACAAGAAGGGGTAGTTTTCCAATACATGTGCAAGTGCCGTGTGCTCCAAAACGGACACAATGTAGAGCACATAATGATGGAATCCATTAAGGTACTTGCTCTACTGCAATTCTACATCTTTCTGCCTCTTCGCACAGCTGCAACTATTTCCACAGAGAAACCCTGGGGTTACTGCCACACTGGTAGCTCTGGGGAATCCCATAGTGGGATATGTAAATCAGCACACCAGACTTGTACCCAGTGAATTAAATGCAAATGCCATTTTGAACGCACGCGTCAAAAGTGATGCAACTTGCGCCCTATTAGCGCTTGTTTTAACATATCAGTGTAATCGCCATGGAGGCAACTTAGTACACAACCACAATTAAGATGGACTTATGGGAAAACACATTGCAATATGGGTTAATACTTGAGATTTGCATCCAGATTGCACTTTGCACAATTTACTATTTGTGTTCATAAATGACCCCTAATGGCAGTGTCCAAAGAGAAGGATAATTAAATTGCTAAAGCTAATTTTGCAAGGTTCTTCCTTTTAACATGGAAGCGGAAGAAAAGGTCAACCCTCACTCATTCCCTTTTCCCCTTAGGCCTTTATTTAGGGGAGGCTAATAAACCTCACTAAACACCACATCTGACTTGGTGCTTAGAAGGTCTCTTCTGATTATAAAAAAAAAATGTTACAGCTTGGAAGAAAAATCCCAACCTGATGCTCTTGCCTCTTATTATCCAGAGAGAGCCATTAAAAATATAAAACAAACTGCAAGTAAAATAGAAATCCCTCACTATAGATCCCAATCTGACAACGTCTTGTGACAATTGAGGAAGATAAGTAAGAGAAACATATCAGGACACAGAGTAATGAAGACCTTCTACTCCTTTACTGAGCTCCCTTAATAGCTACAGGTGACTTCACTGTATCATTGCTGTGTGACATTATATTATATTATTCATTCTGTTAATTTAACTATATTTCTTTCTGGGATTTATGTCATAGAAGGTTCTGTTATTAGCCTCAGTGTCTGTTTAAGAAAGAAAATGATCCCCTTATGAGACATAAGTTCTCATAACAGTCATTTTTTCGGCACAGTTGTATAATTGCTGCAGTTTAAAAAAAATAATTCATGCCATATGGTGCAAATCTAAGGAGCAGGTGTTACAGACCCTCATGTACAAATGCAGGCGCTCGGAACGGCGTTGCCTCTATCTGTCATTGGGGCAAACTGTACTCATGTTGTGTAGCGTCTAGAATTAATTTCTGCAATACAAAAAGAAAAGAAATGACTAAAATGATTATGAAATACAACTATTTATAAAACCGAGTAATACAAAATAATAAAGGTAAATTGAATAATACATACAGTAGATGTATGGATAATTACTGGAAAAGAAAAGAATATATTCTTGGTGGGGCGTTAATTGGCATTGAATTCAATGATACTTGTTTATCACACTAGACTTTGTTACAAACGTTACTGAATGAGCACCTTGTATCCAGAAAACCCCAGGTCCCAAGCATTCTGGATAACAGGTGCCATACCTTTATCAATATGATGATGTTGTTCCTCCCTTTCATGCTAGAATAGATTCTAGTCGTCTGGGAAGGCTTTCTGCTTGATGTTGCAACATTGTTTGTGGGATTTGCTTCCACTAATACGTAAGAGATTGGGCACTCATTTTGGGGCTCACAGTCATTGTCCCCATCTATGTTTGCTTTGGTTGAGAGCAGGGATCTATGCAGGTCAGCCAAGTTCTTCCACTAGCAGTGTCGGACTTGGATGCCAGGGGCCCAACAGAAAACCTTAGACTGTGTGCCCACTTTCCAAACCATTATTGCTCCTCACTCAACCACTTTATTCTCCTAGTCTTTTAAATCTACTTAGTATATTCTATTCTTTCATAATTGAGCCTCTTTTTTCCTATAAAGAAATAGGGAATGACCATGAAATAGGACAAATGGTTAGAAGCAAGAATCCCACTGACTCTTGGGCCCACTGGGAGTTTTCCTGGTATGGTGGGCCAGTCCAACACTGTCCACTAGGACCTCTGCAAACCAATTTTGAACTTCACTATGTGCATCGGGTTATTATCCTGCTGTAACAGGAGTCAACCTTTTCCATACAGTAGGAAGCATTTTCATTGTATTGTATGATGTAGATTCAGCAATGATGGTTGTGGCTTAAAGGAGAACTAAACCCTAAAAATTAATGTAGTGACACTCACATGCTCAGTGGGCTCTGAGCAGCTGTTGAGAAGCTAAGCTTAGGGGTCGTCACTAATTATCCAGCAGAAAATGAGGTTAGTCTGTAATATAAGCTGATGCTAAAGGTTTGCTGATTATTAAATTCTGATGCTAATTGCACTGGTTTCTGTGCTGCCATGTAGTAATTATCTGTATTAATTACTAATCAGCCTTATATTGTGAAATTTCTATTCTATGTGTAATTTATATTGTGAGTGGGTCCCTAAGCTCAGTAAGTGACAGCAGCACAGAGCATGTGCAGTGAATCAGCAGAAAAGAAGATGGGGAGCTACTGGGGCATCTTTGGAAAAACAGATCTTTACTGATAAAGGGCTGTGGTTGCCTTGGGCTGGCACAGAAGCACAAAACTTCATGTACAACATTTCTAGCTACTTCTTTAGTTAAGCTTTAGTTCTCCTTTCACATTAACATTTCACATTAAGTATGTTATAGAATGGCTTAGTCTAAGCAACCAGCTTTCAAATCACTGGTCCCATCTAAAAAACAAACACTCTGTAAGGCTGCAAATGTATTGCAACTTTTTAGTACTTAGCTTTCTATTCAGCAGCTTTCCTATTCTTATTCCAGACCCTCATTCAAATCAATGCATGGTTGCTGGGATAATTTGGATCATAGCAAGCAGATTGCTGAGATTGCAAACTGGAGAGCTGCTGAATAAAAAGCTAAATAACTCCAAAACCACAAATTAAAAATGAAAACTAGTTGCAAATTGACTCAGAATATCATTATCTATATCATACTAAAAGTAAACTCAAAGGTGAACAACCCCTTTAAATGGCCAGTTCCTCTTATAAGAAGGGGTGTCCACATACTCTTGGCCATACAGTATAGTTGTACTCTAAGAAAGTTCGTTTGACATGAAAAGCGTGTAATTGTCTCAGTCAATAAATATCATGAGGTTTTTTTTGCAACAGCCTTTTCCATACTCTGAAAATAAATTAACGACTGTCATAATCGATTAACCCTGTTTGTGAGATGTTAGGATAACATTTATGAGATTTACTGAAATGGTTCACGAGTTTTCATAAACTTGCATGAAATCGAATAGAAATTAAAAATAAAAAAATAAATAGCAACCTCCTACAGACTATTATTTTAAGTAACACTAATGTTTGTATATTGTCTAGAATGTATTAAATCAACAGCAGAACAAAGGAAGGGCAATTAATACCAATTTCACCCAGTGACTTTTCTAGCAATGCATTAAACCATTATGTTAACAGCAGTTTGTCATAATCAGTAACAACCCACTGCCTGGGAGAGTTTATTGCAGAGAGAGGGAGTAGATATTGTGGATATTATTTATTAAAGATAGCATTATGGCATGTACCTTGATACAGGCTCACGTAACCCTGTTACATTATTTAGGGTTCTTCATGTAAGTTTGCATAATATAGCTCAAAGTAATCCCAAAGCACACCAGACTGCTCAATGTAATTCAGACTTTATAGGGGTCATTTACATTTTGGGGGTTACTTATTACAGTCCAAATGGTAAAAACTTTCACTAGAAAGCTCAAATTTTTCATTATTTATTATACCCAGATGCTGAAAAAATCAGAAAAATCAGAAAATACGCCATCTAAGACCTGTCGAGAGGCACCTATCTCAAATTGAAGTTATCGTGGTCGTTGGGGGGTTTTGCCAGAAGATCCACCTTTTTTGGGGTTTCGGACAAAAACTGAGCAATTTGGGCAAAAAAGACAGAAAAATTTGAGCTATTCGGGAAAAAGCCTGAAAAGTTAGTGCATTGAATCAAGCATTTTTAATTAATAAATAAGCTTAAATAGGACATGGGAATGTGGTTTTGTTATGAATATGAGATAAATGTTATGAATATGAAATAAATTCAAATTTTAGTAAATAACCCACTTACAGAAAGCAGTGGAAAAACTGCAAAAAGAGACCTTTTTTTACACTTTGCATACTGACTTCTGGTGATTGAAAAGTTTTTTTTAATGAGAGGGCTAGGAGGGGGGCACATAAACACATCCCTTAACTTGCACATCATTCAGACCTATGCAGGTGGTACAGACAGGGCTGGCCTGGATTCCTTATTCTGGTGTTAGGACCAGAGTACAGCATTTCCCCTGGAGTCAGTGCTTGTTAGATGAGCCGAATAGAAAATATGCTTTAGGAATGCTACCACCAGTGCTCCCTAAAGAGTTGGGAGGGGGTTTATGTTCTTCCCCCTACCCACCTATCATAAAAAACAGCCCTGTTTTAAATGGCAGGGCATAAGGGGTAGGAAACGTTGCACCCATTTTATGCACTTTACACCCTGCACTGCACATCTAAATAACCCCTTAGGCCTCCTGAATTCTTTTTTTTTATTAAAAGGGAATGTACAGTATATCCCTCTTTATGACAAGAGCTCACTCAGTTGGGCTTTTGTAGAAGAGCTATATAAACACTATAGGGCTCATTCCCTTACCTTGACGCAGTGAGCAAAGTACAATTTGGACTCAATTGCCATGTTTTTTATTCATAAAATGCACTGTTTTTTTCACAGAACTGTTGTATCATTGCTCATGCAATGCAGGCATTGAATCAGGTGCAATTACTGTCTGGTAGGGTTGCCACCTGTTCGGTTTTGACCTGAAAAGTTTGGTTTTTCTAAGGCCTGTTCGAGTCTCAACTTTCTGTTCGATTTTCCGCCTTGTGAAACCTGAACATGAATCTGGCCAAATAAAAAAACAATTAAATACCAAGATACTCACCTTGGCATGGCTTAGTGCAGTTACCGTATATACTCAAGTATAAGCCGAGTTTTTCAGCATCCAAAATGTGCTGAAAAGTCTACCTCGGCTTATACTCGGGTCAGCGGGCAGTAGCTGAGATTGCAGTCCCTTTTAATCATTCCTATACCACAGTTCACTTGGGGAGAGACTGCAATATCCCACAATGCCCTCTGTTGGTTATATGAAAGAATAACAGTGCGCTCTCTGTTGGTTATATGAAAGAATAACAGTGACTGCAATATCACACAGCGCCATCTGTTGGTTATATGAAAGAATAACAGTGACTGCAATATCACACAGCGCCCTCTGTTGGTTATATGAAGGATTAACAGTGATGGCAATATCACACAGCACCCTCTGCACATGGTAGTGGGACAGTGGGACAATGCACACAGTAATCCGTTTGGCAATTCTCTGTCACCATCAACTTTGCAAAGAAGTCCGGTTGATCACTGGGGGGGTCGCTTTGGCAAAATGTGCGCTGCTGGGAGACAGGGCTGTAGTTGTGTCTAGGCTTATACTAGAGTCAATAAGTTTTCCCAGTTTTCGTAGGTAAAATTAGGTACCTCGGCTTATACTTGGGTCAGCTTATACTCGAGTATATACGGTAATTTCTTGTTATTAAAGAAACAGAAATAAGCAAATCAATCAAAAATAAGAAATAGTTTTTCTAAATGAGCATTGCTGTATTTCAGAGCTTTCTGGATAACTGATTTCTGTATAATAGATCCCATTCCTGTAGTTAAAGGATTGAGGGTTTCCAGCCCTGTGGGATTCAATTGGACATCTCAGTTTGTCAAAGGGCTGTCCATTCAAAACTTTCTGTCCCTTTTAAAATATTGTGAAAACTGGACAGAAATCCATCCATTTGCATATAAGTGATGTAATAACCCTGACCCAGCATCATAACTTCACAACATCATTGTGCCTGCCTCTGATGTCATCATGTCCACCCCAAGATCACTGCTCCACCCCCAATGCTGTCTGCCCTGCCCCCGTTGTTCAGGTTTAGCCACTGGCAAAGGTAGCAACCCTAGTGTCTGGGGCAAATGCATCAGATTTGTAGAAAGAGATGCAACGTTGTGTGCATGTTGCTGTAAAAAGGAAAATGTAAAATGGTTGTGCCAAATCCCTGGCATTCCAGTGATGCTTATGTCAGATTCTTTAGGCACAACACATTTGGGTCACAAGTTCTTCTTCTGCTCTCCCTGCCCATGACCTTGCACTGCCAGGTCTATCCTTGCACCTGCCTCTGCCCCACCCCTTTTATGATGTCACTGCGGGCATGGGTCTATAAATAAAGGGTCTAAACCCACACACTACTAACAGGGACCAGTTCCCCACCTCTTTTAGGCTAATATTGTATTGTGACCCTTTTTTTGGAAGTGATGGATTCTGGGACTTGAAGTGCTTTTGTTTCCCATAGTGGGTGGTGAAAAGATTATTTTGGAAAGCAGAAGAACTTCTACTCCTAGAATTCCCTGCAGACTTTTGTTTTAGGCTGCTAATTTTTATTACAATCTTTTATTAACCCAGATGCATCATAGGCTACTTACTAAAATGAAAGAGTGCAGTGTTAGTGTTAGTTATTAAAATTTGCAGGAGCTGCCATTGTTTGAATCCAAACAGGTTTGGATTTGCAAATATTGTAACTTTTTCTTATTTTAGTGTTATGTGTGTTATGTGAGTAATAAAGGATACAGTCGTGTGAAATGGTAGGTGAGAAGGTGCCAGACTATTATTTTCATAAGTGTAAAAGAAAAGCCTAATTAACCTAGTAGTGTAAGGCTAAGCCAGCTCCATTGTCTCATTTAAACAGACATAGTTAGATGTGAGCTTCTCTACTTCCCTGAACCTCTCTGTTGTTTCATTACACTGAATGATGTTTCGTAATTATCCGCTTAACATCACATATGATAATCCTGCTCCAGTGCGTGTAGAGGGCAAGAGAGCGATACAAAAGCAGCTGGTATTTAAACAATGGATGTGTAATGGGAACCTGCCTGTTTGCCTTTACTATGAACCCGTCTATAGATCTCAGCTTGAAACCCACTGTGCCTACTAGCTGAAGCTACATCTCCTCATTTGTTACCAGGATCCAGCTCCTTATGAAGCTAGTAATTATTCAAATGGCTCTGATGTTCTTTGAAATCTATAGGGGAAAATGTGTTCATCGGCAGCCAAGGACTCCCTCTAGTGAGCCCAGAAACAAATGCAAGATCTCGTTCTGAAATGATATACAGTTTTACTGAATGTAAAATAAGAGGAGAAAAGGGACCAAAAAAAGGCATTAGAGAGTGTAAGTTTAGCACCGCAACTGTGTATTACCACGAAAACATTTTCAGTTAAAGGCGATGTAAACCCTTAAATTAAAACATTGCCTTTTGAAAGTGAAGGTACCTCTAACTAACTTTCCAATATACATCCATTTAAAAAAGTTTGTGCTTTAAAAGGTATTTGTCAATGTAACTGTAACTGAAAGCCGACATTTTCTGCCTCTTTGAAACAATGTATCTTACATCAGCCTTGTATGTTTCTTTGCAGGTGTGTTAATCAGCTGGCTTTTGTTACATTGTTTCCAAAGTCTGATCTGCCAAGACAGAGAACAGAAAATGGCACACAGACGCTGCTAAATATCAGTTATACCTACTGATAACTTTAAAACCATTGTAAATGTGTAATGAATGTATATGGGAAAGTTGATCAGATTAAATTTTCTTCCATTAGGTAACATTTTATTTTGGGGTTTATATCCCCTTTAAGTAAACAAGACATCTGTAAGAACTGAAATAGAGAAGGATATTACACAATCTCTTCTACCAGCAAGAATATGCCATCAAAAAGCCATTCCTGCACAATATATAAAAAAATATAAGCGCTTATGAGTTCCATGACCTTTATTTACTGTATATGTTCATGCACTTGATTCTAATATCACCTATATTCCAGTGCTACGTAATATGTTGGTGCTATATAAATACATATTAATAATAATATTCCATCAAGGGGTACATTATTTATTAAAATATGCTCATTGTGAGTCACGTGACATAAAATACACTAAGCACTGTTTAGAACTGATAACATTACTAAGCACAGTCTATAAGGATATTGTTAGTCCCATAAACTCAATTTTATCCAAATAATCAAAATTGTTAAAAAAAAATTTTCAATTAAACAGTACTTTGTTCTTGATTCAAACTAAGATATAATTAAGATATAATTGATCCTTATTGTAAGCAAAACCAGCCTATTTGGTATATTTAATGTTTGCATGATTTTCTAGTAGACTTAAGGTAAGAAGACTCAAATTACGAAAAGATCTGTTATTTAGAAAACCCCAGGTCCCAACCATTCTGGATATCAGATCCCATATCTGTATATAATGATAGAATCGAGAGAAAACAAATTCTTTCTTGCAATTTGACTCAGGTATTTTATTATGGCCTTCCATGTCACTCTATGTCAATAGATTAGTATCTCACCTATAAATATTGTGAGCCACTTTGCCCGAGTTCCTCATTTAATGTCAGTGTTTTATTTCTATGTCTGTATGTATACTTCCTTATGGGAACTATAAAATCCCAACAACAGCTGAAGAACTCAGGTTGGAGATGTCCCCCCCCCCTCATATATTGGGTCCTGATTTGTATTGTCAGTGGCCCCTCTTCTTTACCTCTGTATAGACAATAATACAGTAAATCTGGCCAAAAAAAAGTGTGTGTCTAATGGAATTAGTGTTTTCTGTTTCATAATATGTGGCAATTGAGAGGGAACGGACCAATAGGGAATTCTACATGTAGGTTTTAATTACACTGGACATATCACTGTATGAATTATCGTTTTCAAAATTCCTTCTGCTTTTTAAGATGGTTCAGCTTTTCCCAGAGCCGGGCTGATAGCAGTCGCATCACATTACTCTCTGCTGAGTATGATGGACAACAGCTAATTACCAAACGTGTAAACTGGATGGGGCAGTCTCCATGCAGAGCGAGTACATGACAAGGGATTCATGGAGGGGATTTACACAGGGGGGTCGGATGCCTTTATAATAGAGAAGGTCACATTTAGTTGTGATTATTAGATAAAGCTTCAGTGACTGATCCAGATAATATTATAATTATAAGGCAAGTTCACCTTTAATTTAGTTTGTTATAGTTGAACCTCCACATAGCAACTTTTCAGCTGGTCTTTATTTATTTATTTTTACTTTCCTTTTGTGTCCAACTTCCAACTGAAAATGCTATGTGGATGTTGGGGTGTCAGACTGACTGTGTGGAGCATCAGTTAATAGAAATAGTGGAGCATCTGTTTGAATAATAATTATTTTTAACAATGAATGTTTTTGTTAGGCATCCAACTACTCATCTTTTATTCTGATAGCTGACTATTGAGGTTATGTAATAAAAGTCACTAAGTTTGCCCAGTACCAGTAACCAATAGCAACCTATAAAGTTTTCTCATTGGTTGCTATGGGTTACTGCCCCTGGGCAAACTTAGTGCCTTTTATTACATAACACCATTTGAGTTCAAGAAGCCATTGTCCTTCTCCTTTAAGGTATAATTAGCAGGTTAACTTCTTGGGTAGGTTTGGATATTTGCATTTCTGCCTGGCTCCATTTCAACAGAAACTGAACTGGATTTTTTTTGTGAAATTTTTTTTTTGAGAATTATTCTGCATCCTTCCCCATTTTAAGTTATGTTTTGTAGCCTAAGATACAGAATAGTAACTTGTATAATTACAGGGTAATACTGTATGATCTAACAGTTCATCTTTGTCATGTCCTTAGCTTACCAGAATCTAAAAGTTTTGCAGTCCCCAAGGTTGTTATAGGAATTATATAACTGGGCTGGTGGGACACCACATAAAAACCCTTTGGGCCTGCCATTGTGGGCTCCACCAAACCACATTCACAGTCTTCTAAGACCCTGCACTGCCCCCCTGATCTCCTGGCCTTGATCGCAGCCACAACTAGAGAACAGGGGCCTGGAGGGGGTTGCAGCTGGGGCAGGGGGCTCAAAGTGGGTTGCAGCTGAGGCGGGGGCCCAGAGGTGTTGTGGGCCTTGGACCCTCCAGTCTGACACTGAATACAGATCATGGAGCAGACTAGTACAGTAAGGTGTAAGTACACTTTTGAAAAACCTATATAATTCAATGTACCTTCTATATACTTTTGTTTTTCTCGCATTTACACTAAAACTCATAGAAGGAGTTGTTTTCATCTTGGTTTGTGGCACTGTAAATACACACAGAACTTTCATTGGTGATCTATTGACATAAGAGTACTTGACATCAAACTGGTCCTTCAGCCAAATTACTTTTGAGTTCATCTGAGAAGCTTAAGATGACAGCAGATGCTGGACATATGGGAAAAGTTATGCACTTGTTCTCTTTTATCCAATGTTCAATATGCGCATAAAACTTGTGCCATAGGCTCACTTGTTTAAAGTGGCTGATCATAATCATTAAGTTGCGTTAACCCAGTCTTTTCTAATCAATATCTTAGTCTTAATACAGAATTAGCAGGATAATATAATGATTCACCTGAAAATATTTAACATATAATGTCACTTCCGCAAGTTCCTTGTGAGGGTCCCATAGACCCCTTCTGAATATAAGCATCATTAAAATCTTTTTTTGGGTCCCTCATCCAAATAAAATCTTGGAGAAGATGAACCATTGTGCAAATAAATATTATACCAGACTTGTACCTATAAGGTCCCCCAGGAGTGGCTGGGTCTTCAGTCTCTACATACTGGACTGAGCATGCAAATGCTATCTAGTAAGTCAAAGGCCCTTAAGGCTGATCAAGAGGAATTCATTTTTTAGAGAGTAGAGGTCAGAAACATTACTAGGTTCGTAACTGTGTAACACCTGCTTTTTTTCTTCTACTGTTGTATTAACTCAAGTTATTTAATGCAATTGCCTGGATCCTTAAAGAAACAGGGAAATACTAATACTATACTGTTCTTAAAGGTCATCTCACTCAAAAGTACTTTCTGCCTATTATATTACTATAAACCTTTCCACTAAGGTCTCTCCATTCCCACTTTAATCCATAGAAACTTCACGGAAGTAAGCTATTTATGTAATGCTGCAGTGGGTAAATAAAGTCTGATTTGTGTTTATTTACTTTGCTTATGGCCTCCACATTGATAAATTGCTCAGCTAAATTATCTTACAGCACTAATGTAATGAGCCAAACGCTTATAATTTTTCCTATGTTGTAAATATCCAGTAGATCTGTCAGGATTAGGGCCCCTGTGGGAGACAACACTCCCATAAAATAAGAGCAGACTGTGAGACAGCAGCTGTCATCATCGTTGGGAGATGCATTTCATAACACTTTAGGGCCATCATTTTCTTGTGTAGTCATGGGCAAATCACAGGAAAACAGAATCCCAAAACTGGGACTATGAGATTGCTAAGATTTATATAAACAATTTTATAGCTTTTTTATAGAAGTGAAACCACATTGGCATGAAATACGCTAATAATTACATACATGCCCAACATCAGAGGCAGCACTAAGCTATGTGCACTGTAATGGAACTCCTTTTGATGTCACAATGGTGGTGTCTCAACAATCAGTTATAGGCCTTGATATAGCTCTACAATTAGAATTTCATACATAAGAATTTAAATTGTTTTTGTACCCAAGAATACAATCTTTATCCTTAAATTTCATTGTGTGCATGTCCTTCAGACTATAATACACTGTATAATAACTTGTTCTCCATTACTGCGAGCAGAAACCCAACAGAAAGTTGTTCCAGACTAGAGAATACTGACTGCATACAAAACTTTATTAAATATGTTAATGCTCACAATCTGCCTGCAGATATAACAGTAAAATATGTTTTAATCAGCAGAGTTGGACTGGGTCAGAGGAATTCCAGGAAGAAACCTGGTGGACCCCAGGCCCGCTCCCTGGTGGAGTTTGGGCGCTGCACCCCTGGAGAAAATGACTTTGAATGTAATGTGATGTGTCATAGTGTCACATGAAGTGACATGGGATCAGGGGATATGAGTCGTTGGTTGGTAGGCTAGCTGACTTAGCAATTAGGGTGGGGCCCCTGAGGTGGCAGCTTCAGAGGGGACAGGACACCCCAGCCCGGCACTGTTAATCAGTGATGTTATATGACAACAATAAGAATTATTGCATTGTTGCAGTTGCACATAAATGGACTTAGTGTTCAAATTGACAGCATTCATTATAGGTACACCCTTTGCACTTCCCTATAGTTCTGCTCATTTTATAGGTGTGTTCAGCTTGCCACCTGTTTCAAATCACACACAATAACGCCTATTAACTAAAAAAAAAAAAACAGTGCTACCACCACCTTTATGATGGAGGTAAATCCAGGGTTTTGTGGCCTTACAGAACATTTGTTTTTTAGATGGGGTCAGTGACCCCCATTTGAAAGCTGGAAACAATCAGAAGGCAAATAATTCAAAAACTAGAAATATAAAATAGAAATATTGAGAGCCAGCTGAAAAGTTGCATAGAATTATCCATTTCCAAAACATATGAGGTGAACTAACTCTCTACAGTATGTACCAGAAATGATAAAAACTATGACATCTTCAGCACAATTTTGGATAAGTGCAGTTGCCTACATTATTTTTTACTGGAGGAAAAAAAACCTATTATATTGACATTTGCATTTCTAGGCCCCTAACACAGCTCCTTCTATGTCCACCTGCCATACATTAACTGAGAGCATATAAAAGCCTAGACAATTAGATGAATATATACAATTCTAGCTGTACGTGTGTTACAATCTGTTTCCCCTTATAATATGTTTGGAAAAAAATAGCAGGAAGTTCGATTACAATTGTGAATCATCGCATTTTGTCTGAACTAATTTATTCCGGCAGATTGATTGAGTCTAATACAAAGAGTTCAGACCAAATCGTTTTGCAGAGAAACACTGTTCGGAGGACATCTTAGCTGTCATTATTAAACGAATATTTAGTGTTGACAGATTAATGACTGGTGGATTAAATTGCTCAGTCTTCTTGTTGGATGGATATTTAATATTCAATTGTATTGCCATTTGTATAAGGCAGCTAAAGCCCTGAGTATTCCTGCCTGGCTACTGTACTTTCATTTTTAAACTTACTACAAAATACAAAGGGGCAAATTTACTAGGGCGAAGGGGCCGTCCTTAGCGAAAATTCGCCAGGAATACTATCCGCAGGGACATCGCCAATTTACAGGCGTAGAGGACAATTCGCTTGCCTAGCGAAAGAGTACATCGCTAATGAAGTTTCGTGCCATTTCGCCAGGTGAATTTTCACTTTCACGAATGATTGTTACTCCACAAATTCACTACAAGTACAAACTTTCCATTATGTTACCCCTTTCGCCCGGGTTATACCTGGTGAACTGATAAGATAAGCTACATCGTCCTCAATCTTTTGTCAGTGACATCATATCCTGTATGCCGAAAATTCATAAAAAAACTGGCGTTTTTTTAATTTTTTATAGTGGGATTATGTTTAAAAGTTGACCTTGTTAAATATTTTTTTTAACCATTTGAAGGTCATGCCACATTTGTTTTAGGGTGGGCTCATGTCTAAGACAATAGAGGATGTCTATTGTCTTTGTTTTGCTTCCTTGGACATTTTTAATAATAAATGGCCACTTCCAGCAATTTCCAGCAACAACACTGTACCCACCCTATTTAAATTGACCTGTACTAACAAAGTTTTGCTAGGCAAAAATGAATGTTATCGAAAGTTCGCTATGAAATGCTCGCACTGACGAAGTTTCGATGGCGCCAGCATTCGTCTGCTGAGACGTAACTTCGCATTTTGATGAATTATCGAATGCACTGCGAATTAATGTCTGGTGAAGTGGTGCGAAGTGTGGTGGAGCCTTCCGAGGTGAAAATTCACCCTTCCAATGAAATACCCCTTAAGATTTTAACATACTGTATGATTATTTATTTTTGTTTTCTTTCCCCTAGTTTCTGTAATGGTGTATTGTCACCAAACAATCAGATATTTTCCCAGTGTGGTCACCCAAGTCCTGGGCCATGTACAGTGGGGAGCATGAACAAAATATCAGGGATATTAGGAGATGTGTTGATGTAAAGACATATTCCATTCATCATTTACTTCAAATGTGTAGGGAGGCTGTGAATTCCTGTCTCTCCCACTGTGTTGTTTATGAGCAGGGAGGGGGAGGAGACCATTGGGAGATGACAGGAAGGGCTGCACAGGAAGTGCTGGGAGAGAAGGAATGAGAGTGAGAGAAGGTTGTTGCTATAAGATCCCAGATATTACTGTGTGTGAAAAGTCAGTGGGGGAACCCCAGTGGCAGAAAAGTGCACTCAGTTTAGGGTGCGGAAGGAAAGGGGGTTCTTGTCAGGGCTCTGAAGAACAAAGCGTGCTCTTTTCAGGGCACGGAAAGCCAGAGGGAGTCCTTCTCAGGACTCTGAAGAAACTGCCACATAAGTGGGGATCCCCGCCAGCAGCTCAGAGACCAAACTATCTGCAATATTATATAAAGTTGCTCCAGGCTGGCACACTGTATATATATGCAAGTTATTTAAAGGCACAGTGTCCTGCAAATAAATATATCAACCTTTCCTCTGTGTGTAAATAAAAGAGAAATTCAAAAGAAGGTCTCACAGCCCATTCTGTCCCGACAATGGTTCCTGACACGCTAGCATATGTTGTACCTGCCAGCGGAGACACAGGACTCCAGTAGCGCCTGTAGGCACACAAATATGTATGTGTATGAGTTTGTGTGCATTTCGCCATTAATTTAGCTGACCGATGTGTAATGTTGTTCCATCCATTCCTGTGATGTGAAATGTTCATTTTTTTTGTAAAGGTGAATTTTTATTGTTTTATAACACATAAAACATACAACAAAATATATGCCGTAGATGCAGTTGAGTTATTAATACAGAGCTTGGAATAAAAGATGTACATACAGAATCGTTCAGTAATTTGATAGATACACTCGAGACCTAAAACACAAACATATAGTAAGTCATATAGTAAGATGTGAATGTTACCTCTGAAATTCCTATCATCAACATACCAGACAGTAATACCACGTTCTAGATAGAATTAAGGTTTCTGCCTTTTACAGCATAAGAAACGTTTCCTTTCATGTTCGGGAGCCCTGACCCCCAAGCCACGCTTCCCACCATGGACTCCATATTTTCTCAAATCTTTTCAGTGAACCTCTAGCTAGTAAGGTGAGCTTAATGAGTGGCAGATTCTGATTCACCAGCGCTATCCAGTTTTGCACTGTGGGCGGTTGGGGACCCATCCATGCCATTGCAATTATTTTCTTAGCATAGTACAACAGTGTTCGGTATCTAACTCTGGCATGGTTAGTGTATATGATTTTATCTATGACTCCTAATATGCACACCTGTGGGGTCAGCAGCCTAGGGAAATCTAATTTATCTGCTAAGACATCCATGACTTCAGTCCAAAACGTGGAGACTGGTGGACACGACCAAGCCATGTGTAGGAAGTTTGCTCCTTCAGCCCCACACCTATGACATCTTGCAGTTTGGTTATTTCCCATGGCTTTTAATCGCACAGGGGTGATATAGAATTGATGAACAGGGATGTAGCGAACGTCGGAAAAAATGTTCGCGAACATATTCGCGAACTTGCGTCAAAAATGCGAACGGTTCGCGAACGTCGCGAACCCCATAGACTTCAATGGGAAGGCGAATTTTAAAAGCTAGAAAAGACATTTCTGGCCAGAAAAATGATTTTAAAGTTGTTTAAAGGGTGCAACGACCTGGACAGTGGCATGCCAGTGGGGGATCAAGGGCAAAAATGTATCTGAAAAATACATTGTTGACACAGCGCTGCGTTTTGTGCTGTAAAGGGCAGAAATCACACTACGTCACAGTCAGGTGATGTTTCTGGACACGGAATGTGAAAAAGCTCACACAGCTAGGTGGCACTTGGTTAAAGACTGGGCAAACAATGACTGCAAGGGCAACGTATACAGTAGTGGATACGGAATATATTATTGCTGCTGTAAAAGCATCACTCAGGTGATGTTTACGGACACGGAATTATTATTGTTATTTAGACAGAATGTGAAAAAGCTCACACAGCTAGGTGGCACTTGCATACCTCCCAACTGTCCCTCTTTTGACCACTCAACCCCCTGTCCCTCTTTTGTACTGGAAAGTCCCTCTTTTCTCTGCACTGAACAGCCAGAAAAAAAACAGTTTCTAACTTAATTAGCTTTTGGCAGAGAGCTCAGAACAGCTAACAGGTGCAAATAAGATACTTTGTAACAATTTTGACTCTGGTTGGTGCTGGTAGTGGTGAACTACTAGGAGGAGCAGCACACCAGTCCAACTCCCCAACACAGCTAGACTAATAGCACTGGGCTCTTACAGTAGCAAAGTAAAAAAAACAAAAAAGAAAATAAAAGCAGTCCTTACAAGGACTATTGGGTTACAGGCAGCAGTCAGCAGATGAGAGATCAGCAGCAGGACAGCTGCCCACAGCAGCTACATACAGAGCACTGCAGTAGAAGGTAGATTACTAGCCAGCAAAGCTACCTAACCTAAAATGTCCCTCAAATCCCTGCAGAGTTCTGTCCCTACAATACAGAGCAGTATCAAGTAGATTACTTATCAACTGTCCCTCAAATCACTAACAGCTCTCTCCCTACACTAGCTCTTCCAAGCACACACAGGCAGAATGAAAAAACGCTGCAGAGCTTCAGTTTATATATGGAAGGGGAGTGGTCCAGGGGGTGTGGGGGTGGTCCAAGAGGGAGAGCTTCCTGATTGGCTGCCATGTATCTGCTGGTCTGGGGGAGAAATGGCAAAAAAAAGCGCCAGCTAAGGCGAACCCAAATTGGCGAACGTCGCGCGACGTTCGCGAACATTCGGCGAATGCGAACAGTCGATGTTCGCGCGAACAAGTTCGCAGGCGAACAGTCCGCGACATCCCTATTGATGAAGCCATTTAAAGTGAACCAGTTTGTCGCGTATAGAGTAAAGATGACTATAACCTTTGTCTGTAGCTTCCTCCCACTCCTCATCTTTGAGGTCTGGGATGTCAGCTAGCCATTTTTGATATGCTGCCTTAAAGGGGGGGCATGTTTGTAACAAGGTCTTATATAAAGTGGATGTAAGTTTGGTTATGGTAGGAGACCATAACACAGTTTCAAATTGTGGTTGTGAGGTATGTATTTCAGGTCTTCCAAATTGTGCTAGAAAAACAGTTGTGTCTAGGCTTATACACGAGTCAATAAGTTTTCCCAGTTTTTGTAGGTAAAATTAGGTACCTCGGCTTATACACGGTTCGGCTTATACACGAGTATATACGGTATATAATTTATGTGAAAGTATGGAGGGGGTGTGTGTGGATGCTGGGGTTTCAGGTAGACACATCCCCCTCTACACACCCCCTAAACTGCACATCTGAATGAGTGGCAGTGAGTGTAGGCCATAATTGTGCTCTGTTCTTACGGTCTGTCCTATGGAAAGCAATAAGAGAAGGGATGGCCTGAGCCAATCAACACTGTTCTCTGCACCTTATACCAGCTAGACCCAGGGTCTTAGTAAATAATCCCCATACTGTTAAATCTTGTTAGGCTATTTTTTTGATTTTTATTCTGATTTTCTTTTTAAGATTTTGTGCATGAAAATCAGAATAGAAGGTAAGGGTGATACAAAAGTTCTCTTGACCACAGTCCCCTGCTTTCTATAGCCTTTGTATAACTTTTGATGTCCTTTTGTTAGAACCATGCCTGCCTTTAAGTAAACAGTTGACTTGAAATAAAATTGTGAGTTTAAATTTTTACAGTTCAGAAAACCCCAGGAATAAATGTACTTTTATAACGAGAAGAGATGTTGCTGTCTGTTAACAAGAAACCTTTTGAAGACTACCAGCAGGATTCTGACTGTTTTAGGCAAATTTGGTTTTCTTTTCCTTTTTTTCTATTTCTTTTACACAAAGTAAATATAGTTTCAGAAAAAAAAAGCCACAAGCTTTCCATAGAGCTTATACTTAGCATATGCCATATATGAATGAAACCTCTGGAAAACATTTTTTTCATGTCGCTCGCCTTAACAACTTGAGCAAAATAAGAATTATTTGACAGTGTTAGTCTAGCTATGCTCCCTGCTGTGTTCTGGCAAAGATTCTTTACAAGCGGTAATTCATGAACAACCTTTCTGGGAATATCTGACACAGAAAAAGAGACAGTAGCCAAGTATGTGTCCCAAGACACAGTAGTGCAGATGAAAACTGTGAAATCCTCTTGTAATTATTTCGGGAAGAGGGGTGATGTTGTAACAATGGCTGGTGACCTCTGTCAAATATCTTTGGTCGGTGCAAGCCAAGACAACTCGAGGTCAAGGACCATCCCTGAAAAATATGTGACAGCGAGACCTGTATCATAGAGAAGGTGAGCTGAGTCACAAACCTAATGTACGCCGAGTTAGCTTCTCTATCAGAACCTTGTGCGTTTGATTCACAAGCAAAAGCCATGGAAAAGGAAACAAAATGACAGTCATACTCATGGGAACTGGCAGGAACTAACTGAATTTGTAATGTAAACTGCAAGTCTTAGGATGTAGGAAACAGGCACACACACACAGCACAGATACAAAGTTAATGATACAGTTCTTGTGTCTTTAACCCATTGTTTGCAATAAAGGACCTTAGCAGAACAAATGAGAACCTTATCAGAGCTAATGAGAACCTGGCTGCTAAAGGGGGCCAAACTCGAAACTAATATGTTGCTGCTAAGTGTACAACAAATACGATACATGACACTGTGCTGGAGTAAATAAAGGTCACACCTTGTAACCAAAACCTTACACATTATGCCAGCTGCTGAGCAAGTCAGCAGGCACGAAGTGGGAACCTGGAAAACAAAAATCTACTGCCGCAAAACAGGGGGGTCTTAAACCCCGGCAGCTTAACCTCACCATATTGTATTACCATTACCATTGGGCAAAAACCCCTAAAGCCAGGGCCGGTCTTACCAACTGCGGGGCCCAATTGGAGCAACTTTGGTGGGGCCCCCCAAATTTAAAGAGCCAGTAACATTTTTTTAGTAGACTTTATGTATGATGATCTAAATTACAGAAAGATCAGGTAACAAGTAAGCAGGTCCCAAGCATTCTGGATATTTTAAATTCTCTGTATTTTACATAGAGGAAATTAAAATTGTCCGCAAAACTACTCTATACAAACACAATATTTCTCATTGTTTTCTGGCAATGTGAACACTTATTCAGATGACAGTTTACTTTTAGAGTTAGAAAGGTATCACAAATAAACTGTATGCAAAACAACACTGAGCATAATGCATAATTTTTTATTTACAACATCAAATTATACATACGTACAGGCATATGAAAACAATGCATGTAACTGCTCAATACTGATGCCATACCATATTGGTTGGATTAGCTCTTTAAGCCTTAAACTTCATAGGCATTTGAGTCCAATCAGGAGAAAATGTGCTTGTTTGACTCTCCTCTGACGAGTGACAGCATGGGATCCTCAAAAGGAGGCTCAACAAAGTAATGATGTAATATCTCTGTTGGGGTGCCCAAATGTATGCACCTGTCTAATTTTGTTGATGCATATTGTATATTTTCTGTTAATCCAATAAACTGTGGGATAGCAGGTATGCTGTGGGATAGCAGGTATAGTAGGGAGAGATGGTGTCTATAGTAACAGTGGATAATAGTCTCTGGGAAGGGAGTGTGACTGTGGGATAGCAGATATAGTAGGGAGAGATGGTGCCTATAGTAACAGTGGATAATAGTCTCTGGGAAGGGAGTGTGACTGTGGGATAGCAGATATAGTAGGGAGAGATGGTGCCTATAGTAACAGTGGGGACAATTGTCTCTGGAAAAAGACTATGACTGTGGGATAGCAAGTATAGTAGGGAGAGATGGTGTCTATAGTAACAGTGGGATAATAGTCTCTGAGAAGGGACTGTGACTGTGGGATAGCAGGTATAGTAGGGAGAGATGGTGCCTATAGTATCAGTGGGATACTAGTCTCTGGGAAGGGAGTGTGACTGTGGGATAGCAGGTATAGTAGGGAGAGATGGTGCCTATAGTAACAGTGGGATAATAGTCTCTGGGAAGGGAGTGTGACTGTGGGATAGCAGGTATAGTAGGGAGAGATGGTGCCTATAGTAACAGTGGATAATAGTCTCTGGGAAGGGAGTGTGACTGTGGTATAGCAGGTATAGTAGGGAGAGATGGTGCCTATAGTAACAGTGGGATAATAGTCTCTGGGAAGGGAGTGTGACTGTGGGATAGCAGGTATAGTAGGGAGAGATGGTGCCTATAGTAACAGTGGATAATAATCTCTGGGAAGGGAGTGTGACTGTGGGATAGCAGGTATAGTAGGGAGAGATGGTGCCTATAGTAACAGTGGATAATAGTCTCTGGGAAGGGAGTGTGACTGTGGGATAGCAGGTATAGTAGGGAGAGATAGTGCCTATAGTAACAGTGGATGGGGGGGAGGTAAGGATATAGCTGCTTTGCTCTGGGAAAAAACAGGATATACAGTACATCATGGCAAATTGGCAATCAAGCATCATAAAAACTGGAAATGTACTTCAAAATCTCATGATAGGCACCAAGCAGGCAAGCACCACACATGCCACACACAATTTAACACGCTTTATTATGAGCCGACGCAGTGCGCCCAATCAGCCTAAGGCCGGGCCTGGCCCCTGGTACCTAGTCGTGCGCTGCCGCCTGAGGCGACAGCCTTGACTTGCCTCATTGGCAAAGCACCCCTGGGCCCAAAGTCCGACGCTGAACAATTTTTAGTTTACTGGTCAAAATGAATTTCCAATCGGTTGCTGTGGGAAACTTCTCTGGTCCACTGTAGTAAATAGTATAGTATCTAAAATGTGCTTCCTCCTCATGAAAAATGTATTTTATGTCTGGAGACCTTCCCCTCCTTTGTATGCAAAGCAGAAGGATTCCTGGCTTACCAACCCCATTTCTCTACTAGAATGTGAATAACTTCTAGTGTAAAGTCACTCAGATTATTTGAGGCACAGCCCTGGGCCCCAGCTGCTTAGCTTTAGCCTGTAGTGCAGGACATTCATTTGTTATTTTAGAATGAACATTATGAGGGAAATGATTGGGCAAAGCACAAACCAAGAAAACTCCATAAACAGCCCGATTAGGCGTTGGTGTGACCGTGTGACTGCTCCCATCAGTGTGTGAGGCACTAGCAGCAGTATATGATCAGTATATGAGCCGTATATGAGCAGAATGAGCAGTAGGGAGAGTGATGGGCAGTTGGGCACCTCAGCAAGCTGTGCGTGTGGAGATAGTGACAGGAGGGGAGAGAGGGCGGGGCGCAGCAAGTGAGAGCCGCCCGGGATTCATCCAGCCAGCGCCTTGTATTGTTATAAGTGTGTGAGGCACCCGAGGAGGAGGGAGCAGGGGAGACACTGGGAAGCAGTCAGTGTGATGTTAGTGGGAATAGTGGGAAAGTGCCGTGTGCTGTGATCTGTGATCTGGAGCAGCGGCTAATACAGACTGAGGGCTCTCCACAATATCAGCGGCTCCTCATTGTTCATCTCAAGCCATCGCTCCCCCGATCCTCACAGCTGCAGCACCATGTGCCGGAAAGAGCCCTTCCTGCTGCCGACTGCGCTCTGCATCGGTTGTAACTGTCCGGTCCGTCCCCCATACGTGACGTCGCGTCACGTCGCTCCAGGCTGAGGCTCCAGTGACGTCGCGTCACGTTGTGCTGGTGACGTCGCGTATGCCATGTTGAGCCGGCGACGTCACACTCGGTCTGGACGCTGGGTGCGGGGCCCCCATAGGCGCGGGGCCCAATTGCGCCCAATCGGCCCAATCGGCCTAAGGCCGGGCCTGCCTAAAGCTGTGGCACAAATTGACAACAGAAAACATATTAGCAATAATTAGAACAATATTGATTACTAACATCAATACAACAAACATGTTAAATGGGAGTGGGTAGGAAGCTGCTTTCCCTAGGCTTGACTGTGCCCAAGTGATGTGGTGGGTTTTGCGCAGGAATCACTAATATGCCAGCCCCCCGGATAACCCCCGGATAGAGCAGGCTGTTTAACAAAAACCCCCAGGTTGTTCCCAGCAGCCAAGGCCGGCCACCATCCACTAGGGAATGGGTGTTGGGCGAGCTTATCAGAACAATGGACAATGTGCCTTCATGGGCGCCCAATAAAAAAACTTTCCAGCTCACCCGATCGACAAGCTGACCAATATCCAAGTCTTCTGCTGATATCGGTTGGCTCGTCTCCCACCTTGAAAATTCATTTTGTACGATATAAACGGTGTGTCTATGGCCACCTTAAGGGCAGCAACGTATAGCAGATGTCGGGCTTTAGTAGGCTGTGATATAAGAGATGTCTTTGTGAACAGATATAGCCAACTGGTAGACATCCTACTCTTGCTTGCAGTTATTAGCATGCCTCAGCTATTAGGTGTTTAATTTTTAGAGTAACAGGGTCCGAATCAAGGAAAACTTTATCAGAGCCAATGAGAACCTTATTTTCAACTAAGGTTATCAAAACACAGCAGATGTTATATTAGACCATAATATAAGGGAAGATTATTCGAACAGAGATAACCAACCCGTAGACCTCCAACTCTTGCTTGCAGTTCCCGGCATGCTCAGTTTTTTTAACTGAGCATGCCAGGATCAAATCCTCTAAATGTTATCCTTTGTAGTTGACCTTCAAAGAAAGCATCAGTAAAGTTGAGTACATCAGCCCCATTTCAGATTGCTTTTGGTTTCCATTTCTCCTATCTCAGGTCCCCTGGGACTGGTTTATATAGCCTTGGTACTTAGCCAAGCCGCTAACCTAGGAACAACAGTCAGGGAGAATCTAGTCTGAAAACACAGTGCAACCAAAGTCATTAGGAGCAGGAAAGCAGAAAATAGGAAACTGAGAACAATAAGCATCTTTGCTTTATGGTGCTTGCACATTTGTAGTAGCAAACATTTCTTCCTGTAAAAAATAACTAAAAGTTATTATTTTCCCCATTCCACAGTAATTTAATAACTGATATAGGAGAACAGAGTTCTGTTAATAGATTTTATATCTGCTGGACAGGTAAAGTTATCCAGTTAAAAATTACTTTATCCTTACAAAAGTGCAGCATTGTTTCTTTAATTATCATAAATATTTATAAAACCACAGTGACTTGAAAAATGGTCCAGACAATAAGTTAACTATGGGTAATGCAAGCCACCTACAGTGGGGTATATATAGTTATTCATGTTCTCTAATCCAGCAAGTCCTGGCAAGCTGTATATAGCAGAAGAGAACTGACAACCACATCTTGTTAGTCAGCAGTGCCAGCGAATCACTTCACAGTTCAACAGAGTTCTATAACAGGCACTGAACTAAAAACAACAGTTCTGGACATATAGTTGGCCAGAGGGACATTAAGGAGTCAACTAACTATAATTTGTTAAAGGAGAACTAAAGCTTAACTAAAGAAAAGATAGAAATGTCGTACATTATGATTAGGGTTTCTGTACCAGTCTGCACATGCTCTGTGCTGCTGTCACTTACTGAGCTTAGGGACCCACTCACAATATACAGTACACATAGAATAGAAATGTCACAATATTAGCAGATTAACAGATAATTACTACATGGCAGCACAGAAACCAGTGCAATTAGCATCAAAATGTAATAATCAGTCCTGTAGCATCATCTTATATTACAGGCCAACCTAATTTTCTGCTTGATAAATTGCAACAATCCCTAAGCTTAGCTTTTCAACAGCTGCTAAGAGCCCACTGAGTATGTGAGTGTCGCAGACACTTTCCAAGATGGTGACCCCCTGTGACAAGTTTGAAGTCCTGGATCATTGCTGCTATTGACAAGATGAAACTTTAGGCTGGTGCAATAAGTTCAGTATATAGAATATTGCATTTTTAGCCATATTCGTTTTCAGGGGTTAATTCACTTTTAAGTGAAGGTTAAAGCTAGTGATGGGAGAATACATTTGGCAGGCATAATTCATGGCAAAAATCTGCAGCAAAAAAAAAATTGTGCACAAATTGTGCATAAAAATTTGACTAAGAAGATTTTCATTCATCCAGGTCATGGTATATCTAGTATTGGTAAATCTAAAAACAACTGGACTTGCTGAATAATCAATGAAGACATTTCACTACTCATCCGAGCATCTTCTTCAGTTCAACTGACTGGTGTGGGAAATTCTCGTCATATAAACTAATCCACTAATCCAATCCCAATGGCCATTGTAACTCGTCAAAGAGGTGACATCTGACGAAATTCACAGAGGTGTTGATTCTGTGTAGTTACTGTGATAGGATTATCCAATGTGTCATGCAACTCCTAGAAATAGGTGTTACTTGTGAGAGTTGCATGAATGGACGTGTGAAGTCTTCTGAAACCGCCGGGGTACAGATGTTAGAACAGCATTATATGTAGCAGACAGGTGGTGTCGAAGGCCCCCGCCTCTGTTTAGGGATGGTTTCTCCAACTTGACGTAAATCGCCTCTTTCACGCCTCGTTCAAACCAGTGGTCTTGGTCTTCTTTATCCAATATTTGGACCTTGCTATCTTCAAAGGCGTGTCCCTTGTCTTTTAAATGTAGAAAGACAGAGTTTTGCCCTGTAGAATTCGCCCTCCTATGCTGAGCCATTCGCTTGGTGAGCAGTTGTTTTGTCTCTCCAATGTATAGATCTGTGCACTCCTCGCTACACTGGACTCCGTATACCACAGCATAGGAGGGTGAACTCTACAGGGCAAAACTCAGCTGTCTTTCTACACTTAAAAGACAAGAGACACTCCTTTGAAGATAGCAAGGTCCAAATATTGGATAAAGAAGACCGCTGGTTTGAACAAGGCGTGAAAGAGGCGATTTATGTCAAGGTGGAGAAACTCTCCCTAAACAGAGGCGGGATTAGTGGAAGAGTTTATATGACGAGAACTTCCCACACAAGTCAGTTGAACTGAAGAAGATGCTCGGATAAGTAGTGAAACATCTTCAATGATTACTCTGCAAGTCTAGTTGTTTTTAGGTTTTTAGATTTACCTATACTAGATATGCATAAAAATTGTTACACGTCAAAATTATTCGGACGCCCATTGACTATAATGCACTTGAATAAAATGTTTGCACGTATAAAAAAAGATGATCACGTCAAAATTGTGTCCAAATTATTATGATGCCCATTAACTTTAATGCATTTCAAATCACGTGACTTTTTGTCACAAAACAAGTAAAAAAATGTTTCCCCTTTCCACCACTAATTTGCATATGCCAAAAAAATTTGGCATTTGGCCATATCTTTCGAGAAGGATTCAGGGGTTTGCCCGAATACTACATATTGGATTGGGTGCATCCTTACTTAGAATTGGCCATTCTATAGCATACTAAACATTAACGTAAAGGTGAAACACCCCTTTAAGCCCTTCTTTGCACACTTGAGAAAGGGCACGAATGGCCCGAAACATGTCGTATATGGTAGTCAGTGAATAAATACTTTTTCACAGCAATTTGCTTTGAAGTGCTCTCCTTGAACCAATTGTTTAAAGATTTGCCTAAGGGGAAGCGGTGCCCGGAATGAGGATTGATGCACTCTACACTGGAAATCATAGGCAGAGTGTAAGAACATTCACTTAAAGGTTTTACACTTGTAGTACACTCTCTTGTCATCAGTACCCTCTGATCCACTGGAATAGTCTGAAAACCATGTGGTCCCTCAACTGCCTTCTCATTTATGTTTGGTATTATTCTTCTTGACCTGCATTCTAAATCATCTTGCCATCATCATTCTTCTTGACCTGCATTCTAAATCATCTTGCTATCAGGACTGTATTCTTAAGCCATTACATTCCAACCTTGTGCTTATAAACCAACAACACTTTGTTATGTTTAGCTATGCATTGTGGCATTTTGTTACTAACAGAAGTTATTTTTATTTGAAATGAGATATTGATTGAGTTCAAAGAAATGAAGGGCTCATTTACTAATTTATTCTCTCCATGTAGATACCAAGACAAGGGCTTCCATTTCTTCCTTGCATATTGATACCTACGCCCCAGATAAATTTGTGTATTTAATGACAGTATAATTGCCAATCATGCTTACAAATGGCTAAACCGTATTGCAGAATTTTTTAATGTATAATTTACCGGGAACATTTCTTCTTTCAGTTGAATGAAAATATATATATATATATATTCTTTTACTTAGGATACAAAAAATCATAACATAAAAGCCTTAATTTCTATGCAAAGTAGATTTGATGATTGAGGTATAATTAAAATGGAAATTATAGCCTTAATGCTCTATATTTGACTTTTCAAAATATAAAAAATGCCAGGCGAAAAAACCTATTTAAAGAAACTGTTTGAAAATGAATGTATTCAAGGCATATTAAATCCTTCTAGAATGGCGTTATTGATTTTTACATGCTTTCATGTGTAGTCAAAAACATTTTCTTCATTTATTTCAGTCGATGGAAATAATACAAAATCATTGGGACGTGAAAAGTCTAAATGAATGCAATATTCTGGAAGCTGATATTTAATGTGATAAATATTTGTAATGTTGGTAGAAATCGTTATGAGATGACTAATTACAGGGACCCTCTGAAGCTTAGTCAGATTATAGAATCCTCGGCGGTTGCTGGTCTGAGCTTGATATTTTGGGATATGTCACCTCTGTGCTAAGGCGTAGTGAAAATATGACATTTCGCTTTTGATCCTTCACTGACTATTTAGAATTTTTTTTTAAAAAAAAGATCACCTACAGCCATAAATCAAATGTCATGTGCAGCAGCCTAGTGGAACCATATCAATATTTCATGATGTATGGCTTGCTAGAAGGCTTGGGAAACAGTGACCGTGCCAAAAATGACACCAAGTATGCTTTGCACTTACTCAGCCATGATGTGAGCCTGGAGCGGAGCGGAAATAGATGTGGATAATGTATACTGTTTGGTGAAATATTATTATTGCCGTGTAATCTGTATTGTGATGGTTCCTTATATATGTGCCAGATCATTTGTTTTCACAGTGGATTGTTTCTTAGACTGGAGAACAGAGACGGAAGGGAAAAATCATTTGCTGTCGTAATAAAATCACCAAACTTTTATAAGGGGGCGTTCTATTTCTTTAAAAAGGAATATACATGAATATTTGCTTAGGTTAGTGGTGCTGTCGTAGAAACTAATTTGGTGTACTTTCATTTACTCCCTACTCACTGCTATTGATGGGCGAATTTATTCGGCAGGCGCGAATTTGAGGTGAATTTGCGGCGAATTTGCGCGATTCGCAGCCAGCGAATAAATTCGTGAAATGCCCGCAAAAATTCGCCCTACAAAATTCGCCGGCGTCAAAAAACCGGGCACCGGCATCAAAAACTGGCGCTGGCGCCGTTTCGCAAATTTTTCGCCATTTAGTACGAAATTTGCTAATTTTTCGGAGAAGCAAAACGGTGCGAATTCGCCCATCACTACTCACTGCAACTGGAGCGCCTTTCTGTAAAAAAAAAATCGGCCCAGGGAAAAAAATGAATGCAATGTCATGTGGCCTTTTTACTTATTCTATCCCAGGCCTCCCTAGCGCAGACTATAGGGTTCAGTCACTTACATTGATGCAGTGAGCAAAGTACAATTTCAGACAGAATTGCCATGATTTTTTCCCAAAATGCAGCATTTTTTTCCCAGAATGCAGGCAATGATGAGAAAGACTTCTTGTTTTAAGCAACAGAAAAGAGAAATTGGCCACAGTTTTTACAGTCAGGGCTGGATTTACATGGCGGGCACCCCTCGTCCCCCATCCCCTCCATTTTATTCGGGAAAATGGGGATTGACGCACTGGAAATTTAAAAAACTATTGTATCTCTTGTGCATCTCTGGTGTTTCTGAACCAATGTGGACAGTATGCCTGTTTACAACAATAATCAACTCCCTAATTGGGCGAAGGAACACTCTACAGGTATGGGATCCGCTATCCAGAAAGCACCAAATTACAGGACACCAGGCAACTTAATTCAGTAAGTCTTGGAGTTCTATGAACACTTAATAGTCGTGTACACATTTCTCAGGCTCTGTCATTTGAATGAGAAATCTACTCAGTCAAATATTGCTTTTAGTTATTTTTCACCAAGTTGTGCTGTGAAAATGACATGCATAGGCTCTAATGGGTGAAAAAAATTGTCAAATTCAAAAACAATTTTGTCACCCATAGACTTTAATGTATTTCAGCAAATTTTCTTAATTTTGTGAATTTTTGACTAAGCAAAACAGGTCAGATTCGCCCATCACTAATTGCTTTAAAAGCCTTGGAGACTGTCTGCTCTTCTACATGCATTTCATTTCTTTGGGTATACTCCCAGTGTGAAGCAACCAGAGTAACCTGGGAAAATGGAATCCTTATTATTAACATATATTTATATAGCACCAACATATTTCGCATCTCTGTTCCTTATATACGCACAGGAATTTTTCTTCCTGGCATTTGAAAGGAGGGCATTTATATTAAGGCTACTATGATGATTTCTTATGAATGATGCCTATATTTAAGCAGGAAAAACATTTCTGATATGATTATGATGAGTTTTCTATTTTTGATGCCAGTATCTGCTAAGATTCAATGACTGCAGCAAGGCAGGTAGGGGTGGTTCATAGTGATGGGTGAATACATTTGCTAAGTGCAAATTTGGGGCAAACTCCGCGCTTTCACCGCCTGCGAATAATTTCGCCGGTGCCAAAAAAATTCGGAATAGTCGCTTGCATCGAAACTGTCGTGCGTCAACATTATTTGGATGCCCATTGACTTTAATGTGGGCATCAAAATTGACGCAGGCTTCAAAATTCGCGGGAAATTCACTAATTTTTCGGCAAGTCAAAACGGGACAAATTCGCCCATCACTGGTGGTTCACCTATAAGTTAACTTTTAGTATGGCCAATTATAAGCAACTTTTTAATTTAATAATCCAGTCTCTTATTCAAATCAATGCATGGTTACTTGGGTAATTTGGACATTAGCAACCAGATTGCTGAAATTGCAAACTGAAGAGCAGCTGAATAAAAAGCTAAATAACTGAAAAACCAAAAATAGTTAAAAAAAAAACCATTGCAAATTCTCTCAGAATATCACTCTCTACATCATACTAAAAGTGAACACAAAGGTGAACAACCCCTCTAAAGTGTCAGGAGACTGGGGGAGGGGCAGGCAAAATTGGGTAACTCCTGATAAAATAGGGGGATTGACAGTTCTGCTTCTAACTCTTGCATTCTGCACCCAGTTTTGCACTGTCTGTCTGTCTGGCAACAGTTCTGATCTTTACGACTGAATCCAATTCCATAGCCGCAAGTGCGCTGCATTTATTGACATTGTCTGAGGGAACCCTGGAGCGACCGATTGTCAGGAGGTGTCAGATGGGTTTGGAAGGGTTTGCACAGCTCTGTGCGTCAAAATTATATATTTTTATTTTTGTTTGTTTACACAATAGTAATTTGAACTGACCCAAACTAAAAGAGGCTAAAGGTACCTCAATGTTACCCAGATGAGATCATAAAATTAACTTTAATTCATAATACTCAAAAAGGGACCCATGTTAAGGCTGGGAGCAAGACTTCTGGCCTAAATCTTACAATTAATCATGCACCTTGTTTTAATTACTCTTTATTGTAGTGTAGGGAGGCTGTCTCTCCCTTTATCTTAAGCTCAGGGAGGATGGGAAGGAGGCCCCATTCCCTGGGAGCTGACAGGAAGGAAGAGCTGCACAGGAAGTGCTGGGATAGAAGGAATGAGAGTGAGAGAAAGTTGTTGCTGTAAGATCCCAGATATTCCTGTGTCAGAAAAAATTGTGGAAAACCCCAGTGGCAGAAAAGCTCACTAAGTTTAGGGTGCAGAAGGAAAAGGGGGTCCTTGTCAGGGCTCCGAAGAACAAAGTGTGCTCTTTTCAGGGCATGGAAAGCCAAAGGGAGTCCTTCTCAGGACTCTGAAGAAACTGCCTCTTAAGTGGGGATCCCCCAGAAGCTCAGAGACCAAACTATTTGCCATATTATATTAAAGTTTATTTATTATATTAAAGTTAAAAGTATTTAAAGGCACAGTGTTTGCAAATAAAGCTATCAACCTCAAGGAGGGGTATTACAGCCCAGTCTGTCCTGACTCTTGGCAGAGGCACAATTATAGTGTACCTCATCTCCCATATAGCAGAGACACAGGACTCCAGTAGCATTTCAAAGACAGAAATCAGTGCAGAATTTCCTTCAGTGGCAAAAAAATTCACTTTATTAAAGTTTATCATCCTAAACAGCATGGGGGTAAGAATACCAGAACTTATGTTTTCATCAGAAAATTGGAGGTGAATTTAATAATGATAATGGATCTGCATCTGCCAATTGTAATGTGCTGTAATGTGCCCATTACAAGTTTTGGTTGATGGCTGTTTATATCTGATGGTGCACTGGTGGTCACAAAAAAATAAGGCAGTGCTGAATCTCTGTTTTGCTTCATGTCTATAGAGCAGCAGCACAATGCAATATGAGAGATTTTCATCCCTAAAAATTAATTCCATGAAGCTTACTTTAAACTGGAACTGGATTAATATGAAATTAGATTAAAGGGATATGTTGAACACATTTCCATATGAGATACGGGATCAAGGTTCTCAACATTTCGTTAATCAGAGAACAAAGTACTCAAATAAGAAATCATGAAAATATGAGAAATGACTTGTTACAAAGAGAAAAGCAGACAGAACTATTCAATATAATTCAATTTCCAGCACAGGTAATGGGAGATCAGAGCAGATGTGAGAGAATGTTTATACATTTAAAATTGTTCCAATTAAAACATAGTTCCATAGTGTAGTTAAATCGGGTTGAAAAAAGACCAAAGTCCATCAAGTTCAACCCCTCCAAATGAAACCCAGCATCCATACACACAGTACATTCATACATTGACCCCTCCATACACTCACATAAACTACATATAAACTAACTATAGATTTTAGTTTCACAATAGCTTTGGATATTAAGCCTGTTCAAGAAATCATCCAAGCGCCACTTAAAGGAATTTACAGAATCAGCCATCACAACATCATCCGGCAGTGCATTCCACAATCTCACTGTCCTCACTGTAAAGAACCACCTACGTTGCTTCAAATAGTTATATAATTACATAGTTAAATCAGGTTGAAAAAAGACAAAAAAGTCAATCAAGTTCAACCCCTCCAAATGAAAACCCAGCATCCATACACGCCCCTCCATACGTTCACATAAATTCTATATACCCATACCTATACTAACTATAGAGTTTAGTATCACAATATCCTTTGATATTATGTCTGTCCAAGAAATCATCCAAGTCATTCTTATAGTCATTAACTGAATCAGCATCACAACATCACCCGGCAGTGCATTCCACAACCTCACTGTCCTGACTGTGAAGAACCCCCTACGTTGCTTCAAATGAAAGTTCTTTTCTTCTAGTCTAAAGGCGAGGCCTCTGGTACGGTGATCCACTTTATGGGTAAAAAGGTCCCCTGCTATTTGTCTATAATGTCCTCTAATGTACTTGTAAAGTGTAATCATGTCCCCTCGCAAGCTCCGTTTTTCCAGCGAAAACAACCCCAATCTTGACAGTCTCCCCTCATAATTTAAGTCTTCCATCCCTCTAACAAGTTTAGTTGCACTTAGTTTCTGCACTCTCCAGCTCATTTATATCCCTCTTAAGGACTGGAGTCAAAAACTGCACTGCATACTCCAGATGAGACCTCACCAGGGAAATGAAAGTTATTTTCCTCTAGTCTAAAAAGGATTTCTAGATATAACACATTATATGGCTTATTTAGTAACATCCGTGCTAAACTGCACTAGCACAGTTGCCAATAGCATCCAATAGGCAAACTGTTTTGTTTGTCTTTCAAGTAACATTATAAATAAAATAAAAATGAAAGATCATGGGCTAGGAGCAACTGCAGGAGAGCTATGGACTGCAAATCTGTGGCCTGTAGAGCACCATGCACTTAATGTTTCCCCAAGCCCTTTTAGCAGTGGCACTGCACTCTGCACACTGGGGCCTGAAATCTGGCACAAAGTACAGATTACGACACTGTGAGACTCAAGAGAGCCTAGTACAATGACACAAAAGCCAGATAATACAAGGTACATGTGCCTCTGCTACTCAACTCCTGTATTTGCTACTCACCTCTCATTTCTCCTGTTTGGGGTGCTCCATTCCTTAGGGCAAAATAAACAAATTCAGTTTGCGCCCATAGTTTGCACTTTACTTCGATTTCAATTGTTACATATTTAATGGTGGAATTTTATAGGGAAAATTCCGCATTGTGGGATTATTTTATGCAATGTATGAACAAAAATGCACTTCTCTATGGTTGTAAATGAAACTTGAAATTTGTCATATAATCCTTGCCGCCTGCCGTTCTTTTATAAAGCACTGACAATGTAATAGATATTCAGCCAAAATTACAGAATTTTTTTATGAATGTAAAATGATTCGTGCCGAGCTTTACTGGGGTTTCAGATGGTCCCTGGGAACAGAAACTAGTTTTTCCTATTTATTTTCTGTTGTTTATAAAGAGAGCAATTATACCTTCATACAAATGGATGTTCTGCTAGCCTCAGCTAATGAAGGCAGTAGAGGGAATTTCATCTCTAAGCATGGCCAGGTCATACACATGTCCTTTTCTGTGATTTATAGACATTGAAGCAAATAGAGTCATGTAATGTTGGGAAAGGCCCTTTTGAATGCCAGATAGAAACCACTGGATAAACAGAGAGTTCTGTCTACTGGACTCACAGCTGCAGAGATAGACAGAGTATAACTGGTAACACAGTAAATTGCTGCAAGTAATTATGCTAGACAGGTGGTTTGTGTGTAGGAACTTCTTAGTCCACCCGAGAATGCACATCAACCATTAAAAATGACGAGTCGTGGCCACCTCCAGTGTGTGTCCTCCATTTACAAAAGAAGGAGTACCACTGTCATTATTCCTTTGAGGCTTCCATACTCTCTTTTGCAAAATGAGTAGTCTATAACACCAGCAGTCCTCCAGAAACCGGATCTTAGCTATTGAGCACTCTTTTCACTGTCTCCTTAATTCTAAATACAGTCAAGCATCTGACCCACATCTCCCTCTTTTATTGGGTCTCCCCCTCCTCTCAGGGGCATACATAAATATTTGGCCTGTTATGAATCATAGGAACCTTTTCAGTACAGCCATACTGCAGCTTTTACTGTGCATTTCTTTTTCGTTCTGGGTGGCAAGGACGTGCTGAAATTCAGTTTTTACTATCATTACCATTTCTTTTATGTAGAAATCAAATATAATATATTATATTATATTGTTATTTCCACTTCATACACTTAGGGGCCCATTTACTTAGCTCGAGTGAAGGAATAGAATAAAGAAAACTTTGAATTGCAAATGTTTTTTTGGCTACTTCGACCTTCGACTTCGACCTTCGACTACGACTTCGACCTTCGACTACGACTTCGAAACGATTCAAACTAAAAATCATTAGACTATTCGACCATTCGATAGTCAAAGTACTGTCTCTTTAAAAAACTTCGACCCCCTACTTCGCCACCTAAAACCTACCGAAGTGCAATGTTAGCCTATGGGGAAGGTCCCCATAGGCTTTCTAATGTTTTTTTGGTCGAAGAAAAATCGTTTGATCGATGGATTAAAATCCTTCTAATCAAACGTTTCGAAGGATTTAATCGAACAAATTGCGGTAAATCCTTTGACTTATTATTCGAAATCGAAGGATTTACATTCGGCAGTCGAATATCGAGCATTAATTAACCCTCGATATTCGACCCTATGTTAATCTGCCCCTTAAAGTCCAAAATTTCACCGATGAACAACAAAGCATTTTAACCAAGACTTTTTCTTTCTCAGTCCTGAGAAAAAGCATCAGTCCGACAGGTATAATTTGCTTCCCCTGTCTGCTTACTCCTGAAGACCTTTAATGTGAGCTATTTTCTTTACGCTTTTCTCTGTGAATTTAACACAACTGAGAGTCAGAGATATGCTGGCACTTAGAAAGGCTTCACTGGGTAAAGTCTGTTATAGGGGCTGCAGAGCCATCTGGACTTTCTGCTGAAAAGGTTGGACATGGTTACAGGCAAGATTTTATCGCGTCTGAAAAAAAAAAGGTTGCACACGGCTCACATCTTCCAAGGTTGAAGCTGGGATTAGTAAATTTTGTATTCTGCAATCGCAAAAATGACAAGAGATGGAAAGGCGGGAAAAAAAGGTGATATATATCTTGCCTGAATGCTGTGTCAATAGTAGCATAGTACAAACAAAAAATAAATTAGTTTTCGTTTTCTATCGCAAACTGCTGGACAGCCGTCCATTACTTGGCTGGGAATTTCTCAGTATTGTTCTCCAAACATTCATTGTCTTTCAGAATCCTGTGCAAATGATTTACTAACAGCAGTGCTAAATGCACCAGAGTTGTTGCCTATAGCAACCAATCAACAATCGATTTTGATCTATTACTGGAGTAAGTTTAAGCAGAATCAGTGACAAGGGTTGACTCAATGCATATGTTAATTGCTTTGTCTTGGTTAAAACAATTATACATTTTACCATTAAACATTTCTTTATAAGAGAGAAAAATGGAACCAGAGGTTTCATTGGCTGCTTTGGATAACTGCACTGATGCAGTGTGTTGATTAAAGGCCATATGACTTTCATGTTTTCCTTTAATAAAACATTAATGTGGCTCTATATGGGTGGGGGGATGATCTCCCCTTTGGCTGCTGAACAGTAGCGCACTGTTACATTCCAACCTTCTCTCAAAGAATGAAATACATTTGTGCCAGTGGTGGATTAATGCTTTACTGAAATGACAAAAATACATCATTGGTACAATAATCTGATGGTATAGAGACAGACAGACCAAATGTACACAACCACACCAAGCTGGAATGGTTATGGAGAGCAAGGAAGTTTAGTTTAACCAACGGAATATCATAGTGAGATGGATCCCCTCCAGTGAAAGTTCCTTTTCAGCTCTGGTCTCTACAGGCGGGGTGTTGCCTGCACACTATTTTTCTTTGGTGGAGCACAGAACTGCTGTTTCTCATTAGCCCTGACTATGTTACACCCCTGTTGTGTACTATCACAGGAGCCAGTCAGTTACTTGCTATGCCTCGTTTAAGGGGTACCTGTCCCCTGGCTTCACTAAGAAATGGTTACCTTAGGGCTTGGTTACATAGTTACATAGTTAAATCGGGTTGATAAAAGACAAAGTCCATCAAGTTCAACCCCTCCAAATGAAAACCCAGCATCCATACATACACCCCTCCATACTTTCGCATAAATGATATATACCCATTTCTATACTAACTATAGAGTTTAGTATCACAATATCCTTTGATATTATGTCTGTCCAAAAAATCATCAAAGTCATTCTTAAAGGCATTAACTGATTCAGTCATCACAACATCACCAGCAGTGCATTCCACAACCTCACTGTCCTGACTATGAAGAACCCCCCTACGTTGCTTCAAATTAAAGTTATTTTCTTCTACTCTAAAGGGGTGGCCTCTAGTACGGTGATCCACTTTATGGGTAAAAAGGTCCCCTGCTATTTGCCTATATTGTCCTCTAATGTACATATAAAGTGTAATCGTGTCCCCTCGCAAGCGCCTTTTTTCCAGAGAAAACAACCCCAACCATGACAGTCTACCCTCATGAATTAAGTCTTTCATCCCTGTAACCAGTTTATTTGCACGTCTCTGCACTCTCTCCAGTTTATTTATATCCCTCTTAAGGCCTGGAGTCCAAAACAGCACTGCATACTCCAGATGAAGCCTTACCAGGGACCTATAAAGAGGCATAATTATGTTTTCATCCCTTGAGTTAATGCCGTTTTTTATGTAAGACATTATTATATTAATATACTGAGGCCTACCTCCACCTCAGGCCCTCTGGCAGATCCACTACCTGCTAGGATGGAATCCATAATGAGAAATTGGGTTAATCTCACAAGACTTTCTAGTAGCCTTTGGGTCCCTTGCACCAGCTTTCAGATTCTACTTTGCCTGTGTTGTACCATTGTTAGTTTGGTCATGACTTTGCTACTGGGACATGGTTTCACATGATTTGGTGAGTATCTTGATGCCACTGTTAGTATGTCAGAAGTGCCTAAATTAGAGAAATTATAAAGAATCAGTTGAAGACCAATGCTTTAAGATTGCCTCTAGCCTATAAAAGCAGAGATACCACAAGACTACAGGGCTCATTTATCAAATTCTGAGTGGGAATTATTGGCATTTTCCTAGCGGTATGAAATGTATCACTTTACTGATCGACAGAAAAGTATTTAATAAATTGGGGAACTGATTCATTCTCTAATTTGTTTTGGGGTTTTTTTTGGTCAGAAAATATTCAGTTATATGTATAAGAGTGAGGGCAGACAATGAGAAATGATTTCTGGTCATTTTTTAAATACTTTTGTGTAGTTGCTTGGTTTTTAAAAACATTCCTAGGGACAAACTTATCCAGGGATATTGTTCCAAAAATATATATTCTAAATAAAAAGATACATGGGATAATGTACACCCTACTGGAAGTCACCAAGGGGTTGTATAAAGAGAGAAGGCCACTGATGGTTTTCTTGTATGCAGGCCATGGAATTCCAAGGTGATACAGGTATGGGACCTGTTATCCAGAATGCTTGGGACCTGTGGTTTTCCAAATAACAGATCTTTCCTTGATTTGGATCTTCATACTCTACCAGAAAATCTTATAAACATTAAATAAACCCAATTGGCTTGTTTTGCTTCCCATATGGATTAATTATATCATAGTTAGAATAAAGTACTGTTTTATTATTACAGAGAAAAAGGAAATTATTTTTTTTTAGGATAAAATTAAGCCTACAGGAGACAGCCTTTCCATTATTCAGATCTTTCTGGATAACAGGTTTCCATACCCGCATATATCATTTCTAAAGCAGTGAATCTTCAACAACAAAAGTTACGCTGCTAAATATAAAATTAAATCACTAAGTGCCATTTATAGGGCAATTTTTTACAGGTTATGGATGGTTTTGGTGCACTGAACATTGGGGGCATATTTATCAAGGTTAGAAGTGAAAATTTAGAATTTCCGAGTTTCTTTATGGCCATAACTGTCAAATTTGACTAGTGAATTATTAAAATTCAAATTCGATTTTCGAGATTTATCATACACTGGCCATTTAAGAACTCAAATTTTGCCACCTTAAACCTGCCAAATTTTTGTTTTAGCCTATGGGGGACATTCTGGGATAAATTTGGAGTTGTTTGCTGCCTTCCTGAGATTTGAATTTGATTTGAGTTTGCAGGTCGATCCCATTTACCCTAGTTTCAAACATTCACATTTTTTAATAAATTGCAATTGGTCGAATTTCAAGTTCATGGGCGTTTTAAATAACTCCCATGAACTCTAAATTCAACCCTTGATAAATCTGCTCCCAAAAGTAATTAGTAGCGAAGTGTTTTGAATTATAGCCTTAGTTTGTGAATTTTCATTGGCTGATGCAGTTAAATGGCAACAACCAGTGAGTGATTCATTTTTGGATAAGGCAAGATTGTCAAGAAGTTTAGTTCTACTTCAAGTTTCCTACGTCCTGCCAGATAATTTGAAACCTGAGGAGAGATCCAACACTTCAATAGTATGAAAAGCAGATTGCCATATGCCCCTACAAATCAAGTATCAGGCCATTAGCATTGCTACAGCAGGATATCCACAACTTCTAGGCTAAAAGACAGCATGAACCTTGACAGAAATAAAAAAAAGAAATCCAATATGCCCGTAATGAGTGCCTTTTGCTAAAATTGTGTCCTCACCATCCAGAGCAGAGACGTGCTTCTATATAAAGCCTTGCTGAGATCACGAATAGGGCAGAGGACTTGGGTTTAACTCTTGTGGGCCTCACAGCCTTGAGCGACACAAAGGAATTAATCTGATCCTGGCGCTTTGTAATTATAGGAATGTGTTTTACACATCTTTATCTGTAATTCAGGACACTGCACAGAGTGGAACATTGCTGCGGAACCCAGTGCACGTTTTACTTTATACCCTTTCACCTCTATCGATCCTGACAAGTCTAAAAGCCACGTATGAGAATACTAATGCAGACAATTTCATTTTGATCATAAGCTCCAGCTTGCCAGACTGGCAGAAAGGAACAAGATAAATGAAAACAACACAAATGTAAAAATGTCATTTTAAAGACTATAGACAAGGCAATATGTTTTCGGCATCAACCATCCCCCTGTGTAAACCACTTTATACAGCTTTTATGTGGCGAAAAAAAAAACATAACATTTGTGCTAATTTAATATCTGTTCTAGTACAACAGCTTGACACCTGAGGGTTGCCCTAAAGCGGTTACAAGGCTGGCAAATGGGCATGCTGCTTCACACTTCTGAATTATTCAGTGTAGCAGCCAACCTTACATATGTCCCTGTAGGGAAGGGCTTTATAGGTTAAGGTTCGGCACGGTAATGGCCTGGCGACCAGATGTACTATTGCCTTTGGAACAATTCAACAATATCGATATTGACGTTATTTTCTTTTGGAAGCAATACATGACGGTTTATCACAAACTGTTAAACTGTAGGCTGGATAGAAGGGGGGAGTTTCTGATACTATTCTTGGCATGGTTCATTGAAAGTGGGGTCTGTTTTATAGCTAAAAATAAGAACCTTTCTTTGTAACAAAAGGTGCAGGGTTGGTATTTAGCAGTAATGTTTACTTTAAGGAAAGCTTAAAAGCATGGCTTATGTAGTATGCGCTGAACAATTATTCTCAGTATATCTGCATCTATTTATAGGAATTGGAGCAGCCACATCATTTGAATCATGAGATTTAAGATGCTTTAGAAAAGCTGCACACGGTATAGTGGTAATGGAAGTTCATGTTTTTTTTTTTCAATTTAATACCTTAAAGGAAAACTATACCCCCAAAATGAATACTTAAGCAACAGATAGTTTATATCAAATTGAATGACATATCAAAGAATCTTACCAAACTGGAATATATATTTACATAAATATTGCCCTTTTACATCTCTTGCCTTGAACCACCATTTCGTGACTCTATCTGTGCTGCCTCAGAGATCACCTGACCAGAAATACTACAACACTAACTGTAACAGGAAGAAGTGGGGAAGCAAAAGGCAGAACTCTCTCTGTTAATTGGCTCATGTGACCTAACATGAATGGTTTGTTTGGTTTGTTTGTGTGCACCGTGAATCATAGGAGCCCAGGGGGCAGCCCTTATTTTTTAAAATGACAGTTTTCTATTACATGTGGTTTGTATGTGTGCACAGTGAATCTTACGATCTCAGGGGGCAAGGGGCGGCCCTTATTTTTTAAAATGGCAATTTTCTATTTATGATTACCCAATGGCACATACTACTAAAAAAGTATATTATTATGATAATGGTTCATTTACATGAAGCAGGGTTTTACACATGAGCTGTTTTACTCAGTATCTTTTAATAGAGACCTACATTGTTTGGGGGGTATAGTTTTCCTTTAAGAATACCTGTGTATGCATAAAACCTCTGCTGTGTTCTTTACCATATACAGTATATATATTTATATATATATATATGCTTGGGGGATCCACACTTTCTGCTCTTTAAGGCAGTTTATTTACACACAGGGGTGACCATTTCAGGATACAAAACACAAATCATAAAAATAAATCCTGCCCACTGGGCACTACCTTCCCTCATTTGATGAGTTCCCTCACTAAACTGGACCCCTTGCGGACTACTAGCAAAAACACCTTCGAATCAAAGGATTTTAATCGAACGATCAAAGGATTTTTCTTCGATCAAAAAAAGCTTAGAAAAGTGGTGGGGAAGGTCTCCATAGGCTAACATTGTACCTCTGTAGGTTTAAACTGTATGTAGTCAAAGTTTTTTTTAAAGAGACAGTACTTCGACTATCGAATGGTCAAATAGTCAAACAATTTTTAGTTCGAATAGTTCGAGTCGAAGTCGTAGGTCGTAGTAGCCTATTCGATGGTCGAAGTACCCAAAAAAAACTTCGAAATTTGACGTTTTTTGATTCGAATACTTCACTTGAGCTTAGTAAATGTGCCCCTACGTCTGGATCACCCCTGTACTCATGATCCTTCTTTGGGGGGATTGTTTGGCCTCCTGGCTTTCCTCAATTCCTCAGTCAGACACACCCTGTCATTTGGTCACAGGCTCCTTCTGCTCCTTGCAGTTGCAGGCAGCACCCCCAGCCCTGGGAGTTCTTAACACAGGCAGGTATCCTTCCTGCTGTGCCCTGCTCAGAGACCTTTTTCTGATAGACTCCCTAGAATTAAATACTTTTCCACAGGACAGCCTTCCTTTTGAAATTGAGCTCCAACATGCAAACTGGACTTATGGAATGGAGTAACTAGTCCGCTTCTTCCTTCCAGCTTCCAGGTCCTGACAGCTAAAGTCTTTGAACAGAGAAGCCATTCTCTGTTTAGCAACACCTTTCCTGGAGCATGTTCCTCTATTGAGAACTTAAATGGAAAAACCAACTTTCAATACATGTCTTTAATCACTCTACCACAAGAAGAATATCTCAGGACACCAATAATTTCACCTATAATTTCCATAAATGGTCATCAATCCAACTAGAATTTACCAAACAAATAACTGTTAAAATAAATGTATGTCAAACATACTTCATCTCTATATAGGGAATGATGTACCCCCTACTGTCAAAATGTAAGGATATTAGGGGGCAAATTTACTTAAGGTCGAATATCAAGGGTTAATTAACCCTCGATATTCGACTGCCGAATTGAAATCCTTCAACTTCGAATATCAAAGTCAAAGGATTTACCGCAATTCATTCGATTGAACTATCGAACGAAAAATCTTTGATCGAATGATTAAATCCTTTGAATCGTTGGATTCGAAGGATTTTAATCCATCGATCGAACGATTTTTCTTCGACCTAGAAAAGCCAGCAAAACCTATGGGGACCTTCCCCATAGGCTAACATTGACTTCGGTAGCTTTTATGTGGCGAACTAGGGGGTCGAAGTTTTTTTTTTAAAGAGACAGTACTACGACTATCGAATAGGCGAATGATTTTTAGTTTGAATCGTTCGATTCAAAGTCGAAGTCGTAGTCGAAGGTCGAAGTAGCCCATTCGATGGTTGAAGTAGCCAAAAAAAACATTCGAAATTCAAAGTTTTTTTTCCTCTATTCCTTCACTCAAGCAAAGTCAATGGGCCCCTATGTCACTGTGACGTTCCATGGTAATATAAAGGCACAATGCTAAAAGCTGGGTACTTACTGTATATGCTCATGTATTACATTGTGTACATAATAGTTACAGTAAATTCTGTGGCTCAAGCAATATCAGCAAGCTATATTTTTAATTGATGACATCACTAAGGACAATTTAAAAGTATATATTTTATTCATGGCTCTTTTATATTTTAAATAAATAAATCACAAACCAGTTTTTGCGTATTTAGCAATTTTTGGACATCCTACATACATGTGCATTTGAGAAAGCTCCACTGTAGGGGTTAAAAGCGTGTTCTCTGTATATGGGCAGCACTTGCTCATTTACCATATCTAAGAAATCTAAGTTGTATTTCAGTTTAGTGACTGTGGAAGGGTTGGAGATGCTGTGGATGGTTGGCACAGAGGGCAGTGCCCTTTGAAGTTTGTTTATATTGAGTCCTCTAAATATGTAAACTGATTCAGCAAGCTGTGCACTTTGCCTATAGCCTTTAGAATGCCTCCTGGATTGAATCCTGGAATACAAATACATGATTTTACTCCATTGAATGGTATTATATTGTTGTTACTTTACCTAGTGAGTGACTTTAAATAACACCAAACTGCAACTTTTCTCTGTGCGTCTCTGTCCAGCCTGTATGCTAATCTAACCTTTCAGATATGTTATCCAATAAACCCAGAGGCAGGAGATGAATAAAAAAAATATTTACAAAAAGGCTTTCTTTGGGATAATCTATCGATTTAATATCTCCGTGACACAAGTGGAATGCCATCTTTGCTCAGATGCCCAGCAGTGCAAACCATGAAACATTACATTTGTGTATCATTGAGCTTGCTGCAGGCATGGTTCATCAGGATGATAATAGCTAAGATTATTATACGTCTTTGTGAAATGTATTTATCGTTCCATTAAAGTCTGTGCATATTGATAAAGAGAATGTGCATTAAACACGGCACATTCAAGGAAGCAAGTCACAGTCCATGATATTAAATGTAGGATGTTTGCTTGAACCAGATTAAATATGTTCCTAAAAAAAAATTAGAGGAAGTAATTTTGAACTATTAAGGCTGTCATGGTGTTGCATTGATATGTAGGATTGAAAAATATCTAGAAAAAAAAAACAATGTTCTAAGAGCGGAAGAGAATATTCGATTTCTCAGGGATCTACAACAAATTAAGGATTGACATTCTTATTACTTGGTTTGACTAAAGCAAATTATCTCTATTTGATAGAATTAAAAAAAAAAAAGAGACATTCAACATTTCCATATGTAATTATTCATTTTGGGACCTTGTATGTGGATTTACTTCTATAATGGCAAGAAATTACCATTACCTTTTTGGTAAAAAAAAAAGTCCTTTCTCCATTCTTTATAATATAGCCAGGATCCTCTTATTGTAGGGTTGTACATGTATGGGATCCGTTATCCGAAAACCCGTTATCCAGAAAGCTCCAAATTATGGAAAGGCTGTCTCCTGTAGACTCCATTATAATCAAATAATTTCCTTTTTCTCTGTAGTAGTAAAACAGTAGCTTGTACTTGATACAAACTACAATATCATTAATCCTCAATGGAAGCAAAATGAGCCTATTGGGTTTATTTAATGTTTACATGATTTTCTGGTAGACTTAAGGTATGAAGATCCAAATTACAGAAAGATCCATTATCCGGAGAACCCCAGGTCCTGAGCATTCTGCATAACAGGTTCCCTACCTGTAATACAATAGAAAGCCTGTAGGAGGTGACATGGAAGATACCTGGGAAAGATTGGCTGCCAAGTCAAACTAGTAAAGTAAAACTGCATATAGAGACAGTGTCACCTACAAGGAATGTTGGGGAAAAAAAGCAAAAGTAAAAATACTATGAATATGGCATTTGCTAAAGTCAAAAAAGCATAAAGGGTAATAGTTATAAGAAAAATGTATTCTAGGTTTACTGTTTTGAAAATGTAATATTTCCAGGTCTTATGGGACACCATCATGTATTTGGTGGATCTAAAGTCAACCTCTTCACAGCCCAAACCGGAATCTAGAATAAATTTTTAAAGGGATTCTGTCAATATTTTTATGGCGTAGTTTTTATTTCTAAATTGCACGTTTTACACTGCAAATAATTCACTCTGCCATATAAATTATCAATGAACCAAGAAGTATATAGTGCTTTCAGAAACAGCCCTCACTTCAAGATGGAACTGCTTTCAGTTAAGCTATTGTTTTTCCTACTCAGTGTAACTGAAGGAGTGTCAGGCAGACTTGGATTTTTTACTTCCAATTGCTCTTTGATAGGCTGCCAGGGGGGAAAGTGAGAATGAAATCACTTGCAGTGCAGCAGTAAAGAGTGAGTGAAGTTTATCAGAGCACAAGTCACATGACTAAGGGCACCTCGGAAACTGACAACACTTCTAGCCTCATGTCAGATTTCAAAATTAAATATAAAAAAAAATCAGTTTGCTCTTTTGAAAAACTGATTCAGTGCAGAATTCTGCTAGAGCATCACTATTAACTGGTGCATTTTCAGTTTTCTGAGTTTTATTTGCTTTTATAGACTCTCTTTCCACAGTTACATCCTTTTTAATTACCATTCTCGCGATTTCCTATTCATTTAGATGGTTATTTTTAATCAGCAGTGTTGAATGTATTATTTCATAAAAATAATCTGCGTTCCAAATTGGGAAATGTATGACATGTTTCATAGTCTACCAGATTTAGAAATACATTGACTATACACAGCAGTCACTTGGCAACAACGCTTCTCCTGGCAGTCACAATCTGCAGTTGTTTCTCTCCATGAGTCAGGGTATAAAGTCAAGAGGTGACTGAAACCATGTTAAAATAATAGGGCAGAAGGCATGTGTTTTATTTTTACTTTTGGTGTGTGTATATATATATATAGTATCGAAATGCGCCCCAGCACTCTCAGCAGTGTAATCAGTGTCGATCTTGGTGCATGCTCCTGTGGGGGACCCCATCACATCCCCACCACACCGCCCTCTGTTTTAATTTTAATTTTCTATCACCCCCTCTTTTCAAAGGAGGTACTGTTTCCAACACCATAAATTTCAGTTGGTCTGCAGTATGTCCTTTTTCCAGGAAATGTTTGGATACAGGCAAGGACATATTACCTAAATTGATGCTGGAACGATGTTGAGAGATACGTGATTTGACCATCTGTGTGGTCTCACCTATATAGATGAGACCACACGGACATATCAACACATATATCGCAAATTTTGAAATGCATGTGAAATAGCCCCCTAATTGTACTGTATAACCAGTATGGGGATGTATAAACTCCTTATTTTTCAAAACAAAAGGACATTGTGTGCATCCTAAACAGGGAAACATCCCCTTGGATCTACATCCCAAAAATGTTCTATCAACTGTTTTTGGGATGTAGCTCCAAGGGGATGTTTCCCTGTTTAGGATGCACACAATGAGACCACACAGATGGTCAAATCACGTATCTCTCAACATCGTTCCAGCATCAATTTAGGTAATATGTCCTTGCCTGTATCCAAACATTTCCTGGAAAAAGGACATACTGCAGACCAACTTAAATCTATGGTGTTGGAAACAGTACCTCCTTTGAAAAGAGGGGGTGATAGAGAATTAAAATTAAAACAGAGAGAGGTGTGGTGGATTAAAAAACTTGGATCGTTATATCCCTCAGGTCTTAATAAGGACTATGATCTATTTCTATTCCTTTAAATCCACTGAATGCATATATAGGGTTAGAACAAAGTGGTGATGGATGTGGACTAATCATTATGCAAATTATGAAGTCATTTCCTGTTTGTTGCTTTTCAAGATCACTTGTATAATGCTCATTTTTATTATGGCTTGATAAAGGGCATATAGCCTGCCCGAAACGTCACTGTACTGATGCTTGATTTGTAATATACACTTTTGCAAAGAATCGTGTGCTGCTTCATTCCTTTATCTGTATATGTATGTATATATATATATATATATATATATATATATATATATATATATATATATATATATATATATATATATATATATATTTCTCAGGTTGACCTTTTCTTTTGATTATTACATTGAAATAAAGTCCACTCCTTCTCTGAAAATGCATATTCCATGAATATAAATAGGTATTTTAATAGGTTTAGTAAGCTCATATAGCATATAATGAGGCAGTGTCATAAAATGCAAAGATGTCAAAATGTTAAATTAATTACACTATTAGCCAGCTGTTAAAGTCTATGCAGAAACTGTTTACATCTTTTATAAAAGTCAAGCAATGCCTTGATTTTCAAAGAATGCCCATCTAAAAAAAAAACCTTGGGTAACAGATGTATTAAGTCCCATTTTTAAGTAGTTCTTTAAAATTAGCTTTTTACAGGAATACACGTTCTGATATTGTGATGGGAAGCAACTGCCCCCTTGTTATTCACTATCTACACTGTAGTCCCAGAAAAGGGCACAATTAAAAAAAATCTCTTCCCTTGCTTGTTAGATGGTTACTTTTGTACTTTGGACTTCTTACAGTAGGATTGTAATACAATAGGAAGCCTGTGGGAGGTGACATGGAACATTACTGGGAGGCAATGGCTGCCAAGTCAAACTAGTAAAGTATAACTGTAAATAGAGAAAGTGTCACCTACATAGAATGTTGGGGAAATGAAACAAAAGTGAAAATACTATCAACATGGCACTTGTTCTTAATTTCAAAAAGGCATAAAGGGTAATAATAATGAGAAAAAAAATAATTATTCTAGGTTTACTGTAGAAAATAAGGGCAGGTCAAAATGCTGAAAGATTACACTTTCCCATCACATCTTCTTTGTACGGAGCTTTATGGCCATGTGCAAAGTTACTATAGATGGGAGAGCCCCATTCATCTAACTGGGCATCTGAATAGATTTCATTACATGTTATTGTTCCATTACAGGACAATCAGTTTCTATGTCAAGGTACTTGGGTTTCATTAAGTGTTGCACTGTATGTATCGGTTCAATAAAAATGTGTTTAAAGAATTATTTCGGTTTGAAGTATGACCTGTTGAACCCCACTTATAGACCAAGTTACTAAGCTTCCATGTTTGATCAGAGGAAGTTAGAAAACAGATGATTCACATGAGTATTTTATGACTTACTTTTTGTGTTTGTGTTTTCAGGACTTTGCAGACTGTGTTTATCAGCTGGTCATACAGAAGTTCCAGGAACTGACAGATCACTTTTCCTCTGTGTGCTCTCGCCACAAGGCTTTGGCTGCTATTGTGATGACTAGAGGTAAGAGAACCAAGTCAGATATGTTACCCCGAACATGGTGGTCCTAGCTTGTGATATTCACATGTGTTCTTTATGGTCAACATAGTTAGATCTCAAATGGCACAAAGACCACGCTGAAGTTGGCCAATTTAAATATATTGCAATATATGGACAAACCATCCCTGTTAAAGGAGAGAGCATTTTTAGTAGTTTAAGGCACAAATGTCTTAAAGTCCTTATTATATTGATATTGGATTGAGTGCAGAGGACCTCTTGTCTTTGCATGCTGAAGAGGTTATAATTGGATGCATAGAATACTTGTATTCACTCAGAATGCTGGTATTGAGTAACACTGCAATGTTTGTGATCAGGCAAGAAAGTCAATCCTTAAGCCAAAGTTCACAACAGATTTAATGACCATGTCAAGGCACTTGCATGATCCTCTCACTATCTTCATCTTACAAAAATGGCATTGATATACAAGTATGAGATTCTTTCATTCAGACCTACAATTTTCTTATTTTTAAAGCCTAACATAACACATTAGAACATTACAAAAGCCACAACAGTTGTCTGCCTGTCACATTAATTACCAGCAAGGACATTAGGGCCACCTTACTATTATAGGGCAAGAAGCAAAAATTTACAAAACACTGTTTGCCTTGTCCCTAGTCGATTCTTGTGTGGCACCTCAAGACACAACTTTTTGCACCTCTTAGTGCTCTTGAAGTTGTATCCAAGGCATTAGCAAACAACCCCTATTGTGGTTATTGCTTATGAACACATATCATATATATATATATATATATATATATATATATAGATAGATATAGATATATATACAGAGATTAAGTGACATAGAAGGAGGTCACTGCCCTGTAAAGCTTACTATCTAAGTGATACCCTAAGAATTTATTTCTATTAGGTGTATAAATCATCCTCTTACATTTTGTTCTGGTTCAAGTCTGACATTTACCACTAGTCAAATGTATTTTTTCTCCACGAATCTCTAATGTGGTTTTCCTATTTTCATTTATTTATTTATTTTAAAAGATTTATTAAGTGGTAAAACCACTAATACAAAACTTCACCAGGTAAAAGTTTTCAAGGTTCTATAGAAGTCAATGGGAGCTGTGCTGATCCTATTGGACCTTTTTAAATTAATTTCCGACTTTTAGAGGTTTTAAAATCTTTTTTTCGCTATTAATTGTCTGAAAAACTAGAATTGTTAGAGGTTTTAGAGGTATTCATATTCTTTAGCATATTATTTTCCGTTCTTACTTTTTTTATTCTGATCTTTAAATAAATTCTATGACATTCATTGTTTTAGAGTTTGTGAGTTAAGTCATGGTTTCAAAAACCTCTAAAACCATTAAAATCTGACGGTTGATAAATGGGCCTCTTAGTAACTGCCCTTAGGTGCAAGTCTGGGTGATAATGCTCCATGTCTTGTTTACCATTTCAGCACCTGCCCTTGGGTTTAAAGCTCGTGTTTAGTGTTTCTGTTCAGGTTTAGTATTTAAGGTTTAGAGATAGTTTTGGTTAACATCAGGCAACTAGCAGAACATTATACAGTTCCTACCATGATTTATCATTTAAACAAGAGCTGTATTTAGTGTGTGAAGGAAGAGAAAATTGACAAGTGACTAAATATATGAGACGCTTGTAAGTGAAATCATAAAACTGCTAACCTATTGCCTGCCTGCTTCGTAACAACTGCACTTTGGAGCAAAATGTCTGCATTTGATTGTAAAACAGTAGAAGCAATTATCACAGACAGAAGAAAACATAAGAGGGAATTTGATATTGTATCAGCCTATCATCTATCTACTTACCTAACAGTAGGTAGGGCCAAAATTACAGGTAGGCAGAGTAGGCATGTGCCTAGAGTGCTTTGCACAGTGGGCGTATTTCCTATGAAAGACAGTAAATAATTAGGTGACAGAGGCATGGGGTTTGCGGAGCAATGGATGGCAGTCGCAACAACTCCAAGGAGATTTGTGGGTGCAGGAGGAGTTTGGAAATCAACACCAATGGCAAACCAAGGGAGTAACAGGGGCATTGGGGTAGCTATTGCTTCAGCAACATCTACCTTCACCTATCATTTATCTATCATCATTCTATTTATCATCTATGTATCTATCTATTATCTATCATCTGTTTCATATATTTACATGCTCTGTTTTTACAATTTATGGCAATACTACTCGGCCTGACTCTAATCTGTCTAGCTATAATAGATATATCTATATATCTCCCATCTATCAGTTATCTATCTCTATCTATCTCTATCTACATTTTTTCTTTCTGTAAGTCAAATTATCATCTTTCTATCTTCCTACCTGTCATGTGTTTCTCTATCTATCTATGTGTGCATTTTTCTAATAAAAGGATCACTCATTGATTGATATGTTCTCCAGAGTGATACTATTGTCAATTTGTGAAGTCTGAGAGGTATGGTGGTACCTGACTCTGTGTGAGGAACCTATTATACAGGTATGGGACCTGTTATCCAGAATGCTTGGGAACATGGGCTTTCCGGATAACGTATCTTTCTGTAATTTGGATCTTCATACCTTAAGTCTACTAGAAAATCATGTAAACATTAACTAAACCCAATAGTCTGGCTTTGCCTCCAATAAGAAATCATTATATCTTATTTTCGATAAAGTACAAGGTACTGTTTTATTATTACAGAGAAAATATAAATAATTTTAAAAAATTTTAATTATTTTATTATAATGGAGCTTATGGGAGATGGCCTTTCCGTAATTCTGAGCTTTGTGGATAATGGGTTTCCGGATAATGGATCCTATACCTGTACAGGGAATAACCAAGGAAACTTTTACCTACATTCTGTTTATATCTATCATCTATCTATGTAACAGAAGGCAATTATAATTGAAATAAAGGGAAATGTAATTGAAAATTATCATGGTACATCTATCTATCAATCCGATGTATCCGTCTGTCTGGTTGGTCTTTCTGTCCATCTATCTGCCTGCCTATAAAGTATCTATCAAGCTATCATTCCCCATTTGCAGCCTGATACTGGTTACAAATCAAACCTCCCTATGATATATCCTGTGTTTGGAATCATAAGTATGATTTACCACGTTCCCTGGAATATTCTGACAATATCAGAATTGAATTTCACAGGCAAGGGGAAAATAATAAATGCCATCTATTTCCGCTTAATGTTGATTTACGGTACACCTCACTTTAATAACAGTAAAATACTCCTCAGTACTTTCCGTTGTGTCAGTTATTCCATATACGGCAATAAATGTTTTGGTGGGGAGTAAAATGAATGTACATTGATTATCGGGGGCGATACGTGATTTATAGGGCGCTGTCTGGGTTTACGCAATAAATGATTAGATTGCTAAAGAAAGCTATTAGGTGCCATATATTGAGCATGACTGCAACGTCATCTCAGAAACCCCTTTGTCCTGCATTCACACACAATCAAAGGGAGATGGATGAAATTCTGGAGAAAACCTATTACACGTCTCTGTGTTTTCTGGCAAGAGATTATCCTGAATATTATACTGCTGATACAGTGAATTATATTTCTAATTTCCCCATAAAATCACATTATGTCTAATATAGACCCAGCGGCCCGGAAGATCTGTGCCACTAAAGATCCCCCTGTGTAGCTCCCCATCTTTCTGCTGATTCACTACACAAGCTCTGGGCTGCTTAAAGCTTAAAGGGGTGGTCACCTTCAGGTTAACTTTTAGTATGTTATAGAATGGCCAATTATAAACAACTTTTCAATTGGTCTTCATTGTTTATTTTTTATAGTTTATGAATTATTTGCCTTTATCTCCTGACTATTTCCAGCTTTCAAATTGGGGTTTATGACCCCATCTAAAATACAAATGCTCCGTAACGCTACAAATTTGTTGTTATTGCTACTTTTTATTACTCATCTTTCTGCTCTGACCCTCCCCTATTAACATTCCATATTCTCATTCAAATCAATGCATGGTTGCTAGGGTAATTTGTACCCCAGCAACCAGATTGCTGACACTGCAAACTGGAGAGCTGCTGAACAAAAAGCTAAATAACACTAAAACCACAAATAATAAAAAAATGAAAACCAATTGCAAATTGTATCAGAATATCACTCTCTACATTATACTAAAAGTTAACCCATAGGTGAACAACCCCTTTAAGACGACAATATACAATGCACATATAATATAAAAGTCACAATACAAGGCTAATTAGTAATGAATTCAGATTTAAATGTCATGGCAGCGAAGCAACATGCGCAGTCTGCAACAGAATTTAATAATCAACTCTGTAGCATCAAGTTTTATGACAGATAAACCTTATTTTGTGCTTGATAATTTCCAATGACCCCTAAGCTTAGATTCACACTGAGCCTGTGCAGTGCAACTGACACTCAAGGATGACCTAACAAGATGGGGAGTTCCTATGGACAAATTTGAAGGCCTGGATCATTACTATAGGCCAGCTGAAACTCTGGGCTGGTACAGTTAAATATAAAAAATACAATTTTTCTAGTTATATTTGTTTTTAGGCTTTAGTTCTCCTTTAAAACCTTAGGGTGGGGGGTTTGGAGTCATAGCAACCAGTAGGGCTGTTCCTAGAAATATGAATAACAAATATATCTATACAGGTATGGGACCTGTTATCCAGAATGCTTCGGACCTGGGGGTTTCCGGATAAGGGAGCCTTCTGTAATTTGGATCTCTGTACCTTAAGTCTACTAGAGAATCATTTAAACACAATAGGATTGTTCAGCTTCAAATTAGGATTAATTATATCTGAGTGGAGATCAAGAACAAGGTACCATTCGATTACTACAAAGAAAAAGGCATTCATTTTAAAAAGTTTTATTATATTGGAGTCTATGGGAAACGGCCTTTCCGTAATTCAGAGCTTTTTGAAAAACGGATTTTATTCTTGTAACAGGTTTCCCTGTGCAGAATAACTTCAATGTGCATTACTAAGCATTCGGAGAAAAATGAACTCAATATATAATGTACTTATTTCTGGGGCCCATTGTCCCTTTAAACTGGACTTTTCGGATTTTAAAAAGGGGAGGTTCCATCAGTGACTTTCACCCACATTTTAACTTTCTCAGTGTATCAAATACAATTTTCCCATAGCTAATGAATGCATTTCTCTTTTCTGATTTCTATTTACTTGGACTGTCATTATGACCTCAGTGGGTTCACACATTTTAAACATTGTTTTCATTTGCATATATTTTATAATAAATAAAAATGAGGCCACCATTCACTTATCCCGGTAAACCCCATTAGGGCTGATTAGAAACCATCAACAAGGCACAGGTGGCACTTGGGCCAAACCAGGCAGTGACCAATGAAGGGGTAAATTAAAAATTCAGAATGCAAATATTAAAACCATGGTAATTATAAAAGATTATTAGCTCAGTGATGAAACTTTTGTTTCAGAAGCATATTTCATGTTTTTAACTTGCTGCCCTTTGAAAGCCATTTTCTAGTTGTTTATCTGCTGAACTAATTATTATTACGAGTTTGTCAATAAACACCAGCGATGCCGCCCGAGACTACCTGAGCGCAAGAGAAATAAAATAACGAATCTCCTTTTTAGTGTTCATTTAGAGAAAATGCCAAAGTACATAACTAATTGGATTTGTTATGCTTTCAGAAGTGGGATTTATTAGCATTTGTCTAGGAATGCTCTTGAAAAATAAGACTTGATAGGAGGACAACAATGTTGCTAGAACAGCTTCATTAATTACTGAAACCCTATATCCAGTTACAAATATCTATTGTGTAGAATGCTTATGGACCAGGGTTTTTTTTTTTTGGATAAGGGATTTCCATAATGAGGAATAGCTGCCTTAAGGCTTCGAAAAAATGTTTTTTTTTTAAAAAAAAAAAAAAATAGGATTGTTTTTCTATAAATATAGATTTATTTTTGGAATTAGTGGGCCTTTGAGGGCCCACTATTTAACCTAATATTGAGACAGGACTTCTTCTGTTGGTGCACAGAGATATGGGCCCACCCAGAGGTTCTCTAGAGCTCTGACTGTCCATTCCAACCTCTATGTTAGGTTAGCTAACACTGACACCAAAGTGCTGTCATTTCATTACTATGTAAAAACATAATCATCAAAATAATTATTGTTTTATAGGAAATGGGTTTCCATGGACAAGGACAATTATCTATATACTGTATCTCTTTCTAGCTACTTCTTTCTATCTAACAGTCTGTACTTCAATCTATCATCATAATATTACCCTACCTATCATGTGTCTATCTATCTATCATCTATCTATCTATCTATCTATCTATCTATCTATCTATCTATCTATCTATCTATCTATCTATCTATCTATCTATCTATCATCTATCTATCTATCTATCTATCTATCTATCTATCTATCTATCTCCAGTCTATCATGTATCTCTCTCTCTCTCTCTCTCTCTCTCTCTCTCTCTTTCTCGCTCTCTCTCTCTCTCCCTCTCTATCATCTATCTATCTATCTATCTATCTATCTATCTATCTATCTATCTATCTATCTATCTATCTATCTATCTATATATCATCTATCTATCTAGCTATCACCTATCTATTATCTATCCACATGTTTATCATCTATTATCTACTATTATATATACACTGTATCTCTTTCTATTTAAAAGTCTGTAGGTAAATCTATTATTATTCTATTGCCCTACCTATCATGTGTCTATCTGTCTATCTATCTATCTATCTATCTATCTATCTATCTATCTATCTATCTATCTATCTATCTATCTATATCTCTCTAGTGTTTCATCTATCACCCTTCTATCTATCGTACCTACTATCTATCATCTATCTAAATCGACAATAGTATCACTCTGGAGAATCGTATAAATCATCCAGTGATCCTTTAAAAAAAATTGCAATAAAATTAGCAAATTGTATTAGAAAATGTGTGCAGTTTTCTAATAAAAGGATCAGTGGTTGATTGATATGGTTCTCCAGAGTGATACTATTGTTGATTTGTGAGAGGTATGGCAGTACCTGGCTCTGTGTGAGGAACCTATTATACAGGTATGGGACCTATTATCCAGAACGCTCAGGACCTGGGGTTTTCCGGATAATGGATGTTACTGTAATTTGGATCTTCATACCTTAAGTCTACTAGAAAATCATGTAAACATTAACTAAACCCAATAGTGTGTATTTGCTTCCAATAAGAAATCGTTATATATCATTTTCAATCAAGTACAAGGTACTGTTTTATTATTACAGAGAAAAAGTATATCATTTTAAAAAATTTTGAATATTTGATTATAATGGAGCCTATGAGAGATGGCCTTTCCTAATTCGGAGCTTTCTGGATAACGGGTTTCGGGATAATGGATCCTATACCTGTACAAGACATAACCAAGGAAACTTTTACCTATATTCTGTCTATATCTATCATCTATCTATGTAACAGAAGGCAATTATAATTTAAATAAAGATATCACTCCAACTTGCAGTGCAGCAGTAAAGAGTGACTGAAGTATATCAGAGTAAGTCACATGATTGGGGGAACTTGGGAAACTGACAATATGTCTTGTCCTATGTCAGATTTCAACAGTCCAAAGGCTTTTGTTTACTCAATGTAACTGAATGTGTCGCAGTGGGACCTGGATTTTACTATTGAGTGCTATTCATAGATCTACCAGGCAGCTGTTATCTTGTGTTAGGGAGCCGTTATCTGGTTACCTTCCCATTGTTCTGCTGTTAGGCTGCTGGGGGGGGGGGGGGGGTAGGGTTGATATCACTCCAATTTACAGTGCAGTAGTAAAGAGTGACTTCAAAATTACGATTTAAAAATTAATTATAAAAAAAAATCTGTGCTCTTTTGAAAAACAGTGCAGAAGTCTACTGGAGCAGCACTATTAACTGATGCATTTTGGGAAAAAAAAAACGTTTTCCCATGTATCCCTTCAAGATAGTATCAGTTTTTACACCGCTATTAAAATGAATATGAAACAACAGTACCACCTGCTGGTCATTGCAGCCAACTTGCTTCAGTCAGCTGAAAATGAATTTTGTGATATTGCGCTCTGCTTAGAAAATGAAATTAGCAAACAGGGAAAAGTCATCTGAAGTTTCTCTGAGGAGTTCTAAGAAGAGCAACATTGCAAGTGCAAGCGAAGTTAGCAATTTATGATTTTCCATGCAATGACTTTTGTATAAAACCAATGCGCTCGTCACACTTCCATAGAGTTGTACTCTGTGCCACTCATTCCTTCCTGCCTTCCATTCTGAATCTGGTGCTGCTGTACCTGATAGGGCACACACGTTACTCTCATGTTGAACACTGGAAATGAGGCCAGACAGACTTATTCTATGTGACTGCTCCCAATTTGCAACCAAGTACAAGTACAATCGCATTCATTTTGGCAAATTCGACATCTTTGCACATGGCACAGTGCAAGTGCATTGTCAATGACCCTGAAATAGTGAGAAAAAAATACTCTGAGCAGTTTTGCATTCATTTATTTTAAAGGGGAACTAAAGCTTAACTAAACAGGTAGCTAGAAATGTTGTACATTATGTTTTGGGCTTCTGTACCAGCCCAAGGCAACCACAGCTTTTTATCAGTAAAGATCTGTGTCTCCAAAGATGCCCCAGTAGCTCACCCATCTTCTTTTCTGCTGATTCACTGCACATGCTCTGTGCTGCTGTCACTTACTGAGCTTAGGGGCCCACTCACATTATACAGTACACATAGAATAGAAATGTCACAATATAAGGCTGATTAGTAATTAATACAGATAATTACTACATGGCAGCACAGAAACCAGTGCAATTAGCATCAGAATTTAATAATCAGCTGTAGCATCATCTTATATTACAGACCAACCTCATTTTCTGCTGGATAATTAGTGACGAGCCCTAAGCTTAGCTTCTCAACAGCCAATCAGAGCCCACTGAGCATGTGAGTGTCACAGACACTTTCCAAGATGGTGACCCACTGTGACAAGTTTGAAGTCCTGGATCATTGCTGCTATTGACAAGCTGAAACTTTAGGCTGGTGCAATAACGTTGTTATATAAAATATGGCATTTTTAGACATATTTATTGTTAGGGTGTAGTTCTCCTTTAAGGAGTTTACATTTCCTTTAAAACACTGAATACTGTATATTGTTTTTGGTAAATCTCTTGGTGTTATCATGACTACAGACAAGCTTGTATGAACTGTGGGTGCTTTGATCACCACTACCACCAGCACTCCATTTGCCATAGCCCTTATAAGGGCTACTATTGTGTGTAGGGGGTTGTTTAGGGTTATCATACCATCTTGTGCTCCTTCACTCCATTTGGACACATTATTTTGAACCTTGTTACCTTTCACACACACATGGGTGCAACGTCAGATCAAGAAGAAACACCCTTCTATACTGCTATTATCAGGATGTAGCTGTTATGCTGAGTGGAATAATAGTTGACAGGCAGGCTCAACGGATGCCCCAACTCACGTAAGATGGACTTGGACTAGACAGCCCTTTTTTTTCAAAGGGCTGTCTGGTTTAAAACACCCTGTCCAGGTTTCAGTGAAAGAGGAAAAAAATCACCCAATTGTGATCATATGATGCAATAGCCCAAACCCCAACATTGTTACTCGGCCACCAAAAATCACTGACATCATGGACCCACCACCAGCCACACCATGACATCGTCATTATGACCCTTTTTCCGGGTTTTGGCCCCAGCGATGGTGGCAACCCTATAGGCTGCTTCAGGTTTTTGAAAACATAGTAGCATAGTAAGTAAGGTTGAAAAAAGACACACGTCCATCAAGTTAAACCTTTTAGTTTTTTTTTTATCTGCCTAACTGATAGTTGATCCAGAGGAAGGCAAAAACCCATCTGAAGCCTCTCCAATTTGTCTCAGAGGGGGAAAAATTCCTTCCTGACTCCAAAATGGCAATGGGACCAGTCCCTGGATCAACTTGTACTATGAGCTATCTCCCATAACCCTGTATTCCCTCACTTGCTAAACACCATCCAACCCCTTCTTAAAGCTATCTAATGTATCAGCCTGTACCACTGATTCAGGGAGACAATTCCACATCTTCACAGCTCTCATTGTAACAAACCCCTTCCGAATATTTAGGCGGAACCTCCTTTCTTCTTATAGGAATGGGTGACCTTGTGTCAGCTGGAAAGACCTCCTGGTAAATAAAGCATTAGAGAGATTATTATATGATCCCCTTATATATTTATACATAGTTATCATATCACCCCTTAAGCGCCTCTTCTCCAGCGTGAACATCCCCAATTTGGCCAGTCTCTCCTCATAGCTAAGATTTCCCATATCTTTCACCAGCTTAGTTGCCCTTCTCTGTACCCTCTCTAATACAATAATGTCCTGTTTGGGTGATGGAAACCAAAACTGTACGGCATATTCTAGATGGGGCCTTACAAGTGCTCTATACAGTGGAAGAATGACCCCCTCCTCCCGTGACTCTATACCCCTTTTAATACAGCTCAAGACCTTATTTGCCCTTGATGCTGCTGACTGGCATTGCTTGCTACAGCCAAGTTTATTATCTACAAGGACTCCAAGGTCCTTTTCCATAATGGATTTGCCTAGTGCAGTCCCATTAAGGGTATAAGTGGATATTATAACATCCCAGGTGCAGGACTTTACATTTATCAACATTGAATCTCATTTGCCACTTAGCTGCCCAGATTGCCAGTTTGTCAAGATCGTGTTGCAAGGATGTCACATTCTGGATGTATTTTATTGGACTGGATAGTTTTGTGTCATCTGCAAACACTGATACATTACTTACAATACCCTCCCCTAAGTCATTAATGAACAAGTTAAATAAAAGTGGACCCAATCACAATTTTTGGATCCTATGAATGCCTTTCCTGGAAAGAATGCTTACTATTTATGTGCATTCCAATTCGTTATAATTAGCTTCCATTAGAGTCCATTTACCTCCCCCCAAATGACAAAGCAGCACTGAGAAAGCCCCACGCTTCCCACAAGCAGCTCCCTGCCAAATTCCCTCAGAAAGGGGAAACATCACATTATCATTTTGAACAAGTCGAGGCCGACACTTAAACACTATTTTCCTGTCTGCTCTTGATCGATCTTGACAGTTTGAATGCGCACAGCTACTCTTTATCACCTTCTCTTCTTTTCAGAGGGTGGTATCGTAATGTCCGCTGTAATCATTCTACGAAGGGTGAAATCTGGATTTTTTTTTTATTTGCTCAGTGCATCAGAGTTTTTTTTCCGACTCCTTTGTGTAACTGGCAGCCGGGCCAGTTTAAAATGAGCATGCCGAGTGTTTTTAATGCAGAAGACGACATGGAGAAGAGAACACAATGCATGAGAATCTCATTTAAAAACACCAAGCTGTGAGAAAAAAACACATTTACAAAGCTTTTTTTTTTTTTTACAAAATAGTATAATGTTAACAGTGGCTAATTTCACTGAATTACATCCTGTTTAAATACTTGTTACCGACAGAGTAAGAATGAACTCCCACTTAAAGGGATACTGTCATGGAAAAACATGTTTTTTCCAAAACACATCGTAGTGCTGCTCCAGCAGAATTCTGCACTGAAATCCATTTCTCAAAAGAGCAAACAGATATTTTTATATTCAATTTTGAAATTTGACATGAGGCTAGACATTTTGTCAGTTTCCTAGCTGCCCAGTCATGTGACTTGTGCCTGCACTTTAGGATGGAATTACTTTCTTCTACTTAATGTAACTAAATCAGCCTCAGTGGGACTTGACTATTACTATTGAGTGCTGTTCTTAGATCTTCCAGGGAGCGGCTTTCTGGTTACCTTCCCATTGTTCTGTTTTTGGCTGCTGGGGGGGGGGAAGGGAGGGGTGATATCACTCCAACTTGCAGTACAGCAGTAAAGAGTGATTGAAGTTTATCAGAGCACAAATCACATAACTTGAGGCAGCTGGGAAATTGACAATAGGTCTAGCCCCATATCAGATTTCAAAATTGAATATAACAAAATCTGTTTCCTCTTTTGAAAAATGGATTTCAGTGCAGAATTCTGCTGGAGCAGCACTATTAACTGATATGTTTTGAAAAAAAAACATGTTTCCCATGACAGTATCCCTTTAAGGGCCACTATTCAGGGGTGATCCAGGTTCAAAATGGTTGAATTCGTAATCGGTGTGGTCAAGATCACACATGATGTTATTAAGGTGTAGAGCACGACCAGACCACTTCAGCTACTTCAATAATCTTCGGAATGAGACAATTTCGGCAATTTCGGCAATTTCTGTGAGTTGCTCCTATTGCCCATGCGCATGCTTGATAAAGGGGTCTGACCCCGAAACGTTGCATTTTCTGTTAATAAACGCAAGGGATTGTCCCTGCTTGCACCTGCCCTTTGAGTGCCAGTGATTTCGTACCCATGCGCAGCTCAACCAGTCTCATTCCAAAGATTACCAAAGAGAAGAAGATGGCGCCAGTGAACTCTGCTGGACAGGATTTGCACGGAGGGGTAAGTAAAGAGTTAGGGGCATTTTCCCAGGGTAGCAGCTAGGCTGGGGGGAGGAAGGAAGGTGTTGGTAACTTACTTACAGAGCATTCACTATAAGGAAGATATATCATACATGGTCAAGAAAGTACTTACATCTGAGCAAGTGCAAGCATTACTGGAAAACGTTTCGCAAGTAACAGTTTCTTGTGTCCAACAGTTTGCAAGCTTTGTGCTCTAACGAATGCTATTTAAATATAGCCAGGGTGTTTACTTGCAGTTCTTTAGCTACAATCCTATCTCGGTTTCCTATAAGTTAACCCTTTAGCTTCTGGCTGCAGGGCATTGGCATTATGTGAGCATAATTTGATATGACATTATATAGGGCCACAATTAACTCCTTATGGTAGATCACATCCGTCTTAGGAGTCTTGTTGGAAAAAGGAAACTTTAATTGGGGGAGGGTATTATTGTATATCATTTAAATTGTCCTTTTATAACACTCATTCCTGTCATCAATGTGCTGTTCCATCAAGGGGGGTCTATGTAGGGTAGGGGGAAAGGGTTTTTTTTTTTATTAAGGATTTGTTTCTCCTTTAAGTCAGCAATTTACTGTACAGTGCACAACTAACAAATATTTTTTTCTGAGATCCTCAACTTAACCTTAGTTTTCAGCAGGCACCACACTCATGTTGTGAATTACAGCTTTTACCTGGTATAATGTACATATTCCAGCTTGTGTCTGCGATTTGCAGTACACAACTACCATATATTTTATTTATGGTATCCTCAACCTAACATTGTTTTCCAGTTGACAACACATTCATGCTGTGAGTCACTGACAGGTCTCACCTGGCAGAATGCGCAGATTCCAGCTTGGGTCAGCCATTTGCAGTGCACAACTAACATATATTTTATTTGTGAGATCCTCAACCCAACATTGTTTTCCAGCAGACAACACATTCATGCTGTGAGTTGCTGACAGGTTTTACCTGGTATAATGTACACATTCCAGCTTGAGTCAGCGATTTGCAGTACACAAATAACATATATTTTATTTGTGAGATTTGTGCAGATTCCAGCTTGGGGCAGCAATTTGCAGTGCACAACTAACATACATTTTATTTGTGAGATTGTCACCCTAACAACTGGCAAACAGCATGGCTGAGCAGAGCAGGAGAAAGGTTTGGCTGAGGAAACACAACAATGAACCATGTGTATCTCAAAAATTATAAGCGAAGAAGTTGAATTGTTTAAAAGACTTTTACGCATCTTCTATAATCAAGTTGAATGGCGATGTCAGCTCCCCTTTAAACACACTGGCCCAAATTCACTAAGATGCGAAGTGCCGAATGCTAGCGTCAATTCGCTAGCGTTTGGCATTTTCGCTACTGCGCAAATTCACTAACAAACGCTGGCATAAACTATCTAGTGTTACGTCGCACCCTTACGCCAGGCGAATTTTCGCTAGCAACGAAACTACGCAAATTCACTAACTTGCGCAGTGTACTGAACGCTACCTTTTATGCTAGACTTCCTTCGCCACCAGACCTGGTGAAGCGCAATAGAGTAGATAGGCATTGTTTCCAAAAAAGTCAAAAAATTTTCTAAGTCCCAAAAAACGCTGGCGTGTTTTCTACATGATGAGTGATAGGCTGAAAAAGATCGAAATTTTTTTTGGGGCTCCCCTCCTTCCCCCCTACATTTCCTGACTCATGGCAACTTACCTAGACAGTGGGCACATGTGTAGGGCAAAATAAAAAATTTATTTGCAGATTTGAAGGTTTTCTTGACATTTGTAGTGCTGATACGTATTCCTCCATTGAAATTTGAATTTGGCGCCGTATGCAAATGAACCATCGATAGCGAAATTTCACTTCGCTTGGCGAATTAACGCTAGCGCAACTTCAAAAACTTACGCTACCCCTGTGCGCAACTTCGGATTTTAGTGAATTTGCGGAGCGCTGGCGAAAATACGCCTGGCGAAGTGCGGCGAAGTTGCGCCTGGCACAACTTCGCATCTTAGTGAATTTGCCCCACTGTGTCATCCATAACGTAACAATTTGGAATATCAGAATCCTAATAGTCTTTCTTATATGGTGAATGCTATTTCACACTCTAGAAAATAGGTGCTTAAAACTGCAACCTTTTGCAACCCTGCCATGCTCTGAGACATTAAAATACAATTGATATACACTAAAGTCCTGTCAGATACATGAATCAACACCTAAAATAGCCATAAAATCAGAGTGTGTGAACTGTGTTGTCACTGCTATTTTCCTAGGGTTTAACTATCCCGCTGGGCTGGCCACTACAAAGCTTCTTTTCATGAAATTGTATGTGTATTGTAGATTTGCTATTGTCTCGTTTGGTTCAACTCTTATACGACAATTAGGGGGTTAGTTATAAAAATCCGAAATCGTCGAAGTATTTTCTAAAAAATAATCCGACCAAAACCGCTCAGGTTTTTTCCCCTTATTTATCAAGACATTTTTCTGAAACTTTCTTGTGTTGAAAAAAACTAAAAAAAAACGAATCAGGGTTTTTTTTTGTGGAATTTTACACCCATAAACTCACACTTGTTCGAAAACAATGAAATCTTCGGATTTTGGCATGAAATCCAATGCAGATCAGGATATCGTAGGGACTTCTCCCATCATCTTATAAATAACCTCGGCAGGTCTGAGATGCCGGATTTTCAGATTTCGACTTTTTCCGTCCTTGGGGTATAATAAATTTGAGGGTTTTTTTCCACTAATAATTCAGATTTTATAGTAAAAAAATATATTTTTTCAAGTTTTTGGCATTCAGACCTATAAAATAAATAAACCCCTAAGAGTTTTTCGTTGTTTTATTCATTCCTTTTCATGATTAGACAGATGTAGCTTGGATATAGGCTAATGGAAATATCAACACCATTCGGATGGTTGTTTATACCGCTCATCATTCTAGGACTAAAAGCTATCTTGGGCTCATTACAAATGGCTCACCATGGCAGTTGGACTGCGTTGTTCCCCTTCTGGCTCACCGGAATGATTCATGAAATTTTGACCAAACATACGGTACATCCAATCCTTGGCACGGTTGAATGGATCACTCGATCCAAAGGTTAAAAACTCCAAGAACTTTATTCAAACATGATAAAAATCACACAGAAAATGATGGGGCAGGGAGAGAGCACCGCTTTAGGCGTTTTGGGACTAATACGAGTCACTTCTAAAACAGATTGGTTGCAAGCCGTATACGTACAGGTATAGGATCCATTATCCAGAAACCCCTGAATCAGTTGTACAGGCTGATACATTAGATAGCTTTAAGAAGCGGTTGGATGGCTTTTTAGCAAGTAAGGGAATACAGGGTTATGGGAGATAGCTCATAGTCCAAGTTAATCCAGGGACTAGTCCGATTGCCATTTTGGAATCAGGAAGGAATTTTTCCCCCTCTGAGGCAAATTGGAGAGGCTTCAGATGGGTTTTTTTGCCTTCCTCTGGATCAACTGGCAGATCGGTAGTTAATAAAAAAAAAAAAAGGTTGAACTCGATGGACATGTGTCTTTTTTCAACCTTACTTACTATGTTATCTAGAAAGCTCCAAATTATGGAAAGGCTGTCTCCCATAGACTATAATAAGCCAATTTTTTTTAAAATGACTTCCTTTTTCTCTGTAATAATATAACAGTACCTTGTGCTTGATCCAAACTAAGATATAATTCATCCTTATGGGAGGCAAAACCAGCCTGTTGGGGTTATTTAATGTTTACATGATTTTATAGTAGGCTTAAAGTATGAAGGTTCAAATTACGGAAAGATCCATTATCCAGAAAACCCCAGGTCCCAAGCATTCTGGAAAGCAGGTCCCATAACAGTATTATTAAACATGTGGAACTTGATGCATAGTTCTTCTATCCTTAATTACTATATAATGGAGTCATTTGGATAGCTCCACATATAATTACTTAAGTGAGGGGTAAAACCACTAGTTTCTTGGTTTTAAGGCAGTGCTATGTGTGTAGCATGAGACGTGAATAACTTTCTGAAGTCTTCAACTGCATATATTGCATTGTACAGGGCTTTTATGCTTTTTAGCCCTTCCATCCCTGGTTAAATAAATGAAAAGTTCACCTATTCATAATTCTCCGGTTATTCATTCATTAAACATAGGCATATCATTTTAACTTGTACCTTTGCTTAATTTAGGTCCCATAAGTTCACAGATTTGCAGCAGGCGGGACTCCAATGCTCTGGTGCTATAGTGAAGGAATGAAAATGCTCAACTTTCTTACAAATATTATAAAAAATATCCACAATGCAGCTAACATAGCACAAATACATTCTAGTGTATTACATTTTCCTTTAAATCGAGTCTTCGTAACGTCCCAGGGCCCGCAGCCATGTTTTTGCACTCTGTATAAGATCTTCCTTGTTTTATGGAGTATCCCAGTGTGGTCTCTGATATAGAAAAGGTTAAATCCATAAACACTGGACTAGTAATTCCAGCAGTACCCGAGGATCAGCTGTAAAGTAGCTGGCGGCAACTCAGCCACCACAAATCAAGCCACTTTTATGTTTTCTGGTTATCAATTGTGCTCATCTGCACCACAATAAACCATAGCAGAAAGGGTCATTCCGCACGCCGCTTTTCTTTCTTTTACAATTTATCTATGTTCTTTTCTGTTCTCAGCTACATTGAAAGTCCAATCCGGTGTTGATGATGAGCCATTACAAGCAAGGTTAGGGTGACATATGAAATGCTTGGAGCATTTATCTACGTCAGTTTAAGGCCAGAAACTGACCACTGACGGATGAAGTGCAAAATGCACATTTATGGGCTCTGTCAAGGCTGCTACAAATTTGCACTCACAGTTACTAAATAGCTAGTCTGGAATAAACCAAAATCTACTGTGAGTGTGTATTGTAGGAAAATAATGTTGTTCTGTAAACGACATTATTTTCTCTTGTGAGCAAAGCATGCAACTAGCACCCAGTTTTTGTGGCTACCCATGGTGTGCACCCTTTGGACTATTATATATATATATGTATATATATATATATATATATATATATATATATATATATATATATATATATATATATATATATATATATTATAAGTTCTATTTGCATTTTTTGTGTATATATATATATATATATATATATATATATATATATATATATATATATAAACATACAATAGTATGAAAAACTATTTGCCCCCTTCCTGATTTCTTATTCTTTTGCATGTTTGTCACACAAAATGTTTCTGATCATCAAACACATTTAACTATTAGTCAAAGATAACACAAGTAAACACAAAATGCAGTTTTTAAATGAGGGTTTTTATTATTTATGGAGAAAAGAAATCCAAATCTACATTTTCATGTGTGAAAAAGTAATTGCCCCCTGAACCTAATAACTGGTTGGGCCACCCTTAGCAGCAATAACTGCAATCAAGCGATTTGCTGGTGTGTTTTGGGTCATTGTCCTGCTGCAGCACCCAAGATCGCTTCAGCTTGAGTTGACGAACAGATGGCCGGACATTCTCCTTCAGGATTTTTTGGTAGACAGTAGAATTCATGGTTCCATCTATCACAGCAAGTCTTCCAGGTCCTGAAGCAGCAAAACAACCCCAGACCATCACACTATCACCACCATATTTTACTGTTGGTATGATGTTCTTTTTCTGAAATGCTGTGTTACTTTTACGCCAGATGTAACTAGGGATGTAGCGAACCGCCGATAATGTGTTCGCGAACACCGGCAAAATTTGCGAACAGTTCGCGAACTTCGAACATCCGAAAATCGTTCGATTCGAACGATCGAAGGATTTTAATCGTTCGATCGAACGATTTTCGTTCGAATCGAACGATCGAAGCCATTGGATCGAATGATTTCATTCAATCCAATGGCTTCGATCGTTCGATTTGAACGAAAATCCTTCGATTTTAGCGATCGAATGGTCGAACGATTTTGACGCGAACGCCTATTGGCGAACGTCGCGCGACGTTCGCGAACTTGCGGCGGACGCGAACAGCCGATGTTCGCGCGAACAAGTTCGCCGGCGAACAGTCCGCGACATCCCTAGATGTAACGGGACGCGCACCTTCCAAAAAGTTCATCTTTTGTCTCGTCGGTCCACAAGGTATTTTCCCAAAAGTCTTGGCAATCATTGAGATGTTTTTTAGCAAAATTGAGATGAGCCTTAATGTTCTTTTTGCTTAAAAGTGGTTTGCGCCTTGGAAATCTGCCATGCAGGCCGTTTTTGCCCAGTCTCTTTCTTATGGTGGAGTCGTGAACACTGACCTTAATTGAGGCAAGTGAGGCCTGCAGTTCTTTAGATGTTGTCCTGGGGTCTTTTGTGGCCTCTCGGATGAGTTGTCTCTGCGCTCTTGGGGTAATTTTGGTCGGCCGGCCACTCCTGGGAAGGTTCACCACTGTTCCATGTTTTTGCCATTTGTGGATAATGGCTCTCACTGTGGTTCGCTGGAGTCCCAAAGCTTTAGAAATGGCTTTATAACCTTTGAAATTGAACTCAGGTGTGATAAACCACAGTTAAGTTATTTTTTAACAAGGGGGGCAATCACTTTCATCAGCTGAGTTCACCAGCGCTTTCTTACTTTCTCTCTCTGGATGTGCCAAACTGTAGATTTTGCCACTCCTAATATTGTGGCAATTTCTCGGATGGGTTTTTTCTGTTTTTGCAGCTTAAGGATGGCTTGTTTCACCTGCATGGAGAGCTCCTTTGACCACATGTTGTCTGTTCACAGCAAAATCTTCCACATACAAGCACCCCCCCCAAATCAACTCCAGGGCTTTTATCTGCTTCATTGATAATGACATGATGAAGGAATAGCCCACACCTGCCCATGAAATAGCCTTTGAGCCAATGGTCCAATTGCTTTTGAGCCCCTGAAATTAAGTGATTGTGTTAGAAAAAAGGCTTCAGTTCCTCACATTTCTATGCAATCTTTTTGTTTAACATACTGAATTAAAGCTGAAAGTCTGCAGTTCAACTGCATCTGAGTTGTTTCATTTAAAATTCAATGTGGTAATGTACAGAACCAAAATTAGAAAAAAAGTTGTCTCTGTCCAAAGATTTATGGGTCCAAATATATATATATATATATATATATATATATATATATATAATTTTCTGCAGGCAGCCGCACTCGGATCCGGATTTTGTGATTGTGGGTGCTGGTTCAAATATTATGTACAAATTTCGCATAGAGCTGCACACCAATTTCTTCTTCATAAATCAAGTGATATTTATTTGCATAGATTTGTTTTCCCTTATCTGGCCATATAGGACTGGCCAGATATGGGATGACTTTGACGTAGTTGGCCAGCTTAAATATATTGCAATATATGGACAAACAATCCCTGTTTTGTTTAAAGGGTAAGGCATTTTTTAGTAGCAGTATGCACAAAATGTCTCTGTCTTAAATATATTGATAATGGGTTGAGTGCAGAGGACCTCTTGTAGTTGACTATATATATATATATATATATATATATGTATATATAGAGTATATGCATCTTGACAATGGTCCTAGACCGTGGACCGAAACGTTGATGCTTTTTCTTATGATGATCAATAAAATGAATTGAAAATATCCGGAGTGCGTGTCGCAACATTTGAATCTATATATATATATATATATATATATATATATATATATATATATATATATATATATATATATATATATATATATATCAGATCCCCAGTTTTACATGTCCAGATTATACATTTTTCCCAGAATTTATGCTTTTTTTGTTCATGGTCCCATACAGGCAAGTAGCGCCTATCTTGCCCCGGATTTTACGTTTCCCCTAGAATCTGGATTAAGAGTCTGCACTCAAACCAAGCCTTTTGGGGTGCTGTAGGCAATAAATGTAAATTTAAGGCATAAAGTCCTAGCACTCCATAGATAGTTTGTGAAGGTTTTTATTTCATATCATCACATTGTGAATCCGACCTTTTGGTCACCCATTGGGACCTTTCATAAGCAGTAATGCCACTCAACCTACAGTCCAAAAGGTAATTTTGGGTGCATGGGATATGGTTAAACAATACACAGTTCAATTTACTCAGCATTCCAAAGATATATAAATAAATATTGTATAATGGGTTCTGTGCACAATGCACAGTATTTGCAAATGGGAGACGTAAGGTATGAAGATCCAAATTACGGAAAGATCCAAAACCCGGAATGCCCCACGTCGCGAGCATTCTGGATAACAGGTCCCATACGTGTACTTGATCCGAACTAAGATATAATAAATCCTTATTGGAAGCAGAACCAGCCTATTGGGTTTATTTATTGTTTAAATGATTTTCTAGTAGACTTAAGGTATGAAGATCCAAAACCCGAGCATTCTGGATAACAGAATAAGTAACATGTACATGTAAATTACTAATTATTGTGCCAGATACCATTTCCACAATATCAACAGCAAAATACACTTTGACACAAATAATCGGCAGTAAATTTCCGGCTTATATTCAGCCAGTGACGGCAACAAATAAACAATAAAGATATAAATGTTTATCAGACTCCCAAGTGCTAACCCCAGAACGTTAGCAGATGTAATGGGTATATGAGAAATCACTCACTGTTCCATATATTGAGCACACAGGAAATTGCTCAGAGTCAGCCTGAATTTAGAACACAGATAAATCTTGACCCGAGGCATTTTACTGGTATCCAGAGCTCTGTGAAATTGCAGGGTTTTTTTGTTGTCTGGTTCTGGTACATTGTATACACGGACGTTACATTTCTTTCTTTTTTTTTACATCTTGTGGCTCAGTTAAAGATCAGCAGGCCTTATTCAGAAATTAAATAATGAATGTGCAATTGGAAGAAAGTACGGCCTTTAACACCAGCCACCAGGAACATCCAGGGCACATTGTAGATTACCCTCCAAACAATGAAATCCTTCTGAAATTGTAAAGAATTAGACACAGATTTACAGCAGATCGCATGGTAGCAACACAGCCAGCGCCCTCCTACGCTAGATTTCCTTCGCCACCTCAGACCTGGCGAAGCGCAATAGAGTAGATAGGGATTGTTTCAAAAAAAGTCAAAATTTTTTCTAAATCCCAAAAAACGCTGGCGTGTTTTCTACATGATGGGTGATAGGCTGAAAAAGATCGAAAATATTTTTGGGGCTCCCCTCCTTCCCCCCTACATTTCCTGACTCATGGCAACTTACCTATACAGTGGGCACATGTGTAGGGCAAAATAAAATTTTTATTTGATGTTTTGAAGGTTTTCTAGGCATTTGAAGTGGTGATACGTATTCCTCCATTGAAATTTGAATTTGGCGCCATATGCAAATGAACCATCGCTAGTGAAACTTCGCTTCGCTTGGCGAATTAACGCTAGCGCAACTTCGAAAACTTACGCTACCCCTGTGTGCAACTTCGGATTTTAGTGAATTTGCGGAGCACTGGCGAAAATACGCCTGGCGAAGTGTGGCGAAGTGCGGCAAAGTACGGCGAAGTTGCGCCTGGCGCAACTTCGCATCTTAGTGAATTTGCCCCATAGTGCAAGTTTAACTGTAAACCTCTGTGCATGGGAAAAGCTGTCATGTGACTTAACCCGCAATGCTAGGTGATATAAGTGATTATAAGACACATAGTGAATACAAAATCGCAACCTTGTACACTGTGGTTACAATTACTCTAATAGTAGAAACAAATTGCCCTCATAACAGAGTGGTAGCATTAAAGTGCAGAGATCCTTACCCCGAGGAGGGATCTTAACAGCTGGAAACTGTGTCACATGTCGGCCTTGTAGTAGGTGACATACCATCGGAAAATGCTGGCATATCCCTCTCTTGGGCATCAGTGGCATTTAGCGCTATTCCAAGCTGTTATCCCTGCCATATGGGGGGTGCCAAGCTCCCCTGTAGAGAAGAGAGAAAATATATATACACAAACACACACACACCTCCTTCCTGCACATGGAGGTGTCCACAGCCCACAACTCACCCTCCTCCAACTCTAGGGTCTCCAGGGTCAATGAGGTGGTGTCTCACACCACTTTTTGGGTACAACTACATGGGTGATTTCCACAAGTTTACGGCGGATCTGACGCGATGCGCCAAACCGCAGGCGTCAAGTTGGATGTGATGGTAAAGTCGTAAGCAACAGCAATGTTCATCAGACTCGACACAACTGTCAGATGCAGACGCAGCATCTGCATCCGACAGTCGTGTCGCGTTGGATGAACGCTGCAACACCATCTGACAGCTTTTCCCGAGCTTACAGTCTTATTTTCTGCAGAAACACTTTCCCTGGAGTTTACTAGTCTAATATTGGTGAAATATACACAATATTGTGCCCTTTTCAACCACATCTCTTCCAATAGGAAGTCCAAACATTTTCTTTAAAACAAATCCCACTGAGAAAGAAACACAATTCTTCATTTTCAGCTGCTGATGTGATATCGGTGACCATTTCCCTTTAAGTTGTGCAGCAGGTCCAAGTTGCATTGTAATACAATGAGCTAGAGTAGCCCGAGTGTTTCAGACTCCTATGGCCATGACGAGGCTCCGCACCAGCAACTTTCCTGCTTGGCTGAATCCCCTGGGCCAGTTTCCCATGTAACATAAACACCTGGGATTGTGAGATGAAACAATGGCATAACAATGCGGCATTAAATATTACTACTGAAATGCATTTATGCAATGGAATAATACCAAGGAACACACTTCTGTCAAGCCAGCGTTCCATTCTAGACAAACAAGCATCCTCTTCAGAACTGATAACGGAATGTAGCAGCCGTGTCTGCTGCTTTTAATAGAACTCTGGGAATTACACACATTCTAATCTTGTTTGTTCCTCCCGTTAATTTCATTCTCTCTGTATTAGAGCCTGGTACCAAAGGTTGGACCGGAAATGTGATTTATCGGAGTTCTCCCTGCCAAGTAAAGTAGAAAAAGGACTAAAACTGATTTTCACATTTTATGAACCACTTCCAGCGATAGGTACATTTATAAGGGCCCTGTAACCATCAGCAGTAGCGTGAGCAGGCCATAAACAACCTGCTCGTTTTTCAGCCAAGCCGGAGATGTTTATTGCCTCGTATAGAATGTGCGCTCCAAGGATGTAGTTATTGATTGAACAAGGAAACTTTGTCAGGGCCTTTTTATCTAATAATTAGCAATACTGTTTAAAGTAGATATAAAATGTGCAAGTGCGCTGACTAATGCTCTGTACTTGCAGCTGTATAATTTAGCATAACAACAATTCTTTCCAGTGGCTGTACACGTAAGGCCATTTTTTTAAAGTAGATGAAGCTGTCTATGCACTTCCAATATTAGCTCCCGATTCAGCCCCTCCATACCAGCTTGATCGTTTATTGACCCCTGCAATGGCCTCAATGATCAGCCTTCTGAAAATCCCAGCGGGCAAGTAGCACATCAACCCACTGATTCAGTCCACTCCTGTTGGGTGTCTATAAATCCATATTACAGGTATGGGATCTGTTATCCTGAAACCCCTTATCCAGAAGCTCCAAATTACAGAAAGGCCATCTCCAATAGATTCATTTTATCCAAATAATCCAAATTTTTTTAAAATTTTTCATTTTTCTCTGTAATAATAAAACAGTAGCTTGTACTTGATCCAATATAATTAATCCTTATTGGAAGCAAATCCAACCTATTGGGTTTATTTAATGTTTAAATTATTTTCTAGTAGATGTAAGGTATGATGATCCAAATGAAAAATCTGTTATCCAGGAAACCCCAGGTCCGAAGCGTTCTGGATAACAGATCCCATACCTGAATAATCTGATCTTTCACTATACATCATAATTTCGTATCATTGTAAATTGGCCAAGAATTTTGATGGGTAAACATCCACTAATATGACAAACACATCGGACAAATGGATTAGTGACGCACAGGTTGACAAATAGTTAACACTAACCTGCCCGGAAACAACCTATACCCAATCCAAATTGCATGTCGTCATTATTTATATACCCGTGTCTGACTTTTCTATCAATAATGTTACCAGAGAGTGCAGGCATGAGTATGTACAGCCAGAACTGGAATGCTGAAAGTGTTGGTGTAGGGAAAGCTGTGGGCAGTGTTGCATGGGCCTAAATAGTGTTGCATGGGCCTAAAACACGAGTAAATCTTCAGGTCATAGAGGGGTTCCGGCAGACCTGTCCAAAACTAAAGATTTGTGTGTATGCTCAGATCAAAAGCAGATTGACAGCCATGGAGTCCTCTACAGACATGATTAAATAGTAACAAGGCCAGTCCAGTAAACCAATTCATTAAATTTTATGTTTTTGCTTTCAGCATTCCTAATTCAGTAGTAGAGCAATAAAATGACTATGAAGATTTTCATTCATCCAGGTCATAGTATATCTAGTATAGGTCAATCTAAAAACAGCAATAGATAGACTGGAGCCAATGAACACGGGACATTAAGATAAAAAAAATGTCTTTATTTCCAAGCATCTTTAAAAACACAGATAGGCATTCTCCTGAGACTGTTCAACTAAACCATGACGTGTCTAGTCACCTGACGCGTTTCGTGCCTCTCTTTGGCACTTCATCAGAGGTGGAGTCTATTCCTAGCTCTCAGCCTTATATAGTGAATACAATTAAAACAACACACCCATTAAAATTAGCATATTACACTCATGGTTTGTTTTCAGGCTATACTTTCAATATACATTTGTGGGAATATTAGGTCATAATTTATACAGTAATCAGAATCCAAACGAACAGGTATTATCCTGATATTTTTAAGTCATTTCAATTTAAAGGAAGCATGAAACCTCCCAATCACTATTCAACCCTTGTGGGAGGCGTGTTTTTAATGTAAAAATCCAATATACCTCCCTTTGATCTATCTTTTTCTGCAGATCCCCTCCTCTCACTCCTAGTTTAACTATTTCTATACCTTGGAATTTTACTAGATTGAAATTACCATTATGTTTTAACATAATATGTTTGCTGATAGCTGATATTCTCCTATGGCTATAGCTAGTATAGTCCAAGTTATTCAAATTAATGGGTGTGAGATGTTCTCGTACCCGTTCTTTTAAAGGTCGGCAAGTGCGACCTACATATTGTATGCCACACTCACACGTGGCTAAGTAAATGACACATTTGGAGTCACAGTTAATGTAACTGCGTATGGGATAATCCTTTCCAGTTACACTGCTCTTAAAACTTTCCTTTATCATTATATGTTTACAAACCTTACATTTCTTTTTACCACATTTATAACACCCATTTTTATTTAGCCATACATTACTTTCTTTTCTAGTATTTTTGTGTGAATATAAACTGGGAGAAACATCACTTGCAATAGTTCTATTACGTTTGAATACATATCTGATATTGTTCAGGACCGATTTTTTTTTTATCTTAATATCCCGTGTTCATTGGCTCCAGTCTATCTATTGCTGTTTTGGATGCTGCCAATTTGCCAGGAGCGGAGTCCGGCTGACTGAGGGCCACCACGAGGATATATGCGGACCGGTCGCGTGTGAGTAATTAATATATTCAATCTAAAAACAACTGGACTTGCTGAGTAATCAATGAAGACGTTTCACTACTCATCCGAGCAGCTTCTTCAGTTCAACTGACCTTATCCAAGGTCCAAATCTTGGATAAAGAAGACCGCTGGTTTGAACGAGGCGTGTCAAGGTGGAGAGACCATCTCTGAACAGAGGCGGGGGCCTTCAACACCACCTGTCTGCTACATACAATGCTGTTCTAACATCTGTACCCCGGCGGATTCAGAACACTTCACACATCCATTCATGCAACTCTCACAAGTAACACCTGTATCTAGGAGTTGCATGACACATTGGATAATCCTATCACAACTACACAGAATCAACACCTCTGGGAGTTTCTTCAGATGTCACCTCTTTGAAAAGTTACAATGTGCCATTGTAAATGGATTAGTGGAAGAGTTTATATGCCGAGAACTTCCCACACCAGTCAGTTGAACTGAAGAAACTGCTCGGATGAGTAGTGAAACGTCTTCATTGATTACTCAGCAAGTCCAGTTGTTTTTAGATTGACCTATACTAGATAGAGCAATAAAAGCTAATCTTTGATTCCTTACTAACAGATGATTGCTTACTTGGACAATTGACAATGCCAATGTTTTGTTGCACCATAAAGACTGTAAAATTCCAGCATCTGAAACCTTTATTCATCCACTTCAAGATTAGGGTTTTTTCGAAATACAGTAATGCCAGAAATATAGGAAATATTCATTTGCCTTGACGTGGCAGTCACTTTTATTTTGTTTTCATGTCCAAAAGTTCTGCTCCCAGGGTTCAGCCCCCCAAAAAGGTAGGATGTCAACTCAGAATAGATTTAAACACAGTGGTTAAGTCACAGAGGTCTGATTCAGGAAATTCGTAATTTTTCTGTGATTCAAATATACTTACTAAAAATTTTGGAGCACACAGCCAGTTACAAATTCAAGGGAAATTTACCAGTAGCCCATGTTTAGAACCACTTAATGCAGTTCTGCTCCACCAAGGCCAGAATATATACTCTAGGATAGATATCTGCCCATGTGACTTTCAAATACATTTTGTTCTGCTCACAGGTCTGGACCTAAGGCAAGCACAGGTAATCGCCTTATCCTCTGGCACCAAATGCATTAATGGAGAGTACCTTAATGACCAAGGGCTTGTGATCAATGACTGCCATGCAGAGATCGTAGTACGAAGAGCCTTTCTTCACTTCCTTTACACACAGCTGGAGCTTCATCTAAGGTAAATTGAAATCTGTTGATGGCTGGAATACGTTATGCGATCTGCAGTGGGACGAATCTGTCCCCTAGATGTCTGATCCAGAGTTCTTTTATGAAGCTGTTTATTAGTTCTGTGCTGCTGAGTGGCCAATATACTACGGAAGGCAAAGCAATTTAGCACACTTTCATCTTCAGATGCTCGGTTCATGGAAGCATATTTTCTTTCATAGAGAATTAGATTAGCACAAGTCAAGGGACACTTTCAGATATTTGTTTACATAATTCATGTAGAACTTATAGTCAAACTGACTCAAGCTAAATGTCTGATAGGAAACGAGATTTGCCGTCTCCCATGGTGATGCAATTCGGGCTATTTGCACTTGCATCGGATTTTAATGTCCTTGTGTTTTATCATTCTGTTTAAAAAAAAGAGTTTACTAAGTTAGGAATATTCCACACACTGTGCTTTCTGGACAGAACCTGATAAAATGTACCCAAACCGAGAATCACCAGCTGATATAATGACCTCTTGTAAATGAAATAAGTGAAATCTTATTTACCCAGCTTTCATAGGGACCATCATCAATACTTCCAAGGTGGCTTCCCTGTTAGGCTTTGTACTATGCAGCCAGAGATGAACCATTCCGTGAAATGCTTTTATTGCCTCTAAAGTAAAGTTACTAGATCATTTCAGAAGTCAGGCACATTTCTAATAAATGCAAGCTGCTTGACTTTTTTGGAAGTGTTCACGGGTGAATTTAATGAAGGCTTGGGGAGGCTAAGACAAATTATGCTTCTGCAACTAACAAGATGGAGGTATAGTACAAGAAGATGGCACTGTCTTTATCCTGATATGTCTCCTGGGATTATTATGCATGAAATGTTGAATATATTTATACTTGCATTCTGGGGACATAAATGAAGCTGGCACTACATTTATTTTGCTATTGGTCCTGGGGTAAAATTCTACTATGTGTTCTGGGGGTAATATATATGGAAATGGCACTTTACCTTGCCATTCCAGTATGTATGAAATCGGCACCAAATTTATATTGCCATGTGTTCTGGGGTTTTATACATGAATCTAGCACTACATTTATCCTGCAAGGTGTTCTGGATGGTATTTTACATGAAATTAATTGTATTTATCTTGCCCTTGGAGTATTATAACCTGAACTGGCCCTGGGATATTTTAATGGAATCTATGTAGCCTCCTAAAACAAAAATCACCTTTCCCTTATGGAAATGTTTCTGACTTTTCACATGATCCAATAATGTTTATCTAAAGCCCCCCCCCTTAAAAATTGCATGTTTCATAAACAGAACACAAAACAGACAAAACGCCTCCTCTTAAAGAAGCACAGAGAAGTATTGGCAGAATATATCTCTGCTCAACACAATATTTCACCCAGTAAATTTGGGATTTCCTATGAGATATAGGCTAAAGGAAGTGATAGACCAGCAAGCTAAAGAATCAATAGACAATGGCTGTCTAACAATACAAGTTGAGCTAGTAAGGCTATCATAGAATCGAAGGAGAAAAATAAAAATATATTCATCTTATGATATTTCCAGGATAAGAAGAAAAGCTTTAATAGCCCTATTTCAGCCTTAAGTTCCCATGGGATTAGTCCATGCAGCAGAGTTACCCTTGGTTTTTGGGTGTTAACATCTGGGATACATATTTATCATTCTCTGCTTTGGCTTTCATATCTGAGACCTACTTTAATTAATTCTCCTATTCACATTCCCTGAAAATCTAACACCATAAAGTCTCATTTGCTTTAAAAAAAAACTGATCTCCAATGTTCCAAATTCTGATTTGTGTTCTACAGATAACTGTGAAAAGCAATTTAGACTTATTGTACCTCCCTAACAAATTTATTGTATTGTAATTCTGCATTCAGTAAGTGACTCAGTTCTTAATGCTGATGGGTTTTATAGTAAACAGCTGTAATTATGGAATACAAACTGGGGCATACAATATTCACTTTCCCATGTACTAGTAGAGCCAATGGTCTTATCTCTTTACAGCAAACAGAGAACAGACTGGGAACATTCTATTTTCATTCGATTAAAAGAGGGAGGCTACCGGCTGAGAGAAAATATCATGTTCCATTTGTACGTCAGCACATCACCGTGTGGCGACGCCCGGCTGAACTCACCATATGAAATCACCTCTGATCGTAAGCTGAACAATTCTAATTTCTTCCTTCTTTTTTGCAATGGTCTTATGCAGATTCAGTTATTCTACAAGTTGTTTCTGGTTTTCTTTGAGATAAAGTTATCATAAGAAGGAGACGTGAAAATTGGAAACACACACCTTGGTTTTTTTGTTAGATAAACCTGCTTCAAAATAAAGATCCAAATATTTCCATGTGTTGACTTAACTATAAGGAGTAAACTTATAACTTATAACTTGGTTGAGGTCACCCAACTAACTGCAACCAATGAAATAGAATGGAAATCATGTTTCTTTTACTGTACATAAATATACAGGTATAGGATCTTTTATCCAGATTCCTGTTATCCAGAACAGGAAGGTCATCTTCAATAGACTCAATTAATAATTAAAAACAGTACCTAATAATAATAATAATAATAATAATAATAATAATAATAATAATAATAATAATAATAATAAAACAGTAGCTTATGCTTTATCCCAACTAAGATATAATTAATCCTTATTGGAGGCAGAACCATGCTATTGGGTTTAATTAAGTTTTAAATGATTTTTAAGTAGAGTTAAGATACGGAGACCCAAATTATGGAAAGATCATTTATCAAGAAAACCCTAGGGCCCAAGCATTCTGGATAAGAGGACCTATACCTGTACACATATACCAATTGAAATCAAGGGACTATATCTTCGTGTTGCTTATTTGAAGTATCCTTCAGTTCCATTATTATATGGCTGGAGAGACTGCTTCATGCAGTCTATATCTATATATATATCTAACATTTCATTGTACAGTAGCACCATGCTCCTATAGTTTATGGGTGGTGTACACCAAACTTTGCATCATAGGCAATATTATAAAATGCTAAAGTAATTTAATTTAGTATGTATCATTTGCATCCAGTTGACCATGTTCTGTTCTTCCATTCCCATTTCCACACTACTCAATCCCACCCTAGGTGCCAATGGATTGTCCTCTACACTAGAAAAAAGTGGCCATGATAGACCAGAAAGATTCCCCATAGGTCAAATATACAATTATATAGCTTCCTGTGCCTTCTAAACGGGGAAAGTTTAAGAATTTAGGATTTTTTTCAGAGGCTAACCACCACGTAGAAAGACAGTCTAAGGCAGGGGGTCCCCAACCTTTTCTACCTATAAGCCACATTCAAGTGTAAAAAGAGTTGGTGAGCAACACAAGCATAAAAAACGTCCCTGGGGATGCCAAATAAGGGCTGTGATTGGCTATTTGGTAGCCTCTTTGTGGACTAGATGCCTACAGGAAGTTCTATTTTGCTGTAGACCTGATTTTTATGAAACCAAAACTTGCCTCCAAGCTCAGATTTCCAAATGAAACACCTGATTTGAGGCCACTGAGAGCAACATCCAAGGGGTTCGTGAGCAACATGTTGCTTATTATCCACTGGTCTAAAGCAATTGCATTCATACAGGTGCCCTACAATATTGCATCAGGGACATGTAACATTAACTTTGACACTACCTCTTGCTGTCTCTGGAGAATGGAAAGATGTTCTGAAATGGGAGCCATTTTAATGACTCTTATTTGTTCTCGGGTCAGAGTAACATCAAACATCAACATCATTTTAGAGTCAGCAGCTGAAAGCAGGAGAAAAACCAAGACTTATTATAATATAGCTGTAGGTTTCTTTGTCATTTCATCATTTACTACACTGAGAACATTGTGTTTAGACATTGATTTGATGCAGTAATTACGATATAAATGGTCAAAAATTATCCTTGGCTTACATAGTTTTGATGACTCATTTTATTCTTACACTTATAATCAAGTGTTATTTGGAGAAGTACTTACAGGTCCTTCAAACAATGCCATGAAAACAATTTGCCCCATTAAAGCTGAGGACTTTGTGCAGTTCAATAGCAGATGACATTTTCATCTATTGTACAGAACAAGGCAGGGTTTTTGAAGTCATGAAGTTTACAAGAGCCTCAGTATTATCCTATTTGCTCTTTTGTGACTGGCACTTGTTAAAGATGGTTACATTTCTTTGAAAATGCAAGGGATTAGTTCGTACTTTTTGTGGTGTTATTGTTGGTCAAAGGGGGCTAAGATGGTCTTTGTAAATACAGTAGTAGATCTTAATGGTGGGCTACATTTGGGAACTGGTGATCTGCTTCAAAGCAGAACAGACCCAGCTATCACAACAAGGCTGTATTTTCAGTCTACTGGTGTTGGTCATACAACTACAATTTGGCAAAATATTGACCTTTGTGTTGTCTAAATACTGAATGTTGACTAGTAAAGTAGTCATTACTTGTTGTAGCTAGTCAATTAATAAATAGAGGTATGTAATCCGTTATCCATAAACCCGTTTTCCAGAAATATACAAACTGCGGAAAGGCTGTCTTTCATAGATGAAATTTTCTCCAAATCCAAATTTTTTAAATTGATTTCCTTTTTCTCTTTATTAATAAAACCGTACTTGTGCTTGATCCCAACTAAGATATAATTAATCCTTATTGGAGGCTAAACAATCCTATTGGCTTCATTTAATTTTTACATGATTTTCTAGTAGACTTATGGTATGAATATCCAAATTATAGAAAGACCCTTATCTGGAAAACCCCAGGTCCCAAGTATTCTGGATAACAGGTCCCATACCTATACTATGTATGGCACGTATTTTGTCAAAAAGAAGGGTGGGGAAAGTTAATTCTTGCACAGATTGCTGGTTCCTCTGTTGTTCTAAACATTAAGACCAAAACCATAAACAACCCTTCTGTGTGTCAGTGTATGTACAGAAGTGCTACTGTATGCTTCTAAAAGGACACTGGGGCTAGTTTATAACATGACATGTATTGATTTGCATTAGAAACACAAAATACTTTTTGCATGTAATTCTTTTGTACCTGATTCCCAGTTGGACTCTAAGCTTAATTGCTTGTCACTAGGCCGGGCCACCAGGAATTTGCACACCCTGAAGTAAGCATTCTGTACTTTTGTTTCTGCATCAGTTAGAGAAAATTGATGGATGGCATTTAGGGGCCTAGTTATGCTGAGTAAAATGATTAAAACGTAAATAAAAAATTTGGTGAATTTTTTAAAACAGCCCTAACAGGCACACCCATGATTTCCAAATCAAACAAGGAAACTTGGTACGTATAGGTTCCAAAACATTATGTTAGGAAAGTATGATGGTGGAGATGATCATCCTGACATTAAATATCACAATTTCATTTCCCTTGACTTTGCAGTGAATCGGTTTAAACACATAGTGAGAAATTTTCGAGGACATCTACGAACAAAGATAGAGTCTGGAGAAGGAACCATACCAGTTCGATCCAGGGCAGCAGAACAAACATGGGACGGAGTGTTATCTGGAGAGCACCTTGTCACAATGTCATGCACGGACAAAATAACACGGTACGGTTTTATCTAAACAATGGAGTCATCATATAAAAATGTTTGCATGCTCATCTGCAGAAACCATAACAAGAGTTTTTGTATCAGTTTGGAAAATTCAAATCTTTTGTGGTTTAGGTATTATGTTGATCATGGAAATTGTTTGCAGGGTGTTTCAACATTGGTTCAGAAGTCTCAAGAGTACCATCTAATTTCTCAAGTCCACCTGTTTATAATTTACTGACACCAACCATTCCCTCTATGATATCAAGTTGCCAAGGATGCCAGAGAAGAGTGACAAGTGATATGATAGATCACACCCTACTAAAAACCACTCTCTACTTGTCATTGCCTACAACATCATGGGGCACCTTCATCAAAGGGTCCACAATTGTGCATAAAATGTTCCTACTGTAAAATTACTCCATATAAACCTTATACTCATACAGAGTATGTAAAGTATGTAGAGTATGTAGAGAGTAGTGTAGAACTGCCTTTCCAACCATTTTTCCTCTTGATATTGATCCGAGTTGTAAGACTATACCCAATAGAGTATTGTAAGGAGAATATAATGCAATAGAAAACTAGAGGGAAGGCTGTGGTCATCCAGCCAGTCTTAGGCAAGGCTATAAATGCAAACTACATACAAATATGGGACCTGTTATCCAGAATGCTTAAGGAGTCTTTCTGTTATTTGGATCTCCATACCTTAAGTCTTCTAAAAATCATTTACACATTAATTAAACCCAATAGGATTGTTTTTCTTCCAATAAGGATTTATTTTATCTTAGTTGGGATCATGTACAATGTTTTATTGCTACAGAGAAAAAGGACATTTTTAAAAAAAAACTGAATTATTTGGTCAAAATGTACTCTATGGCCATCACATAATTCAGAGCTTTCCTATATAAAGATTTTCTGGATAACAAGTCCCATACCTACACCACTTTCATAGCAACTAGGGGGGGGGGGTTGAGAAGCATGATGAAAATAACTATATATTCAAATAAACATTTATATTATATATCTGCAAAGGGAAATAAATAATGACAGTTAAGTGCCCCTTTTAATGGAATTTGAACACTTGAAGACTCTGACTTGACTGATGAAATTTTATCTAAAAACTCGTATTTTGTTTAAAAAAATGGAAAGGCAATTTTTCTTTAAATCAAATGTTCTGCTTGCTTGCTTTTATAGGCCAATACATGGATCCCTATAGCCTCCCCCCACTAGTTCTCATATTTCAGGGAAGTGTTGCAGCTGTTCATAACTCCCATAGGCTCATCCCTTGAGTTCTATTGATGACAAAAGCACATGGTCCAATAATTAGAACTGCGCACTTGACTGCAAGCGTTGCCTTGGTCCCAAACACACATCGCAGCAAAGGGCTGCAAATAGCTTTCAGAGTCAGCGGTTTGATTTTCCTAACTGCCCATTAGAGAACTAGAAGGGTCAACTTTTTTTATACTCCTCTCTTTTTCTTTTCAAGAGCTTGTATATAAAACACAAAATAGCACAGTAAGTGTTTTGCCCACCATGGACTGACTGTACCAGTTCCCAGTTCTTTAGACTTTCTACTTCAAATAAGTAAAAGATTAGAAGTTTGCCCTTTTCTTACAGAGTGTACTTTATGTTGTATTTAGTTCTTTTTAATTTGACCACAGGTTAGTGACTGGGCTTGAGTGTTTCCTGCAAAGCTGTCACAATCTATAAATGTATTTTTATGCCATACAGGGTACAGAACACATGCATCACCCACAGACACACCTAAATGATGGCTTCAATTTACTTAAAGATGCAACATACTGACCTTGTTTAACATGAGTGCAATAGATTGGGTTTATGCTCAGCATAATTTTTGCCTATGAAAAATCTTTTTGTTTTCTCTTGAGCTAAACAATGAAACTGAAGCTACTCCATGTTTGGTTTTTACAAAGTAGATTTTTTTTTTATTTTTGGACATAGCTTCATGTTTGGTGATAATCAAATCACTCATATATAAAATATCAATACAAATGAAATTAAAGGCCATGTAAAGTCTAAAATAGAATAAGGCTACAAATGTGTTTTGTTAAACATCTTTGCAAGACCAAGACTGTGCACATGCTCAGTGTGGTCTGGGCTGCTTAGGGATCGTCATAAACAAAGCTGCTTGAGTTCTGCATGGCTGGGATGTAAGGCGGGGGCTCCCCCTGCTGTTCATAAGTATGATTGTTTCCCTGCTCAGCAGTCAGGGACCATCTGACAATTCCTATCCACAGCAGTAAATGAAGGGAGAATTTCACTGTATACAGTCAGGTTTCTTATAAAAACGGTACACATTTTTTAATTAAAGTATATTGGAGATAGTTTTCTTTTTCATTAAAGAAAGTAAAGATGGGATTTTTTTTTGCCTTTACATGCCCTTTAAATGCAGAAAAAGAAATTAGACAAAAACAGTAATATGTTATATAAATAAGGTATAACAATATATTATATAAATAATTACTTGTGTAGTGTTTTTGAACAATTTCAAAGTGTAACATTTTAATGATTTCTTCACTCATTTTTTGGACTCCTATAAAAAACACAGGCTTCTGAGTAGAGAGAAATTTTCAGCAGAATTTAAAAAGGCTTTTAACATTCTTCAGAAAAAAATGGTCAGAGTAAATGCATCAAAACTGTAATAGATGTTTTTTTGTAAGTACATTTGACCAAATCCAACAGATTTCATACTTCCGGAGACATTGTGCTGACATTGGGAGATGTTTACTAACCTAATACCTTTGAAAAAGCCCAGTTGCTAGATTCCTGAAAAACTGTAGACTAAGATTCTTTCCGGCATTTCCTTGTTTCCGACTTCACTGATCCCTTCAGACAGCTTACATCGTGCCAGATATATCACATGGATAAAGCATGGTCCATTTGATTCCCCCAAGCACTTTTTACTAACTCCATGTCAGGCCTGCTAAAACCTGATGGACGTTTGTGGCTTAGGAAGTTGCCTATAGCAGCTCCACCTCAGCGCAGAACATGTCAACAATCAAAGGCTTTTTTTATTCATATCCTTTGATGTTTGCTTCCATACTGAAAGGTTCCTTAAGTTTTCTCATGGTTTTGTTTTGAAGAGTTTGTTTAATTTTTATTATTCTGTTTTAAGTTTTACACCAGTTACTTTTAAAATACATAGCAGTGTATGTTTTTTTTTTAACTGAGCTTTTCATTAATTTATCTGTCACACCATATTGCATAGGGTACAACAAGGGAAAAAAAGAGAAAGGGGAAAGAAAAGTAAAAAGGGGGAGTACAAAGGTGAAGAAAGAGGAAATTGACAAAAACAACTGGGAAACACCTGCACCTGACTTCCCTGTTCCATTTATAGACCTGCGCCGACCCGCCTCACTGATGACATCACAAATGGGGCAGGGAGGGGCAGGCACGAGTCTATAAAACAGGAAGCCGGAAGTTGGAATCCGCCAGTCAAAGGTAAAAAGAGCAGCAGGCCCCTCGGGTATCTGGCCAGCCCACACATCACTAAAAGAAACACATGCATTTAAACTAAAAGTCAGTTTCCAAAGTATCTAACAAAAGGCGACTGTGATGTTTTGTTTAATTATTAATATAAAAGACTAGCTTAGGTTTTTACCAATACAACGCATGAAAGTTTCAAGTAAAGTTGAGGATCGCCCCTCTGTATAGGCTCGTTTCATGCATGTAATGCTAAAAAAAAGTTCAGGGTCATGTTCATGGGCCAGTCAAGGTAGCCACATTTTTCCTAGGCTTCCATATTATCTTTAGCAGTGTATGTTTTTGAGACTTATTTACTGACACACACTTTTTGTGTTTGCATAAAAAAGATATTTAATATATATATAAGTAAAATTACTCAGAAGAAGCACATTTTCACCTCAGGGCAGTACATCCTTCTTTAAAAAAATAAACAAATGCTAAATCCTTCAAAGTGTAGCGGTACCATCTTTCTTGCAGTCCTAGTATCTTTCGGAGGAGTTTAAGATGGTTAATTGGGGTTTAGTGTGGATTCTACATAGTTATATACCACTCAAACAGCATGCCCAAGGGACCTCAAGAGATGCTAGTGGCAAGTAGGATGGTGACACTGCACTCTGGAAAAAGTATGCTGAGCCAATTGTTTTTTAAAGAAGAGAATACCAGCTAAAGGTAAGAGCAACATGCTCAACAGGGAGTGCTCAACAATTTGGCAGGATGTTTTTGGATTTTCTTGTACTTTTATAGGAAGGCAACCAATACAAATATATTATAATCTAGTCTCAGAATCTGGTTAATCCCCCTACTGACTCAGAAAATACCAGTTTGTGTCATCTATGCTTTGTGGGAGGCAGGCTTCTGTAATTGCCCAGGGATCTAGTGACTGTTTCCTGCCCATAGATTACATAATGGTAGGGAGCATATGGCTCTTCCTCTGTTCCAGGTCTTTATTCTAGCAGGATGTGTCTGCCAGAGGGCCTCAGATGGAGGCAGTCCTCAGTAAAACAGTTGAAGTTCCAACTAATATAACCCAAGCCTCAAGTAAGTCAGGAAAGGCACTTATGAATGAGGTGTAGAAAGTGGATAGTAGAGTTACATCTAGCACCTTCTAGGAGCACAATAAGTCAGCAAGCAATCGGAATCCAAAAGGGTAGTCAATAAAAAGGCAAAGGTCGGTTGAGGCAGCAGGCAGGGATGGTCAGGACAGGCAAGAGTCTAAGAACAGCAAATCTGGAAGTATTCAGAATAGACCTACATTGGGCAAAGAGAAAACAGTCGTGGCACCTTAAATATTTGAATTTCGCGATGACGTCAGACATGGTGCACCGAAAGAAAAGTATGCGCACGTGAAAACAAAAAAAGGGCGATTGTGCTATTAGTAGGCCAAAGGATGTGGGCATCCCTGCCACCCCTCTAAACCACCAGGTATTATTACATACACAATAATGCAAACAGGTCAATTTCCAACCAAAGAAATGAATGCAGTGATGAATATTCATAAAGGAACCGGTGTTGACTGCAGCGGTGAAGTTATCACTGACTAAATCAGGCTAAATCATTGTTTGGCAAATTTCAGTTCATCTTATTTGACAAACATTAGCTCAGATCATACATGGTGGAGCCGTTAATCCACAGTGTTACTATAAAAAAAAAACACTGTGATTAACAAACATAACAAAAAAAATGCATTTGACTGGAAGAGCCTTGTGTTTATTTTCCCACTTTTCAGCCAGTTAATATATCTCTACTTTGCGGGTGTATGAAGGAAATCACTGTTCTACATTTTCAGCCCTATTTCTCGCTAAATGGCCCTGTATGTTTTTGTTTAGCACATTTCTTTTCCCAGTGACTCAGACTTGTATCTTTAGCCAAATGTGCTCATGATACAGATAGCTAAGCACGGACTTGCATGATTAACTTTGCTGGCAGGTATGGGCAGCAGAAGTTTGTAATGATGAGCCAGCCACCAGATCCTACTCATAGCAGCTGTGTTATCTTACCCAAGCAGCAAAAAAGAGGCATTTTCCATAAATATATAGTGTTTTTCATCTTTTTTATATCAAAATGTTTCTTTCTTTGCATACACAGTATACAGTACATCTTGGTAAGTTAATTTGATTCCTTCAAGGAGAAAACATTTTGGAACCTGCAGTCAGCTGAGGTGCATTTTGCATTTTGCCACCCAACCCAGTAAGAAGCGAAATTTACAAAATTAGCAAATTCACAAAAAATAAAATCATAAATCTTACATGTTCTTTAACCCAAGGCTTTAACCTCAAAATCTTTTCATTTTTAAGATATCCTATCTATGACCTCTTTGGTGACAGCTCTTTATAATCTTGCTGCATCGCAATAAATATGGCACGCATAGAAAAAAGAGCAATCGTAGAGAATATCACCCATAATACAGCATTTTCTAATGAACTTACTCAGAGTTGCATCTGCAACAATTGATCAATGCATCAAAACGGACTTGCATTTTGGTGCAAATCGGTGTGTCTAGTATTTTCAAAGTGAGGTTTTTGTGTAAATTCTGAAGCACAAGTTCACAATGGCACAATTCTGTAGCCTTTATTGGCGCAACCTGCTGTAGGAAGCCTGAGTGGCAATAGGGCCATGGTTCCCGAACATCAGTTGCAGCAATTTTATACCAATCATCAAAAGAGGCAGAATATGTGCATTGAAAGCCATGTAAAAGTGCAGGAGCATGTTTGGACACAACATGCAATTGATAAATTGCCTCTACAGTGCACTAATCTTAGATCACAATGTTACTTTGGAGCTAGAACTGCCGAATATCAGTTTTTCTTTGCCTAAAGGAGACCCTCAGCAGCTAAATAGAATGCAGTCCATGATGACCCATCATTTTGGAAGCTAAATTGGGTGTCAATGTGCTCATCTGGTAAGTCATGACTAGTGATTGTCAAATTTGCCTGAAATTCGTGAAACACATTTGAGCATGGCAAACGTATTCACTAGCCATGGCACACACAAGCAGAATTGTGTGTATAGTCAAGTTAGGACAGCACCAACTCGTTATTTATAATGTTACTATGTACTTAATTCTTTATATGATTATTTCATTACATGTTTGTTTGAAGATTATAGTGTTGGATAACATATAAATACAGACTATTCCAGATTAAATAATGAACACAAAAGTGGCAGAAACCCAACTCTGTTGGTTTAATTAAGCAGAGGCTATTTAATCATCTAATGAGCAGTATGCTATCTGTGAAGGTGCAGTGGCCAGTAAATTAAGCACCACTGATATGGCCGTCATTATCATGATGAGATTTTTTGGCAGGTTATATGAAAAAAGTGCCGTTGCTGCTGATTCTCTCATACGAGCTCATCTCTTAGGCTTTTCCCGAATGCCAATATAATCATGTGCATTTCTGCTTCCCAGGGTGCTCGGTCTATGCTATAAAAAAGGTCTAGGAGTCTCCAGTTCTTGGAGGTGGTTATGAGATTTTATCCACCTCATCCGTGGCATTTCCATGATTGACAAAAAGAAAAAAATATGTATTTACTTAAGGTTTATCTATATTGAAAGCCGGACAAGGGATTTTGTCTCAGTAAACAGTGCTGCAATATCAAGTGTTTGAACAAAAGAGAAAGGTATTTTTTTCCACTCAGTTCGGAGGAAGGAAATCTCTCCAGTTAACAGTAAGACCCATTTTTATGTATTGATCGAGATATAAAATACACTTTGGGATTTGTGGTTCAGCAATGAAGGGAAAGCTTAACAGAAGTTTTTTTTTTTAATTTAATGATATCATGTAGTATGTTATTTTTGTTAGTGGAAAACAGCAAAGGATGAATGACGCCACTTGTTTTATAAATAAGAGACATTCCAAATCTTGTTTCTAAGTTATAAAATAATTGCTAGAATTTTCTTGCACTACCGCAAGAGGTCAGGTTACCCTTTTTTAAGACTGAGTTCTTTCCAAAGTCAAATTCAATAAAGTGTTTTACACAATCACAACCACTAGTATATTTCTGAAAAAAAATTCAATATATAGTTGGGACTATACAGTGTGTGCATATAATCACTTTATCTACGAACACTTAATTTTAATGAATCAGTTAACTATAGATGAATCTAATTATTTTTGCTCGGTTTATAAAATAGACATTTGGTTTTTTTTTACTTAGGGACAGTTTTATCAAGTGTCGAATTTCGAGTTCATAGGAGTTTTTTTAAACTCCCATGAACTCGAAATTCGACCAAAATTCGACTAACTGCAATTTATTGAAAAATTTTAATTTTTCAAACTCAGGCAAATGGAATTGACCCGCAAACTCAAATCGAATTTGAATCGATTTTCAGGAAGGCTGCAAACAACTCCAAATTGATCCCAGGAAGTCCCCCATATTCTAAAACAGCAATTCGCCAAGTTTAAGGTGGCAAATAGTTGACCTTGAATTCTTAAAGGGCCAGTACATGATAAATTTCAAAAAACAAATTAAAATTTTTTAAAAAACTCAAATCAAATTTTAACTATTCTCTAGTCGAATTTCACAAAAAAATACGAAAATTCAAAATTCAAATTTGAAATTTGAATTTTCACTTCGACCCTTGATAACTCTGCCCTTTAGTGTAGTTAAATATGATACATTCTTCTTATAAAAATTATTGTTATTATTTGAAAAGAAATATTGTGACCTTACTCGTACAGCTTTGGACCTCTATTGTTGCATCATTCATTTGATCTTAACCAAGTGTGCTTTTGTACTGTTGTTTACCTTGGCAAATGTGGGCACTGTAAATGCTGGTACACTATAAATACCAGTGTCCTTAGCTGTTCACTGATTTGTTAACATTATCTTAGTATCATTTGGGAGGTGTGCTCTTTGTTGCAAAATATGGTGCCAAGGTAGGTAGGTAGGTAGTAATTGAAATTTAGAAACAGAATTGAAGGAGTTTTGTTTTGTTCATTGAGCTCAGTTTAGCCAGAATGTGTTTATAGAGATGAGATAATTTGCTATTTAATTGATGAGGAATTCTGTCCTTTGTTATGATCAGATGTGATCTCTGAAAATCTGATTCATGATAAAGGAAGCAGTGGCCAAGGTTCAGTACTTTAAGACTTAGGCTTTAGTTCATATGCCTATTTGTTAGTAGCGATGCACTGAAACCAGGATTCGGTTTGGGATCTGGCCTTTTTCAGCAGGATTTGGCAAATCTTTCTGCCCGGCCGAACCGAATCCGAATCCTAATATGCATATGCAAATTAGGGGCAGGGAAATTAAATCGCGTGACTTTTTGTCACGAAACAAGGAAGTAAAAAATATTTTCCTCTTCCCACCCCTAATTTGCCTATGCAAATTAGGATTCGGCTTCGGTTCGGTATCCGGACGAATCTTTCACAAAGGATTTGGTGGTTCAACCGAATCCAAAATAGTGAATTTGTGCATCGCTATCTGTTAGTAAGCGATTTTGGAGAGGACTCTCTTCTTTATCTTTCCCATTTCTTGATTTATAATACACCTCCTTTTGTAGTGCACTTTGTATCCCATAGTTCTATACAATAACTATACATATTGAAGAACAGTAAACTGACAGCCACATATTGGAAGTTTCCATGAAAATCATATTTTACATGTACATTTTTTCACAATGCTTTGTATTATGATCCCTTGTAAATTACCCTAATGCATTTAGCAAGTAGAACTGAATGTCTGTTATCCAATTGTTCCCATAGTGGATTAAACAACTGGCTGGATCTTCATCATCTCTAGATCATATGTTCATCTCTGTTCATTTCTGGATAATGATTCCAAAGCTCTTGAGTCTCTCAAAAGTATTGTTTTTATCAGGATGTCCTTCAGGAAAAGAGTCCAGATCTACGGTTTGGTGTAGATATCCAGGAAATATATATGATAAGAGTGGGTGACAGTCACAAGACTGGTCCTCAGATCACTACTATGCTATGTACGGGGCCCCATTCTGTCTTAATCTGGTTGTACTTACTGTTGGGAGTAGCAAGAGTAGGTTTAAACCACACAAATCAAATTTAATTTTGATATTTTGAGGGGTTTTTTTTAAAATCCCTCAACATAATCAACTTTCTCTTTCAATGGCCTAAAGTCCTACAATATGCCCGGTTGACTTGGTGAGACTGCTGGTTATGATCCTGTTCATACTGTACATAGAGCATGTTCTGAAATGCCAGAAGTCAGTCTATTTGAAAATAACTGATTTATTCTAAATTGGTTCTAAAAAGTTAAGAAGTCATTGGTGACCCTTTATGACATGGAAGACTAAGCGTTCCGCTAGAATTGACAAAACAATCGAAGTTCTGCCATTTCAACATTGTGAAGCTACTTTCTGAATCTCATCCCTTGCTGGTAAAGCTACAGAGCAGCACAGCCAAGCCATTTTGCATATTCACTTATGCGTGTCTCTTCTTGTTTAGATTCCAGGTTTCATTCTTCTCAGTGGTGTAGTAAAAACATTTCGTTTTTGGTACCAGTACAGGAAAATTTAATGTTTGAGTAAGTGGGGGAAAGAATAATCTAATTATCTTATCTTCCAAAGCTTTTATGAGCAGTTCAATGCAGGTGACAAATAACAGAATTTGTTTTACTGCGGGAATTTACTATCTGCCTACACTTTTCCAATTGACTTGAATGAGTGGCTAGGGTCACATGGGGGCCGATAACCTCTAGCCAAAATCCGCTGATGGATTTCTGCCCAATTGCGTGCAGTAGCATCCTCTCTTTTCCGTATTCAGAAGTATTGAATCAGAAGTGGCACTAACAGACTTTGGCATATTTCGGGTCAAAATGCAGAGACTAGTGGTTCTTTACCTAAATCCGCCAAGCCTGTTCACTCCACTTCTGATTCAATACTTCTGAATGCGGAAAAGAGCGGATGCTACTGCTCTCGGTAGGGCAGAAATCAGACTTTCAGCATTTCAGCTAGCAGTTTTCTGCCCCTGTGTGACCCAGCTAGGCCAGATTGTTTATGCCATAATGTTGTAAAAAAAACAAAAAAAACATGAAATCCAGTGATTACTTTATAAATTCACTATTTATTTTACACTGTTTTTGCTGCATAATAATAGGCCGCTAAGCCTTTGCCCATTGATCGTTCTACCAACATCATCTGTTTCAGGATATATAAAATCTTCTACTCAGCAAGTAAATTAATTCCTTGATTATTAATCAACTATTTTGAAACAATGTATTTGTTTGCAAATTTATTAAAATTCAAAATGTCCCAAAAATGTGAATATGAATACATTTGAGTTTTTCAAACAGAATCCTTTTAGATTTATCAAAAGCAATGTCAAATATTCCACCTTAAACCTGTTGGGATTCTATCAATGTCAATAGGGAGAATTTCTGGTACATTTAAAGGAGACTAAACCCATGTGCTGGACTAAGACTATGGCAAACTTCCTGAACCGCATAACTGCACCCCCTCTTCCACACAGGCACACACACAAAAACAGATATATTTACATTACCTGATCTTAGTCATTAAAGCTGAGCATGTCCAGTTGGGGCCAGTTCTATAATGGCTTTTATTCTCAGGCTTTCAGATTTTACAGCCTCATTGAAAATGAATGGAACAAGGCAATTTTTGCATTTGATAAAATGTTTTGTTGCATTTTTTTCTTGAGCTCAGAAATTCACCTCAATGTAATGATGTCATATTTTTAAAGGAGAAGGAAAGCCCCAGGGCGCAAAACCCCTCCCCCCCTCCCCTCCGTTGCCCCCCCTCCCTCCCCCCCCTGGCCTACCCCTCCCCCTGGGCAAATGCCCCTAACTTGTTACTCACCCCTCTGCGCAGGTCCTGTCCACGGAGTTCACAGTTGCCATCTTCTCCCACGCGCGTCTTCTTCCTGCTCAGTAGGAACAGGTACCGGTACGGCTCTACTGCGCATGCGCCGAATGTCATGAAGTGAAATCAGAAAACTTCGTGACATTCGGCGCATGCGCAGTAGAGCCGTACCGGTAATTGTTCCTACTGCGCATGCGCCAGAAAACGCCGGTCAGAGCAGGAAGAAGACGCGCGTGGGAGAAGATGGCGACTGTGAACTCCGTGGACAGGACCTGCGCAGAGGGGTGAGTAACAAGTTAGGGGCATTTGCCCAGGGGGAGGGGTAGGCCAGGGGGGAGGAGGGAGGGGGGGCAACGGAGGGGAGGGGGAGGGGTTTTGCGCCCTGGGGCTTTCCTTCTCCTTTAAGCTGTTTTTGGTAGCCATAGTCTTCGTGCATTTTCCTATGCCCTGTCTTCTTCATGGGCCTTAGGTTGCAGGTTGAAAATTGGATTCAAGCATTAGGGCTCTCTTAGGGCATTTTAACTGGTGGTGGCTAGGGATGGGCAAATTTTTTCGCCTTGTTTCACTGTGGAGATGACACCCATAGACTCGTATGGCGTTGTGCGTCAAAAAAATGTAGAAAAAAATTAGACTTTAATGGGCATTGGCGACATTTCGCCGGCGCCAAATTTTTGCAAAACTAAACAGGTCAAATTCGCCCATCCCTAGCGGTGGCTTTTGTATGTGCTTGTACTCGCTTAACGGAACCTTTGAATGCAGGTGGCTTCTATTAACACATGCATTCCTATGCAGTGGATCCAACAAATGTGAATGCCCAATTGTAAGAGCCCCTAAACTAACAGACGCTAATGCTTCGATCCAATTTGCAATCTGTAACCTAAGGCCCATGAAGAAGACAGGGCATAGGAAAATGCACGAAGACTATGGCTACCAAAAACAGATTAAAAATATGACATCATTACATTGAGGTGAATTTCTGAGCGCGAGAAAAAATGCAACAAAACATTTTATCAAATGCAAAAATTGCCTTGTTCCATTCATTTTCAATGAGGCTATAAAATCTCAACACTTTGCTGATTTTGTTTCTTTTTGGGAAAAAAATGTCCTGCACTGTTATTTTTTCTTTTTAAATCAGAAAACTTGCCCCCAGCCTTTACTATGCTGCATTATTTGGTACCAGATTCCAACAGCCTTCACAATGGGCTGTGGGGTGGAGGAAAACCTTGCATCCAGTCATGGAAGTTACATTACAAGCAATTCAGTCTGTAGTAAGCAAGAACCAGAGGGTGCCAGTATTCCTTTATAGCAGGCATGTCCAAAGAGCGGCCCGGGGGCCAAGTGCGGCTCGACTTCAAATTTACACTGGTCCTCAGCCTCATTATGAAATTAATAATAATGTAGCCTGCCAGCACAGTGCAATCAGGAATCGCCTAGCCGTAATATTTGGGCACATTAGTGAAATGATCTGCCACTTGGTCTATACTGCTGCCTGTTTGCTGAAGGTGTTAGTTAGACACGTACTGGCACATAGAGACGCACTGTTTTTCGCATACTTCTTTAGGGCTGAAGGTGTCAATAGACGTACTGACGTGCCAGTACAGTAAAATATTACTGCTACGGCTAGGTGATTCCTTGTTTAAATTAGTTAAATGATGTTAATGGTTCAAAGAATGTCAGGCTGAATGGTCGGCCCCCACACATTTTCACCTCACCAAATCTGGCTCTCGTTGTAAAAAGTTTGGACACCCCTGCTTTATAGGGTTAAATACTAAAGCTAACATGAGCCATTCACTGCTGAACGTTAAAGGCCAATTTCATTAGAATCTAAGCTGATTTTCTAATCCCTTTGTACAGATTGAGTTCAGTGCTGCTTCCCGCATACGGAGCTTCCCAATACAATTTACCAGGGAAAGCTAAAACTCAAATACAAGTACGATTTATAATTCTGAAGAGAAGGCGAATTATTGGCCAGGGCACCACGTTGAATATCCTTCCGCAGCTATAACTGATCATTTAGCATTTTAAAAAGGTGAATATTTAACGATATCCCATTCTTCCCAAATCTCACATTACTTGCAAGAATTGCCGAGCCGAGATATGCAGATCCGATCGACTAAAGTAAATGTTTCATAAAATCAATGACTGTTTAAATTGTGAGACTAAATTGTTTGTATATAAATATTACCTTTTATATTCCACTGGAGTTTTATGTAGATGAACACATTACTTTAATGACCTGCGCTTGCAGACTGAGGGAGTGGAAGACTCTTTCGAAATGCTCCACAGCCAGATGGCTGGTTTTTCTTGCATGAGATTAAAAGATGTTTCTAATTCACAGCTCTGCTTCGGAGGCAAATTAATATCGCAGGCTAAATTGCTTGTGTTTTGGAATCAGATTTAAAGGGGACCTTTACTAAAGTGCCGCCAGTCACAGGTTCCTCGAGCAGATTGCCGCAGAGGTAGTACATGGCGTTTTTAAACATTTAGTAATTAATGGGAAGTATTGCATGGTAATTGACTGCTTGAAGAGAAGGCCATATAATGACTCCTGATTAATCATGAAATGAGATGTATGACACAATGCCACAACAATAATTGCTCTAACGATGAAGAAATGCTAATTAAAGGGAAGCAACAATGATGTAAGAAATTAGCTACAGAATTCATGGATTGCGACGGCTATTGTTTTCTTTGTCCTTGAGTTTTCTCTTGGCCAGAACGTTCTGGTTGAACATCGAAGCCTTGTATATAAATGGCTGTGAGTGCAGGCTCAAAGAGTTCTACACAATGGGGTACAAACAAAGTCTGTTTCCTACATTTGTAAACTCCATACCATAGTTACCAATGAAGTAGATAATCATAATTACATCTGCCATCTATACAGAATATCTCTAAAATACATTTCTAAAACATTCCAACAAGCAGCACCTGCTCACAAAGGTCCATCACTTGTTGGTTGTTATGGTTTCCGAGAACTGGTGCAAACCCTCCAGCTCCATTTGTGCAAATGCATAGCTGTATCCATTCTACCACCATCAACTTCCTAAATGACACCATAAATAGTGATTAACCAGAATCCTAATGACTAAGGAACCATAATAAAAGTACCCAAATGCCTACTGTAGAGTTTGTGTTTCATGGCTGCCTTTTGTTGGATGCTGTGGAGTGTGGCAACATACTGCATTGCAGGATCAAAAGGCACTGGCATTTTTAAAGGACAAGGAAAGGTTGAAATGAAGTGTAATGCATTTTAACTGCATCTTCATAAAGTTTTCGTAGAATGTTACATTTTCAATATTCCTTTAAAAGCACAGATAGATTGGAAGGGAGTGTCAAGAGAAGCTAATGTGTGTTGATCAGGGGTGTAACTACAGAGGTAGCAGACCCTGCAGCTGCAGGGGGCACAGGAGGTATAGGGGCCACATGAGGCCCTAATTCATATACAATTTTAGTAAATATTGGTAAAACAGGTAAACCTCTACACATTTTGGGGGCCTGAAAAATAATTTGCCGTGGGGCCTGTTATTATCTATTTACGGCACTGGTGTTGATGGCACTTTTACAGAGGCAGGCCAGTGTGAATGGGTCCATAGCCAGGTGTCCTTTTTGCTGCCCTAAACAAGATTTTTTTATTCCCCCCCTTATCTGCCTGTATATTTTATCATTTTCTATGATGAATTGTGTATTTGGCCTTTAGCATGCATTTTCTCTCTATCGGTTGGGTAATAAATCGAATTCTTGTTCCCATGAAGCGCCTCTAGTCAGAGTCGGACTGGGGTACCCAACTCACGGTCCTACCATCACTCCTCCCCCAACCAAAGCCACTTCTGCTCAGTTGCACTAGTTACTTTGCTGTTAAAAATTAAAGATGGCCAGGGTTGGGGCCCACCAGGATTTTTCTGGATGTCCCGGTAAGCCAGTCCAACCCTGCCTCTAGTCCCTGGGGCCTGGGTGTGACCAACATACAAATACACCCCACCCCAGTAACTGCCCAATAATTAACGCTTACTATCTTCTAAGCAGTCCATTTCTTCTTTTCATGTTGTTCAGGTGGAACATTCTTGGATTACAAGGTGCACTCCTCAGCCACTTTATAGATCCCATCTACCTACACAGCATCATTGTTGGAAGCTTGCACCACACTGGTCACCTTTCAAGAGTAATGAGCCACAGATTAGAAGATCTTGGTCATTTACCAGCACCTTACCGGCACCATCATCCACTGCTCAGCGGTAAGTGGATTTTTACATGTAAATAATCACCTTGGTCTTTGCAATTGTACTGGACACCTACACGAGAGTCAATCAATGCCAAACAGCAGGGAAACAACTTTATTTATTTAAAATGGATTTAGCCTAGAAACATGTTACTTTCTCTGAATACATTTTCCATGCATATTCCAACCGTTTGTTTCTGTTTAAATGTATGTGGCTTAGGTTCTCAGTTAATAGTAGGTGATAGCATGGACTTAAAGGAAAATACTGTATAACCCTCACAGTGAATGTAAAATTGCTCAGCTCACTCCTCATTTGACAATATAATGCATTAGAAACATCACCTGCTGCTCATTTTGGCCAACTAGCTACAGTCGGCTGAAAATTCATTTTGGGAGAAAAGCAAAGTATTGTGGTGTTGCCCTGCTTACAGCTGGAGATATAGGTGGCATTTTACTCTTCGCTAACTTTATTTTCTAAGCAGATTTTGCATGAATTTATTTTGAGGGTTTTTATTTCATTTTAGGATTTTGAACGAAAGGAATGTTGTTGGATCTATGTTAAATACACCCCTCTCAAAGGTTATTTGTAGAGTAGAGGTATACTTGCAAGACTTATTTGCTTAAAGGGGTGGTTCACCTTTAACAAAATAGGATGTTATAGAATGGCCATTTTAAAGCAACTTTTCAATTGGTCTTCATTATTTATTTGTTATAGTTTTTTAATTATTTGCCTTTTTCTTCTAACTCGTTCCAGCTTTTTTTTTTGGGGGGTCACTAACCCCAACTAAAAACAAATTCTCTGTAAAGCTACAAATGTATTTTGTATCCTCTTTCTATTCAGGCCTCTCCTATTCCCCTTACAGCCTCTTATTCAAATTAATGCATTGTTGCTAGGATAATTTGGACCCTAGCAACCAGAATGCTGAAATTGCAAAATGGAGAACTGCCATATAAAAACCTTAATAACTCAAAAACCACAAATAATAAAAAATGGCAAATTGGCTCAGAATATCACTCTCTACATCATACTAAAAGTTATCTCAGAGGTGAACAACCCCTTTAATTATATCTTAGTTGGGATCAAGTACAAGGTTTTATTATTAAAGAGAAAAAGGAAATCATGAAAAATATGAATCTTGTGAATTTTTTTGGATTTTCCACCCGAAAACTCAGATTTTTGTCCGAACACCCTGAAATCTTCGAATTATTGCACGAAACCCAGCGCAGATCAAAAAATCTATGAAATCTATATGAAACTTCGCCAGATCTGAGATGCTGGATTTTCAGATTCTGACTTTTTCCATCCTCGGGGTATAATAAATCTAGAAAAATTTGTGTTTTTTTTTTACTAAAAATTCGGATTTTATACTAAAAAAACATTTTCTGAATTTTCGGATTTTTGGCTTCCGGAGTTTAGTAAATGATCTGTATACATAAAACATTCTCAGGGACAGGGGTTGTAATACCAGTTGTATTGTACATTGTATTTACTATGAGGCCAGTCATAACTAAGGGAAATTATTTCTGATTATTGCTCCATATTATTATAATATAAAGCCCTTAAAGGTACACCTTTCACAAAAGAAGGGAGAGTGGTAATACGATAGAAGCAATTAAATATATCAAGGGAATTGAAGAGCCAGGAAGGCCCTAATGAGAGTCCAATTTTAGGGTAAAAATCAAGCCAGCAGGGTCCCATCTTTTTACAGCATCTTGTTGTACACCATGATAGATTCTGGAAACTTTAAGCCCCTCTGCTTTTTGGAGAATCTGTGCACAACCCATTATGGAAAGCACAGGAACATCAAGAGCCAGAATCCATCACTTCACAATGGAACAGGTTGAAGGAGGGGTTTCATTACACTGTGAGCCTAAGGTTGGGAAAAAATCTGTATGAGTAATATGGTTTACTTTCAATCTGTGGATTTAGTACATTTATATTTATTTATGGCTATTCAGATAATGTTTATGCACTTTTTCTACATAAACAAAGGTTGTGTTGAATGTGTATTGTGATAGTGCAAATGTAGGGTACAAGGTTGTTGTCACTGCCATTGTAAATAAAGTCAGCCTGAGTAGGGTAGAGGTGGTGCATTGGTGCTTAGATAGCTCTGGGGTCTTGGTTTAATTTTAATTGGGCATCTCTTCCGCATTTCTCACTCATACATTAAGAGGCAGATTTATTAGGGTCAAATAGCAGATTAGAATTCACATTTTTGAATTTTTTGGTATCACATTTCACACATTCGAATTTGAATCCCCCAATTAAAATGTAAATTCGAATGTGTGATTTATAGTGATGGGCGAATTTGCACAGTCGCACAAAATGCGTATTTTGACGTCGTTTTGACGTCAATTCTAAAGCTCATGTCAATTTTGACGCTCACGTTAAAGTCAATGGCCGTCTGAATAATGTTGACGCACAACGGATTTGAAGCAATCGACTTTACCGCCGCGCATCCAAAATTTCTTGACTTTGTCAGCGAAATTTCTAGGCAGTTCCGCGAATTTATTCGGGAATTTATTCACCCATCACCCATCAGTTGTGATTTACCACAACTTGACCATGAAAACAGCTCTTACTCTTATATTTGCACCTCAAACCTGCTGAGTTCATTTACAATGGCAGAGATCCGTTGAACCATTTGAATATGTTACTTGTCTTCCTGACATTAAAGTTTTTTCGGAGGGAAAGCTCGATTCGAGTTTGATTCGAATTTTCGGGTCTGGACTATTCCATCGAATATTAGACGTTTACAATTTTTTCTTAAATAACCATTTGAATTGTGAGTATATTCAAATTTATTAGAGTAAAGAATAAATAAAAAAATTGACCATTGATAAATCTGCCTATAAATATAATGAAACTGCCCATATTGAGTGTGAGTGATAGGGAAAATATTCATATTAAAAATGAACACCATAAAGAAACGCAATTAAGCATTGAATTGGCTCCTGGTTCTCCTATGTAGATCAGTATACAGTGCTATAGATTAATGGGAGGGCAATGTTGTTATTAATGGATAATACTGTGCCTTTATTTGGAAAGAATTAGCATATTAATGAAAGCTGGAAAGAATGGCATCTGCTAAACACATTCAGTAGGTTTACTCCTTTCTCATATCGTATTCCGGTAACATGTGTAACTTCATATCTGTGGGGAATGTTCATCAACGCACAAAGTGAGAATTCTGTGTGACAGGGACGAGGCGCCCCTGACGCTTGTTTTTGTTTTGTGTTCCTCTGTATCATGCAAAGCGTCTGCTAATTCCCCTTCCATTTGGGCCCCCTCCCATTCATTTCTCTGCATCTGTGTTTCATTCATGTCCCGTAGCTACGGAATTTTTCTCTCTGTCTCTGGAGCGACGGTGGTATCGCCTGTCACATTGTACTGCTCAGGCCAGTAAGCATTTGTCTCAGCTGCGGGTACCAAATCACAGACAAAGCCCTTTTTTTCCTGCTTTGTGCAACTCTTGGATTTTTTGTGGGTCATTTAAAACAGATATTTGGGTCATGGGCTGCAAACTTCTCTCTTGGGTGCCTGACTTCCATGGGAAGGAAAAAGAAGGACTAGTTAACCCCTGTATAGCTAGGACTATATGTGTGTGTGTATATATATTCCATATTATTCCAATGTTTCGGTCTTCCTTCAGTCTTCCTTCAGGCTTTTTATCCAGTATATATTGTATATATATTAGATCCAAAAGCCATTGTAAAGATAAGAAGTGAAATGTGATAATGGCAGTAAATTCTACATATATAGAACTCCTCGTGACTTATAATATCCTTATAATTTACAATAGGGGGTACTTTATTCAATATATATGTGTGTGTGTTTGTGTATGGGATCCATTATCCAGAAACCCGTTATCCATGAAGCTTCAAATTACAGAAAGGCCATCTCCCATAGACTTCATATTAATTAGCTAATTCACATTTTTCTGTAATAATAAAATGGTACCTTGTACTTGATCCTAAATTAGATAAGTAAATAAATAATCCTTTTTGGTGGCAAACAATTCAATTGGGTGTATTTATTGTTAAGCTGTTATTTTTTTAGGAGACTTAAAGCATGGGGATCCAAATGTGGAAAGATCCCTTGTACAGAAAACCTCAGGTCCTGAGCATTCTGGATAACTGGTCCCATACCTGTCTACATATAATTTAATAAACTATTTAATTTGTACTCTGAACCCAGACATTTTAGTATATAATAACATATAGGGGCCCATTTACTAAGGGTTGAAGTGAATTTTCGAATTAAAAAACTTTGAATTGCGAAGTAATTTTTGGGTACTTCGACCATCGAATAGGCCAAATTCGACTTCGATTCGAATTGAAAATACTTCACAACTTCACCACCTTAAACCTGCCGAATTGCTATGTTAGCCTATGGGGACCTCCTAGAACCTATAGCCTGTATTTGGCAAAGTTTTGAAACGGATTTTTTTGGAAATTCGTACGATCGTATGATTAAATCGAAGTACGATCGTACGATCTTAAAAATCCTTCAACTTCGAATGTCGGACTACCCTATTCGATGGTCGAATTTCAACGTTTTTTGAATCTGCCCCCTAGTATACAATGACATTAAAAAGGGCATGTTTCTTACCAGGCTATAGAGTATAGTTTCATACCTCCCGACATTTTGGAAATAAAAAGAGGGACAAAAAAGTTGCCGTATAAGTAGCGTGGCAAATTTTTTTTTGACCTTGCCCATTTTTGTGGCCGCATCTCCTAATTACCATGTTTATTTCACAAAATCTGCCTCTTCTGCTAGTCTCACCCACCTACCAATGAAAAATGAGTAGGCATTGACGGTTGGAGTGACGATGAGGCACATCTAGCAGGCTTCTGCAAACAAGTCTGCCTACTCGTTTTTCATTGGTAGGCAGACGGGCCAAGAAGAAGAGACAGCCATGGGCCTTGAAGGTTTTGCGCGCTGCTGCAGCATGAGCAGGTATGTGGGGGATATAAAAAAAACTCCAAAAAAAAATTATTATTTGCAATTTGAAAAATCCTTCTATTTCCTCCGCAAAGCCAAAGGGGGATTAAAAGTTTTGACCATACATCCCCTTTAACATTGCATTCCTATAAGCGACCAGCACACCATGGCAAAATTGAGCAAATTTATAGAAAATATCAATTGTAAAATGAAAATGGAAATAAATGAAAAAACAGACCTTTAGTTTATCATGTATTTTGCTTAAAAGAATAATTTATAATAATATCACAGCAAAAGCTTTTCTTCGTTGGACAAAAAAAAACACCCACAGCAGCGTGGCCAAGGGATTTATCTATGAAAATATTTTCATCTTAAAAATGTCAGCGCAAAACTAGATTAATTTTGCAGAACAGTTGAAAAGCTTTGATAAATCCCCTGCAAGATGTTGGCTGCATACATTACACAGAGTCACAAAGAAGCGCTGACAGCTCCGCTCTGCCTGTTCTGTCTCTTACGCCAGCTGAAATATTTCCCCGAATTTATCTACATGATGTGACGAGCAGATAAGAAATTTCGGGGGCTTTACATGGCGCCTCTAAGCTGCTGGAAGAAATGTGCCGCTAATATCAACATCCTTGGTGTCCGCCACAAATAAGCTCTGATGAATTTAAATGGATTTGGCTTTTCTCGTCTTTTTTTCTTTTGCTAATTTCCAGTTGCCCTTTGCTAAAAGAATTTGTTAGAATGATTATTCATTTTTGCTGGCTAAAGAGTGAAATATTTAGGAGTCAAATTAGAAGATACCACTGAACAGGTTCATAAAATCTAAACCCACCTCAGATATCCAATGAATACATGGATGTCAAACCTGATATCTCTACTGGAGAGGATCAGTGGAGTATAAATAGGTATTTTACCAATTAGGGCAGAGACACATGCTCAGATTCAGGGAGATTAGTCGCCCAGCGGAAAGGCCACCAAGACCCGAGCCTAGGGCTGCAGGATTTTAGGGGGCGACATGCTGCCCAACCACACCCACATTGGTTTAGAAACACTGGGGATACCCAGGAGATAATAGTTTTTTAAATTTCCCATGCACCAATCCCCATTGCTGCAGTCCTGATTATGAAAATGTGGCCGAATAAAAGGGAGGGGCGATGAACGTCAGTGGGCCTAGGGGTGCCCGCTATTTAAATCCGGCTCTGAGAAGAGGTGATTTATTGCCGGGCGACTAAGTCTCCCCAAATCTGAGCGTGTCTCTGCGCTCAGAGTCCCCGATAAAGAGCTCAGAACCCTCCAGTCCCAAATCTCTTCTTTAATATGGCGAAATAAAAGAGCTAGAATATCTAAGACCTAAACATAGGCCTGGGACCTACCCAAAATCAAACGTTATTATCTGGCCGGACTAACACAAATGTTACAGTGGCACTCCCCTAGATGGGTAGAAAATTGAACACACCCTAATACAACTTTACGTATCATCCCCTGGTTGTTCTTATTATTTTTCCCCCTGTATCCATTATACGCTGCAAATTTGGAATTATCGCCAGCTTAAAGGGGTGGTTCACCTTTAGGTTACCTTTTAGTATGTTATAGAATGGCCAATTCTAAGCAACTTTTCAATTGGCCTTTTTTTTTTCTTTTCTATAGCTTTTTAATTGTTTGCCTTCTTCTTCTGACTCTTTCCAACTTTCAAATGGGGGTCACTGACCCCATCTATAAAAACAAATGCTCCGTAAGACTAAAAATGTATTGTTATTGCTTCTTTGTATTACTCATTTTTCTATTCAGGCCTCGCCTATTCAAATTCCAGTCTCTTTTTCAAATCAATGCATGGTTGCTAGGGTAATTTGGACCCTAGCAACCAGATTGCTAAAACGGCAAACTGGAGAGCTGCTGAACGACAAACGACAGTGGGCCTAGGGGTGCCGGCAATGTAAATCTGGCCCTGGCCTCATGTCAGATTTCAATATGAAATATAAAAAAATCTGTTTGCTCTTTTGAGAAACGGATTTCAGTGCAGAATTCTGCTGGAGCAGCACTATAAACTGATGTGATCTGGAAAAGAAAAAACATTTTCCCATGACAGTATCCGTTTCAGATCAACAACGAAACATCAACAACATTGGGAAACCATTTCAACTGAACAATGGGCAGAGCTGTTTGTGAAAAAAAAACTAAATTCAAATGTTAGTAAATAGGCCCCTTTTGTTCAAAGAAACAAAAGCAAAATTGAGCACATGTAGGAAAGCTGTTTACTCTTGTCTCTCCTCTGTATTGTTTCTGTGCAAGGAGGGGGAGGAGGGGGAGGAGCCGCACCCTGTGTGAGCTGACAGGAAGGAAGAGGGAGAGAGAAAGGGCTGCTGGGAGATAGAATCAGCAGACTACAAGTACAGTGTACATGCTCCCAGAGTATTGTGTGTGAAACTTAAAGGAAAACTATACCCCCAAAAGGAATACTTAAGCAACAGATAGTTTATATCAAATTGAATGACATATTAAAGAATCTTACCAAACTGGAATATATATTTACATAAATATTACCCTTTTACATCTCTTGCCTTGAACCACCATTTCGTGACTCTCTCTATCTGTGCTGCTTCAGAGATCACCTGACCAGAAATACTACAACTCTAACTGTAACAGGAAGAAGTGAGGAAGCAAAAGGCAGAACTCTGTCTGTTAATTGGCTCATGTGACCTTACATGTGGTTTGTATGTGTGCACAGTGAATCTTACGATTTCAGGGGGCGGCCCTTATTTTTTAAAATGGCAATTTTCTATTTATGATTACCCAATGGCACATACTCCTAAAAAAGTATATTATTATGATAATGGTTCATTCACATGAAGCAGAGTTTTACACATGAGCTGTTTTATGCATTATCTTTTAATAGAGACCTACACTGTTTGGGGGGTATAGTTTTCCTTTAATAGAGAACCCCAGTGGCAGAAAAGCGCGCTCTCTTTAGGGTGCGGAGGGAAAGGGGGTCCTTATCAGGGCTCTGAAGAACAAAGTGTGCTCTTCTCAGGGCACGGAAAGCCAAAGGGAGTCCTTTTCAGGACTCTGAAGAAACTGCCACATAAGTGGGGATTCCCCTCAGCAGTTCAGAGATCATTAGCTGCATTATTCAGTGAAGTTGCTCCTGGCTGGCAGGCTACCTGTATCACTGTCATTTAAAGGAATAGTGTCCTGTCAAACGTGTATTGCGGATCAGAGAAGTTCCCAGGGAGGGGAATTACAGTTCAGCCTGTCCTGACCTTGGGTGGAGGCACACCATTTTAAACTGTAACTGCTCTCCCACATAGCGGAGGCACAGGACTCCTGTAGCACCACAAACAACTAAATGTGTGCTACATATCATGCAGTAGCAGAAGTGAGCTATACACAGATTTGCGAAACTGCAAATTACTTCACATATCTGGGGGTTATTTACTAATCCTTTAATTTATCTTGTAGGGCTGTTTGGAGCTAAGGTTGCCACCTTTTCTGCCACCTATATTCTTGTTTTTTCCTATTAATAACATTGGAATCAAGCTTCTTTTTTACCGGCCAGGCCAGTAAAATACTGGCCAGGTGGCAACCCTGCATTCGTGAAAAAAAAATAGCCACATTGTTCGAGATTTATTATACCCAAGATGCTGCAAAAAGCCCTAATCTGTCATCTAGCCCTAATTCGCCATCTCAGACCTGTTGAGGTCATGTCAGTCAATGGGAGATGTCCCTATCCCAATTTCAAGATCTCGTGGTTGCTCTGGGTTTCGCCGATAATCTGATAAATTCAGGGTTTTTGGGCAAAAAAATTGTCAGAAAAAATAGTACGATTATGCTCGATTTTATCGTGCTTTTCTCAATCTATTTGATTTATTTTATTAATAAATATGGCAAAATCGGGGATGAGACTTTGGTCAAGCTTTTTTATTTAAAAATACGAGATGAATTCAGATTTTAATAAATAATCCCCTTAATGTTTTATAGTAGACTTAAGGTATGAAGATCCAAACAGAAAGATCCATTATCTGGAAAACCCCAGGTCCAGAGCATTCTGGATAACAGGTCTCATACCTGTACTGCAGTATTTAACCTCAGCATCGGGTGACAAGTGCAGGTCTCTCTTCAAATTTGAATATTACAGGGCAGCCCTTTTGAAATAAAAAATAACAAATGTGGGATAAAAGTGATACCGTTATTGGCTAACTAATATAATCATAGCGAGCTTTCAGAACATTGTAGTGTAGATGTTCTGAAAGCTTGCTATGATTATATTACCTTTATACGGCTTTTGTTATTTTTTTTATTTCAAAAGAGTTGCCCTGTAACATTTTTACTGGCTAACACAGTACAGCAACGTTACCTGAAATTCAAATTTGAAATAATAGCACCACCTGCTGGTCAGATCTTCTAACTAGCCACAGTCAGCAGAAAATCAAATAAGTAAGCAGAGGGAAGTCTTGTGATGTTGCTCTGCTCACAGATTTAAGCACACGCCTTTCTTCTGCTCACTAACCTGGGGATAATGTAAATCATTGAAAAAAATAAATGTAAAATTGCTCCGAGTGCTCTTCTGCGCAAGTACAGAGATAACATAAAACTGCTTGCAGATCATGCCTGGCTGACATTGACCCTAGGATCCCGGTGCTACAACTAGGGTTGCCATCCGACAGGTATTTTACTGGCCTAGCCCGTAAAACACCTGCCAAGGCTGGGGACCAGTATTACAAATTTACCGGCAATGTAGATTTGTAATACCCTTAACAAAAGCCCTTGGGCCGCCCCCAATCCACAGGAGTTGCCTTCTGGCCATCTTGCGACGTGGCTCAACCGACTTTTACATCAGGACCAGCCCCTTTTACATCAGGACCAGCCCCTTTTACATCAGGACCAGCCCCTTTTATTTCATGGCAGGGCCGGAACTAGGGGTAGGCAGAGTAGGCACGTGCCTAGGGCGCAAAGCTGGGGGGGCCCCAGGCACTTACCTGCTCTGTCGCCCACCCCATTGTCTGGTCCTGTCTCTACATGACTGCCGTGGATATTTTTTTTTAGCGCAACTTCGCGCATGCGCGCCATAGTGCTGTTTCGCTCATAATCGCCAAAGCGCAGTTTCGCACATGCGCACTATAACGCCGTTATGCACATGCGCACCAGAGCACACACTCAGCCGGAGCTATTGGCCAGCCAGGTTGCCTAGGGCGCCTGGCTGGGTTGGCCCGGCTCTGCATCATGGCCCCCACCACCGGCCGGTAGAAATTCTATCAAAAGGTGCCAACCCTAGCTACAAGGTAGAAGTGCAGATCAGAGCGCTAACTTGCTGCATGTTCAATCAATTCTGGAACCCTGAGTTGTATCCGCTAAGCCGTAGCAAAAGTTCTCAGAAGATCACTCTTAGCCAGTTTCTTTTAATATTTTATTTATGAATTGCTGCAAGAACTACCTTAGTAATTCAGTAATTACACTTTAGTCTACTGATCTGTTCGCTCAGATGCCGACAGGAGACGTTTACAGAATAATTCTCCCCTCTCCTGACATGCATCCAGAGATTCTCTGATTCACAGTAAATCTACCCCAGCAGCAGCACCATGGAAACACCATAACAACCCTATAATATCTATCTGTAATATTCAAGCAGGGTATATGAGTTCCGCCGTAATTACACAGAATCTGTTTCCTGTATTATTCATTTTCGACAAAACACCAGCGAGACGTACGCAGTGACTGTCGGACATTGCTGTTCATTAAGTAATGATGTGATCAGAAATGTCACGCCGCCGCCATGCGCAGGGATCTCCCAGCCGCAATTTCCCGTGCAGCTCAGATCATATCTGTTTCTCAACATCGTTTCTGACAGCAATTATATCACTTTTGACAGATAAGTTCACATCTTCAGTTAAATTGTCTAGGCACAAACCAGAGTGTTTAGCATTCTAATTGCTGCAGCGGTGGAACCCCCATCCTGTACTGAACTAAGTATTCCGCTCTCACGGGATAAGAGAAATGGTTGAAATTCTGCAAAACGGCTTGCGGTGCTTCCTTCCTGGTAGTGCAGTGGGATAAATCTTATGGAGTGGGACAATTATCTGTTACATATACTACATGTTTGCAGACTAAACTTCACTAATATGTCATACAGTTTGCTGGGAGGATGGGTGATATCAATTTCTTGAAGAGCTGCAACTGGTCCCAGGGCCCTCTAGCTCTAAAGCAGTGTAGTAGTGATATACTTTCATCTATCCTTTCCTCCCTTTCTCCTTTTTGTTCTCATATAGTTATGGGGATGCCTGTGGGATAGCCAGGGCATCCCTAACTGCCTCCCCTTACGCCCTGCAACCACCTATGCAATACCCTTTGCCCCCTCATGGTCATAAATAAGTGTCTCTGAGACAGGAGTGTGGGTGAAGGTCGGCCACAGCTTTATTTATAATGATATCATATATCACCAGATCCTTGTCAAATCCAAAAAACACTTGCATAGTAATGACAACTGTATAACTACTTTATTATCTTACCCCCAATGCCGGCCACTGAATGTGCAGTATCATAACCTATATCATAACCGAATAACAGGCAAAGGATCAATTAACTGCAATGCTGGGACAAATACACTTGCAATAAACTTTAGAGTAGATTAAACTGCACTCAGGAGTAGCTTTTCTTTTTTAAATAACTCATAACACTCTTTTGACTGGGTGGGAGGGAGTGGCTATAGCAGTGCTGTTCGGAGCGAAGAGTGAGTCGTCGAGGAGGGGGCACCGTTCTTGTTTAAGGCGTGTACGCAATGACGTTACGCGCGGTGAAAGTGGGGCAGAGAAAGCAGAAGTACTGTGACAGACCAGGTTCCCCTCCCCAGTCAGTAAGCACTCTCGCTAAGCGCTTCATCGCTGCCCAGAGGTGGGATTTGTGGTGCCACCCCCCCCTGTCTCCATGCTCAACTTTCTGATGTGGGGGTCCATGATGATCCTGACACTAATGCAGAGAGTATAGTTGAGCTTAGTAACCGGAAATAACCATGGTTTGATAACCGGAAATTTGGCTCTTAAAGGTAACTGCCTGAGATAAGTTTCTCAACTCACCCCTGGGGATAGCCATCAACAGTCCAACATTTGGGTTAAGAGAAGGTCCATCTTGTCCCTTGGCCAAGTTGAAATGGACTTGGCGCATAGCCGGACCACAGTTAAAAGGCTGCTGCTGAAAAACGAGTAAGGCCTTTAGAGAGATGTAATATTTGTACACTAAATAACTTTTTTTAAGCACCACCCTTTTGACTGTGGTCAGGTTATGTGTCAACCCCATTTTTATCTGGTGGTGAACTATGAATTTCTCCCATAGATGAAGGTCTGGGATGTGTGTACCTACCTAGACCAAATATAGTCTACTGCAACATTTCCAGACATACATATCTTTACTTTTTTGCATCCTGGTGGGCCAGTTCAACACTGCAAATGTCAACCAATGTTATTAGAGGCTATGGGGAAAAGTCATTAAATTGTGTAGGTTCAATGAGAAGGCTTGGGACATTTATACAGGTACGGAATTCCAACTGAATAAGTAAAATCCTAATTAAACTTTTAGCTACATGGGGGTGCACATAATCCATTGTGTTTCCATATGGTCATGGCCGATTCGGCCTAGCTAATGCCTCCTCCCCTTGCTTACTTTTAAGCAAGGTCGGTGTATGGCTCTAGTAGCAGAGAGTCAATGCTATCATATAGATCTCTTGTAGGCTTCTGACTTTTTGATATGGTGCCCACTGACGGCATTTTTGATGTTTTTTTTTTTATTTCGTCCGTGAAATAACCTACACCTACTATGTCTTTCTGGCAGGGGTAAGCAATGCTGAAACTCGCCAGCCAGGGAAATCTCCCAACTTCAGCCTGAACTGGATAGTGGGCAGCACCGAACCGGAAGTGATCAATGCAACAACAGGAAAAAAAAGCTGTGGCAGTTCATCAAGGCTCTGCAAGCACACGTTGTACACCCGATGGGCCAGGCTTTATGGGAAGGTATGGCCAGGACTTGAGATTCATTCATTCCAACAAGGAAATTAAATTAGTAAACAATGTTTATACATACATATGCTTATCATATAAGGCCAAGGGCATTGATACTGATCATGGAATCCTGTAGTGTGTTATTATTATCTTATCAGTTAGCAGTGGGTAGCTGATTTTATTATAATAGACATTTCCATTAGTAATGTGGCACAAATGACATCATTGAGCACTCCTATACTGTCAGTGATATCATCATTCATTGGCGCGTCTCTCAAGCTGCCCCAGGTGAGTAGCACAGATAAATATTTGGCTCAGGAGTTAAGCAACAGGGATGTTTTATGCACTTTGCCCATATGAGAGGCTCTCACCCTGAGAGTAAGAGTCCTAGCTAGTATTATTAATGTGCATTTTAAGGGAAGTAATTAGATGGTGCTCAGTGAAAGAGCTCATTGAATTTCTAAATAAAAGCCTTTTTCCAGGCCGTGGAAGTGAGTGATTTCCATAGTTATTGACAAAATAATTTATTTTTAAGGCTAAAAGGGATTTATTGACACTTGTGATCCTATCTTTTGTTACACGGCGTAATCTATTATTTATTGTGCTGGATAATAAGTTCCATTTTGCACAGTCAATTGCAGGTAGTGTAAAGAGGGGGAAACCAATTCCATCCTCTATATCAGGGATGTTGAACTTTACAAGCCTCTGGCAATTGTTGTACTACAGTTCCCATCGACACCCATCACAGTCAGTTGGTGATCAAGGCCAGAGTTGACTCTTGAGGTGGGCAACATAGTCCTTGTAAAGAACCATTATTTAATAAAATTGTATCATTCAATGAAGGGCCTTTCAGTTGATTATGATCTAAAACTCTCACCATCATGGACAGCCTTTATCTGGGAGTTGTGTCTCAGCAACTAATTAAGAATCTTCATCTGGTCAACACTCTACTCACTCTACCTCCCTACTGTACCTACTATGCCACATGAACTCACTTCTCCCAGAAGCTACTTAACATCTCTCCCTACCTTTGGCTGCTGCTCAGGGTGGGGGGAGGTTTACATATTGACCCCCTCTGGGAAGTTTATACCCAGTTAAAGAACCATTTGCTCTTCTGAATTTTCTACCCCCTCATTGTCTTTGGCTTCTGCTTTCCTTCCCTAACACTATCTTCTTTGTTCTATCGTTCTTTCCTATTTTTATTCTTCCATTCTATTTTTCCACCATGTTTCAGCTTTATGGTATTCCAACCTCCCAGTTTCTCCTCTCCCTCTTTACTTTTTCCCTCTTCATTCCCCTTTTCACTATTTTCTTTTTTCTTCTGTTCTCCTCATTCTGTCCTGCATTCTCTCCTTCAGTTCTTTTTCTCTCTCTTCGTATTTGCCCTCACATCTCTATCCACTTTCTCTCTCCAACTCTTCTCGCTCCCCTTACTCTCAAGAAGTCTCCTTCCAAATGTCAGTATTATGTTTACAGACTCCCTCTGCTTGTTTTCCTCCATATCCCTAGTACATGGGTTTTATTGTGCCTGTCTGTACCACCACAGTGCTCCATGCAGTTAGAAAACCACTGACTTTGGCTTCTGCTTTCCTTCTATAACATTATCTTCTTTATTATACCTTTCGATTATGTGCTTCTATCCCATTTTCTATTCTTCCATTCTGTTTTCTCACTAATTCCATTCCACCGTCATGGTATTCCAACCTTCCAATTTCTCATCTCCCCTTTACTTTTCACACTTCTCTCCCCTTTACACTACTTTTCTTCTGTTCTTCTGTCCTACCTTCTCTCCACTTCCTCTCTCCAACTCTTCTCACTTCCCTTACTCTCAGGAACTCTCCTCCCACATGTTTTGTTTTGCTCTTCTCTTTCACCTTCTGTTCTGCCTCTCATTCACTGTCTCCAGTTGACTCCTCTTCTTTCATCTTCACTGTCTGTTGAGTCACAGATATGCATCAGTTGGGAAGGGTGGCTATTTCTGTGTATTGGTCTCTGCTGTCTGACCCCACAGGGTCCACTGACACTCAGGCATAATGGGGCCCAGAATATTTGATGAATCAATTAGAACAGAAGAGGCTCACAGTGGTAGTGGAACAGGTTTTGCTAAAAAAGAACATGGCTGAACTGGCTACAAGTTGAGAGAAAGAAAAAACTAGACAGACAGGTACTAGAGAACAGGATGACACATACAGTAGCAGTTCTACATGTAACAGTGCCACCTAGGGATCTCACAATAATAGTTCTTAACACAGGATAGTACCACCTGTACCATAACAATGGTAGCCTGTCTCACTGTAGTTACAAGTATGGCTAGACTCAGTTTAAGAAATCCTGGTCCTTGGATTCTAAAAATATAATTATGTTTATAGCAGGTTGAGACAGAGCAATCTGGTGCAATAAGGATTCTATGGAACAGTATGCAGGATTCCAGGGTCATGATTCAAAATTAGCTTTTGGGACCAGAGGGAATCTGGTGATGAACAGAAAGTTCAATATACTTTTCTGTTTAGCAATGCAGCTTGATGCCCTAAAGGTATATAGGTTTCCCATAGAACAGCTGCATATGTGCCTCGCCCCATCCAAAGACCTTTCCACTGCAATAAATCCCTGTAAGAAAGTCGCCCCTCTGACGGTAGCCTTAAGCTTCCCTCTGCTGACATGATTTAATTGGAGACATTAGTCTTTGCTAACAGATGCTTTTCTGCTCTGGGTACACAAAATGATGGCACAGTTTCAAAAACAACATAAAAGAAAACGAAAATTTGTCTTTCAATGACAAAAATATACCATGAATATTTCAAAAGTAAGTCCTAAATACATATACATGCAATGAGCTGCTGTACTAACTTTACCTGTCTACTGCTTTTGTTTTCCAGCTGAGCACAAGGATTTCGAGTCACAAGGAAACCCCGGCAGTGTATTGTGATGCCAAGCTGGCGCATCCAGTCTACCAATCGGTCAAGCAGCAAATGTTTAAAGCCATTCAGAGATCAGGACTGGGCATGTGGGTGAAAAAGCCCCCGGAACAGGATCAGTTTCTATTAACTCTGTAAATCCTGGAAACGTGTATATATATATATTTTCCCCCTCCACCGGATTCTGCTGGACTGGCACAGTTTCTGTTCCTTCTGTGCAAATTTTGTTATTGATAAACCTCATTAGATTATTTTTTTAATTCAGATAAAGACATGGGAACAAATGATGTTTTTATTGTTTGCTCCTTTGAGGGAGGCAGGAGGGATAACATACACAAACAGAGAATTTCATTAGTTTCCCTCTAGTATAGATCAACTGTGCACCAGAGCTGGGGAATTCAGTGGAGCAAACAAACCGGTATGCAGCTAATAGCCCTAAATTAATGTATTGGTTAGAAGTGGTCTGAAGTCTATAAAGAGAGAGGGCCCTTATAACTGGATGTTGATTGGATGTTGATGAAGGCTGGACCTTGATTAATGACTATTCGCATGTATCAGTGATTCTTTTGGGCCTGTGTCACATGGTGTCTTTTACTAAAAAAAGCTCAATGGTCAGTCAGATGGAGCTAACTTTGTTTTGACACAACATGGTCCACCAAGCTAATGATCTCTTTCCATGGAGTGGCATGGTGAGACCTCTGAGCCAAATGTCACAATAATTTTTGCTCCATCTGTTGATGCAGTGGTAGGTATGACAATAGGGAACCAGTTTATGGGATACATTGGTATTGCTTACCACTGTATACGGTGGGCCCTGGTGCACATGCCCCAGACTTTTAGCAAAGGGAGCAAACACCAGGAAACAGCAAAAGAGGCTGGCACAAGCCTGGACCACACCAGGTAGAGAAGTTGGAATCAGATGGTAAAAGTTAAAAATGTTATTATTATTAGGCTATGACTAAGTGTCATAGCCAGGCTTTCTCTTTTTAATTATGGAAAATAAAATGTAAATTTTTAACTTTTACCATCTGACTCCAACTTCTCTACTTGGTGTGGTCCAGACTTGTGCCGGCCTCTTTTGCTGTTTCCTGATGCAGTGGTAGGGTAAGGTAATGGGCAGAGAGAGAGCCTATGGTTTGGGGATAGTTGAAGTTCTAGGACAATGTTTAACAGCAACTGAAGGGTCATGCATTGGGCCATCATATTTTGCATATATTCCTGAAGCCCCATACATCTGTTTGGCCCACCTAAGCTAAAGACAGCCCTGCCCATGTGGCATTGCCCTCACAGCACAGGATATTGCACCAAAATGCCATTTTAATTTACTGTTTAGACTTATTTATTTATTTTTTGTACAAACCTACTGTATCCACCCCTTTTACCTGTAACATTCTGCAAGAAGATGCATGTGGTTTGTGCCAGTAGTTAACTCGTTGAATAAAATATATAGAGGGGGTTTCTGCCATATAAGGTACTATTACATAGTTTTGGTCCCCAAGGAAACTTCCAACATGCAGCAAGTGGAGCAATGCTTTAGACTAGTACAGGCAAACTCAACTCTCCTGCCCAAGGCACCCCTGGTGTGGCCGGCAGCTGGCTGGCATGGAAGGCTTAGGGTTTCAGTTCATGAGAGTTGACTGTGATGTTGTTGTGTTTGAGAATCCTTATGTTTATCAGCTTATGGTATTGATTCATGATTAGAGGAGAGGAGAATAGCAATGCAGGTGATTTGCATCCCCAAACAGAGATCATATATCTTTAAAAAATGCATCTAATGTTATGCATATTTTACCCTGAACAGTACAGGCATGGGACCTGTTATCCAGAATAAGCTGGACCTGGGTTTTTCCGGATAACGGATATTTCCGTAATTTTGGTCTTCATAACTTAAGTCCACTAGAAAATCATGTAAACATTAAATAAACCCAATAGGCTGGTTTTGCTTCCAATAAGGATTAATTATATATTAATTGGGATCAAGTACGATGCACTGGTTTATTATTACAGAGAAAAAGGAAATCATTTTTGAAAATTTAAATTATTTGGATAAAATAGAGTCTATGGGAGACGGCCTTTCAGTGATTCGAAGCTTGCTGGATAAGGGGTTTCCAGATAACAGATCCCATACCTGAACTACATTATCTTTGTGCGACTCTTATTCATTCCCATATGGGGACATATGGGGCATGTGAATATATCTGCGCTCAATACCTGAAATGCAGTGCTAAATAGAAAGTGAGCAGAGTCTGGGTGGATGAGGCATGATATCAATTGATAGAGGCATGGTCTTAATCTCCCAATTTTTAAAACTAGAAATGTAGGGACTTAGGAGGTTTATGGGGGTAATGAAGGCATAGAGAGGCATAGCCTGACCCCAAAAAGAGATCAAACACCATATGGAAAGCCATCTAAGGGTATGGGAATAGAAGATACATAAGGCATAGTGAGGCATAGCCTACCAAAAAAGAGACCAAACACCATACAAACAGTCATCTTCTGATTCCTTTGTAGTTTCCCCAAACAAAAATGTCACCCTTCTTCCATGGACATGGATCTATGAGGTTGGGTTCAGTAATTGAGATGTGTGCCATTCTTAACCCTTCACTACTAAGGAATTTACCCCAAGCTAAAACTACATACAACCGTAATCAATGTATTTATGTATATAAAGAAAATATCTTTATATAAGCCAGAGAAATTACAGATAAATTTGGTCAGGAGTACTGAAATAAAATAGAAGTAGGTGCTTGGAGAAAGAACTCACAAAGTCAAGTCCTACATGGGATATCTTGTACAGCTTCCTTTGAGAAGGACTATTGGGGACTGTCAACTTTCAGCATGATTGGGTCTATGTTCGGCATTGGTAGAGCAAAGTTATATACCAACCGTCTTTAGTAATAAAGGGGTTAAGGAGGTTTCACCGCAAATGGATATCTCCTTCCTAGATCATGTCCAACTAGAGCACCAATTTTTCATGACTTGACCTGCATACGTTCATTGCTTTAGGCGCATATTCCAGTCCAAACATCTGCTTACAAATTTTCTTTTGTATATTAAAGAATGGAATTAAGATAACAGAGTCATCTTCAAAGCAAACAAAGACATTTTTTTCCCCTCCGATAAAACCATTTGCAATAACAGTATGAACGTCCAACAAACAGATCATTTATAAATTACTCGGGTCATTGTAAAATAGTGGACTACTCAAGGGGATTCAGATAAGAGCACATTAATCCTTTAATCTCCCCATCCATTCTTGCTTGAGCTGCAATGGATTTGCTTTTTTTTGCTCTCTATTTAACTGCAAGACAAATTGGTCATTTCCGCTGTCTCGGGTGTAGCGTTCGCTGCTTCCGACTGATTGTATCTTGGTGCATTTTTCTTCCTCTGTTACTGAAGAACAAAGGGGAAAAGAGCTGAAAGAAAATATGCGCTCTCCTAAGAACTCTTTAAAAAATGTGCGAGGATGACAAACTGACCTGTCATGCCCCAGTCCATGGAAATGTCAAAAAGAGTAACGTGTCTCCTGTGCAATGGCCCTAAATAAAATAGGGCAATAAACCTAAATGACTATCAGGGAAAAATAACGACAGGGCATCTAGGGAAAAACCATTACAGTATTTGAAATTCTACAATGTTTATCTGTAGTTTCAAAATTAGCACAACTCAGCATCATAAATGTTGTGATGGGAAGAACTCCATGTGGTCAGGTCCTAGGCATAGCAAGCTAAAATAAAACATATTTCAGGTTATATAGTAAACTAAGCCCTAACCAAACAATGTATACATAAGTCAGTGATCTTGTAGCCATATCCACGGAAAACAATATGGAGCAGCTGATAAGACCCAACATGTCTTCAGAACTGCCCAATGGATGAGTTCTTCCCTTTTCTCTGCCTGATCCAACCCAGACTCTGGCAACTTTCCAATCAGCTGACCTCCTTCAAGGTCTTGAATTTGTGGCTACGTGAAAAACATAGGAACATGGAGTTGAGATAATTTTGGGAGCATGTAATATTGCAAATTGGGAAGTAAAACAGACACCAAAAAAGTGGAATTTGAGTATAGATTGTATTCAGAAGCGCTGCTGGCCTCCATATACCTACCCACAGGGTTTAGATTTAAGTGGTAAGCTGGACATACACATGCTGATTGAGTTGACAGCTTATTGGTAGGGGGGCAACAACTTGGGCAGATATTGGGAAAATTCCATCAAGCAAGGACCTCATAAGGCCATGATATGGTCCTTTTCTATTGGATCTGCATATGGGCCCAGACCATGTCAGGCTCTTCCCTTTCCTTTGCCTAATCCAATCCAGACTCTGCCAACTTTCTTATCAGCCCACCCCCTAAAAGGTCTTGAATTTGCAGCTATCCAACCAAATTTGGGGCATGTAGTAGGGATGATTTTGAAAGTATGGACTATTAGAGATCGTGAAGGAACACTGACACTAAAAAAAGTGGAATTTATTTGAGTATAGATTGTATACAAAAGCTCTGCCAGCCTCCATATACCTACCCACAGGCTTTAGAGACACATGTTGGCTGTCAACTCGGTCTCTCCTGATTAAGTTGGCAGATTATTTGTAGGGGGGCAAAGCAACAACTTGGGTGGGTATTGAGACTTTGCGAATATTCCATCGAGAGGGACCTCATAAGGCCATGGAAATGGTCCTCTTCCAATGGATCTGCATATGGGCCCTATGTGATCAGATTTATTTGCCCACCACTCAATGTCATCTTTGCCCAAGGGCATTTTCCCACCTTGCAGATCTCTGTCTTATCAAGCTCTTATCAGATATTGGCCAGGTAGTCCCTGTAATTAACCCTTTAATTAGTAGGCATCCTGGAATAAAGTCTATGGAATACAGTACAGTTCACTGGGGATGTATTAACTGACTTTTATTTTGTACCATGAAACCAAAAAGTGTCATGAAAATGTTAGAAAATGATAAATTAGCATGAAAGGATTCTGTTTGTGTGACGCCAACCCCCCAACTAAACATTCAAGGACTCAGCTCTGGCTTTTGTCTAGACAGAACTGGAATGAATTTGTGCTGTCTTTTAGATTCACCTTTATTAACGTGCAAATGGACTACAACAATACCGATCTCAAGACGTACAATTTGAAGCATGGTTTTAATGGCAATACTGTACAATCCAATGTACATTTGTAAACATTTGTAAAAATTAAAAAAAAAATCCTAATAATAAATTGAATTTATGGGATGTGAGTTTGCTGCTAGGTTCAGTAAATCCTCCATCAGTGCTAAATGCTGACTGAATGGTTCTGTTCTGTAAATAAAATATAGGTTAAAAAATAAAACAAAACATGTCAAGGTGTCTGTCTGGTTACTGGGGGGGTGATAACATGACACTTGCACTGATTGGACAGAATGATACACAAAAGGTTTGGTTTGTATTTAAAGCAAACCACATTTACAATTTATTTTTCAAAATGCACAAACCACTGGAAACAAATGCAGGTATGGGACCTGTTATCCAGAATGCTCAGGACCTGGTGATTTCCAGAAGAGGGGACTTTCCATAATTTGGATCCTCATAGCTTAAGTCTACTAAAAAAATCAAACATTATTAAAACCCAACAGGATTGTTTTGCCTCCAATAAGATTTAATTATATCTTAATTGGGATCAAGTACAAGGTAATGTTTTATTCTAAGAAAGAAAAAGGAAATCATTTTTTAAAATTAGAATTATTTGGGTAAAATGGAGTCTTTGGGAGATGACCTTGTAATTCAGATCTTTCTGGATAATGGGTTTCTGGACCCAATACCTGCACCATTAAAATGAACTTGATTTTGAAACAATATTTGGTAAAAGGTATGTTATGATGCCAGCACAATACAAAATAGGTTATTTTGGGTCAAAAATTCCACCATGAAGCACCATGCTAGTGGTCCCCAACCTGTAGCTCGCGAGCAACATTTTGCTCACCAACCCCTTGGCTGTTGCTCCCAGTGGCCTCAAAGCAGGTGTTTATTTTTGAATTCCAGGCTTGGAGGCACGTTTTAGTTGTATAAAAACCAGGTGTACTGCCAAACAGAGTCTCCTGTAGGCTACCAGTCCATATAGGGACTACCAACCAGCCAATCACAGCCCGACATCCCCATGGACTTTTTCATGCTTGTGTTGCTCTCCAACTCTTTTTTACATTTACAGTAAATGTGCCTCACCAGTAAAAATAGTTGGGGACCCCTGGCCTATGTACTAACACACTGCAGTGCAAAATAAAAACTCTAAACCAACTTAAACAAGTCACATAAGGTCTCAAAAAGTCCTCAACTTACCATCTGGATAAAGTAGGTGTTTTGCCCATTTGTGCTAGCATATTTTGCAATATAATAGGTGCAACCAGATGTAGTTCAATTAAGTGCAAGCACATTGTGCATGTTGATGGGAGTATTTCTGCTCCGGTTTCAGCATCTTACACTACACTTAGCTATAGCAGATGAGCCATTTAATCTTTTGACGGTCCACAATACTACAGTTAACCCAAAAGGATGGCTTTTTCAGAAAACACATAAAGCTCACCAAATATGCTTGCCGGCATTTCCCACTGGTTATCCTGTGTCTGATATGCCAATTAAGTAAATCTGTAGAAACATAGAGTTGTCGGACAAATCCAAAGCACCAGCTTGACTGCAAAAACACTTTATTGGGGAGTAGAGATACACAACATGTTTTGGGCTGTGTCCTTTCTCAATTGACAAAGGGCAAAGAGTTTTTGCAGTCAAGTTGCTGCTTTGGAATTGTCCCACAACTCTATACTACTACAGATTTACTCAAAAGGATGGCTTGTTTGCTGTAAGGCCAAAAAAATAGACAAAAAATATCTGTATAAATATTAGACTTACTTTCCTTAAGTCAAAATAGACACATATTCGTAAATGAGCCCACTAGTAACTCAGCAGGTGGGAGCTATAGCCCCATCAAAGAGTGAGTGGTGGTAGTACCCTGGTGGGTAATCCAGCAGTTGCGACTAGAGGGACAAGATCAGGATAGAGAAGGAGACCCTGGTATACTTATGCAAGTATCCCAAAGAAGGCTCATGAGAGAAACACCTGGCACCTCGTGGATTGGTGCAGGAACTGTGGACCTTTGGCTGATTTTTTTAGGATCATCCTGGATGAGAAACCATCTTAGAATAATCAAGGTTAATATAATACGAACATTTTCTTTTGGTGTATAACCATAGTATCAGCAGACATCATACCTATTTATAATTTAAAGCCAACATCTGTCTAGTAGATTTGTTTGCCCTGGAGAGTTATTTGCCCTGGATGAAACTTTGTATGTTCTCTGGTCCTGTTAACCAAAAGCATCTAATCAGCAGACAGCTTGTACCGGTGCTTTTACCTGGAGCAAACTCAAACTCTTACCTGGAGCAATCTCAAACTCATAACAAGCAAACAGTGGCCAGTATACTCCATCAAATATCTTGCTGGTTGATATGGGTTACTAAACCAGGAGCACATTTTGCTTAATATCATAAGAAACCTCCATACTTGTAGACTCATCGAAGTTATGACCTGACGTAAGCTTACCTGTAATTTTTCCAAGAAATACAAACCCATATGCCATTGGTTTGGTGTGAACGCAACAGTCAGATCTGAATTTCCCCAATGCAAGACAGGAGAGACAGTATAAACTTCTTAATGAATTATATTAAACCGCATGTTAACTAGGACACAGGAGAAAGAAAAACAAAGCAACACATCAAAAAGGGACTGTAATGCATATTTTGGGTTATGCACAGTGTGAAAGCATTCAATCAAAGTAGATTATAAGGTTAAATTACACTTTATAAAACGGTTTCCACCATAATTGGAGCTAAAAGATGCACCTGCTGTGTTAAAAGGCTTCTCCTCATCTTAAAGCTATCGTTTTAGTTCTTGCACGTCTGATCAAAGTGGGTTCCTTCCTCCTCCAAAAGATTATTTTATGCAGAACTTTTTACTGCAAAGAACAGAACATAAATCTAAATCAAATCATTCTTATTTTTTAAAATGTATTTCCTTTTTTTCTGTAATAATAAAACAGTACCTTGAACTTGATTCTAACTAAGATATATTGAATCCTGATTGGAGATATAATCCGATTTGTTTTAATGGATGTTAAAAATACTTTTCTAATAGGCTTAAAGCGGTCATTCGTCTTTAAGTTAACTTTAAGTATGTTGTAAAAAGGTAAATTCTAACTTTTCGATTGGTCTTCATTATTTATTTTTTTATAGTTTCTTAATCATTTGCCTTCTTCTGGTTCTTTCCAGCTTTCAAATGGGGGTCACTGACCCCCATATAAAAACAAATGCTCTGCAAGGCTACACATGCATTGTTATTGCTATTCATATGCCAGTCTTTTATTCAAATCAGTGCATGGTTGCTAGGGTAATTTCAACCAGATTGCTGAAACTGGAGAGCTGCTGAATAAAAAGCTAAATAACTCAAAAACCACAAATAATAAAAAATGAAAACCAGTTGCAAACTGTCTCAGAATATCACTCTCTACATCAGACTAAAAGTTTATGCAAAGGTGAACAACCCCTTTAAGGTTTGGAGACCCAAATGACAGAAACCCCAGGTCCCGAACATTCTGGATTACAGGTCCCATACCTATACAATTATCTGAAAATATCTGAATTGCTACTGATTACACTTTGGTCATTTAGTCAATGGGTGCTGAACACAAAGCATAATTCAGCTGCCAAGTATCTGACTCATCACTGGTAAATATTATTTTGCAGACAGTTTTAGTAGGAAGTCTATAAGGCCAAAAGTAGGTGGACATGAGCCTATTCAACATCTTTTTCCCAAACCAAGATTATGAATATGAAGCTGATCCTCTCTTTGCTACAAACCAGCCTTTACCCTCTAGGGTTTCCACTAGATGTTCCAGCATTGTTGTTGGCATTTGCTTCCATTCCATTGGGCACCAATGTTGGGGATCAGGCCTAGTTCACATCAGCATTCCAACTCATCTCACAGTGTTAAGCAGGGTTGATGTCATGGATCTATGCAAACCTGTCAAGCCCCGGAAAACCCATTCTGTATAGATGTTTGTGCATGGGGTTATTATTCTGCTTTAAATGGCACTGGAGCTTCCAAAAACATTTGCCACAAAGGAGGAAACACAGAACTGTCAACTGTTTAATGTTAATGATTAACCACCCCTTTAATGTCTTACTAGATATATTTCACCCAGGCATCCCTCATCTTCAAATACTTTTTTTGAGTGTACTGTCCAAAAGCCATCAGTTTTTTGTTTGTGAGTATCCAGTTAATTATATTATCGAGGCTGCTCATGGGGATTACTGTCTGCTCTAACTTGTCTGCCAGCTCTAAGAATGAACTATATCAGTGTAGCCGTGTATTGATTCAAGCCAGGAAGCTGCTCGTCGAGGGAAACCTGCAAACGGATTTTTACTTAGGTCTTTACCGCATCCATAAAAACATTATTTTAAGAAAAAAATATATTAAATTTGTATTTAAAATGCGAAAGTGTATTTTTTAAAAGATAATCATCATTATTATTATGTCCTAGTCACACTGATGTACTTGAAGTTTATTTTGGTGGGTCAGGGCCGATCCTGTGCCGAGTAGAACTCCACAATATCACAATATCACTTTGCTCTCCCCATCCTACAAAGGAGGCCAAAAATAAAATAAATTTGATGTTTGAGAATTGTAATGCATTGACAACTATTACATGTAATTGGTCAGATGTGATCCCTAGGTAATTGAAGAGACAGAATAGAACATTGTTGCACTCGAACATTGCTGCACAATAACAGGTGTATATATATATATATATATATATATATATATATATATATATATATATATATATATAAATTCAAAAAAGAACCAAACTCTCAGTACTTGATCAAAGTGTAGAAAATAATAAATGTTTATTTCAGCATTTCGGCTCCAAACTCAAGCCTACTTTCTGAGTGCACCAGTATATAGTTGATGATATATATATATGGACGCCCGCTGCGCTGCTTCCTGCTTCTGTGCCGGCTTCCTCTAAAGGGGCGCGCTGCGTGCACATTCTTCATTTAAAGGCGCAGTCGTGCTGGCGTGAAATTCAAATGTATATAAAGCCATTACAGGACCTTGCCCGTTGTTAGGTTCAATTTGCTTTGTTCCTAGGTGCTTCATACTTGTATTCTGACTGATCTATTGTGTTTTTGACCCTTGCCTGCCTGATTACTACTCTGAGCTCTCCAATCCTTGGGTTCTGGATATAGGGTGCCGAACGTGACTACAAGTTTCTGGATAATGGATCCAGGGGCCAGCTCCTGTGGGCTCCGCCGGCCCATACTCGCTCCCTGCAAATATGATTGGCAAGTAGCGGAAAAAAACTGTAAGAGCACACATGTGCAATTTTGTGGGGGAAACCCCCAGTATGAGCGCATGTGCTGAGCACCGCGATGGGGAAAGGAACAGGGGGCCGGAGACAGTAACACTCGGGCCCCCTAGTCCGACCCTGAACGCACATATATACAGTATATCCCATATATATATATATATATATATATATATATATATATATATATATATATATATATATCCCATCCTTGAAAAAGGCCCTAACAGGGGCCAAAACTTTGCATTAAATAAAGCACAATTTATTCACAAGAAAATGGAGTGCGGGTCCTTCTGAAATATTGTATGAAGCAATTTTGACCCTTGCAACCAGAAATACTCTTAATCCGATAAGAGTGAATAAACTATATATATATATATATTTAGTGCAGAACATAGTGCCTGCCCATTTAACCCAATCATACACCAGCATTGTATCCCACCAATGGGGTTAATATGACTCGTTTAATACGTGCTCCTTTACCATTTGTAAGATTAGTTCTTAAGCCAGAGAGCTGCTGTACAAACTCTTGTTATAAAAGCATAAAGCTGATGTTTTTAAAACTGCTGAGAAAAAACAAAAAATTGAAATCAATTGCAAAACTGATCAAGAGCACTAGGTTTATGTACCCTGTAAATCCAGTCCCTCACTGCACCAATATAAAACAACCTCATGCGAACAGGATTGTGTTGTTCCTCCATCTGATTCTGAGTTTTATGAGCTAATGTATCTCACTCCTGGCCCCACTGGCCCCTCTCAGATTCTGGGGCAAGTTGTTTATTGGAGGGAACGGAGTGCTTGTTAAATGGTCGAAATACAAAATTGCAGTGTGTTCTCTGCTGGTTGCTTTCAGGCTGTGGTACAAAGAAGCAGAGAAGATGAAAAAAACCTTTTAACCTGTCAGGTTCCATAAGAGAGAGGAGCGCATTCATTCTACCATTCTAGGTAAGAGAGCAGCTAGATAGGGGGTATTTCTTAAACTTGTAGTGACCTGGGCACGGTCTGCTTCCCCTATAGTTACACCACTGGTGCCAAGAGTAACTAGGGTTGCCACCTTTTCTGGAAAAAAATACTGGCCTTCCTATATATTTCTCTTTTTTCCCTATTAATAACATTGGGATCAGCCATCATTTTTACTGGCCAGCTTGAGGCACTTCGGTTGTCAGTGGGATGCTGGAACGTGCGGGGAACCAGGGTCAATTATGTTGCGCCAGCAGATAGGGGCCCAGGCCTGATTTCCCCTGGGCTTAGTTACCAAGTACAGTGTGAGGCCTCCTGTGACATGTAAAATATTTATCAGTTTATTTTCATGGTTTATGTGTCCTTCAGCCAATTACACTGACTCCTGAGGGGTCTTATAACCATCACTCAATTCAATGGCTGCCCCACTCCTTCTGGCTTAGATTAATGCTGGGGTCCCTAACCTTTTTTTACCCGTGAGCTACATTTAGATGTAAAAGGTGTTAGGGTGCAAAATACAAATGCCGTGATTGGCTATTTAATAGCCCGTATATGGACTGGCAGCCTACAGGAGACTCTGTTTGGTAGTACATCTGGTTTTTATACAACCAAAACTTGTCTCCAAGCCAGAAATTCAAAAATAAGCTCCTGCTTTGAGGCCACTTGGAGCAACATCCAATGGGTTGGTGAGTTACATGTTGCACTTCAGAGAAATTTCTCTACAAACCATGAATTGATTTGAATAAGACACTGCAATATGAATAGTAGAGGGCCTAAATGGAAAGATGAATAATAAATAGCTGAAACTGTTGAATGAATGAAAAGCTAAATTACTGAAAAACCATCATTTATAATAAGAAAAAAATCAAACCAATTACGAAAATATCACTGTCAACATCATACTGAAAGTTGATTTAAAGTTGAGCAACCCCTTTAATGAATCCTGAAAGTGTTAATTTCAATGGTGGAGCTGGCAAAGTGGTGCAAACCCCAGTGAACAGCCATGATATAGGTGGGCAGGCTACAGAGAGAGACTGTTGCTCTATTGGTTAACCCCTCGGATTGAGGGATGACATGACAAAGTGACAAATCATAGGATGAGCAAATTGTTTCACCTGATGCATTATTGCTGCAAAATTTGTAGTTTCTCCAGTAGCGAAAATTTCTATGAAACTGCCAAAAAAAAAACAACATTTTTTGTGCATCAGGAAAAAAACACATATTGAATCCAATGCATTTGAGAAAGCACGGACAAAAACAACTCCCCATACAGGCTCTGCTCCCCCCATAGTTTACACCTCTGGAGTCGTAGGAAAGATGACTCTTGCAATATTGTTTCTGCAGTCAAACAAGCAATGAAGAGAATAACAGACATTTACTGTTTTCAATAGAAATTACATTTACACATAATTCTTACAATATATTTTATATTTGTAGTGAATGTATAATAGAAAATTGCTTAGAATGATATCTGATGACATATCTGACCGACTTTCCAATATACATGAATTAAAAAGGCCCCTGTTTTTGCATCCAAAGTAGGAGAGTGGACAGATCTATTTGGTGCCTGTGGTGTGAAGTAATGACCCAGAAGGAAATGGAGAGATATAAATGCAAATTATAGGTTAAATTGGGCAGCAAAGTAGGAGTTTCATATTTACCTGATTTTTCCATGTTGGCACTTGCTTTAGCTGGCGATTTATTGGCCAGTTGGTGACCCTTAAAAAGTGTCATCTCCCCTCGTCCGGTCTAATGCAGTGACTGGGCAGTCACTGCTATAATATTAAAATCTTTGCCGGTACAATGGACTAACAAATAATACAATTTATTTTGTTTTTAAATATTGAAACTAGGGGGCAGATTTATTGCATTATTTTGAGAGCTAGTGTATTTATTTTTGTATTGGATTTACAAATCATTTGTATTTATTAAAAATGAATATTCGTGATTTATTATTTTTGATTTTACTCACAAGGTTTGAGCTGGTGAGTCCCATTGACTTTTATTGTTATGAATCGAAAACTTGAATTTTTCAAAGGAAAATTTACCATTTTAACTCCAGGAAACAGCCTGGCTTTTGGTGATTGGGAGGGGTTGTTGCCTGTGAACCTTTCACATGCATGTGTCTCTCTTTCTTTTTCATTAAGGGGTGGATGTGAGCCCCAGAAAATGGACTTCTGCCTTGGCCAATGACTGCTTTACTCCCCCAGGCAGGTTTCAGAAATCATCATTGTCTGTGCCTTGTTGCACAATGTATCAATACAACATGGTTTACCTTTAGACATTGATGATGATCTGGAACCTGAGATGGGGCACATTGGCAGGTCACTAGTCTGGTCACCTGTTTAAATGCAAGCATCATATTGGTTGCCACGGGTTACTGCTCCTGGGCAAACTTGGTGCCGTTTATTACATATGAGGGCTGTTGCCTTAAGCTACAAAAATGCCCTCCCCTTTAATAAAGACAGGGATTGTTTGTCCATATATCATATGTCAAAGTCATCCCATATCTGGCCAGTCCTACACTCAACTTGCATCTGATTCATTAGAATTCTATTGCTTCATTATACATTTTACACAGGGAGTAAGTTTTAAGCAATTATACAGGGGAGACCGCGAAATTCATACAGACAAACAAAAGATGTCCTCTTCACTCAACCCATTATAAATATATTGAGGACATTGAGCCATTTTGTGCATACAGATACTAGAAAATGCCTTACCCTTTAAAAAAAAAAAAAAACAGGGATTGTTTGTTTGCAATGTATTCAAGCTGGTCAACTATTTCTTTAAAAATATTTTGGAGACAAACAATCATACTGTATATTTTGTGCATTAATGTGCTAAAGATTTTTTTTTCATAATGAAACTAGTAAACAGGGTCAATATGACATCATCACATCATTGTGAAATCACATGACCATGACATTCCAGCTGAAACTAGTAAACAGGGTCATTATGACATCATCACATCATTGTAAATCACATGACCATGAGATTCCAGCTGAAACTAGTAAACAGGGTCATTATGACATCATCAAATCATTATGACATCATCACATCATTATGACATCATCACATCATTGTGAAATCACCAGCTGAGATAACAGGGTCATTATGACATCATCACATCATTATGACATAACCAGCTGAGACAACAGGGTCATTATGACATCATTCCAGGTGAAACACATTATCACTGTGACATCATTCCAGGTGAAACACATTAGTCACACAGTATTTTTTCTCATTTGCATTGTAGCTTCCGTAGGAGCAACACTGCAAATAGGTAAGTGCTGAAAGCTTTTATATCATACAACAAATTCAAGGTACATTGTTAATCTGTGGTAGAGCCAAGTGGGAATTAATGTTTAGAGATATTGTAATGATAAGAAATGTTCATTTTAAACATAGGAACTAGGCCATTAATAGTTAATATGGTATGTGTGTATGTATATGTATTTATTTCATATATATATACATGTACCATAGAAAGCACTCACAGCCAGTGATGTATAGTGTGCACACTGCCTGTCATTTGTCTATAAGCCTAACATAAACAATTATAATTTTGTAAAAAATCATCCCCTATGCCACATTTGTACCAACCATTTTTCATGTTCATCATAACTTAAAAGTTACATTGGAGTAACTTGAGCTGTATAAAAGCACTCTACCTGCATAAATACTATATATAGTACACATAATATACATACACATATATATATATATAATACACAAGAGCCATGAATAGCCTTTATATGATATCCTTTAAATGGCCATTAATATAAGGTTATTCAAGGTCATCTCAAAGTTCAATGACCTGTATAAAAACACTCTGCCTTCAGCCTTGTGCTTTTATATGGTAATGGATCTTCTCTGTAACTTATAATATCCTTATATTTTACAAGAGGGGTACTTTATTAACTATATATATATATATCTATATATATAGCTATATATATATATATATACCACCCATATATATATATATATATATATATATATATATATATATTCTCAAAATGGACCAGCACTCCGTTTTTCTTCAATCAAAAAAAGTGTTTATTCTTCATACACTGTGCATCCATATATATATATGTGTGTGTGTGTTTTGTATATAGATATATGAAATGATGTGTCCCCAGTTGTAAAATATTGGGGAGTTATAGAAGTTGTGTGTCTCCTGTGCAGAAGAGTGACTTCATTTATGGATCATCGCTAAATGAAACTATAATATAATCGTTGTGTAGAAAATGAAGGAGTAAAAGTATTATCATGTGTTTGTATATGTATATGTGTTTCATCTATATTTCTCTTTTCTTGTCCCCTTTAGTGAAAAAAGGAGTCAGAGTTCTTTGAGCCACAGAGGATGAGTCTTTCTCATCTTTTTTCGTGGATCCTCATTGGACTCTGTCTTCTCATCTTTAATCCATCACCATCATCATCATTTCCATTACCTGGTAAGTGGAGCAAGTAAATACAAAATAAGACAGCTTTTCTTTGTGGAATGGCTGATTGATTTCTAGCAGATTTGAAGATGTTAATCTATATTTTTCTCTTACTTTTTTAGTTTTGAACATCGGAAACTTGACTAACCCTGAGGAGAATGTGAATTTGAAATTACAGTCCTGGAATATTATACCATGTAGCTTCACTGCGAACTCTACTATCAGTTCTGAACAGCTAAATCTGCAATGGCTCAAAACCCTAGATGAAGGAAAGAGTTACATCCCCTTGATTAACTGGTCGGGAGCCAATCAAACCAAATTCTCCAAGTCAGGGCAACGGTTTCAGATATTCCCATATCTTCTTCATAAAGGAAACTGTTCTCTTGTGATTAGTCCTGCAAAGAGAAATGATCGTGGCACTTACAAAGCTCAAGTCACCATTAATGGAAAAGTCTACGAGCCTGTGCCAGAAGTCAAGGTTCACTTCTTGAACACTCAGAAGTTAGGTAAAGTATAAAGGCATCCTTAGCAATGCCATACTGTTATATTTGATTAAAGTTTTTTAGATAGATAGATGTCCTTCACCTAATTCTTATTTTTCAACAGAGGAAGAAGAGAACTCGACAAAGATAGAGGACCTAAAAGGGAACGAAGAAATAAAGGATCGGCCATTAATCCGGATCAAGAGAGAAGCTTCCACTACCAGCAATAGCAGTTCTGTCATTATTGCACTTGTAGTGGTTGCGGTATTTGTGGCCCAGGTCATTGTGTGGTGAGTTATTTAATTACAGACCTTTTATTTGGGTTGAGGAATTACTGCAAAGTCAATTGCCATAATTACACATTTTATCAGTTACAAAAGTTATTTGTTAATGTAATTGTTATTAACAACAGCATCTGCACTGCTTGTCCTGACTCCTCAAATAATGTTGCGCCCCAACCGGTTAAAGCCGCTGAAGAGAACTGGAAGGGATCAGGCGCCTATTAGTTTTAAGTCAGTTAGCAGTCTCAAAAATGTGCCACTTAAGAACCTGTATTCTTTCTATGTTTGTGCAGGTTCTTGATTTACAAGAGCTTGAAGAAGAGGAAACCCACCGATGCCGAATGGCTGATTACAACTGGGGAATCCAAGACAAAAGTTACTGCTGTAACGACCCAGAGGTTTGTAAGATTTTAGTTCGTTTCAAGAGGTTGCAAACACAAAAAAAAATTCTGCCCAAAGCAAATATAATTCATTAGAGCTTTCCCACTTACATAAATGTTATTATAAAATTATGTGCATATTTTTCTGCTCTAAAGTATAATATTCCAGTTTTTCTAAAGACATTTGTATCACCCAATCCCCTTCTAGAGGTTAGAATAGTCACAACCCACTCCTTTCCATTTTACTCCTAATTTTTATGATTTCCACTCACTGTCATATTGGAGTTTTCATTCTGCGTATTTCTTTTGTTCAGGATTCCTGCAGATGCAGCAGATGAAATCACAGAGAAACAGCAGCCAAAAAAGAAAAAGTGAGTAGGAGATGAGTTTTTTCTCTGCCACCCTGGCTGCTCCCCTGCTAACCAAATAGTAGCAATGTGGCATTATAGTAGCAAGGCTGATGCAACAGCATCTTTGGATGTTGTCCTAAATGTTGATAGGAAAATAACACTAAATTCCACCTGCGACTATTCTATAGTTAAAGCTTAATCACACCAGTGGCTTTGTAGCTGCAACTTGATCTTGATTGATAATCTTTGCAATGGCAGAAGGTGTCTATAGCAAGTTACAATCAATTCCTTCTGTTTGTGCAGGACTAAAACAAAGAAACTGAAAAAGAAAACTGCTAAGAAAATCCAAGTGGCCGACACTGAGGAGGTGGATGAAGAAGAACCTCCCACAAAGTCTACCAAGAAGATCAAGCCTTCCAAGAAATCTCCTCCTAAATCTAAGAAATCTAAGAAACCTGTTGTGTAAGTATTTTATATTGACTAATATAAGCCTTTGTGTTTTTATATCATTTCCCATAAGGGTTTAGATATAAAAAATGGCAACATTAACAAAACAGTCACTTTAGTGGTTTCCACATGGCATTGGATTGGAATTAATTCTCATTATCATTTTTACTTTGTGTCCAGGTCTGAGACGACTAAGGTTGAGGAGAGTGAAGTTGAAGAAGAGGAAGAGCGGCCAATACAGAAAAAGTAAGTTTCTCAGTTTTGCTCTTGGCATCAGAGCCGGGTCAAGCTGGCCGGTCGTCCTAGGCAACCCGGCTGGACTCTTGCCTCCCTCCCCTGTATGCATGTGCACAAATGCGTGATGGTGTCACAGGGATTGGGTGGTAATGCACAGTGATTACCTGCCATTGGTGATGAGCTCTGGGACTAGAGGTAGGCAGAGAGAAGAGGTACGTGCCAAGTTCTACCCAACTGCACCCTAGGCACATGCCCCTTCTGCCTACCTCTAGATCTGTCCCTGCTTGACATTCCCAGAATACTTTCAGCCACACACCATGCTAACACCTGTGACACCAAAGGCTGGACTGTCACTGTATATCCATGGGTTTTACTGAAAAATGTCCTTCAACCCCACTGTGATTAAATTTTGCATTTAAAGCTCAGTCCCACTAATGATTTTGTAGCTTCCATTTGAGTTGGATGGAACACATTTGCAATGGCAGCAAGTTACATTCCATAATTTTGTTTTGCAGGACTAAACAGATAAAGAAATCTGTGAAGAAAATAAAAGTGGTAGATACAGAGGAGGCTGACAAAGATGAACAACAGCCAGAAGTTGAACCTCCCAAAAAGTCTACCAAGAAGAGTCAACCTACTAAGAAGCCCCCCCATAAGGCTGAGAAACGTACAATGTAAGTTTTTATATCTACAAATATATGCTTTTGTGTCAGTATATTGTCTGGGAAAACAGATTTTGATATATTAAAATTAAATGGGGATATTAATGGTTTTCTAGAGATGATCAATTTTTCTCAGCATTGGATCTGAAAGGTTTTCATTCATTCTACCTTTTGGTTTTTAAGCTTGAACAAAGTTTTATTTTAAACCATTTTTCCATTGATTGTTGGGGTGCAGTAATATATGAAATATCAGCTTGTTTTAAGTCAAATTCCCAATATAGATTCTTTATTACATCTATACACATCATTGATCCGCTGGTTATTGTTCTTTGTAGACGTTTATGGGATGTACTTTTTACTCTTTTATAATGCTTTCCAGGCAGAATTGGTTAAGGGAAGATCTCATTAACTTTATCCTGTCTATTTGTTCAGGTTGGAGACTCCTTCCACTGAGGAGACCGAGACTGAGTCTGAAGAAGAGCAGCCTAAAGTGAAAAAGTGAGTTTATAAGCTTGCTGTTGGGTGGAACTCCACATGTGAATATCATTTCCATCCAACGCACATTTAGTTAGGTGGAGCAAATTGGCAATGGCAGAAAGTTACAATTCATATATTTATTCTGTTTGTTCAGGACTAAACCAAAGAAAAAGAAGGAAAAAGCTGCTAAGAAAGCAAAAGTGGAAGACACAAAGGAGGAGGAGGATGAAGAAGAAGAAAAAGATGAAAAACCTCCCGAAAAGTCGACCAAGAAGAGTCGATCTTCTAAGAAATCTCCCCTTAAGCCTAAGAAACGTGCAAAGTAAGTCTTTATATCTACTAATATATGTTTTTGTGTCAGTATATTGTCTGGGAATACAGATTTTGATAAATTAAAACTAAACGGGGATATAAACAGTTTACTGGATCTGAAAGGCACACAACATTGGATCTGAAAGGTGTTCATTTATTTTACCTTTTGTTTCTTTAGGCCAACATACGAGGAGGCTGAGGAAGAGCAAACTCCGTGAGTTTTTAAGCTTGAACTAAGTTTTGTCTTTATTGTTTTAAACCATTTTTCCATTGATTGTTGGGGTGCAGTAATATATGAAATATCAGCTTGGTTTAATTCAACTTCCCATTATAGATTCTTTCGTGCATCTAAACACATCATTGATCCGTTGGTTATTGTTCTTTGTAGATGTTTACGGGATGTGTTTTTTACTTTTTTATAATGATTATCAGGAAGCATTGGTTAAGGGGAGATCTCATTTACTTTATCCTGTCTATTTGTTCAGGTTGGAGACTCCTTCCACTGAGGAGACCGAGACTGAGTCTGAAGAAGAGCAGCCTAAAGTGAAAAAGTGAGTTTATAAGCTTGCTGTTGGGTGGAACTCCACATGTGAATATCACATTTAGTTAGGTAGAGCAAATTGGCAATGGCAGAAAGTTACAATTCATATATTTATTCTGTTTGTTCAGGACTAAACCAAAGAAAAAGAAGGAAAAAGCTGCAAAGAAAAGAAAAGTGGAAGACACAGAGGAGGATGAGGATGAAGAAGATGAAAAACCTCCCGAAAAGTCGACCAAGAAGAGTCGATCTTCTAAGAAGTCTCCCCATAAGGCTAAGAAACGAGCAAAGTAAATCTTTATATCTACTAATATACGCCATTGTGTATTGTCTGGGAATAAGGATTTTTATGGATTAATATTAAAGTGGGGAAAGTTGAATCGGTAAAGGTTTCATTATTGTTTCACACTCTGTTTGTTTAGGCCTAAATATGAGAAGGAAGAGGAGACTGAAGAAGACCAGACAGAGATAAGCCAGTGAGTTTCTAAAACTTAACACTGTGTTCTTTTACTGTTTGTTGTATATAAAATATCAGTTCTCATTATCTTTAAACTCTTTATTTATTCAGATCGGAGACTTCTACCACAGAGAAGAGCGAGACTGAGCCTGAGGAGGAGCAGCCAAAAGTGAAAAAGTGAGTTTCTAAGTTTATAATTTTAAATCCAAGGGTTCCTCCCTCTTGAGGTACTTGAGGTATCTGTTGCATTGTTACCCACCAACTTAGTCAGTTACATTTCATATATTTATTTTGTCTGTTCAGGATTAAACCAAAGAAAAAGAAGAAAGCTGCTGAGAAAATAAAAGGCAAAGATGCAAAGAACAAGAAAGATAAAAAATCGAAGAAACCTGCACCGTAAGTGTGTTTTTTTTAATCCAGAATGAGCTTTGTTTCTTTTAAATTGCTTCTAATTTCTTAATATTAAACTGGTATACTTATTATTTATTGGGGCAAAGAATGATGTACTTTCTAGGGACAGTGTCTACTTTGCTAAGACAAGTCCTGCTGTTATTCACATACTTTCCATTTGTTTAGGATTGAGGAAACTGCATCAGAGGAAGAGCAGAAAGAGCCCAGCGAGTGAGTTTCTATCCTTGAGTTTATTTCTTCATGTTATTAGAACTCAGGACCTGCATCAGGGGGTGCTATGGTCATGGGCCCCATGGTAAAGTAAAGGATGAGATGCAAAAGCATGATTATTGGGTTAGGAAAGAGGTGGGTGAGGGTGAGGAGGGGGCCCAGTTGACCAATGGTCTAATAATTGAGACCCCATGAAGATAATACCCTGCTAACATAGTAGTACGGGGCATCAGGATTATTAGTGGAAGCCCTAGTGGGATGCAGCTCTACATGTTATCCACTTCCTCTGATTTGCCAAGTTCTGATGTTATTTACTTATGTTTTTGAATGTTTAGAACTGAGACTCTTGAATCAACGGTGCAGGAGGATACTTCTGAAGCTGGATCAGAGGAACAGCAGACAGAGATCAGCCGGTGAGTATTGATCCACACATAACATTTTCCTTTATTGCTTTTGATTAAAGGTGACCTATCACCTTCATGGATGCATTTCTTTTAAAACGTAATGCATGATCTGATTACAATTTGTTTGTTTAGGAGCAAGACTTCTCTGTCGGAGGACACAGCTGCATCTGACGTAGAAGAACCTGCTGAACGTGAAGCAGAGGAACCTGCTAAAACTGAAGCAGAGGAACCAGCTAAACCTGAAGTAGAGTCAGAAGATAAAGGAAAAGTGACAAAGTTTGTACGGAGAGGTGCTATAAGAAGACGTACAAGAATGACCAAAGGGGATACTGATACTGAGAGGCCTAAAGAGTAAGTCTTTTAAATTCAGTGTTTTTAATGCTACACAACCTCTGTCTTTATCCAATCATATTCATTCAGGTCTGTGTATACTTTAGCAAAGCTTTGTAAATTAGTAGATCACTGACTCACACTTATTCTAATGATTTATTCTTCACATAGAATTGAACATTCGTTACTTATCTGTGTAATTCTTGTGTGTTTAGGATTAAACATCCCAAGCCTTCTGATGAGGCTGAAGGAGAGTCAGAAGAACCTCGTGCTGAGGCTGAAGCAGAGGAAGCAAAGGCAGGGAAATTCTCCAAGAGGCCTACAGAGTAAGTTAAAGGGGGTTATTTACTAAGCTCCGAATACCCGAAATTCCCCGAAATTTTGTGATCTTTTTTATAAAATCGGACTTTTATAAAAATCACAAATTTTTTCGGAATTTATTAAACCCCAAGGGCTAAAAAGCCTGAATATAAAAAAATGTCATCTCAAACCTACAATTTGTTTGTTTAGGAGCAAGACTTCTCTGTCGGAGGACACAGCTGCATCTGACGTAGAAGAACAAGCTGAAGGTGAAGCAGAGGAACCTGCTAAAACTGAAGTAGAGTCAGAAGATGAAGGAAAAGTGAAAAAGTTTGTATGGAAAGATGCTATAAGAAGACGTATAAGAATGACCAAAGGGGATACTGATACTGAGAGGCCTAAAGAGTAAGTCTTTAAAATTCAGTGTTTTTAGTGCTACACAACCTCTGTCTTTATCCAATTATATTCATTCAGACCTGTGTATATTTTAGTAAAGCTTTAATTAGTAGATCACTGACTCACACTTATTCTAATGATTTATTCTTCACATAGAATTGAACATTCGTTACTTATCTGTGTAATTCTTGTGTGTTTAGGATTAAGCATCCCAAAACTTCTGATGAGGCTGAAGCAGAGTCAGAAGAACCTCGTGCTGAGGCTGAAGCAGAGCCAAAGACAGGCAAATTCTCCAAGAGGCCTACAGAGTAAGTTATTTACTAAGCTCCGAATACCCGAAATTCCCCGAAATTTTGTGATCTTTTTTATAAAATCTGACTTTTAAAAAATCATAAATTTTTTAGAAATTTATGAAACCCCGAGGGCTAAAAAGCCTGAATATAAAAATATGGCATCTCAAACCTGTCGAGGTTGCATAAAAATCAATGGGAACAGTCCCACTGATTTTTGGTTTTGTCGGGGGTTTCAGGCAATTTCACCATGTTTTCGGAGCTTTCGGTGAAAGCTCACAAAAATTCGGAGATTTCGGGGAAAATTCAAGAAAAAATCATGAAAATCTGAGCTTTTCCCGCAAAGCATATTTTCGGGAAAATGTAATAATAAATAAGCGTTAAGGGTTAGATCAGAGTTTGTGGCAGCTGATATTGAGATAAATTAGGACCTTGATAAATAACCCCCAAAGTATCTTTCTGTTTAATTACGTAATCCCTGTCCCAGTTAAACTTATGGTAGTGCTCAGTTCTGTACAGCCTGCAGTTCTTAGCCAACCATGTCCAACTAGTAGTTAGTTGCAAATTAATACAATGGTAATGATGGTAAATAGGAAGCTTTTTATACATGCGCCCCACACAAGATAAAGACACATTTCTAAATACTTACATTGCATTTTGTGTTCTGTTTAGAAATGAGACAGATTCAAAGGGACTTCCAGAGAGGAAGCCAGTGGATGAGAAAAACTCAGCATTGCCTCCCGAGAAGAGGCAAGGGAATAAAAAGAAGGACCATGCTGAGAAAGACTCAGAGGTGCAGCCCGAGAAAAAGGCTGAAGATGAGAAAATGCACCATGCTAAAGAGGACTCAGCAGTGCATCTAGAGAAGAAGCAAGGGGATAAAAAGAAGGACCATGCTGAAAAAGACTCAGAGGTGCAGCCCGAGAAAAAGCCCGGGGATGAGAAAAAGCTCCGTACTGAGAAGGACTCATCGGTGCATGATAAGAAAAAGATGGGGGATGAGAAAAAGCTCCATACTGAGAAGGACTCAGCGGTGCATGACAAGAAAAAGCCCGGGGATGAGAAAAAGCTCCATACTGAGAAGGACTCAGCGGTGCATGATACGAAAAAGCCCGGGGATGAGAAAAAGCTCCATACTGAGAAGGACTCAGCAGTGCATGATAAGAAAAAGAATGGGGAAGAGAAAAAGCTCCATACTGAAAAGGACTCAGCGGTGCATGATAAGAAAAAGCCCGGGGATGAGAAAAAGCTCCGTACTGAGAAGGACTCAGTGGTACATGATAAGAAAAAGACCGGGGATGAGAAAAAGCTCCGTACTGAGAAGGACTCAGTGGTACATGATAAGAAAAAGACCGGGGATGAGAAAAAGCTCCATACTGAGAAGGACTCAGCAGTGCATGATAAGAAAAAGAATGGGGAAGAGAAAAAGCTCCATACTGAGCAGGACTCAGCGGTGCATGATAAGAAAAAGCCCGGGGATGAGAAAAAGGTCCGTACTGAGAAGGACTCAGCGGTGCATGATAAGAAAAAGCCCGGGGATGAGAAAAAGCTCCATACTGAGAAGGGCTCAGCGGTGCATGATAAGAAAAAGCCCGGGGATGAGAAAAAGCTCCGTACTGAGAAGGACTCAGCGGTACATGATAAGAAAAAGACCGGGGATGAGAAAAAGCTCCGTACTGAGAAGGACTCAGCGGTACATGATAAGAAAAAGCCCGGGGATGAGAAAAAGCTCCGTACTGAGAAGGACTCAGCGGTGCATGATAAGAAAAAGACCGGGGATGAGAAAAAGCTCCGTACTGAGAAGGACTCAGCGGAGCATGATAAGAAAAAGACCGGGGATGAGAAAAAGCTCCGTACTGAGAAGGACTCAGCGGTGCATGATAAGAAAAAGACCGGGGATGAGAAAAAGCTCCGTACTGAGAAGGACTCAGCGGAGCATGATAAGAAAAAGACCAGGGATGAGAAAAAGCTCCGTACTGAGAAAGACTCAGCGGTGCATGATAAGAAAAAGACCGGGGATGAGAAAAAGCTCCGTACTGAGAAAGACTCAGCGGAGCATGATAAGAAAAAGACTGGGGATGAGAAAAAGCTCCGTAGTAAGAAAGACTCAGCGGTGCATGATAAGAAAAAGACTGGGGATGAGCACCATACAGAGAGAAAGACTGCAGATCATAAGAAGTGAGTTTACTTTTCTTTATGCTCCTATTTTATTTTGAATGGGTGTAGTTGCCCTTTAAGTACTAGTTAAAAGGAAAATGGCAATGTTTTCTGAGGGGCGCAGTGTGAGTGTGTAGCATATGTGCATACACCAGAAGTGATAAGTGTATTTATGGCATATTGCCTCTACTTGTTGCTTGATTATGGATCCATATGTTTAGGTGCCACACAACTATACCTCAGTTACCATAGATCATGGGACCTAAAAGTGGGGATCCTGAGCGTGGGGTGTGTACATGTCACAATATCTACAAAAGCACACCTATGGTGTGGTGTATTATGTTCTATTAGAATGGCATTTGAAGGTGTAGCAGTAGGTTAGGTTACCTAGGGTAAAGAGCAACTATTGGTCTAGATCTCTCTTGCTAATTACTGGTAGTCATCAAGCAGATGCCTCCGATGATGTGAATTTACCTTTAGCCTTAGTTACACAACTACATCATGTTACATAGATCTGGGTGGCTGTATGGATTTATACATTCATGGGAGTGTTAATACAAATACGACTGTCAGTCTGTGTATTAAATTGTGCCATATTTTATGCAGGTCTAAACCAACTAAAAAGGAAAGTGACACAAAGAAGGCAACACCCTCAGCTAAGACTACGGCCCCTAAGAGGTAAGTAATGTTAAGCTTCTTGCTTCATCTTCATTACCCGAGCCTCAAGCTGAGACTTTCACATTCGTATTTGTGGAAGCTTAATGAGTGATTAAAGGAGGGGAGGCTGAGAGTTGGTTCCATGTATGTTCCACAAACATTTGAAATGATTAAACTCTGCCTTATTTTGTGCAGCAAGAAGAGTATAAGTGCGCCAAAGAAGGCAGTAAAAGCCGTCAAAAAGCCGACAACAACAGCAAAACGGCCGACAACAACAGCAAAACGGACGACAACAACAGCAAAACGGCCGACAACAACAGTAAAACTGCCGACAACAACAGCACCGACAACAACAACAACAAAACGGCCGACAACAACAGCAAAACGGCCGACAACAACAGCAAAACGGCCGACAACAACAAAACGGCCGACAACAACAGCAAAACGGCCGACAACAACAGCAAAACGGCCGACAACAACAGCAAAACGGCCGACAACAACAGCAAAACGGCCGACAACAACAACAAGACGGCCGACAACAACAGCAAAACGGCCGACAACAGCAGCAAAACGGCCGACAACAACAGCAAAACGGCCGACAACAGCAGCAAAACGGCCGACAACAACAGCAAAACGGCCAACAACAACAACAAGACGGCCGACAAAAAAAGCAGCATCCAGTGTAAAACCCAAGAAAAGTTTGTCACGTACTAAGACAGCAAAGAAGTGATCTAATGATCTTTATTAATGGTCTTTTCAAGTTGAAGAGGCGGATAAAGAGGGAGGAGGAGGGTTTAGGGTGCTACAAACACCCTAATGCTCATGTAACATCAAGCACCTTTTGATGTTACTTGTGCTAAACAAATATTCTAATACGCCTTTGATTAAGGGCGGATCCTGACGTACATTTTTACTTTTTTTAAATAAAGTTTTGTGCTTATAACGTAACGCTTAGGACCTTGATTTATTCTCTTGCAAATATTCTAATGTGGCCTTGAACTTTGAGAACCTTATATATATTACACAACTTTAAAGGGGTGGTTTACCTTTAAGTTAACTTTTAGTATGCTATAGATTGGCCAATCCGAAGCAACTTTTCAATTGGCCTTAATTTTTTTTATAGTTTTCAAATTATTTGCCGCCTTCTGATTCTTTCCAGCTTTCAAATGGGGGTCACTGACCCCATCTTTTTTTTAAAGATTAATTTTTATTGAATTTTAACAACTTAAAAAAATTAGAAGGAAGAAAAGCTAGTTAGAAAAGGAAAAGGAAGGGGGAGGGAGTGAGGAAGTATGGCTGAAAATTGTCATTCATTGATTGGTTGAGGTGGCTGGCGACTCGAGCCAAGGATTCCATATATTTTCAAATTTCTTTGGGCATCCTTGGGCTAGATACGTGAGCTTGTACCAGTCCAATTGTGAATTGATTAGTCCAATCCATCTACTCAGTGTCGGTGGCGTTGGGCCCATCCAGTGTAGGACAACCACTTTTTTTTTGAGTAGAAGAAGAGCAGCCTCATCAGACATCTAGTGTTTACTCTAGGTATCACGGAGTCAAGGAGGCCCAGAAGACAGGTAGGAGGGCTAAGTATTTGTGGAAGTTCCAGTTCAGTAGCCATAAAGTTCACAATTGCCCTCCAATATCTGAGTATCACTGGGCAATCCCACATTAAATGTATGAAATTGGCGACAGAGGCATCACACCTTGGACAGCCGGGTGAAGCTACCCTACCCATTGTATATAGTTTCTGAGGGGTGAGGTATGTTTGATGTATGATCCTAAATTGTATAAGCTTGTCTCTAACACTCACTAACGGAATATAAAGGTTGTCTATGATTTCTTCCCAATCATCTGGCTCTACACTAACCCCACTATTCTCCCACTTATACTTCATCTCTGGCTGGGGGATCATATCTATTGGAAATGAAGTGCTTGTATGTATTGGATAGGAGTTTCATCTTGGTGGGTTGAGATACCAATTCTTCTATCCCTGTGTACTGTAGTTGCAGAGGAGGAGTTGGAAATTGCGCTGAGCAAAGATGGCTGATCTGGTTGTATCTAAATTCGGACAGGTCAGGCAGAGAGAGGGTCTGACGAAATTTAGCCAATGTGTGAAGACTCCTATCAGTGTATACTTGGGACAACCGCTTTAGTCCTAACTTAGTCCAAGTTCCCACCTCTAAGAATGTAGCTAAGTGTGAATAGTTACTATTACCCCATAAAGGTGCGTCCGGAGATAGAGTGGTATCGGCCTTACTGACCTGCACCATTGCGTCCCAGGCTCTCTTAGTGGCATCCATAACAGGTAATAAAGGGCCAATATCTTTTCGAGTTCTATATAAAGCATTGTGCAGGCTTTCCACGGAAGTGAGATATAGTGCCTCTATTATGGATGCTGGGTTGTCTGCATCAAACACTTTCCAGCTGGCTGCATGCGAGGCCTGGGAGGCAAGGTAGTAAAGCTCATAATTGGGAGAGCCCGTCCCAGCTGGTCTTGTGGGGCATTGAGAGTGACTCTGGACAACGTGGGCGTTTTATTTCCCAAATGAATTCAGATTGTGCGCGGCCCATATCATGTAGGGCTTTCTTGGGTATGTGGCAGGGAGTATTACTTAGTATATACAGAAATTTAGGAAAATAAATCATTTTGCATATATTTATTCTGCCTATTAGTGTGAGAGGAAGTTTAGTCCAGTGTGCAAGTGTATCCTTAAATTTGCGATGTATGTGTATAAGTTATGCTGCAGAAATAGTGTCGGATCTTTATGTACTGTTATCCCTCGGTACTTAAAATGATCTGCCACTTTAAGATTACAGTCTGAGTCTGACCCCATCTTTAAACAAATGCTTTCTAAGGCTACAAATGTATTGTTATTGTTACTTTTTATTACTCATCTTTCTATTCAAGTCCTCTCCTATTCATATTCCAACACATGGTTGCTAGGGTAATTTGGCCCTGCGAAGCCCTAATTAAGTCATTTTTATATCTATTGGTAAAACAGGAAAATCTCTGCATATTTGGGGGGAATAATTGACATCTAGTTACACCACTGTTTGGACCCTAGCAACCAGATACCAGAGAGCTGCTGAAACATACAGTATATTACATTCCCCTTGTGTTCAAATAGCAAAACAGCCTGGAACCTGGAAAATGTCCAGGAAACAATCCAAAAAGTTCATCAAAACCTAAGATGGCAAAGAACTGAGAAGCTTTGTCTTCACTACACAAGTTGTTACTGAGGAGGTTAAAGAGGGTGGAGGAGGGTTAAGGTGCTACAACACCCTGTTACTTGTGCCTTGTTGTCAAAGCCAGTTATATCCTGGTGTAAAGTGCAGGGCTCTAAGGACATCAAGTACAGGTATCGGATCCATTATCCGGAAACTCATCCAGAAAGCTCAGAATTACAGGTAGGCAATCTCCCATATAAACTCCATTTTTTCCAAATAATCCAAATTTTGAAAACTATTTCCTTTTTCACTGTAATAATAAAACAGTAGCTTCTATCCATTTTCCAGAAAACCCCAGGTCCCGAGCATTCTGGATAACAGGTCCCAAATACTCTAAGGTGGTCTTGAGCTTTAAGAAGTTTACATCTTAGAATGGCACCGGAACAGAATGTCAGTGGGAAATAGTAAGCTAATGTATATACACTAAATCAGTTATATGGTACTGGCTCCAACAGGGTCACCGGCCTGTACAGCTCAGAGCCACTTTGGCTGTTAGTATTGCTCTGGTTGCTTATGGTTCTGACTGTGCCTCTCTGTGGCCCCATGCAATGCCTCCTTTGGGCCTTTACACTAAATTGATACCAGACCCCAATTCCACACTCTGACACCTTCCCATACCTCACTGTAACTAGTCTTCAGCTACTGCCCTGTACCCCACTCCCACAGTGTGGGAATCAGTAAATTAGAAAGTGATGCAGAGAAATGACCCACTTCTGTTACATTATCAGAACCAGCAGTGCAGAGAATAGAAAGGGACAGAGAGATCATTGCCTCAACTGTATGACAATTCTCTTATAATGCAGTACAGGTATGGGATCTGTTATCTGGAAAACTCATTATCTAGAAAATTCTGGAAGGGCCTTCTCCCATAGACTCCCCTTTATCCAACCAATCCACATTTTTAAAAACTATTTCCTTTTTCTCTGTAATAATAAAACAGTATCTTGTACTTGATCCCAACTAAGATGTAATTAATCCTTATTGGAAGCAAAACCAGCCTATTGGGTTTATTTAATTGTAGCACCTTATTGGCTTTAACTAGTCAAATACCAACTAGGATGGTAGAGCATTTCCTACATGCGACCCTCTTTCAGCCAGGATGGGTTTTTGCAATATGGAAAACACGTGTTGGTGTTGTTGAACTGCAACTCACTACTGCCAGAGATGTAAAGTAATGGATGTTGGGCGCCAGGGGTTCTTTGCAAAGAAACAACACAGGCTTTATTCAATACCAAGTGCCACAGGGTTGATAATACTCACAACTGAGGTAGATTATAGCACATGCCAGGTACATTCACAGATTAGCAGATACAGCATAGAAGGCACCATAGAAGAAATAGTATGGAGAGTTGATAGGATCACCTTCCAGGTTTCCAATACCTCATGTGGGCCGGATCCCACACAGCAGACGTGGCTCAGGGTTTAGAACACTGCCTGAGTTCCCTTGTCAGTACTGTGGTCCCTTCACTAAAGGCAAGGTAGAGCCTGGGGGAGATCTACTCCGTTTCTATCCTACTTGGTGGAGCTTGAGCTGCTCTTGCTAGCTAGATCTCTATATCTCACTTCCACTAGAAAGTGCCATGAAAAGAGATATCCTATATACTGGCTTCACCTTGTTCACGGGGGCCCTGTACCCCGACTTCGCTAAAGGGGATGTCCCTTTAGGGCCTAACACTTCTGGGGCCTTGTTGACTCCAGGCTCAGTGGAACGACTGCCCAGGACAACTGCTGCAGGCCAAGGAGAAAGTGCCTCTCCCTGCAGAGCATTTTGTTACAACACTGCAGGAAGGTGTCACTACCTAGAACCAATAAAGATTGTAATATGTTACATGGGTGTGTCCCAGCATCAGGGAAAGGAGGCACTGGAAGGGAATGAAGCCATAAGGGCCATAACACATATGGGTCCCTACATAATGTTTACATGATTTTCTTAAGGTATGAAGATTCAAATTATGGAATGATCTGTTATCCAGGCCCTGAGAATTCTTGATAGGTCCCATACCTGTGTTACTCTGAAGTTGGGTCACATATGTCTTGGAGCTTGAATGTGCATCTATAACAATGCATGCTTGTGTAGGTGTTCTTTTTAATGCAAGTGTGCACATGCACTTCTCTATTTTAATAAACAGGTACACTAAACATATGTCACACACAGGTTGTGTTGGAATTTAACCACACTGGGCTAGATCTGTCTGCCTGTCTGTAGAACTGGACAGGATAAAATGAAGTCAGTAAACCGTATGTCTTAAGTATATTTTCTGCATAGGCACCAAAAAAAGCTTTCATTGAAACAATTCTCCTTATATGTACCAATCGGTGAGTGGAGAGCTAATGTCCAGTCCCAAGGGCAGTGCCGGCCCAAAATACAGCCGGTGTTGATGACCAGACCAGCTGATTTGTTGCTATGGGTTTTCAAATTTCAAGATTAAATGTAATACAGTTCTGTGAATATTCCACCCCTTGAAATCTATTTTACAGTTGAGAACCCAGGGCCAGAAGTAGGGAATGGCAAGAGAGGAACATGTCTCTGCACAATGGCTGGGGGTGAAGATGGAGGGGGTGAAATCTGAGAGGCAGTGGCAAAGTGGCAGAGCAGAATGAGTGATGGTGGTGGTGATGGGGCTTAGTGTGCTGAACCAGTGGCAAAGGCAGCCAAGCAATTGGGCAACAATTCTATATGTCCTGGTTCTTTTCAACCTTTGAGTGTTGGCTACAGGATTCCAGTGCCATGTCAACACCTGGTTTGGCACACAAAGGATTAAAATGCTGTGCAAAACATTAGATGCACTGACATTGGGGCCTGCAGATTTGTTCCACCAGTCTCAGAGATCCCCCATATCAGGACTGTACAACCGGAGACTCACAGCCCAGATGTGACCCTTGGAAAAAATATTATGGCCCCCAGCATGCTCCTGATCTTTGCTGGTCTCTTTGTATGAAATCATTGGTTTATAATCTGGGTCCCCAAACATGACATATAGGGGTTACTGACAGCACTGCCCCATAGGCCCATAATTCTGCAGACAAGCTGAATGTATTGTCAGTAAGGTGAGTGCCCTGGAAATGATTTCTCAGCTCTCCAACTTACGCCATGATTCTAACAGCACCCACATTCACTGTCACACCTTTTACCGGCACAGCAATTAAATCCCATTAGCAGTTCATTCGAGTAAACAGCACTTTGCTGCTGGAGCAGAGCAAGCGCCTCCCCGCATGGAGCTACTGAGCCGCATGTCCGTCCTACAAGGAAACGTGCAGTATTAACCCCATGCTTTCCAGCTCAGACTTCAGATCACTGCCTTCCTGACTGAGTGCAGATTGGGATCAAATAGTGCAGTGCAAGGGAAATAGGCTTGTGTCATCCCTCATTTTAAAGAGCTATTAACTTCAGGGCCAGATTTCTGGTGTGCGCGCCTGGAGGCCAGCGTCCTCCGTCACCCCTTCCCTTTGGATCGCACAAATGCACATTTTTATTAGCTACAGCCAGAGCACTGGGATGGGGAGCATAGTCATTCGTCATAAATGACACTCTCCATTCCCTTTATCGGTGTAGCTCCATGGACACTTGGGTACTGCTTTGCAGCTAAATGTGACTCCTCATCTCATCTGGGACATTGCAAAAGTATTAGGGTAAGGAAGGGTCTCTGGAGTCACACATGCACTTTCACCGAGAATCTTGGGTCACCACTAGATCTTATAGGGGTTTTTAAGTTAACTTGTAGTATGTTATAGAATGGGTGATTCTAAACTTTTCAATTTACCTCTATTTTTCCTTTTTATAGTTTTCAAATTATTTTCCTTCTTCTTATGACTCTTTCCAGCTTTTAAAGGGGGGCGGCTAATCTCTCTGTAAAGCTACACACGTATTGTTATTGCTACTTTTTATTACTCATCTTTCTATTTAAGTCATCTCTTATTCATATTCTAGTCTCTTATTCTAATCAGTGCGTGGTTGCTAGGGTAAGTTGCAGAAATTGCAAACTTTGGTGAATGGGAGGGGTTGCTGCCTGTGAACCTTTCACTTGCATTTGTCTCTCTGGTGCGCAATGACATGGATCATCTATTTGTGGTGCTCAAGTTGCACTTCCGATGCCTTTCGATCACTGGAGGAGCTCTTTTTATTCCTCCAGGAAGATTTCAGAAATAGTTGTTGTCTGTGCCTTGTTGTACAATGTTTTCCCTGCAGACACTGATGATGATCTGGACCTGAGTTTAAGGGGTAGTGTGTGAAACATGGTATAATAATGTCTTTTACTTTCCTGGCAGGTTGGGCAACTGATGAGTGGCTAGCAGGTAGGTGCCTAGAGCTGTATAATATTGTTAAAGTGGGTATTTGAGGTATTGATAGACAGTAAACAGAGTGGATTGATTAATGAAAACAATACAGCAGGTTTGATGCAATGATAAGAATCCTTTACCAGGCAAATGGTCGGGGCAGGCTGCAAACAAGAAAAATCCAGTAAACTGGCACATGGTCAGGACTGGCAGCAAACAAGGAGAGTCCTGTAAACAGGCCAACATCAGAGGCATGCTAAGACAAAGAGAAGTCAGGGAAACAGGCTGAGGTCAAATATCAGGAGATCCAACAGAAAACAGTCAAGGGGAACTGGAACAGAGGAATAAGGGCACAGAGCAGAGAATCAGGTAGACACATGGGCAGGAACTCTCAAGAACGCAAGCAGGATCAGGCTGTAGGGCTTCAATGATCAAGCAAGGAGCAATGGTCAGGGACAGGCTTATAAAGGATCTTATTTACATGATGAGCTACACCTGCAACTAATAAGGTGGACAGAAGAAAGAAAGCAAACAGAATGAATACAAGAGGTGTATAAGCAGAATTGGTCAAGACCAGCCCTAAAGGTCCCCATAGACGCAAAGATTTTTCTTGTCGAACGACCGATTTTAGCAAAGTCCGACCAATCCTTCTAAGTTATCGTGCGGTTAGTGGGATTCGAACAATCATACAGCTTACGATTTTTCGGCCATCAGAAAATTGATCGGCCAGGTTAAAATATAAATAAAAAGGATAAAAAATCTTTATCGGTCCCAGTGCAATCTATCTATGTTTGCAGGGCCAAACAGGCAGCTACCCTTTGTTTTCCTGGCAAATGGTCTTTTTAGTTGATGGGCAATTTGTACGATCGTACAATCGTTTCGAGATAATCGTGGTCTCACGATGACGATCAGATCTTTAAAAAATCTTTACATCTATGGTCAGCTTTAGTGTCTCCAGTGGCTCAGATGATAAGTACAGAGTCCCAGAAACATAAACTTCAGAGTTTAAATCCCAGATGGCCCTGACACTTTCCTTTTATTGTCTGTGAAATAGAAGATAAGGGGTGATTCACTCTTTCTGTATGTTATGGTCTTCATTATTTATTTTTTATAGTTTTTGAATTATTTGCCTTCTTCTTCTGACCCTTTGGACCAATTTACTAAAATTTGGATTTCCTTTTCAATATGAATAGTATTTTTCTCAAAAAAATCTAGATTTGTTAAGTGTAAAAAATAAGAAAAACTCTATTGCAAAACTGGGACAAATAGAAGTAGTCGAGGTCCCATTGAAGTCAATGGACCTTATTGTTAACCGTTCAGACTTTTAGTGGTTTTTGTATAATTTTTCGCTAGTAATTGTCAGAAAAACTAGAATTTTTAGAGGTTTTGGTGATATTTGTATTTTATCCATTTGTAAATTTTATAGTAAGATCTTTTAATAAATTCCATGGCATTTATGATTTTAGAGAAATAAAGTTTAATCATGGTTTCAAAAACCTTTAATGCCACTAAAATTCCACCTTCAGTAAATGGGCCTCTCCAATTTGATTTTCTATGGTTATTATTTTATTTATTCTTTGGTTTTCTTTGATTCATATTTTTTCTCTAAAATTCTTTTAAAATTTTTCTGAGATTTATTAAGTGTTAAAAACCACAAGAAACTCTAATACATGAATAGCATTAACACCCCCCAACTTACTCCAACATAGAGAGACACATTAAACAACACCATCACTAGTGAAGAATTAGAAGAAGCTATAAAGTCATTATAGTCGGACAAAGCACACGGCCTGGATGGATTTCCTAAACTGTTCTACAAAACATTAGCAAAGAATCTTTCACAACAATTAGCGGACCTCTACAATGCAGTATTAGATGGTAAAGCCTCCTTCCCCACCGATATGCTGAAGGCTAACATAGTATTGATCCCCAAACCAGACAGAGACTTAACAAATATGAGCAATTATAGGCCAATTTTATTACTTAACATGGATGTCAAGCTACTAACAAAGTTCAAGCCAATAAACTCAATACAATCATACGCCAATTGATACACTTGGACCAAAGAGGCTTTATCCTGGGCCGTCAGGACACTGACAATATCAGAAGAATTCTAAACTTAATGGCAGTAGTTAAAGAACACAAGCTGCTGTCCGAAAAAACATTTGCCTGGTGGTACCTACAGGGTGTCCTCACAAAATTTGACTTTGATCCCAAATTCATAGCAGCGGTCACCAACCTATACTCAAACCCCACAGCAAAAGTGTGCAATATGGGTGTTTTTGGCCCTAATGATAAGATCTGATCCCTGAAATAATGGAATCGCCTTGTTTGCAGACTCTTTCACATCCTTTAACCCTTTCCCTGCCAGCCATTTTGTCCTAGATGCGAACATCTACTGCCATGCAGTTTTTAGACATTTCACTTTAAGGGCCTTTCCTGGGGCGGTCTTTTAGTTTACCCAGTAAAACAATATATTATTTTTTTCAGGACAATTCTTGCAAATATGCAAGAATTTTTGTGTAATTCTACTTCTGTAAGAAAAATATAGGCTTCTAAGTGTCTAATAAAATGAAAAAAATAATGTTTCACAAAGTAGAATCACATATATCAGAGATATCTTTTATTTTATGTACGAGAACACAGCTGATTTAGAAAGGTCTATATCTCCTGAATGCGGCAATACCAAATATATATAGTTTTATGGAGATTTCTCACTTGTATAGATCAAAATCTACAAGCCGTACACTACCAAATTTCCAAAGCACCGCTCCCCAAACGGCATGCTTCTGATTTCAAGGCCAAAACATTCCACTAACAATAGGTTTACCCTAGAAAACTACCCATTATTAGAAAGAACAGATTCTGGTGAATCAAAAATGGGTAAATATATCTTTGTACTCCAAACTACAAAGTTGCAATTGTTTCCTAAAGTTATAATGTTTTTTAGAAATTGGTGAATTTTTTGAAAAATGACTTCAAAGCTTCCAATCTACAGCATCATATCTCCCACACATCATTAGGTATCAATGTAACACACCCCAAATATGAAAGCCTGGGGTCCACTGAACAATGTGATGCCTAATATGTATAGGTTTACCTAAACATGTGGTGTATAGGGGCCCTAAAATGTAGACACCCCATTTGAGCTATCAGTTCTGTAATTCCAGAAACTGCAAAATCAACACATTTACATAGATTGGGGGGGGGCAAAGTTAGAAAAAAGTACGTTCACCCCAGAAAACCATATATTTTCCAATTTTAGGGACATTTTCAAAAATCACCTCAAAACATCCACCATGCAGCATCGTATTTCACACATACTATTGAGTATCAAGATAAATCCCCCCAAATATGAAAGCCTGGGGCCCCTGAACAGTTTGATGCCAAATATGTATTGGTGTGCCCAAGCATGTGGCGTATAGGTACCCCAAAATGAAGACCCCCCCATATGATCTGTCATTTCAGGTACTGCAAAATCAACACATTTACATAGATTTGGGGGGCGCAAAGGTAGAAAACATTATTTTTACCCCAGAAAACCATATATTTTCGGAAAGTACACATTCCCCTGATTCCAAATTGGATATGCGTGTCTTTCTACTCCAAAGCACCAAGCCACAAACCTTTCCTAAATTTGGCGATAAAGGCAGCTGTTTTTACATTTCTAAAAATATTGCAATTGGCCACATTTATCTCACTCAATTTCTTACATACAATTGGAAAACACCCTAGATATTGACACCAAGGGTTGACTGAACAGTTTGATGCCCAATATGCATAGATAAATCAAAGCAGTTGGCATGTGCGGACCCCAAATAAAAACAGTGCATATGAATTTTCTCCGCTGCCGTTTTGCCTTTTGTAAACAAGGACCTGTGACTGAGCATTGTCTGCCACAAGATCCTCCTAACAGCACAAAGACCCCACAAAACCATATATTTTTGCAAAGTACACATTCTGACAAATCAAAAATAGGTAATTATGTCTTCCTACTCCAAACTACCATACCCAATTTCTTACATACAATTGTAAAACTAAATATTGACGGCAAGGGTCTACGGAACAGTTTGATGGCCAATATGTATAGATATACCAAAGGAACTGGCATGTGCAGACCCCAAATAAAAACAGTGCATATGACTTTTTTCCGCTGCCGATTCGCTTTCTGTGAACAAAGATCTGTGACTGAGCATTGTCTGCCACAAGACCCTGCTAACAGTACAAAGACCCCCCAGAGCCATATATTTTTGGAAAGTATACATTCTGACGAATCAAAAATAGGTAATCATGTCTTTCTACTCCAAACTACCATACTGCAAATCTATGCTAAAGGCAGCGATTTTTATGACATTTCTGAAAATCGCCTAAAAATATTGCAATTGGCCACATATATCTCACCCAATTTTTTACATACAATTGTAAAACACCCTAAATATTGACGGCAAGGATCTACGGAACAGTTTGATTTCCAATATGCATAGATATACCAAAGCAGGTGGCATGTGCGGACCCTATAAAAATATAGCATACCGGTATAAATTTTCTCCGCTGCTGATTTGCCTTCTATGAACAAAGACATGTGACTGCGTATTATTTGCCACAAGACCCTCCTAACAACACAAAGGCCCCCCAAAACCATATATTTTTGGAAAGTACACATTCTGATGAATCCAACAAAGATAATGACGTCTTTCGACACCAAACTACCAGACTGAAAAGCTTTTCTAAACATAGAGGTTTTTAAAACATTTCTGAAAATCGCCTAAAAATGTTGCAATTTGCCACATTAATCACACACAATTTCTTACACACAATTGTAAAACACCCTAAATATTGACGGCAAGGGTCTACGGATATACCAAATCAAATGGCATGTGTGGACCCCAAATAAAAATAGTGCATATGAATTTTCACGCTGGCCAACTCAGCCCTGACTACATTATGTGCGGTAAGACCCCCAAACTGTAAAAAAAACAAAAAAACAGAAAACCATATATTTTTGAAAAGCACAAATTCTCACGGATCAAACAAAGTAAAATACATCTTTCTATACTAAAACACCAAACAGCAAAACTATACTAAAGATACATATGCAAAACAGAAAATAATATTCAATAAAAAATCACAGAAAATGCAATAATGATAAAATTACAGCAAATAAATATAATTATACAGGTGTATAGGTGTGTGTGTAGGTGTGTATATGTGTCGGGATCCAGAAGATCTGGCTCAAGCTGAGCCGACACCTCCCCAGGCTTGCGCTTCCACTCCGGCGCGTGTTGCGGTTTCGAGCGCGTGTCCTGATGCGCGCGTGTGTTTGGACGCGGGCGCGCATTTACGTGCGCGCGTTCCGACGCGGGCGCGCGCTCTGACGCGGGCGCGCATTCACGTGCGCGCGCGCGTTCTGACGCAGGCGCGCGTTCTGACGCCAACATGCGTCCTGGGGTTAAAAGGTCACTCCGACCTAGGCCCAGTGCGAGGTGATCGTCTTACTGACACTAAGCGTTGATTATTGATGTTATCCTGATTTCGACTACGGCTTGTTTCTGACTACTCTTCTGATTATCCCTGGATCCTGTATTTGCTCGTCTGACTTCGACCTTGGCTTTGCTGACTACTCTTCTGGATTTCCCTTAACTGGTACCTGCTTATTGATCCTTTCCTGTGTATGACCTGGCCTGTTCCTGACTTCGCTTCGTCTCCTGCAGATAAGTGCTAGCCCTTATTACGAACTGTTATTTCTGTGGGCTCATCTAGCACTCCTGCTATTCCTTATCTGGGAACGCCCTGTCTCAACCCTCAGGGCGTAACTCAGTGGGAAGCGTGGGGGAGGCTCTTACCTTTGGACTCGCCTCGACTCCTGACAGTATCACCTCGCCATGGAGTCCGAAGAACCAGCTCTTTCCCCTTTAGAAATTGTGGCTCAGCAATTAGCTGGTCTTACTCGGGCTGTTCGTGATTTGCAAGGGGGCTATCAACAATTACAGACCCAGATGCAAGACATGACTGTTGCCGCCGCTCCTCCTCCTGGCCCCCCAGTGTCGGTTGCTTACCCAGGAGTAGCTTCTTCGTCCACACATCCGACGCCCGAGCCCAAGATACCACTCCCTGAACGCTTTTCTGGAGATCGAGCTAAATTTAGGGCTTTTGAAAATGACTGTCGACTCATGTTTTCCTTGAAAAATCAATCTTATTCCACAGAACAAATCAGGGTGGGAGTGATTATGTCCCTACTATCCGGAGAACCCAAGACTTGGGCCCATCGTCTGTTTGAAACCCAAAGCCCCCTATTGGCGAGTGTGGACATATTTTTTTCAGCTATGGCTCAAATATATGACGATCCTAAGAGGTCCGACACTGCTGAAACTATAATCCGGACTCTAAGTCAGGGCAAACGCCCAGTTGAAGATTATGTGACGGATTTCCGCACTTATGCCACCGATACCGAGTGGAACGACAAGGCCCTCAGACATCAATTCCGCTTGGGTTTGAGTCCTACTCTGAAGGATGAGTTAGCCAGAGTGGGAGTACCTAATTCATTGGAGTCCTTGATCGACCTGTGTGTGCAGATTGATCGTCGTTTAAGGGAGAGGCGCGCAGAGAGAGCTGCAACACCTTCTTTTGGAACGTCCTGGGTACTTCCTAAAGCCCCTCTGTCTTCATATGTCTCTGCAACTTCGTCATCCATTTCTTCCCCTGCTTCTATAACAACTGTCCCTGAACCCATGCAGATTGGACTTATGAGAACAGCTATCTCTGCCCAGGAGAGGTCCCGCAGAAGGGAGAACAATTTATGCCTCTACTGCGGTCTGTCTGGCCATTTCTTGAGGAACTGTCCTACCCGACCAGGGGGTAAGCATATTCATCCGACTTATTTTCCATCCTCATCCTCCTCCTCTCGAGAATTGCCTATGCTCATTGTCCCTATTTCTCTACAGTGGCCCCAAGGGTTCCTAGAGAGTAAAGTCGTCATAGATTCAGGAGCCTGTGGTTGTTTTGTCGATAAAGAATTTATTAAAGCGCATAATATTCTGACCCGACCCAAGACTCAACCATTTCTGGTGAGGACAGCAGATGGCTCCCAACTCTCCTCCGGACCAGTCTTGTTAGAGACCACACCACTGATTGTTATCACTGACTCTAATCATGTTGAGACTTTATCTTTTGATGTGGTGTCCTCTCCTCTCTTTCCGTTAATTTTTGGGTTTCCATGGTTGAAATTGCACAATCCTTCAATAAATTGGAGCACTGGGGTATTACAATTCTCGTCTGCGGCTTGTATTTCTCATTTCGTCATGCCCAAAACCACTTCTAAAGCATTTGCGTTGTGTTCATCTCAAGATCCTCGTTTACAGGCCATCCCTTCATTTCTTCAGGACTACATTGATGTTTTTGATAAAAAGGGAGCTGACACACTACCTCCTCATCGAATTTATGATTGTCCTATTGATTTGCTTCCAGGGGCTCCAATTCCTTTCGGACGTATCTACCCTCTGTCTGAGCCCGAACTATCGGTCTTGAAAGATTATATCAACGAGAATGTGGAGAAAGGGTTTATTCGTCCTTCCACCTCACCTGCAGGGGCGGGTATTTTCTTTGTAGAGAAAAAGGACAATTCCTTACGGCCCTGCATTGATTACAGACACTTGAACCAGATAACTGTAAAGAATCGTTACCCGTTACCCCTCATTCCTGAATTATTCCAAAACCTTCGTGGGGCCAAGATTTTTTCTAAATTAGACTTACGAGGGGCGTATAATTTGGTAAGGATTCGGCAAGGAGATGAGTGGAAGACGGCTTTTCGGACCCGGTTTGGACATTATGAGTACCTCGTTATGCCATTTGGTTTATGCAACGCTCCTGCGACTTTTCAGCATTTTGTTAATGATATTTTCCGAGATTTTCTGGATCAATTTTTGATTGTCTATCTAGACGATATTTTAATTTTTTCTTCTTCCAAACAGGACCATGAGATGCAACTAAGGAAGGTTTTTAACCGTCTGCGAACTCATCGTTTATATGCCAAACTGGAGAAATGCGAATTTTGCAAGTCTTCAGTGGAGTTCCTGGGGTTTGTGATCTCTTCTGACGGAGTTTGCATGGACAAAAAGAAGGTGTCCGCTATTCTTGATTGGCCTGTTCCTTCTTCTCGGAAAGCAGTACAAAGTTTCGTCGGATTTGCGAATTTTTATAGAAAGTTTATTAAGGACTTTTCTAAGGTTATTGCACCTATCACTGATTTAACCAGTTCCACTAAGCACTTTCAGTGGACTACACAAGCTCAAGAAGCATTTGATCAGTTAAAACACCTGTTTACGTCTGCTGCTGTCTTGAAGCATCCTAACCCTGTTCTGCCTTACATTTTAGAGGTTGATGCATCTGAAACCGCTATTGGTGCTATTTTATCCCAAAGGACCGGCGATAACAACGCTCTTCATCCTGTGGCTTTCTTTTCTAAGAAACTCTCCACCTCTGAGAAGAATTATGATGTTTCTGACCGAGAACTCTTGGCCATTAAAGCAGCGTTTGAAGAATGGCGTCATTTGCTGGAAGGAGCATCACACCCGATCATTATTTTTTCAGACCATAAAAATCTGGAGTATTTACGAACCGCCAAACGTCTCAAACCAAGACAAGCCAGGTGGGCATTGTTTTTTTCTCGTTTTAATTTTCATATAACCTACAGGCCTGGCTCTAAGAACAAGAAAGCTGATGTTCTTTCACGGTTACACAGCCAGGAAGAGGAACCTTTTCCCCCGGATACGATTCTTCGTCCCCAGAATTTCTTTCTTCTTCAGAGTGAACTTTTTTCAAAGATCAAGGAGGCATCCTCTTCTTTATCTCCACACGGGGAGTTGCAAGCTTGTGATGGGTTATTTTTTTTGAAAGACAAAGTCTTCATTCCGGAAACACTCCGCTTAGAGACCCTAAAATTTCTTCATGATCACCCATTGGCGGGTCATATGGGATATGTTAAGACTTTAGATCTTGCTCAAAGGTTTTTCTTTTGGCCTCACATGGCTAAGGACTGCAAGGACTATGTATCTTCTTGTGAGACTTGTGCTCGGTTCAAAGATTCACATGTTAAACCCCTGGGGCTGTTACGTCCTTTACCAGTACCTACTCGATTGTGGGGTTCCATTTCCGTGGATTTTATTGTAGAGCTTCCTCCCTCGCAAGGTTACAATACAATTTTTGTAATTGTGGATCGACTCTCCAAGATGGCACATTTTGTTCCCCTCTCCGGAGTACCTTCTGCACCTGCTACGGCTGAGGTGTTTATTAAGGAAGTCGTTAGACTCCATGGAGTGCCAGACGAGATCGTGTCGGATCGGGGAGTACAGTTCACATCTAAATTCTGGAGGGCATTGTGCAAAGCTTTAAAGATCAAGATGGCTCTTTCTACGGCTTTTCATCCGCAATCCAACGGGCAGACAGAGAGGACTAACCAAATGTTGGAACAATATCTACGTTGTTTTTCATCTTTTCTCCAGGACAATTGGAGTGAGCTGTTACCATTGGCTGAGTTCTCCTACAATAATGCCCTTCATTCCTCCATCAAGCAAACTCCTTTTTTCGCTAACTATGGTTTCCATCCGCACGTGCTTCCTAATCTTCCTAAAGGTATAGAGGTGCCCGCGGTTCAAGAAAGACTTTCTTTTCTTCTGGACAATACTTTAAGAATTCAGCAAACAATGACCCAAGCACAGAGGAACTTCAAGGATTTTACTGATCGTAAGAGAAGGAAGGGTTCTGAGTTTCGAGTTGGAGACCTGGTGTGGTTGTCTACCCGGCACATCAAACTTCCGTGTCCGTCTAAGAAGCTGGGTCAACGATTTCTGGGCCCCTTTCCCATTATTCGACGTGTGAATGAGGTAACTTTCAAACTTAAATTGCCTGCTACTTACAGAATTCACCCTGTTTTTCATGTAGCCTTATTGAAACCTGTGGTGAAGAACACCTTTTCGGGAAGAGACCACAGTCCTCCAGCTCCAGTAACTATTGAAGGTGTTGAAGAATTCGAAGTGGAGGCTGTCTTGGATTCTAGGTACCGGCGAGGTCGTCTTCAATATTTAATCCAATGGAAAGGTTTTCCTCCAGAAGAGAATTCATGGGAACCCGTGAGTAATTTACATGCTCCTCAACTTATTGAGTTGTTTCATAGATCTCATCCTAACAGACCGGCTCCCACATGCACCCGGAGGTTGCATTTTGAGGGGGGGCAATGTCGGGATCCAGAAGATCTGGCTCAAGCTGAGCCGACACCTCCCCAGGCTTGCGCTTCCACTCCGGCGCGTGTTGCGGTTTCGAGCGCGTGTCCTGATGCGCGCGTGTGTTTGGACGCGGGTGCGCATTTACGTGCGCGCGCGTTCCGACGCGGGCGCGCGCTCTGACGCGGGCGCACGCTCTGACGCGGGCGCGCATTCACGTGCGCGCGCGCGTTCTGACGCAGGCGCGCGTTCTGACGCCAACATGCGTCCTGGGGTTAAAAGGTCACTCCGACCTAGGCCCAGTGCGAGGTGATCGTCTTACTGACACTAAGCGTTGATTATTGATGTTATCCTGATTTCGACTACGGCTTGTTTCTGACTACTCTTCTGATTATCCCTGGATCCTGTATTTGCTCGTCTGACTTCGACCTTGGCTTTGCTGACTACTCTTCTGGATTTCCCTTAACTGGTACCTGCTTATTGATCCTTTCCTGTGTATGACCTGGCCTGTTCCTGACTTCGCTTCGTCTCCTGCAGATAAGTGCTAGCCCTTATTACGAACTGTTATTTCTGTGGGCTCATCTAGCACTCCTGCTATTCCTTATCTGGGAACGCCCTGTCTCAACCCTCAGGGCGTAACTCAGTGGGAAGCGTGGGGGAGGCTCTTACCTTCGGACTCGCCTCGACTCCTGACAATATGTGTGAGTATATGTGTGAGTATATGGGTGTACAACAGTAAATGGGAGAAAGAAGTGAAAAATTGAAAAAGCAAAAAAAAAAAAGACAAGTTTGATAAAAACAAATGTGAAATAAAGTAAGTTTTGTACTTGGGGACAGGCAAAGTCTCTCTTTCTCAAGCAACACCGGAGGACCGCAGCAGGAAGGTTCCCAGGCAGATCAGCACCAGCAGAGAAGGGGGCAGTGCTGGGAGGCAGGATTTTTTTCCCCGAGAAGCAGCCACGTGTCTGATGTTACCGCTGCTTCTGGTCATGTGTGGGGCGGTCTGTGGGGCGATCAGTGGGGCCAGCAGGCGACCCAGAGCTCGTTGCCTAGGGAGAGCGAAGTGAACTGCGGCTTTTCCCCGGCATCGCAATCACAGAAGATTTGCAGAATATGCAGACATCGTACAAGGTACGTGTCAGTGTGGTCGGCCATCTTGGGGTCGGGTGGGGGGTCGATCGGGGGCCAGCAGGGGATTGAGGACCATTTGCTCGTTGCCTAGGGGGTTGCCAAGTGATCTGCGGCTTTTTCACTGCATTGCAAGCCGCAGATCACAGAAGAAAACCGGAAGTGCCAAACAACGTACTATGTACGTGTTTGGCAGTCTGAGCCCTTGCCTGCCAGAATGTACGGGGTACGTGCTTGGCAGGCAAAGGGTTAATATCACTCCCAAACTTGTTCAAGGGTATAGCAAATTTCTGTTGCTTCTCCACACAACATGTTGGCGTCATCCCTCAAACTGCTCAAACTTAACTTCAATTACCACTTGATAAGCACTTGTCACGACGGCTCCCAAAATCCAGAACAAGTGCTAGGCTCCCTGATCTCGGCTCCACTTCTGCCTGTAGCAGCCACCTTTCACTTGGGGAGGAGCCCTCCTCTAATCTAATGCCACCAGGTCTTAATAAGAGAAGAGCCAGGGGGCGTTGCCAGGCTATGGAGGCAAATACACGCAGTGCTCAAGAGCTCCGTGTGGTGGAATCCCTACCTACTCGGATTTTAGCTATCATACTGCTTTAATCTCTCTGCTGACTGAGAGATATGTGTGAGAACCTGGAATAAAGGTCGCATAGAAAAAACCTTAGGGTCCGAGGTGTCCCTGAAGAGGTGACTGCAGCTGATATTCCTCATTATTTACAGGAATTGTTTACTACTCTATGCCCGGCTATATTAAAGGAACGCTGGATTTTAGGTAGGGCTCATCGCTCACTAGGCCCGAAACCACCTGACACCAAACCACCACGAGATGTTGTTTGTTTCCACTATTACCAAAGTAAAGAAGCTCTTCTTACCAAGACACTGGCGCTTAAGATGTTGGAACACCGCAATCATAAGATCCTGATATTTGCAGATCTTTCACCAATTACACTTGCAAAGAGAAGAGAATTGCATCCTATTACGCAGGAGCTGCAAGAACACGCTATCCCCTATCGCTGGGGATATCCATTTAAATTGGTGGTGAATCAGCAACCGATGTCACCCAGGCTTGCATTAAGCCCTTCTCCTCCTCAGGACACCTGACCACCAGCTATTTTGCTGATCATCATCAAAAGTCAAGGTCAACTCTTTCTCATCATACAATATGTTACGGGAATCCACAGACGGAAGTCTCGATTTACTTTACTGTTTGTGATCTCTCTACCTTTTGAGGTCTTGCTGTAGCCTGACCACTGTTTCCCCACTCTGTGGAGTACTTGGCTACACTCCACATAGGCCCAGGTTGGCTATACCTGAGCCTTTATCACTACTGATAACTTTCCCTTTTTTCTGGGTGTGAGACCATCAACTCTCACCCGTAAAGAGTGAGACGCTGTGACATTGACTCTTTCTATATGAGTATGATCTATATTTACCCAACAGTTTTGACTATAATTCTATCTTTTTTCATATTCTCTTTTTTTTCTTTTCTCACTATAACTGTTGCTGCCAATGGATGGTTTAAGTTTATTTGGTCGAAATATTTTCATTGTACTTTGAATTTTTGCATGTTCAATATCACTGAATGTTCACGTAATTTGGTAAAAGTCACAATTTTCATGTGTTTACAAAAAGGGACACTCTGTAGGTCTGATCACCTTACAATGTTTAGGATGCTATCATGGGTACAGATAGATATAGCTTTATATACAAACTTTAACTTATGGCGAAGATTGTTTCAATTAATGTAAAAGGCCTTAATAGTATAACTAAAAGATATTTGGCTCAGAAGGAGGTTAAGACCTTAAAGGCGGACATTGCCTTTATCCAGGAGACCCATTTTATAAATAATGGTACCTGTAGACTGTACTCCAAATATTACCCCACAACCGTCTATTTTTCAGGCCCTGTCAAAAAAGCGGGAGTAGCCATACTCATCCATAAAGATTGTCCATTGATTGTTTATCAGACTTTTAGTGACCCTAGTGGTCATTATTTGCTGCTAATAGGTAAACTTGCAAATGTATCTGTGGCCCTATTAAATGTTTATTCACCCAATTGGCAGCAAATTCGCTTTCTGAAACGAATGATTAACAAAATTGTACAGTCTGATGCTTTGTATGGTATTATGGGAGGAGATTTTAATGTGGTTGTTTCTCAAAGGGCAGACGGTTCCCACCCCTCCCCAGATCAACAGGCTCATTTAAATTCCAGCAGCTTCCGGAAGCTGACACGGCAGGCACATTTGTTCGATGCTTGTTAACCACCCCAAGGACAAGCAATACACTTATTATTCTCCAGTACATAAGGTTCATTCACATATTGATAATTTCCTTATTTCACAATCTGCTTTACGTTTACGTTTTTCCACTGAAATTCACCCAATTACCTGGTCAGACAACGCGCCAATAACGGTCATTATAGACCTGCTCAAACCTCCACATAGAACGCCTCACTGGCAACTAAATGAGACCATTTTACAGAACCCTGAGGCCTTTAAGCAAATTGAAACTAATTTAAAAGAATACTGTATTTCCAAATTAACGATGGGTCAGTTCAGAATCTTTCGACCTTGTGGGAAGCCCATAAGGCTACCATTAGAGGTCACTTCATAGATTTAACTGCTAGTAAACGGAAGGCATGGACAGAGACATATTTCTCCCTTCATAGAAAGCTTAGAGATTTAGAATCACAATATAATCTGTGCGGTACCGACTCAATGCTTGACCAGCTTGTCAATCTTCGAAAAGACATAGCACGTATTAAACTTGACGATGTCTCCAAAGCCATACTTTGGACCAGACAAACTTTCTACGAAAAGGGAGACAAACAACATACCATTTTAGCGTGAAAGCTTAAAGACCAACAAGCGTCTTTCCAAATTAATAGGATCCACACTGAAACTGGGCAACTCACGTACGACCCCATACTAATTGGAGCTCAGTTCTATAAATGTTATCATAGCCTGTATAATTTACCCCAGCCCTCTTCTGAAAATGTTGGCGAAGCTACTGACCCTATAATTACCTTCCCGACTGATCTTAACCTGCCTAAATTTCATGCTGATGACTTGCAATCCTTGAATATGGAAATTACTTCGGAAGAGCTAGCATTTGCGTTTAAGAATATGCCAAATGGCAAAACCCAAGGACCAGATGGGCTGCCTTATAAATATTATAAACTGTTTGCACATATTCTTTCCCCTTATTTGCTGAAGCTCTTCAACCAATTTTTACAAGGTTCTCTAAGCCCCAAGACAACCCAGGCTTCATATCTCTCTCTCATTCCCAAAGAGGGAAAGGATCACAGTTTTTGTACAAATTATAGGCCCATTGCCCTTCTGAATTCCGATCTTAAACTTTTTTCAAAAATTCTAGCTAATAGATTAGCCCAAATATTGCCTAAGCTCATTCATCGGGGTTTATATTAGGCTGACAGGCAGGGGACAACACCCGATGGGTTATCAATCTTATCGGGACACTCAATACTACCCACCTACCATCAGTAGTTTTAAGTCTTGATGCCAAAAAGGCCTTTGATAGATTAAGTTGGAGGTATTTATTCTCCCTACTCACCCACTTGGAACTAAAAGGTCCATTTTAACGGCATTACAAGGCCTTTATAGCCAACCTTCAACTTGCCTAAAGCTACCTGGGCAAGCTAATAAATCTATCCCAATAAGAAATGGCACAAGACAGGGCTGTCCCCTTTCGCCCCAATTATATGGACTTAGTATAGAACCTTTGGCAGCAGCTATCAGACTGAACCCTAATATCTCGGGTGTTCCGATCACCTCATTGCAATTTAAGATTGCTCTTTTTGCAGACGATGTCATCTTATTGAACCTAGCTTATTGAACCTAGCAAAATCTGAGGCTCTATCTTTCAATCTTGCCCCAGCAGATCTTCAAGTGTTGAAAGCTTGCAAGTTTGTCACAATATACAATATCCTGGTTTGGTAAGATAGCTGCGATTAAAATGAGTCTTTTGCCAAAATACCTCTATCTGCTTGAAACTTTACCGATTATGATCGATTATGATCCCCCAAAAACGCTGAAAACTATACAAAATCAATTCCATAATTTTATTTGGAACCAAAAGAGCCACCGATTAGCTAGATCGATTTTGACTACATCAATTAGCTATGGAGGTTTAGGGGTACCCAATTTACAAAGGTATTACGAAGCAGCGCAATTGAGACAACTATTGGCATGGTCGAAGCAATCTTTACCCACAATATGGGCCTCTATCGAAAGCCTGGCTACCCCTGATATATCTATCGATTCACGAATTTGGTTGGACGGCTTTAAAGATAGATCAAAATCAATCTGCTTCCAACAACTCAGCTGACTCTGAGAATTTTGGATAACTTAAAATACGAACGAGACTTGTTGTCACGTTATTTCCTAAACACAAGCTACTTTCGAAATCTTACTTTTCCCCCGGGCACCAACACTTCATTCAGCAAAAGGTGGGGACAGACAGGTCTATTTACAGTAGGTGATCTGCTTAATAACCCCTCCAACGTGACAGGACTTACGGGAACTAGCGCCACAATCTCCCCTACATCAATTTGAATACTTTCAACTCCGCCACTTTCTCCATCTATATTTCACGACTGCAAAATCAGATGTGAATACAGCTTTTGAAATTCTGGCCAAACAGGGATTACCACAAAAGGGACTTATCTCTAAGATATATAAGATTCTTAACGACCCTTCCACTTTTAGTTCAAGATTACATACCAATATGACTAAATGGAATACTGTAACTCAGGATATTTTGTCCCCAGAAGACTGGTCAGGAATTTGGAGCAATGCTCGACGAATGGTTACATGTGTGAGGCAGAAAGAACATATCTATAAGATTTTAATGTTCTGGTATTATACTCCTGCGGGGAAGCAGGCACGCTTCCATATATTTTTCCCTGATTAAGGGGCTACCCTCATAATGTCAAAAAAATTGACTGTATAATTCAGTTTGTTATGGGTCCTTAATTATACTGAAAATAGATATCTACTACTGACTACGTATTGTTCTCCACCACATAAGGTATCCCATCCTGAACAATGATCACTAACTGATGTTAATCAACCATCTTTTTTACAATATGGCACTATGTGAGTAATTTTTTTTTTTTTGTTTTCTTTCTGCTTTCTTGTTTTTGTATTTTTTCTTCTTGTGGATACTTTATTGTTTCTGTTATATATGTTTATTTCTTATGGAAATTCTTTAATAAATATATGTTACAAAAAAAAAAAAAATAAGAGAAGAGCCAAGCAAGAGTTGTGGCACGATCATCATAAAGTTTTTGGAAGGAAGTCACAGTTCTTGGAATAGACAAAAGCGAAGTCAAACAGGCCGGGGTCGGCGCAGGCAGAATACAGGGATGGTCAGACACTGGCAGTGGTCGGTTCAGGTAGAGTTCAGGCTAGGTCAATCAGGCCGGGGTCAATACAGGCAGCGTTCAAGGATAGTCAGGCAAGCAAGGGTGAATAACGGTAGAAACAGAATGGTCAGGCAGGCACAGGTCAGGAGTTCAGAGTAGTGGTAGGCAAGGGTTAAATTGGCAGACAACCCAGAAAAAATTCATCAACTCAACTTTATACCGATGTACGTCCAGCTGAAAAGCTTAATGAATACATGGATATCATACCCAATATCTTTATTAGGAAGGGTTCATGCTGTTAAAATGGTGATCTTACCCAAACTGTTGTACCTATATAGAGCACTCCTGATCAGAATCCCAGACAAAGAATTGTGAATCCTCCAATCCCACATATCCTCCTTTGTGTGGTGCAATAAAAGTGTTCTCTACGTATCGCTACAAATATTTTAGCAAGATCAGAAAATAATGGTGGATTGGGGCTAACTGATGTCAAAAGCTTTTACTTTGCAGCCAGACAAGCACAAACGGTTCAGTGGAACTCAATGACAATGATTCACAGGTGGGTGGACATCGAGCATTCCTTAATGCAACCTATTGGCTGGCGAAAAAAACATAGGCCCACTCCAACAATGTACCTATGTTCATATATACACCACACATGACAAATATGGGACTCTTGCCAAAATAAATTCAAGTTTAGAGGATTACCAAGTGTGGTTATTCCTGTCCATAATAACCCAGAATACACCCCAGGCTCAGTGACCTTAGGATGCAAAGGTTGGACTACTAAAGGCATATGGTCTATACATCAGTTCATTCAGCAGGAGAAACTGCTACCTTGGGACATAATCTTTAATAAATGTGGGACTACCGAATAGGACAGATTTCATTTCATTTAATGCAGGTGTCCCATTACATTAAATCAGCATTCCCAACAATGCTCGCAGCTAAATTAATGAGGTCCGAGTGGATTTATGACAACCTGTCCTTCCGAAGAGCTCTAATAACTAAGATATAAAGACTATTGTGGCACGATAGGACTCCAGAGAAGACAAAGCATCAACAAAGATAGGAAACATGCACAGGAGAAGCCCTCTCAGCCGAACAATGGTCAGACCTATTCACAGAAATGACACGCAACTGACTAAATGCAATCATCAAAGAAAAGCCTTACTAAATCCTATATGATTGGCAGGGCTGGAACTATGGTTCGGCAGAGTAGGCGTCCGTCTAGGGCGCAGTCATTTTGGAGTGCACTTTTAAAGGGAAAGAATTTTTTTATTATTTATTTCATTTTGAAAGTTCTCCCAATGCATCCAGCAGAGTTCTGCTCTGCTCCCCACCTCCCTCTTACTTGCCCTTTGCCCTGGATCTGATTGCACCTGCCTCTCTCCCTCCAGTTAGTAAAGGAAAACAGTTCTCCAATTTGATGTGGAAGAAGTGCCGGGATCCAGATGCGCATGCGCGTGGTGACGTCAATCTGCAAGTCGGCATAGAGAGCAGAGCTGTGCTGGCCTGGCGCGTTGGTTTTGTGTGCGCATTGAAGAGAGCCAGCTCAGCTCAGGCAGGCGGTGACGGTGCGGCATACTGAGCTCAGTGGTATGAGAAGTCAAGTGAGCAGCCAGACAGGTACAGTGACTGTCAGATCTGGGGCAATATTTTTGGTGCTGCTGCTTAAACTTAAGGTGTAATGCATTGTTGGCACTTGGCACAACAGGTACAGGCTTGGGGGGGGGATATGGAGGCACAACAGGTACAGGCTTGGGGGGGATATGGAGGCACAACAGGTACAGGCTTGGGGGCAATATGCTGGCACAAGGGTAAAGATTTTGGGGCAATATTTTGGATGCTGGCTGACACAGGTACAGATTAGAGGCAATATTTAACATGACTGGCACAGGTACAGATTGGGGGCAATATTTTGGGTGCTGCTGGCTGGCACAGAATTTGGGTGCTGTTGGCACAAGTAGGAATTTGGGGTCTATATCTTGGTTGCTGCTTGCATAGGTACACAGATAATTGATGGATTTTTAGCACGGATATAGATTAGGGGCAAGAATATGATGGATATTTTGGATGCTGCTGACCCAGGTACAGATTGGGGACTTGGAAGTAATATGAGGGGTTAGTTGCTATTCTTGGCACAGGTACATACTGTATAGCTGGCACAGGTGCATGGGAGCAAGATGATGGCTGCTGGCACTGGTAAATGGGGGAAATCAAGAAGGGCGGTTAATTTGATGTGGCTGATAGCAGCTGGCACATTTATTAATTCTATCTGGACCTTGTGTGGGGCGACATGTATGACTGGGGGGGCAGGGCGCTGATTGAAGTCCTTGCCTAGGGTGCCAAACTACCTTGGCCCAGCTCTGATGATTGGTATGTATCACCAGACCAATTACATAAATGGAACGCAGAATGCTCAGAAATGAGTTTCAGTGGTTGTGGAAAGAAGGCAGATAACTGGCAGAATTGGTGGACATGCCCAGTAGTGCAACAAACATGGACCCACATGTTTTATCATCACTGTTCCAACTTAATATAGAACTAGACCCATGAGTAACACTGTTTGGTAAACGGCTCCCCAACATACCCAAACACTGTAACAAACTCGCGTTTCAAATCTGTTCGGCCACAAGATGTACTTTAGCCTCAACGTGGAAAAGGACCAGGCCCACATCATATGGCTATAGAAAGGACAATCTAGTGGATAGCAGCTAATGAGAAAATGACCTACACTTTAAAAGACAAACTCGATAAATATGAACAAATTTGAAACCCCTGGATCAATAAAGAAGATCTGACCCAGGATGACAATTTTTCCTAATTTAAAATACTTAACTGTATACTGAATGCTAATGATAAAAATAACACGGTGACAGCAAAATGTTACAATGACAATGATATTATTTTATTTAATTACATTTAGTTTTACTTTATCTGAATGAAAAAGTTGGAAAAAACTCAAATACAAAACTTCAGCAAGTAAAAGCAGTTGAGGTCCTACAGAAGTCAATGGATTTAACAATCAGGTTTTCTGATTTTTTTTTGCTTATAATTGTCTGAAACCTCAAATTTAAGATGTTTTCATATTTGTAAGCACATTGTTCAGCGATTTTTACCGGTTCTACTTTTTATATGCAGTTTTTTTCATAATTTACATTAGTTTAATTTTGGTTTCAAAAAGCTCTAAAAAACCCTCAAATTGCTTGAAATAATTCAAATGGAGATCACTGGCTCCATCTTAAAAACAAATATTCTGTTCAGGGGATTATTTATTAAATGTCGAGTGTTAGAGTTTTTTTTTTACCTCAAATGAACTCGAATGCACTCGAAACTCGAATAATATCTTATTTAAGAAAAAACGCAAATGCCAAAAACCCAAATATGCGAGTGCAAGTCCCGCAACCCAGAAACATGAATGAATCAAGTTTTCTGCAAAATAAAACTCAAACCACTCAAATTATTCGAGTTTTTGAACAAAATTGTTTCAGAGTCTCACTCTCCACATAATACTAATATTTAACTTAAGAGGAACAACCCCTTTAATAATTTCCAAATGAAACACTGTATGAGATCTCTATGGGCTTATGTTTATTAGAGAAATAAATGTAAAAGGATATCTAGTAACTCTGTGGTCCACTCCTTCCGCCAATTCTAGTTGCCCGTTCTCCTTCAGAGAGAGACAAGAGTCCTCTGCACTCAATCCATTATCGATATATTAAGGTCAATGAGACATTTTGTGCATTAAGCTACTAAAAATGCCTTCCCCTTTAAACAAAACAGGGATTGTTTGTCCATAGATTGCAATACAATACACAAGAGTCATGAATATCCTTTGAATGACAGTATATCCTTATAAATGGTGCCTAGTGATGTCATTGGTTCTAATCAGAGATTAGTGATGTCATTTCTATCACATGACTCACTGAAACGTGTGTATTATAATAAGTAAAGTACCCCCTGTTGCAAAATATGAGGATATTAGAATTCACCTCTGAGTTCCATGACCTGTATATAAACACTCAGCCTTCGACCTCGTGCTTTTATATGTCATGGAACTCCTCTGTAACTTATAATATCCTTATATATTACAAGTGGAGTATTTTATATATTTAAGCTGGACAACGACATCAAAGTCATCCCATATCTGGCCAGTCCTACACTCAACTTTCATCTGATTCATTAGGAATTCTATTGCTTCATTATACATTTTAGTAGGGATGCACCAAATCCACTATTTGGGATTCAGCCAAATCGATGAATCCTTGGTGAAAGATTCGGCCAAATTCCGAACTGAATCTGAATCCAAATTTGCATATTAGGGTCATGAATGATACAGTGGAAAAAATTATTCTTTTGTGACGAAAAGTCATGTGATTTCCCTACCTGCCCCTAATATACATATGCAAATCAGGATTCAGGCACAAGGATTCTGCCGAATCCTGCTGAAAAAGGCAGAATCCTGAACCGGTATTCGGTGCAACCCTCAAAACCATGTGCCCTTTTTTGACCACCACTGGGATCAGCTGACTATAGCTGGGAAGGCTGGGGGCTACAACATGGAGCTGGCCACTGCTCCTTTATAAACTATAATAAACAAAGGATAATTGTGCTCACCGCTAATTTATTTATTTCTTTATTTGTTTTTTTTGCATCTGATTTGAAATATTTTATTTGGTTTTCACAATAAACCATAAAAATCAATATAATAACAAATAGTATGCAGAATAAGAAGATTGAATTTTTAAACCAATAAGCGAGGGTGCAATGAGGCTGTGACCATGAAGTTCATATAGAACAATATAAGGAGTACTCTGCACTCAACCCTTTACCAATGTATTAAGGACATGTTTTGTGCATTAAAGGAAAACTATACCCCCAAAATGAATACTTAAGCAACAGATAGTTCATATCATATTAAGTGGCATATTAAAGAATCTCACCAAACTGGAATATATATTTAAGTAAATATTGCCCTTTTACATCTCTTGCCTTGAGCCACCATTTCGTGACTCTATCTGTGCTGCCTCAGAGATCACCTGACCAGAAATACTTCAACTCTAACTGTAACAGGAAGAAGTGTGGAAGCAAAAGGCAGAACTCTGTCTGTTAATTGGCTCATGTGACCTAAAATGTATGGTTTGTTGGTATGTTTGTGAGTACAGTGAATCCTACGATCCCAGGGGGCGGCCCTTATTTTTTAAAATGGCAATTTTCTATTTATGATTACCCAATGGCACATACTACTAGAAAATATTATTATGAAAATGGTTTATTTACATGAAGCAGGATTTTACATATGAGCTGTTTTATGCAATATCTTTTTATAGAGACCTACATTGTTTGGGGGGTATAGTTTTCCTTTAAGCTAGTAAAAATTCTTGCATTAAAGTGCTAAAGATTTTTTTTCGGGCAAACTGTAACTTTTTGTTCACGCTATCAATGCTATTTATTACAATTTACAAAAGGGCGATTTTTTCTTACATTAAGGTGCAGATTTATCAAGCGTCAAATTGGAAATTTTAATTTTTATATTTGAATTTCACATTTATTTTAGTGTAAGTCAACTAGGTAATAGTCTAATTTGATTTGAATTTAAAAAAAAAATACTGTTCCTTTAAGAATTTGAATTTGACTATTCGACATATAAAACCTGCCGACTTGGTAAAATAGGGGACCTCCTACAATCATTTTTTTTTACCTGTGAAGACAGATAATATTTCAAAATGTGTGTTCCACTGGACATTAGATGGTAAAGCAGAGGTTAAGGCAGGGGTGTCCAAACTTTTAGCAACGAGGGCCAGATTTGGTGAGGTGAAAATGTATGGGGGCCGACCATTCAGCCTGGCATTCTTTGAACCATTAAAGGAATTGTTCGGTGTATAAATGAAAACTGGGTAAATAGATAACCTCTGCAAAATAAAACATTTTCTAATATAGTTAGTTATCCAAAATGTAATGTATAAAGGCTGGAGTAACTGGATGTGTAACATAATAGCCAGAACACTACTTCCTGCTTTTCAGCTCTCTTGGTTTACACTGACTGGTTAACCTGGTTATCAGGCAGTAACCAATCAGAGACATGAAGGGGCCCATGTGGTTCCCCTTCAAGACGTTGACTAGCTCAGAGTTAGAGAGCAGCAAAGCAGGAAGTAGTGTTCTGGCTATTATGTTACACATCCAGTCACTCCAGCCTTTGTACATTACATTTTGGCTAACTAACTATATTAGAAACATTTTTTTATTTTGCACAGTCTGTCTATTTACCCAGTTTTCATTGTCACGCTGAACTGTTCCTTTGACATCATTCAACTCATTGAAACAAGGAATCGCGTAGTAGTAATATTTGGGCACATTAGTGAAATTCTCTGCCACTTGGTCTATACTGCTGCCTGTGTGCTGAAGGTGTTAGTAATAGGGTCATTATGACATCATCACATCATTGAGAGATCACATGACCATTAGATTCTAGCTGAAATAACAGGGTCCTTATGACATCATCATTCCAGGTGAAACCAGTTATCACTGTGACATCATTCCAGGTGAAACAAACTAGTAAACGGGTCATTATGACATCATCACATACGATAATGAGATTCCAGCTGAAACTAGTAAACAGGGTCATTATGACATCATCACATCATTATGACATCATCGCATCATTATGACATCATCACATCATTATGACATCGCCAGCTGAGATAACAGGGTCATTATGACATCATCACATCATTGTGAAATCACCAGCTGAGATAACAGGGTCATTATGACATCATTCCAGGTGAAACACATTATCACTGTGACATCATTCCAGGTGAAACACATTAGTCACACAGTCTATTTTTCTCATTTGCTTTGTAGCATCCGTAGGAGCAACACTGCAAATAGGTAAGTGCTGAAAGCTTTTATATCATACAGAGAATTCAAGGTACATTGTTAATCTGTGGTAGAGCCAAGTGGGAATTAATGTTTAGAGATATTGTAATGATAAGAAATGTTCATTTTAAACATAGGAACTAGGCCATTAATAGTTAATATGGTATGTGTGTATGTATATGTATTTATTTCATATATATACATGTACCATAGAAAGCACTCACAGCCAGTGATGTATAGTGTGCACACTGCCTGTCATTTGTCTATAAGCCTAACATAAACAATTATAATTTTGTAAAAAATCATCCCCTATGCCACATTTGTACCAACCATTTTTCATGTACATCATAACTTAAAAGTTACATTGGAGTTACTTGAGCTGTATAAAAGCACTCTACCTGCATAAATACTATATATAGTACACATAATATACATACACACATATATATAATACACAAGAGCCATGAATAGCCTTTATATAATATCCTTTAAATGGCCCTTAATATAAGGTTAATCAAGGTCATCTCAAAGTTCAATGACCTGTATAAAAACACTCTGCCTTCAGCCTTGTGCTTTTATATGGTAATGGATCTTCTCTGTAACTTATAATATCCTTATATTTTACAAGAGGGGGTACTTTATTAACTATAATATATATATATATATATATATGTGTATGTGTGTGTTTTGTATATAGATATATAAAATAATGTGTCCCCAGTTGTAAAATATTGGGGAGTTATAGAAAAGTTATAGAGTGACTCCATTTATGGATCATCGCTAAATGAAACTATAATATAATCATTGTGTAGGAAATGACGGAGTAAAAGTATTATCATGTGTTTGTATATGTATATGTGTTTCATCTATATTTCTCTTTTCTTGTCCCCTTTAGTGAAAAAAGGAGTCAGAGTTCTTTGAGCCACAGAGGATGAGTCTTACTCATCTTTTTTCGTGGTTTCTCATTGGACTCTGTCTTCTCATCTCTAATCCATCACCATCATCATCATTTCCATTACCTGGTAAGTGGAGAAAGTAAATACAAAATAAGACAGCTTTTCTTTGTGGAATGGCTGATTGATTTCTAGCATATTTGAAGATGTTAATCTATATTTTTCTCTTACTTTTTTAGTTTTGAACATCGGAAACTTGACTTACCCTGAGGAGAATGTGAATTTGAAATTACAGTCCTGGAATATTATACCATGTAGCTTCACTGCGAACTCTACTATCAGTTCTGAACAGCTAAATCTGCAATGGCTCAAAACCCTAGATGAAGGAAAGAGTTACATCCCCTTGATTAACTGGTCGGGAGCCAATCAAACCAAATTCTCCAAGTCAGGGCAACGGTTTCAGATATTCCCATATCTTCTTCATAAAGGAAACTGTTCTCTTGTGATTAGTCCTGCAAAGAGAAATGATCGTGGCACTTACAAAGCTCAAGTCACCATTAATGGAAAAGTCTACGAGCCTGTGCCAGAAGTCAAGGTTCACTTCTTGAACACTCAGAAGTTAGGTAAAGTATAAAGGCATCCTTAGCAATGCCATACTGTTATATTTGATTAAAGTTTTTTAGATAGATAGATGTCCTTCACCTAATTCTTATTTTTCAACAGAGGAAGAAGAGAACTCGACAAAGATAGAGGACCTAAAAGGGAACGAAGAAATAAAGGATCGGCCATTAATCCGGATCAAGAGAGAAGCTTCCACTACCAGCAATAGCAGTTCTGTCATTATTGCACTTGTAGTGGTTGCGGTATTTGTGGCCCAGGTCATTGTGTGGTGAGTTATTTAATTACAGACCTTTTATTTGGGTTGAGGAATTACTGCAAAGTCAATTGCCATAATTACACATTTTATCAGTTACAAAAGTTATTTGTTAATGTAATTGTTATTAACAACAGCATCTGCACTGCTTGTCCTGACTCCTCAAATAATGTTGCGCCCCAACCGGTTAAAGCCGCTGAAGAGAACTGGAAGGGATCAGGCGCCTATTAGTTTTAAGTCAGTTAGCAGTCTCAAAAATGTGCCACTTAAGAACCTGTATTCTTTCTATGTTTGTGCAGGTTCTTGATTTACAAGAGCTTGAAGAAGAGGAAACCCACCGATGCCGAATGGCTGATTACAACTGGGGAATCCAAGACAAAAGTTACTGCTGTAACGACCCAGAGGTTTGTAAGATTTTAGTTCGTTTCAAGAGGTTGCAAACACAAAAAAAAATTCTGCCCAAAGCAAATATAATTCATTAGAGCTTTCCCACTTACATAAATGTTATTATAAAATTCTGTGCATATTTTTCTGCTCTAAAGTATAATATTCCAGTTTTTCTAAAGACATTTGTATCACCCAATCCCCTTCTAGAGGTTAGAATAGTCACAACCCACTCCTTTCCATTTTACTCCTAATTTTTATGATTTCCACTCACTGTCATATTGGAGTTTTCATTCTGCGTATTTCTTTTGTTCAGGATTCCTGCAGATGCAGCAGATGAAATCACAGAGAAACAGCAGCCAAAAAAGAAAAAGTGAGTAGGAGATGAGTTTTTTCTCTGCCACCCTGGCTGCTCCCCTGCTAACCAAATAGTAGCAATGCTGCATTATAGTAGCAAGGCTGATGCAACAGCATCTTTGGATGTTGTCCTAAATGTTGATAGGAAAATAACACTAAATTCCACCTGCGACTATTCTATAGTTAAAGCTTAATCACACCAGTGGCTTTGTAGCTGCAACTTGATCTTGATTGATAATCTTTGCAATGGCAGAAGGTGTCTATAGCAAGTTACAATCAATTCCTTCTGTTTGTGCAGGACTAAAACAAAGAAACTGAAAAAGAAAACTGCTAAGAAAATCCAAGTGGCCGACACTGAGGAGGTGGATGAAGAAGAACCTCCCACAAAGTCTACCAAGAAGATCAAGCCTTCCAAGAAATCTCCTCCTAAATCTAAGAAATCTAAGAAACCTGTTGTGTAAGTATTTTATATTGACTAATATAAGCCTTTGTGTTTTTATATCATTTCCCATAAGGGTTTAGATATATTAATATAAAATGGCAACATTAACAAAACAGTCACTTTAGTGGTTTCCACATGGCATTGGATTGGAATTAATTCTCATTATCATTTTTACTTTGTGTCCAGGTCTGAGACGACTAAGGTTGAGGAGAGTGAAGTTGAAGAAGAGGAAGAGCGGCCAATACAGAAAAAGTAAGTTTCTCAGTTTTGCTCTTGGCATCAGAGCCGGGTCAAGCTGGCCGGTCGTCCTAGGCAACCCGGCTGGACTCTTGCCTCCCTCCCCTGTATGCATGTGCACAAATGCGTGATGGTGTCACAGGGATTGGGTGGTAATGCACAGTGATTACCTGCCATTGGTGATGAGCTCTGGGACTAGAGGTAGGCAGAGAGAAGAGGTACGTGCCAAGTTCTACCCAACTGCACCCTAGGCACATGCCCCTTCTGCCTACCTCTAGATCTGTCCCTGCTTGACATTCCCAGAATACTTTCAGCCACACACCATGCTAACACCTGTGACACCAAAGGCTGGACTGTCACTGTATATCCATGGGTTTTACTGAAAAATGTCCTTCAACCCCACTGTGATTAAATTTTGCATTTAAAGCTCAGTCCCACTAATGATTTTGTAGCTTCCATTTGAGTTGGATGGAACACATTTGCAATGGCAGCAAGTTACATTCCATAATTTTGTTTTGCAGGACTAAACAGATAAAGAAATCTGTGAAGAAAATAAAAGTGGTAGATACAGAGGAGGCTGACAAAGATGAACAACAGCCAGAAGTTGAACCTCCCAAAAAGTCTACCAAGAAGAGTCAACCTACTAAGAAGCCCCCCCATAAGGCTGAGAAACGTACAATGTAAGTTTTTATATCTACAAATATATGCTTTTGTGTCAGTATATTGTCTGGGAAAACAGATTTTGATATATTAAAATTAAATGGGGATATTAATGGTTTTCTAGAGATGATCAATTTTTCTCAGCATTGGATCTGAAAGGTTTTCATTCATTCTACCTTTTGGTTTTTAAGCTTGAACAAAGTTTTATTTTAAACCATTTTTCCATTGATTGTTGGGGTGCAGTAATATATGAAATATCAGCTTGTTTTAAGTCAAATTCCCAATATAGATTCTTTATTACATCTATACACATCATTGATCCGCTGGTTATTGTTCTTTGTAGACGTTTATGGGATGTACTTTTTACTCTTTTATAATGCTTTCCAGGCAGAATTGGTTAAGGGAAGATCTCATTAACTTTATCCTGTCTATTTGTTCAGGTTGGAGACTCCTTCCACTGAGGAGACCGAGACTGAGTCTGAAGAAGAGCAGCCTAAAGTGAAAAAGTGAGTTTATAAGCTTGCTGTTGGGTGGAACTCCACATGTGAATATCATTTCCATCCAACGCACATTTAGTTAGGTGGAGCAAATTGGCAATGGCAGAAAGTTACAATTCATATATTTATTCTGTTTGTTCAGGACTAAACCAAAGAAAAAGAAGGAAAAAGCTGCTAAGAAAGCAAAAGTGGAAGACACAAAGGAGGAGGAGGATGAAGAAGAAGAAAAAGATGAAAAACCTCCCGAAAAGTCGACCAAGAAGAGTCGATCTTCTAAGAAATCTCCCCTTAAGCCTAAGAAACGTGCAAAGTAAGTCTTTATATCTACTAATATATGTTTTTGTGTCAGTATATTGTCTGGGAATACAGATTTTGATAAATTAAAACTAAACGGGGATATAAACAGTTTACTGGATCTGAAAGGCACACAACATTGGATCTGAAAGGTGTTCATTTATTTTACCTTTTGTTTCTTTAGGCCAACATACGAGGAGGCTGAGGAAGAGCAAACTCCGTGAGTTTTTAAGCTTGAACTAAGTTTTGTCTTTATTGTTTTAAACCATTTTTCCATTGATTGTTGGGGTGCAGTAATATATGAAATATCAGCTTGGTTTAATTCAACTTCCCATTATAGATTCTTTCGTGCATCTAAACACATCATTGATCCGTTGGTTATTGTTCTTTGTAGATGTTTACGGGATGTGTTTTTTACTTTTTTATAATGATTATCAGGAAGCATTGGTTAAGGGGAGATCTCATTAACTTTATCCTGTCTATTTGTTCAGGTTGGAGACTCCTTCCACTGAGGAGACCGAGACTGAGTCTGAAGAAGAGCAGCCTAAAGTGAAAAAGTGAGTTTATAAGCTTGCTGTTGGGTGGAACTCCACATGTGAATATCACATTTAGTTAGGTAGAGCAAATTGGCAATGGCAGAAAGTTACAATTCATATATTTATTCTGTTTGTTCAGGACTAAACCAAAGAAAAAGAAGGAAAAAGCTGCAAAGAAAAGAAAAGTGGAAGACACAGAGGAGGATGAGGATGAAGAAGATGAAAAACCTCCCGAAAAGTCGACCAAGAAGAGTCGATCTTCTAAGAAGTCTCCCCATAAGGCTAAGAAACGAGCAAAGTAAATCTTTATATCTACTAATATACGCCATTGTGTATTGTCTGGGAATAAGGATTTTTTGGATTAATATTAAAGTGGGGAAAGTTGAATCGGTAAAGGTTTCATTATTGTTTCACACTCTGTTTGTTTAGGCCTAAATATGAGAAGGAAGAGGAGACTGAAGAAGACCAGACAGAGATAAGCCAGTGAGTTTCTAAAACTTAACACTGTGTTCTTTTACTGTTTGTTGTATATAAAATATCAGTTCTCATTATCTTTAAACTCTTTATTTATTCAGATCGGAGACTTCTACCACAGAGAAGAGCGAGACTGAGCCTGAGGAGGAGCAGCCAAAAGTGAAAAAGTGAGTTTCTAAGTTTATAATTTTAAATCCAAGGGTTCCTCCCTCTTGAGGTACTTGAGGTATCTGTTGCATTGTTACCCACCAACTTAGTCAGTTACATTTCATATATTTATTTTGTCTGTTCAGGATTAAACCAAAGAAAAAGAAGAAAGCTGCTGAGAAAATAAAAGGCAAAGATGCAAAGAACAAGAAAGATAAAAAATCGAAGAAACCTGCACCGTAAGTGTGTTTTTTTTAATCCAGAATGAGCTTTGTTTCTTTTAAATTGCTTCTAATTTCTTAATATTAAACTGGTATACTTATTATTTATTGGGGCAAAGAATGATGTACGTTTCTAGGGACAGTGTCTACTTTGCTAAGACAAGTCCTGCTGTTATTCACATACTTTCCATTTGTTTAGGATTGAGGAAACTGCATCAGAGGAAGAGCAGAAAGAGCCCAGCGAGTGAGTTTCTATCCTTGAGTTTATTTCTTCATGTTATTAGAACTCAGGACCTGCATCAGGGGGTGCTATGGTCATGGGCCCCATGGTAAAGTAAAGGATGAGATGCAAAAGCATGATTATTGGGTTAGGAAAGAGGTGGGTGAGGGTGAGGAGGGGGCCCAGTTGACCAATGGTCTAATAATTGAGACCCCATGAAGATAATACCCTGCCAACATAGTAGTACGGGGCATCAGGATTATTAGTGGAAGCCCTAGTGGGATGCAGCTCTACATGTTATCCACTTCCTCTGATTTGCCAAGTTCTGATGTTATTTACTTATGTTTTTGAATGTTTAGAACTGAGACTCTTGAATCAACGGTGCAGGAGGATACTTCTGAAGCTGGATCAGAGGAACAGCAGACAGAGATCAGCCGGTGAGTATTGATCCACACATAACATTTTCCTTTATTGCTTTTGATTAAAGGTGACCTATCACCTTCATGGATGCATTTCTTTTAAAACGTAATGCATGATCTGATTACAATTTGTTTGTTTAGGAGCAAGACTTCTCTGTCGGAGGACACAGCTGCATCTGACGTAGAAGAACCTGCTGAACGTGAAGCAGAGGAACCTGCTAAAACTGAAGCAGAGGAACCAGCTAAACCTGAAGTAGAGTCAGAAGATAAAGGAAAAGTGACAAAGTTTGTACGGAGAGGTGCTATAAGAAGACGTACAAGAATGACCAAAGGGGATACTGATACTGAGAGGCCTAAAGAGTAAGTCTTTTAAATTCAGTGTTTTTAATGCTACACAACCTCTGTCTTTATCCAATCATATTCATTCAGGTCTGTGTATACTTTAGCAAAGCTTTGTAAATTAGTAGATCACTGACTCACACTTATTCTAATGATTTATTCTTCACATAGAATTGAACATTCGTTACTTATCTGTGTAATTCTTGTGTGTTTAGGATTAAACATCCCAAGCCTTCTGATGAGGCTGAAGGAGAGTCAGAAGAACCTCGTGCTGAGGCTGAAGCAGAGGAAGCAAAGGCAGGGAAATTCTCCAAGAGGCCTACAGAGTAAGTTAAAGGGGGTTATTTACTAAGCTCCGAATACCCGAAATTCCCCGAAATTTTGTGATCTTTTTTATAAAATCGGACTTTTAAAAAAATCACAAATTTTTTCGGAATTTATTAAACCCCAAGGGCTAAAAAGCCTGAATATAAAAAAATGTCATCTCAAACCTACAATTTGTTTGTTTAGGAGCAAGACTTCTCTGTCGGAGGACACAGCTGCATCTGACGTAGAAGAACAAGCTGAAGGTGAAGCAGAGGAACCTGCTAAAACTGAAGTAGAGTCAGAAGATGAAGGAAAAGTGAAAAAGTTTGTATGGAGAGATGCTATAAAAAGACGTATAAGAATGACCAAAGGGGATACTGATACTGAGAGGCCTAAAGAGTAAGTCTTTAAAATTCAGTGTTTTTAGTGCTACACAACCTCTGTCTTTATCCAATTATATTCATTCAGACCTGTGTATATTTTAGTAAAGCTTTAATTAGTAGATCACTGACTCACACTTATTCTAATGATTTATTCTTCACATAGAATTGAACATTCGTTACTTATCTGTGTAATTCTTGTGTGTTTAGGATTAAGCATCCCAAAACTTCTGATGAGGCTGAAGCAGAGTCAGAAGAACCTCGTGCTGAGGCTGAAGCAGAGCCAAAGACAGGCAAATTCTCCAAGAGGCCTACAGAGTAAGTTATTTACTAAGCTCCGAATACCCGAAATTCCCCGAAATTTTGTGATCTTTTTTATAAAATCTGACTTTTAAAAAATCATAAATTTTTTCGAAATTTATGAAACCCCGAGGGCTAAAAAGCCTGAATATAAAAATATGGCATCTCAAACCTGTCGAGGTTGCATAAAAATCAATGGGAACAGTCCCACTGATTTTTGGTTTTGTCGGGGGTTTCAGGCAATTTCACCATGTTTTCGGAGCTTTCGGTGAAAGCTCACAAAAATTCGGAGATTTCGGGGAAAATTCAAGAAAAAATCATGAAAATCTGAGCTTTTCCCGCAAAGCATATTTTCGGGAAAATGTAATAATGAATAAGCGTTAAGGGTTAGATCAGAGTTTGTGGCAGCTGATATTGAGATAAATTAGGACCTTGATAAATAACCCCCAAAGTATCTTTCTGTTTAATTACGTAATCCCTGTCCCAGTTAAACTTATGGTAGTGCTCAGTTCTGTACAGACTGCAGTTCTTAGCCAACCATGTCCAACTAGTAGTTAGTTGCAAATTAATACAATGGTAATGATGGTAAATAGGAAGCTTTTTATACATGCGCCCCACACAAGATAAAGACACATTTCTAAATACTTACATTGCATTTTGTGTTCTGTTTAGAAATGAGACAGATTCAAAGGGACTTCCAGAGAGGAAGCCAGTGGATGAGAAAAACTCAGCATTGCCTCCCGAGAAGAGGCAAGGGAATAAAAAGAAGGACCATGCTGAGAAAGACTCAGAGGTGCAGCCCGAGAAAAAGGCTGAAGATGAGAAAATGCACCATGCTAAAGAGGACTCAGCAGTGCATCTAGAGAAGAAGCAAGGGGATAAAAAGAAGGACCATGCTGAAAAAGACTCAGAGGTGCAGCCCGAGAAAAAGCCCGGGGATGAGAAAAAGCTCCGTACTGAGAAGGACTCATCGGTGCATGATAAGAAAAAGATGGGGGATGAGAAAAAGCTCCATACTGAGAAGGACTCAGCGGTGCATGATACGAAAAAGCCCGGGGATGAGAAAAAGCTCCGTACTGAGCAGGACTCAGCAGTGCATGATAAGAAAAAGATGGGGGATGAGAAAAAGCTCCATACTGAGAAGGACTCAGCGGTGCATGACAAGAAAAAGCCCGGGGATGAGAAAAAGCTCCATACTGAGAAGGACTCAGCGGTGCATGATACGAAAAAGCCCGGGGATGAGAAAAAGCTCCATACTGAGAAGGACTCAGCAGTGCATGATAAGAAAAAGAATGGGGAAGAGAAAAAGCTCCATACTGAAAAGGACTCAGCGGTGCATGATAAGAAAAAGCCCGGGGATGAGAAAAAGCTCCGTACTGAGAAGGACTCAGTGGTACATGATAAGAAAAAGACCGGGGATGAGAAAAAGCTCCGTACTGAGAAGGACTCAGTGGTACATGATAAGAAAAAGACCGGGGATGAGAAAAAGCTCCATACTGAGAAGGACTCAGCAGTGCATGATAAGAAAAAGAATGGGGAAGAGAAAAAGCTCCATACTGAGCAGGACTCAGCGGTGCATGATAAGAAAAAGCCCGGGGATGAGAAAAAGCTCCGTACTGAGAAGGACTCAGCGGTGCATGATACGAAAAAGCCCAGGGATGAGAAAAAGCTCCATACTGAGAAGGACTCAGCAGTGCATGATAAGAAAAAGAATGGGGAAGAGAAAAAGCTCCATACTGAGAAGGACTCAGCGGTGCATGATAAGAAAAAGCCCGGGGATGAGAAAAAGCTCCATACTGAGAAGGGCTCAGCGGTGCATGATAAGAAAAAGCCCGGGGATGAGAAAAAGCTCCGTACTGAGAAGGACTCAGTGGTACATGATAAGAAAAAGACCGGGGATGAGAAAAAGCTCCGTACTGAGAAGGACTCAGCGGAGCATGATAAGAAAAAGACCGGGGATGAGAAAAAGCTCCGTACTGAGAAGGACTCAGCGGTGCATGATAAGAAAAAGACCGGGGATGAGAAAAAGCTCCGTACTGAGAAGGACTCAGCGGAGCATGATAAGAAAAAGACCAGGGATGAGAAAAAGCTCCGTACTGAGAAAGACTCAGCGGTGCATGATAAGAAAAAGACCGGGGATGAGAAAAAGCTCCGTACTGAGAAAGACTCAGCGGAGCATGATAAGAAAAAGACTGGGGATGAGCACCATACAGAGAGAAAGACTGCAGATCATAAGAAGTGAGTTTACTTTTCTTTATGCTTCTATTTTATTTTGAATGGGTGTAGTTGCCCTTTAAGTACTAGTTAAAAGGAAAATGGCAATGTTTTCTGAGGGGCGCAGTGTGAGTGTGTAGCATATGTGCATACACCAGAAGTGATAAGTGTATTTATGGCATATTGCCTCTACTTGTTGCTTGATTATGGATCCATATGTTTAGGTGCCACACAACTATACCTCAGTTACCATAGATCATGGGACCTAAAAGTGGGGATCCTGAGCGTGGGGTGTGTACATGTCACAATATCTACAAAAGCACACCTATGGTGTGGTGTATTATGTTCTATTAGAATGGCATTTGAAGGTGTAGCAGTAGGTTAGGTTACCGAGGGTAAAGAGCAACTATTGGTCTAGATCTCTCTTGCTAATTACTGGTAGTCATCAAGCAGATGCCTCCGATGATGTGAATTTACCTTTAGCCTTAGTTACACAACTACATCATGTTACATAGATCTGGGTGGCTGTATGGATTTATACATTCATGGGAGTGTTAATACAAATACGACTGTCAGTCTGTGTATTAAATTGTGCCATATTTTATGCAGGTCTAAACCAACTAAAAAGGAAAGTGACACAAAGAAGGCAACACCCTCAGCTAAGACTACGGCCCCTAAGAGGTAAGTAATGTTAAGCTTCTTGCTTCATCTTCATTACCCGAGCCTCAAGCTGAGACTTTCACATTCGTATTTGTGGAAGCTTAATGGGTGATTAAAGGAGGGGAGGCTGAGAGTAGGTTCCATGTATGTTCCACAAACATTTGAAATGATTAAACTCTGCCTTATTTTGTGCAGCAAGAAGAGTATAAGTGCGCCAAAGAAGGCAGTAAAAGCCGTCAAAAAGCCGACAACAACAGCAAAACGGCCGACAACAACAGCAAAACGGCCGACAACAACAGCAAAACGGCCGACAACAGTAAAACTGCCGACAACAACAGCACCGACAACAACAACAACAAAACGGCCGACAACAACAGCAAAACGGCCGACAACAACAGCAAAACGGCCGACAACAACAACAAAACGGCCGACAACAACAGCAAAACGGCCGACAACAACAGCAAAACGGCCGACAACAACAACAAAACGGCCGACAACAACAGCAAAACGGCCGACAACAACAACAAGACGGCCGACAACAACAGCAAAACGGCCGACAACAGCAGCAAAACGGCCGACAACAACAGCAAAACGGCCGACAACAGCAGCAAAACGGCCGACAACAACAGCAAAACGGCCGACAACAACAGCAAAACGGCCGACAACAACAGCAAAACGGCCGACAACAACAGCAAAACGGCCGACAACAGCAGCAAAACGGCCGACAACAACAAGACGGCCGACAAAAAAAGCAGCATCCAGTGTAAAACCCAAGAAAAGTTTGTCACGTACTAAGACAGCAAAGAAGTGATCTAATGATCTTTATTAATGGTCTTTTCAAGTTGAAGAGGCGGATAAAGAGGGAGGAGGAGGGTTTAGGGTGCTACAAACACCCTAATGCTCATGTAACATCAAGCACCTTTTGATGTTACTTGTGCTAAACAAATATTCTAATACGCCTTTGATTAAGGGCGGATCCTGACGTACATTTCTACTTTTTTTAAATAAAGTTTTGTGCTTATAACGTAACGCTTAGGACCTTGATTTATTCTCTTGCAAATATTCTAATGTGGCCTTGAACTTTGAGAACCTTATATATATTACACAACTTTAAAGGGGTGGTTTACCTTTAAGTTAACTTTTAGTATGCTATAGATTGGCCAATCCGAAGCAACTTTTCAATTGGCCTTAATTTTTTTTATAGTTTTCAAATTATTTGCCGCCTTCTGATTCTTTCCAGCTTTCAAATGGGGGTCACTGACCCCATCTTTTTTTTAAAGATTAATTTTTATTGAATTTTAACAACTTAAAAAAATTAGAAGGAAGAAAAGCTAGTTAGAAAAGGAAAAGGAAGGGGGAGGGAGTGAGGAAGTATGTCTGAAAATTGTCATTCATTGATTGGTTGAGGTGGCTGGCGACTCGAGCCAAGGATTCCATATATTTTCAAATTTCTTTGGGCATCCTTGGGCTAGATACGTGAGCTTGTACCAGTCCAATTGCGAATTGATTAGTCCAATCCATCTACTCAGTGTCGGTGGCGTTGGGCCCATCCAGTGTAGGACTAGGGATGTAGCGAACGTCGGAAAAAAAGTTCGCGAACATATTCGCGAACTTGCGCAAAATTGCGAGCGGTTCGCGAACGGTTCGCGAACCCCATAGACTTCAATGGGAAGGCGAACTTTAACATCTACAAAAGACATTTCTGGCCAGAAAAATGATTTTAAAGTTGTTTAAAGGGTGCAACGACCTGGACAGTGGCATGCCAGAGGGGGATCAAGGGCAAAAATGTATCTGAAAAATCTGCCTGTGTGTGCTTGGAAGAGATAGTGTAGGGCGAGAGCTGTTAGTGATTTCAGGGACAGATGATAGTAAGTTTGCTGGCTAGTAATCTGCGTGATACTGCTCTGTATTGGAGGGACAGAAGTCTGCAGGGATTTGAGGGACATTTTAGCTTAGGTAGCTTTGCTGGCTAGTAATCTACTGTTCTCTTTAAACAACTGCCATACGTTGACCTTGTAGGCATTGTTTGCCCAGTTTTTTTGGACGCAGCCACTGAAGCACAGTTGCCAGAAAAAATATGCCATATAAATGCTGAAAATAGTCATTTTTCGCCATACGTTATTCAACCAACTGCTATCTAGCTGTGTGCCCGTGTTCACATTCTGTCTAAATATCCATAATATTACCGTCTCCAGAAAAAACACCGGAGTGACTTTTTTTCAAGCAGCATTCTTATATTTTACGTAATCCGTATCCACCGCTGTGTATACGTTGACCTTGTAGGCATTATTTGCCCTGTAGGCATTTTTTGCCCAGTGTGTTATTCAACCAACTGCTATCTAGCTGTGTGCCCGTGTTCACATTCTGTCTAAATATCCATAATATTACCGTCTCCAGAAAAAACACCGGAGTGACTTTTTTTCAAGCAGCATTCTTATATTTTACGTAATCCGTATCCACCGCTGTGTATACGTTGACCTTGTAGGCATTATTTGCCCTGTAGGCATTTTTTGCCCAGTGTGTTATTCAACCAACTGCTATCTAGCTGTGTGCCCGTGTTCACATTCTGTCTAAATATCCATAATATTACCGTCTCCAGAAAAAACACCGGAGTGACTTTTTTTCAAGCAGCATTCTTATATTTTACGTAATCCGTATCCACCGCTGTGTATACGTTGACCTTGTAGGCATTATTTGCCCTGTAGGCATTTTTTGCCCAGTGTGTTATTCAACCAACTGCTATCTAGCTGTGTGCCCGTGTTCACATTCTGTCTAAATATCCATAATATTACCGTCTCCAGAAAAAACACCGGAGTGACTTTTTTTCAAGCAGCATTCTTATATTTTACGTAATCCGTATCCACCGCTGTGTATACGTTGACCTTGTAGGCATTATTTGCACAGTGTTTTCTTCAAACCGCCATCTAGCTGTGTGAGCTTGTTCACATTTTGTCTAAATATTGATAATATTATCGTCTCTAGAAAAACCACTTGAGTTACTTTTTTTCAAGCAGCATTCATATATTTTACGTAATCCGTATCCACCGCTGTAGTAGTGTATACGTTGATCTTGTAGGCATTATTTGCACACTGTTTTCTTCAAACTGCCATCTAGCTGTGTGTATTATCGTTTCCAGAAAAACCAACTGAGTTTTTGTTGTTGTTGTTTTTTTAAAAATAATGCCAGGCAAAGGCAGGCCGCCACGCAGAGGCCGTGCTAGGGGCCGTGCTGCTATGCAATCCTGTGGCCCTAGCAAATTGCCCAGTTTTAAAAAGCCAATGACCCTGAACTCCCAAAATGCTGAAGAGGTAGTTGACTGGCTTACACAGCACACCCCATCCTCTACCGTTTCTAACTTTACCACAACATCCTCCTCATCCTCCACTGCTATGGCCACCCCACGTAACACTTCCTCCACCACCGGTGCCCCATCTTCACTGGAGTCAGAGGAGTTATTTTCCCATGAGTTTCTTGAACTGAGTAATGCGCAACCATTATTGGCAGAAGAAGATGAAGGAGATGAGGACGTTACACCAGATTTAATTCTGGCAGAGAACACGACAGAGATGGACATAATGATGAGTGATGAGGAGGAGGAGGAGGTCCCCGCTGCTGCTTCCTTCTGTGATGTGTCAGAAGAAATTGATGCATCTGAGGAGAATGATGATGAGGAGATTGATGTTTTGTGGGTGCCTAGTAGAAGAGAGCAAGAGGAGGGTAGTTCAGATGGAGAGACGGAGAGTCAGAGAGGCAGTAGGAGAATAAGACTTAGAAGAAGCAGGGAGGCCAGCCCGCAGGGATCAGTAGGGCAACAACATGTATCGGCACCTGTGTTCAGCCGGCCAACGCACCCGCCATTGCCGCCAACTTCTACTGTTACCGCCAGATCGCAGACTTCCAAAAAGTCAGCAGTGTGGCATTTTTTTAATGTGTGTGCCTCTGACAAAAGCATTGTAATTTGCAATGAGTGCAGTCAGAAACTGAGCCTTGGTAAGCCCAACAGCCACATAGGTACAACTTCTATGCGAAGGCACATGAGCGGCAAGCACAAAGCACTTTGGGAGCAACACCTCAAAGGCAACAGGCAAACTAAAAGTCACACTCCTTCTGGTCCAGCATCTTACTGCTCTACCTCTGCTCTCCTTGACCCATCTGAACCACCCTCCACTCCGCCTTCCACCTTGACCACCTGTTCCCATTCCCAGTCATCTGCCACCAGCCAAGTTTCTGTGAAGGCCATGTTTGAGCGTAAGAAGCCAATGTCTGACTGTCACCCCCTTGCCCGGCGTCTGACAGCTGGCTTGTCTGCACTCTTAGCCCGCCAGCTTTTACCATACCAGCTGGTGGACTCTGAGGCCTTCCGCAAATTTGTAGCAATTGGGACACCGCAGTGGAAGGTACCCAGCCGCAATTTTTTTTCTAAAAAGGGAATACCACACCTGTACCAACATGTGCAGAGCCAAGTTACCGCATCTCTGTCACTTAGTGTTGGGCCAAAGGTCCATATGACTACTGACGCATGGTCCTCCAAGCATGGTCAGGGCAGGTATGTCACCTACACTGCCCACTGGGTGAACTTGGTAATGGCTGGGAATGGGAAGCAGGGAATGGGTAGCTCAACAACAACAACAGTGGAGTTGGTGTCACCGCCACGGATTGCACGCGGTTCTGCCACCACCTCTACTCCTCCATCGCTCTCTACCTCGTCTTCTTCCTCTTCTTCTTCTTACTCTGCTGCTGGGTCCTCCTTCTCCTCCTCCACACCTGTGCACCCCCAGCTCCCCCTAGGCTATTCGACGTGCCAGGTACGCCGTTGTCACGCTGTCTTGGGGATGACGTGCCTGGAAAGCAAAAACCATACCGGATCTGTACTCCTGTCATCTCTGCAGTCACAGGCCGATCGGTGGCTGACCCCACACCAACTGCAGATCGGAAAAGTGGTGTGTGACAATGGAAGCAATCTGTTGGCAGCGTTGAGACTGGGAAATTTAACACATGTGCCCTGCATGGCACATGTGTTAAATTTAATAGTCCAACGTTTTGTCTCCAAGTACCCAGGATTCCAGGACGTTCTCACCCAGTCCAGAAAGGTGTCGGCCCATTTCAGACGTTCCTACACAGCCATGGCACGCCTTGCTGACATTCAGCAGCGCTACAACATGCCAGTCAGGCGTTTGATTTCTGACAGCCAGACTCGCTGGAATTCAACGCTCCTTATGTTGGAACGTCTGCTGCAACAACAAAGGGCCGTCAACGAGTACCTTTTTGAACTGGGTGGTAGGACTGGATCTGCAGAGCTGGGGATTTTTTTCCCCCGTTACTGGGTGCTTATGCGCGATGCCTGCAGGCTCATGCGACCTTTTGAAGAGGTGACAAATATGGTCAGTCGCACCGAAGGCACCATCAGCGACCTAATACCCTTCGCTTTCTTCCTGGAGCGTGCCGTGCGACGAGTGACAGATGAGGCTGTAGACCAGCGTGACGAGGAGCTGGAAGCGCACGATTTATGGTCGCAAACACCAGAACGAACCCAGGCACCTGCTGCAACGCAGGGAGAGGTGCCAGAAGTGGAGTCAGAGGAGGAAGGTGGCTTTGTGGAGGAGGAGGAGGAGGAGGACCAACAGGAGCAGGCTTCCCAGGGGGCTAGTGGTGACCTTTTGGGGACCCCTGGTCTTGTACGTGGCTGGGGGGAGGAGACCGTGGATGATGCAGTCCTTGATAATGAGGAAGCGGAGATGGATAGCTCTGCATCCAACCTTGTGAGAATGGGGTCTTTCATGCTGGCATGCCTGTTGAAGGACCCCCGTATCAAGAGGCTTAAGGAGAAGGACCTGTACTGGGTCGCAACGCTACTAGACCCTCGGTACAAGCATAAAGTGTCAGAAATGTTACCAACATACCACAAGTCCGAAAAGATGCGGCATTTACAAACCAGCCTGCAAAACATGTTGTACAATGCTTTTAAGGGTGATGTCACTTCAGGAACTCATCAACATTCCAGGGGCAGAGGTGCCAGTAATCCTGCCACGAGCACACCTGCAAGGACAAAGCCCTTTGGCCGGTCTGTAACGTCAGACATGCAAATGTTTTTCTGTCCAAGGCAGCGCCACAACCCTTCTGGATCCACCCTCAAAGAACGCCTCGACCGGCAGGTAGCGGACTACCTGGCATTAACTGCAGATATCGACACTCTGAGGAGCGATGAACCCCTGGACTACTGGGTGCGCAGGCTTGATCTGTGGCCAGAGCTGTCACAATTTGCCATGAACCTCTTGTCTTGCCCAGCCTCAAGTGTGCTCTCAGAAAGGACCTTCAGTGCAGCAGGAGGGATTGTAACTGAGAAGAGAACTCGCCTAGGTCACAAAAGTGTCGATTACCTGACCTTTATTAAAATGAATGAGGGGTGGATCTCGGAGGGTTACTGCACGCCGGAAGACTTGTTCTGACTTCTATGCAGCTGTCCTTCTCTTCAAGCCTCATGACTCCACACACAGCTGTCCTTTAGCGTCCTCCTCCCTCCGCCACCGTTACAAACTAGGGTGCAAACCCTACTGGTTTAATTTTTTCTGGCCTCTGTGCTTCAGTGGCTGCAACCAAAAAAACTGGGCAAACAATGTCTACAAGGTCAACGTATGGCGAAAAATGACTATTTTCAGCATTTATATGGCATATTTTTTCTGGCAACTGTGCTTCAGTGGCTGCGTCCAAAAAAATGCATATTTTCTGCATTTATATGGCATAATTTTTCTGGCCTCTGTGCTTCAGTGGCTGCAACCAAAAAAATGCATATTTTCTGCATTTATATGGCATAATTTTTCTGGCCTCTGTGCTTCAGTGGCTGCAACCAAAAAAATGCATATTTTCTGCATTTATATGGCATAATTTTTCTGGCCTCTGTGCTTCAGTGGCTGCAACCAAAAAAATGCATATTTTCTGCATTTATATGGCATAATTTTTCTGGCCTCTGTGCTTCAGTGGCTGCAACCAAAAAAATGCATATTTTCTGCATTTATATGGCATAATTTTTCTGGCCTCTGTGCTTCAGTGGCTGCAACCAAAAAAAATTATTTTTTCAGCATTTATATGGCATATTTTTTCTGGCAACTGTGCTTCAGTGGCTGCGTCCAAAAAAACTGGGCAAACAATGTCTACAAGGTCAACGTATGGCGAAAAATGACTATTTTCAGCATTTATATGGCATAATTTTTCTGGCCTCTGTGCTTCAGTGGCTGCAACCAAAAAAATGCATATTTTCTGCATTTATATGGCATAATTTTTCTGGCCTCTGTGCTTCAGTGGCTGCAACCAAAAAAATGCATATTTTCTGCATTTATATGGCATAATTTTTCTGGCCTCTGTGCTTCAGTGGCTGCAACCAAAAAAATGCATATTTTCTGCATTTATATGGCATAATTTTTCTGGCCTCTGTGCTTCAGTGGCTGCAACCAAAAAAAATTATTTTTTCAGCATTTATATGGCATATTTTTTCTGGCAACTGTGCTTCAGTGGCTGCGTCCAAAAAAACTGGGCAAACAATGTCTACAAGGTCAACGTATGGCGAAAAATGACTATTTTCAGCATTTATATGGCATAATTTTTCTGGCCTCTGTGCTTCAGTGGCTGCAACCAAAAAAATTTATATTTTCAGCATTTATATGGCATATTTTTTCTGGCAACTGTGCTTCAGTGGCTGCGTCCAAAAAAACTGGGCAAACAATGTCTACAAGGTCAACACACTGGGCAAAAAATGCCTACAGGGCAAATAATGCCTAAAAGGTCAACTTATACACTACTACAGCGATGGATACGGATTACGTAAAATTTATTATGGCTGCTTGAAAAAAGTCACTCCGGTGTTTTTTCTGGAGACGGTAATATTATGGATATTTAGACAGAATGTGAACACGGGCACACAGCTAGATAGCAGTTGGTTGAATAACACACTGGGCAAAAAATGCCTACAGGGCAAATAATGCCTAAAAGGTCAACTTATACACTACTACAGCGATGGATACGGATTACGTAAAATTTATTATGGCTGCTTGAAAAAAGTCACTCCGGTGTTTTTTCTGGAGACGGTAATATTATGGATATTTAGACAGAATGTGAACACGGGCACACAGCTAGATAGCAGTTGGTTGAATAACACACTGGGCAAAAAATGCCTACAGGGCAAATAATGCCTAAAAGGTCAACTTATACACTACTACAGCGATGGATACGGATTACGTAAAATTTATTATGGCTGCTTGAAAAAAGTCACTCCGGTGTTTTTTCTGGAGACGGTAATATTATGGATATTTAGACAGAATGTGAACACGGGCACACAGCTAGATAGCAGTTGGTTGAATAACACACTGGGCAAAAAATGCCTACAGGGCAAATAATGCCTAAAAGGTCAACTTATACACTACTACAGCGGTAGTAAAATAAAAAAAAAGTTAAATAAAAAAAGAATGAATATTAAAAAAAAAAAATTAAAGTTGGTGCTGCTGAACTACTAGGAGCAGCAGATTAGCACACCAGTCCCACTCCCCAACACTGCTAGACTAATAGCACTGGGCTCTTATAGTAGTAGTAGTAGTAGTAGTAGTAGTAGTAGTAGTAGTAGTAGTAGTAGTAGTAAAACAACAAAAAAATAAATAAAAGCAGTCCTTACAAGGACTATTGCTATTGCAGCAGTCAGCAGATGAGATCAGAAGCAGGACAGCTGCCCACTGCAGCTACATACAGAGCACTGCAGTAGAAGGTAGATTACTAGCCAGCAAAGCTACCTAAGCTTAAATGTCCCTCAAACCCCTGCAGACTTCTGTCCCTCCAATAACAGAGCAGTATCAAAACGATTACTAGCCAGCAAACTTTCAACTGTCCCTGAAATCACTAACAGGCAGCAGCTCTCTCCCTACACTATCTCTTCAGCACACACAGGCAGAGTGAAAAAAAGCTGCAGGGCTTCGGTTTTTATAGGGAAGGGGAGTGGTCCAAGGGAGAGCTTCCTGATTGGCTGCCATGTACCTGCTGGTCTGGGGTGAGAGGGCAAAAAAAAGCGCCAACAATGGCGAACCCAAAATGGCGAACGTCGCGCGACGTTCGCGAACTTCCGGCGAGCGCGAACACCCGATGTTCGCGCGAACAAGTTCGCCGGCGAACAGTTCGCGACATCTCTATGTAGGACAACCACTTTTTTTTTGAGTAGAAGAAGAGCAGCCTCATCAGACATCTAGTGTTTACTCTAGGTATCACGGAGTCAAGGAGGCCCAGAAGACAGGTAGGAGGGCTAAGTATTTGTGGAAGTTCCAGTTCAGTAGCCATAAAGTTCACAATTGCCCTCCAATATCTGAGTATCACTGGGCAATCCCATATTAAATGTATGAAATTGGCGACAGAGGCACCACACCTTGGACAGCCGGGTGAAGCTACCCTACCCATTGTATATAGTTTCTGAGGGGTGAGGTATGTTTGATGTATGATCCTAAATTGTATAAGCTTGTCTCTAACACTCACTAACGGAATATAAAGGTTGTCTATGATTTCTTCCCAATCATCTGGCTCTACACTAACCCCACTACTCTCCCACTTATACTTCATCTCTGGCTGGGGGATCATATCTATTGGAAATGAAGTGCTTGTATGTATTGGACAGGAGTTTCATCTTGGTGGGTTGAGATACCAATTCTTCTATCCCTGTGTACTGTAGTTGCAGAGGAGGAGTTGGAAATTGCGCTGAGCAAAGATGGCTGATCTGGTTGTATCTAAATTCGGACAGGTCAGGCAGAGAGAGGGTCTGACGAAATTTAGCCAATGTGTGAAGACTCCTATCAGTGTATACTTGGGACAACCGCTTTAGCCCTAACTTAGTCCAAGTTCCCACCTCTAAGAATGTAGCTAAGTGTGAATAGTTACTATTACCCCATAAAGATGCGTCCGGAGATAGAGTGGTATCGGCCTTACTGACCTGCACCATTGCGTCCCAGGCTCTCTTAGTGGCATCCATAACAGGTAATAAAGGGCCAATATCTTTTCGAGTTCTATATAAAGCATTGTGCAGGCTTTCCACGGAAGTGAGATATAGTGCCTCTATTATGGATGCTGGGTTGTCTGCATCAAACACTTTCCAGCTGGCTGCATGCGAGGCCTGGGAGGCAAGGTAGTAAAGCTCATAATTGGGAGAGCCCGTCCCAGCTGGTCTTGTGGGGCATTGAGAGTGACTCTGGACAACGTGGGCGTTTTATTTCCCAAATGAATTCAGATTGTGCGCGGCCCATATCATGTAGGGCTTTCTTGGGTATGTGGCAGGGGGTATTACTTAGTTTATACAGAAATTTAGGAAAATAAATCATTTTGCATATATTTATTCTGCCTATTAGTGTGAGAGGAAGTTTAGTCCAGTGTGCAAGTGTATCCTTAAATTTGCGATGTATGTGTATAAGTTATGCTGCAGAAATAGTGTCGGATCTTTATGTACTGTTATCCCTCGGTACTTAAAATGATCTGCCACTTTAAGATTACAGTCCGAGTCTGACCCCATCTTTAAACAAATGCTTTCTAAGGCTACAAATGTATTGTTATTGTTACTTTTTATCACTCATCTTTCTATTCAAGTCCTCTCCTATTCATATTCCAACACATGGTTGCTAGGGTAATTTGGCCCTGCGAAGCCCTAATTAAGTCATTTTTATATCTATTGGTAAAACAGGAAAATCTCTGCATATTTGGGGGGAATAATTGACATCTAGTTACACCACTGTTTGGACCCTAGCAACCAGATACCAGAGAGCTGCTGAAACATACAGTATATTACATTCTCCTTGTGTTCAAATAGTAAAACAGCCTGGAACCTGGAAAATGTCCAGGAAACAATCCAAAAAGTTCATCAAAACCTAAGATGGCAAAGAACTGAGAAGCTTTGTCTTCACTACACAAGTTGTTACTGAGGAGGTTAAAGAGGGTGGAGGAGGGTTAAGGTGCTACAACACCCTGTTACTTGTGCCTTGTTGTCAAAGCCAGTTATATCCTGGTGTAAAGTGCAGGGCTCTAAGGACATCAAGTACAGGTATCGGATCCATTATCCGGAAACTCATCCAGAAAGCTCAGAATTACAGGTAGGCAATCTCCCATATAGACTCCATTATTTCCAAATAATCCAAATTTTGAAAACTATTTCCTTTTTCACTGTAATAATAAAACAGTAGCTTCTATCCATTTTCCGGAAAACCCCAGGTCCCGAGCATTCTGGATAACAGGTCCCAAATACTCTAAGGTGGTCTTGAGCTTTAAGAAGTTTACATCTTAGAATGGCACCGGAACAGAATGTCAGTGGGAAATAGTAAGCTAATGTGTATACACTAAATCAGTTATATGGTACTGGCTCCAACAGGGTCACCGGCCTGTACAGCTCAGAGCCACTTTGGCTGTTAGTATTGCTCTGGTTGCTTATGGTTCTGACTGTGCCTCTCTGTGGCCCCATGCAATGCCTCCTTTGGGCCTTTACACTAAATTGATACCAGACCCCAATTCCACACTCTGACACCTTCCCATACCTCACTGTAACTAGTCTTCAGCTACTGCCCTGTACCCCACTCCCACAGTGTGGGAATCAGTAAATTAGAAAGTGATGCAGAGAAATGACCCACTTCTGTTACATTATCAGAACCAGCAGTGCAGACAATAGAAAGGGACAGAGAGATCATTGCCTCAACTGTATGACAATTCTCTTATAATGCAGTACAGGTATGGGATCTGTTATCTGGAAAACTCATTATCTAGAAAATTCTGGAAGGGCCTTCTCCCATAGACTCCCCTTTATCCAACCAATCCACATTTTTAAAAACTATTTCCTTTTTCTCTGTAATAATAAAACAGTATCTTGTACTTGATCCCAACTAAGATGTAATTAATCCTTATTGGAAGCAAAACCAGCCTATTGGGTTTATTTAATTGTAGCACCTTATTGGCTTTAACTAGTCAAATACCAACTAGGATGGTAGAGCATTTCCTACATGCGACCCTCTTTCAGCCAGGATGGGTTTTTGCAATATGGAAAACACGTGTTGGTGTTGTTGAACTGCAACTCACTACTGCCAGAGATGTAAAGTAATGGATGTTGGACACCAGGGGTTCTTTGCAAAGAAACAACACAGGCTTTATTCAATACAAAGTGCCACAGGGTTGATAATACTCACAACTGAGGTAGATTATAGCACATGCCAGGTACATTCACAGATTAGCAGATACAGCACAGAAGGCACCATAGAAGAAATAGTATGGAGAGTTGATAGGATCACCTTACAGGTTTCCAATACCTCTTGTGGGACGGATCCCACACAGCAGACGTGGCTCAGGGTTTAGAACACTGCCTGAGTTCCCTTGTCAGTACTGTGGTCCCTTCACTACAGGCAAGGTAGAGCCTGGGGGAGATCTACTCCGTTTCTATCCTACTTGGTGGAGCTTGAGCTGCTCTTGCTAGCTAGATCTCTATATCTCACTTCCACTAGAAAGTGCCATGAAAAGAGATATCCTATATACTGGCTTCACCTCGTTCACGGGGGCCCTGTACCCCGACTTCGCTAAAGGGGATGTCCCTTTAGGGCCTAACACTTCTGGGGCCTTGTTGACTCCAGGCTCAGTGGAACGACTGCCCAGGACAACTGCTGCAGGCCAAAGAGAAAGTGCCTCTCCCTGCAGAGCATTTTGTTACAACACTGCAGGAAGGTGTCACTACCTAGAACCAATAAAGATTGTAATATGTTACATGGGTGTGTCCCAGCATCAGGGAAAGGAGGCACTGGAAGGGAATGAAGCCATAAGAGCCATAACACATATGGGTCCCTACATAATGTTTACATGATTTTCTTAAGGTATGAAGATTCAAATTATGGAATGATCTGTTATCCAGGCCCCGAGAATTCTTGATAGGTCCCATACCTGTGTTACTCTGAAGTTGGGTCACATATGTCTTGGAGCTTGAATGTGCATCTATAAAAATGCATGCTTGTGTAGGTGTTCTTTTTAATGCAAGTGTGCACATGCACTTCTCTATTTTAATAAACAGGTACACTAAACGCATGTAACACACAGGTTGTGTTGGAATTTAACCACACTGGGCTAGATCTGTCTGCCTGTCTGTAGAACTGGACAGGATAAAATGAAGTCAGTAAACCGTATGTCTTAAGTATATTTTCTGCATAGGCACCAAAAAAAGCTTTCATTGAAACAATTCTCCTTATATGTACCAATCGGTGAGTGGAGAGCTAATGTCCAGTCCCAAGGGCAGTGCCGGCCCAAAATACAGCCGGTGTTGATGACCAGACCAGCTGATTTGTTGCTATGGGTTTTCAAATTTCAAGATTAAATGTAATACAGTTCTGTGAATATTCCACCCCTTGAAATCTATTTTACAGTTGAGAACCCAGGGCCAGAAGTAGGGAATGGCAAGAGAGGAACATGTCTCTGCACAATGGCTGGGGGTGAAGATGGAGGGGGTGAAATCTGAGAGGCAGTGGCAAAGTGGCAGAGCAGAATGAGTGATGGTGGTGGTGATGGGGCTTAGTGTGCTGAACCAGTGGCAAAGGCAGCCAAGCAATTGGGCAACAATTCTATATGTCCTGGTTCTTTTCAACCTTTGAGTGTTGGCTACAGGATTTCAGTGCCATGTCAAAACCTGGTTTGGCACACAAAGGATTAAAATGCTGTGCAAAACATTAGATGCACTGACATTGGGGCCTACAGATTTGTTCCACCAGTCTCAGAGATCCCCCATATCAGGACTGTACAACCGGAGACTCACAGCCCAGATGTGACCCTTGGAAAAAATATTATGGCCCCCAGCATGCTCCTGATCTTTGCTGGTCTCTTTGTATGAAATCATTGGTTTATAATCTGGGTCCCCAAACATGACATATAGGGGTTACTGACAGCACTGCCCCATAGGCCCATAATTCTGCAGACAAGCTGAATGTATTGTCAGTAAGGTGAGTGCCCTGGAAATGATTTCTCAGCTCTCCAACTTACGCCATGATTCTAACAGCACCCACATTCACTGTCACACCTTTTACCGGCACAGCAATTAAATCCCATTAGCAGTTCATTCGAGTAAACAGCACTTTGCTGCTGGAGCAGAGCAAGCGCCTCCCCGCATGGAGCTACTGAGCCGCATGTCCGTCCTACAAGGAAACGTGCAGTATTAACCCCATGCTTTTCCAGCTCAGATCACTGCCTTCCTGTCTGAGTGCAGATTGGGATCAAATAGTGCAGTGCAAGGGAAATAGGCTTGTGTCATCCCTCATTTTAAAGAGCTATTAACTTCAGGGCCAGATTTCTGGTGTGCGCGCCTGGAGGCCAGCGTCCTCCGTCACCCCTTCCCTTTGGATCGCACAAATGCACATTTTTATTAGCTACAGCCAGAGCACTGGGATGGGGAGCATAGTCCCTAGTGCTCCAGGTAATGGCAAATGGAACTGCGGCTGGACGGCATGCTGCCCCAGAGCTTGTTACGCCATTGATGAAGACCAATCCTAATCTTGCCAGCATCTATTGGAAGAATGTACTGGTGAATGAAGCACCAGAGAATTTATTATATGTTCCCCTTATATATTTATATATAGATATCTTTCCCCCCACCCCTTCCTTTAAGAGCCTCTTCTCCAGTGTAACCAACTCCAACTTGGCCAGACATTCTTCATAAATGACACTCTCCATTCCCTTTATCGGTGTAGCTCCATGGACACTTGGGTACTGCTTTGCAGCTAAATGTGACTCCTCATCTCATCTGGGACATTGCAAAAGTATTAGGGTAAGGAAGGGTCTCTGGAGTCACACATGCACTTTCACCGAGAATCTTGGGTCACCACTAGATCTTATAGGGGTTTTTAAGTTAACTTGTAGTATGTTATAGAATGGGTGATTCTAAACTTTTCAATTTACCTCTATTTTTCCTTTTTATAGTTTTCAAATTATTTTCCTTCTTCTTCTGACTCTTTCCAGCTTTTAAAGGGGGGGGCGGCTGACCTCTCTGTAAGGCTACACACGTATTGTTATTGCTACTTTTTATCTCATCTTTCTATATAAGCCATCTCTTATTCATATTCTAGTCTCTTATTTTAATCAGTGCGTGGTTGCTAGGGTAAGTTGCAGAAATTGCAAACTTTGGTGAATGGGAGGGGTTGCTGCCTGTGAACCTTCCACTTGCATTTGTCTCTCTGGTGCGCAATGACATGGATCATCTATTTGTGGTGCTCAAGTTGCACTTCCGATGCCTTTCGATCACTGGAGGAGCTCTTTTTATTCCTCCAGGAAGATTTCAGAAATAGTTGTTGTCTGTGCCTTGTTGTACAATGTTTTCCCTGCAGACACTGATGATGATCTGGACCTGAGTTTAAGGGGTAGTGTGTGAAACATGGTATAATAATGTCTTTTACTTTCCTGGCAGGTTGGGCAACTGATGAGTGGCTAGCAGGTAGGTGCCTAGAGCTGTATAATATTGTTAAAGTGGGTATTTGAGGTATTGATAGACAGTAAACAGAGTGGGTTGATTAATGAAAACAATACAGCAGGTTTGATGCAATTATAAGAATCCTTTACCAGGCAAATGGTCGGGGCAGGCTGCAAACAAGAAAAATCCAGTAAACTGGCACATGGTCAGGACTGGCAGCAAACAAGGAGAGACCTGTAAACAGGCCAACATCAGAGGCATGCTAAGACAAAGAGAAGTCAGGGAAACAGGCTGAGGTCAAATATCAGGAGATCCAACAGAAAACAGTCAAGGGGAACTGGAACAGAGGAATAAGGGCACGGAGCAGAGAATCAGGTAGACACATGGGCAGGAACTCTCAAGAACGCAAGCAGGATCAGGCTGTAGGGCTTCAATGATCAAGCAAGGAGCAATGGTCAGGGACAGGCTTATAAAGGATCTTATTTACATGATGAGCTACACCTGCAATTAATAAGGTGGACAGAGGAAAGAAAGCAAACAGAATGAATACAAGAGGTGTATAAGCAGAATTGGTCAAGACCAGCCCTAAAGGTCCCCATAGACACAAAGATTTTTCTTGCCGAACGACCGATTTTAGCAAAGTCCGACCAATCCTTCTAACTTATCGTGCGGTTAGTGGGATTCGAACAATCATACAGCTTACGATTTTTCGGCCATCAGAAAATTGATCGGCCAGGTTAAAATATCTTTATCGGTCCCAGTGCAATCTATCTATGTTTGCAGGGCCAAGCAGGCAGCTACCCTTTGTTTTCCTGGCAAATGGTCTTTTTAGTTGATGGGCAATTTGTACGATCGTACAATCGTTTCGAGATAATCGTGGTCTCACGATGACAATCAGATCTTTAAAAAATCTTTACATTTATGGTCAGCTTTAGTGTCTCCAGTGGCTCAGATGATAAGTACAGAGTCCCAGAAACATAAACTTCAGAATTTAAATCCCAGATGGCCCTGACACTTTCTTTTTATTGTCTGTGAAATAGAAGATAAGGGGTGATTCACTCTTTCTGTATGTTATGGTCTTCATTATTTACTTTTTATAGTTTTTGAATTATTTGCCTTCTTCTTCTGACCCTTTGGACCAATTTACTAAAATTTGGATTTCCTTTTTAATATGAATAGTATTTTTCTCAAAAAAATCTAGATTTGTTAAGTGTAAAAAATAAGAAAAACTCTATTGCAAAACTGGGACAAATAAAAGTAGTCGAGGTCCCATTGAAGTCCTTATTGTTAACCGTTCAGACTTTTAGTGGTTTTTGTATAATTTTTCGCTAGTAATTGTCAGAAAAACTAGAATTTTTAGAGGTTTTGGTGATATTTGTATTTTATCCATTTGTAAATTTTATTGTAAGATCTTTTAATAAATTCCATGGCATTTATGATTTTAGAGAAATAAAGTTTAATCACGGTTTCAAAAACCTTTAATGCCACTAAAATTCAACCTTCAGTAAATGGGCCTCTCCAATTTGATTTTCTATGGTTATTATTTTATTTATTCTTTGGTTTTCTTTGATTCATATTTTTTCTCTAAAATTCTTTTAAAATTTTTATTTATTTAATTTATTAAGTGTTAAAAACCACAAGAAACTCTAATACATGAATAGCATTAACACCCCCCAACTTACTCCAACATAGAGAGACACATTAAACAACACCATCACTAGTGAAGAATTAGAAGAAGCTATAAAGTCATTATAGTCGGACAAAGCACAAGGCCTGGATGGATTTCCTACACTGTTCTACAAAACATTAGCAAAGAATCTTTCACAACAATTAGCGGACCTCTACAATGCAGTATTAGATGGTAAAGCCTCCTTACCCACCGATATGCTGAAGGCTAACATAGTATTGATCCCCAAACCAGACAGAGACTTAACAAATATGAGCAATTATAGGTAATTGTATTACTTAACATGGATGTCAAACTACTAACAAAGTTCAAGTCAATAGACTCAATACAATCATACGCCAATTGATACACTTGGACCAAACAGGCTTTATCCCGGGCCGCCAGGCCACTGACAATGTCAGAAGAATTCTAAACTTAATGGCAGTAGTTAAAGAACACAAGGTGCTGTCCGAAAAAGCATTTGACATGGTGGACTGGTGGTACCTACAGGGTGTCCTCACAAAATTCGACTTTCATCCCAAATTCATAGCAGCGGTCACCAACCTATACTCAAACCCCACAGCAAAAGTGTGAATATGGGTGTTTTTGGCCCTAATGGTAAGATCTGATCCCTGAAATCATGGAATCGCCTTGTTTGCAGACTCTTTAACCCTTTCCCTGACAGCCGTTTTGTCCTAGATGCGAACATCTACTGCCATGCAGTTTTTAGACATTTTGTACTCTTTCACTTTAAGGGCCTTTCCTGGGGCGGTCTTTTAGTTTACCCAGTAAAACAATATATTGTTTTTTTCAGGACAACCTGAACTTTCAAAATATGCAAGAATTTTGGTGTAATTCTACTTCTGTAAAAAAAATATAGGCTTCTAAGTGTCTAATAAAATGAAAAAAATAATGTTTCACAAAGTAGAATCACTTATATCAGAAACATATTTTCTTTTATGTACGAGAACACAGCTGATTTAGAAAGGTCTATGTCTCCTGAATGCGGCAATACCAAATATATATAGTTTTATGGAGATTTCTCACTTGTATAGATCAAAATCTACAAGCAGTACACTACCAAATTTCCAAAGCACCGCTCCCCAAACGGCATGCTTCTGATTTCAAGGCCAAGCATTCCACTAACAATAGGTTTACCCTAGAAAACGACCCATTATTAGAAAGAACAGATTCTGGTGAATCAAAAATGGGTAAATATATCTTTGTACTCCAAACTACAAAGTTGCAATTGTTTCCTAAAGTTATAATGTTTTTTGGAAATTGGTGAATTTTTTGAAAAATTACTTCAAAGCTTCCAATCTACAGCATCATATCTCCCACACATCTTTAGGTATCAATGTAACACACCCCAAATATGAAAGCCTGGGGTCCACTGAACAGTTTGATGCCTAATATGTATAGGTTTACCTAAACATGTGGTGTATAGGGGCCCTAAAATGTAGACACCCCATTTGAGCTATCAGTTCTGTAATTCCAGAAACTGCAAAATCAACACATTTACATAGATTGGGGGGGGCAAAGTTAGAAAAAAGTATGTTCACCCCAGAAAACCATATATTTTCCAATTTTAGGGACATTTTCAAAAATCACCTCAAAACATCCACCATGCAGCATCGTATTTCCCACATACTATTGAGTATCAAGAATAAATCAGCCCAAGTATGAAAGCCTGGGGTCCCCTGAACAGTTTGATGCCCGATATGTATAGGTGTACCAAAGCACGTGGCATATAGGGGCCCCAAAATGAAGACCCCCATATGGTCTGTCATTTCAGGTGCTGCAAAATCAACACATTTACATTGTTTTTGGGGGTGGCAAAGGTACAAAAAAAGTACGTTCACCCCTGAAAGTACACATTCTCACAAATCCAAATTAGGTATGAATGTCTTTGTACTCCAAAGCACCAAGCTGCAAAACTTTCCTAAGTTTGGCAATTTCAGGGACATTTTCAAAAATCCCCTCAAAACGTCCACCCTGCCGCATTGTATGTCCCACATACGATTGAGTATCACGATGAATCACCCCAAATATGAAAGCCTGGGGTCCTCTGAACAGTTTGATGCCCAATATGTATTGGTGTACCTAAGCACGTAGCATATAAGGTCCCCAAAATAAAGACCCCATATGGTCTGTCATTTCAGGTGCTGCAAAATCAACACATTTACATCATTTTGGGGGGCGGCAAAGGTAGAAAAAAGTATGTTCACCCCAGAAAACCATATATTTTCAGAAAGTTTACATTCCCCCGAATCTAAATTGGGTATGCATGTCCTTCTACTCCAAAGCACCAAGCTGCAAAACATTCCTAAATTTGGCAATTTTGGTGACATTTACAAAAATCACCTCAAAACTTCCACCCTGCAGCATTGTATGTCCCACATACTATTGAGTATCAAGATAAATCACCCCAAATATGAAAGCCTAGGATCCTCTGAACAATTTGGTGTCCAATATGTATAGGTGTACCCAAGCATGTGGCATATAAGGGCCCCAAAAGGAATACCCCCCCCCATATGGTCTGTCATTTCAGGTGCTGCAAAATCAACACATTTACATCATTTTGGGGGGGGCAAAGGTAGAAAAAAGTACGTTCACCCCAAAAAAACATATATTTTCCAAAAGTACACATTCCCCTGAATCCAAATTGGGTATGTATGTCTTTGTACTCCAAAGTATCATGCCGCAAACCATTCCTAAATTTAGGGATTTTGGTGACACCTCAAAACTTCCACCCTGCAGCATCGTTTTCCCCATATTTTATTAGGTATAACAATAAATCACACCAAATATGAAAGCCTGGGGGCCTCTGAACATTTTTATGCCCAATATGTATAGGTGTACCTAAGCACGTGGCATATAGGGACCCCAAAATGAAGACCCCCCCAAAATGGTCTCTTATTTCTGGTACTGCAAAATCAACACATTTACATAGATTTGGGGGGCGCAAAGGTAGAAAACATTATGTTTACCCCAGAAAACCATATATTTTCGGAAAGTACACATTCCCCTGATTCCAAATTGGATATGCGTGTCTTTCTACTCCAAAGCACCAAGCCACAAAACTTTCCTAAATTTGGCGATAAAGGCAGCTGTTTTTACATTTCTAAAAATATTGCAATTGGCCACATTTATCTCACTCAATTTCTTACATACAATTGGAAAACACCCTAGATATTGACACCAAGGGTTGACTGAACAGTTTGATGCCCAATATGCATAGATAAATCAAAGCAGTTGGCATGTGCGGACCCCAAATAAAAACAGTGCATATGAATTTTCTCCGCTGCCATTTTGCCTTTTGTAAACAAGGACCTGTGACTGAGCATTGTCTGCCACAAGATCCTCCTAACAGCACAAAGACCCCACAAAACCATATATTTTTGCAAAGTACACATTCTGACAAATCAAAAATAGGTAATTATGTCTTCCTACTCCAAACTACCATACTGCAAAGCTACGCTAAAGGCAGCGGTTCTTATGATGTTTCTGAAAATTGCCTAAAAATATTGCAATTGGCCGCATATATCTCACCCAATTTCTTACATACAATTGTAAAACGCCCTAAATATTGACGGCAAGGGTCTACGAAACAGTTTGATGCCCTATATGCATAGATATACCAAAGGAGCTGGCATGTGCGGACCCCAAATAAAAACAGTGCATATGACTTTTTTCCGCTGCCGATTCGCTTTCTGTGAACAAAGATCTGTGACTGAGCATTGTCCGCCACAAGACCCTGCTAACAGTACAAAGACCCCCCAGAGCCATATATTTTTGGAAAGTATACATTCTGACGAATGAAAAATAGGTAATCATGTCTTTCTACTCCAAACTAGCATACTGCAAATCTACGCTAAAGGCAGAGATTTTTATGACATTTCTGAAAATTGCCTAAAAATATTGCAATTGGCCACATATATCTCACCCAATTTTTTACATACAATTATAAAACACCCTAAATATTGACGGCAAGGGTCTACGGAACTGTTTGATTTCCAATATGCATAGATATACCAAAGCAGGTGGCATGTGCGGACCCTAAATAAAAATAGTGCATACCGGTATGAATTTTCTCCGCTGCTGATTTGCCTTCTATGAACAAAGACATGTGACTGCGTATTATTTGCCACAAGACCCTCCTAACAGCACAAAGGCCCCCCAAAACCATATATTTTTGGAAAGTACACATTCTGATGAATCCAACAAAGATAATGACGTCTTTCGACACCAAACTACCAGACTGCAAAGCTTTTCTAAACGTAGAGGTTTTTACAACATTTCTGAAAATCGCCTAAAAATTTTGCAGTTTGCCACATTTATCACACACAATTTCTTACACACAATTGTAAAACACCCTAAATATTGACGGCAAGGGTCTACGGAACAGTTTGATTTCCAATATGCATAGATATACCAAATCAAATGGCATGTGTGGACCCCAAATAAAAATAATAAGTGCATATGAATTTTCACGCTGGCCAACTCAGCCCTGACTGCATTATGTGCGGTAAGACCCCCAAACTGTAAAAAAAAAAAAAAAAAAACAGAAAACCATATATTATATATGTATATGTGTGAGTATATGGGTGTACAACAGTAAATGGGAGAAAGAAGTGAAAAATTGAAAAAGCAAAAAATAACATTTGTTTTTTGATAAAAACAAATGTGAAATAAAGTAAATTTTGTACCTGGGGACAGGCAAAGTCTCTCTTTCTCAAGCAACACCGGAGGACCGCAGCAGGAAGGTTCCCAGGCAGATCAGCACCAGCAGAGAAGGGGGCAGTGCTGGGAGGCAGGATTTTTTTCTCAGAGAAGCAGCCACGTGTCTGATGTTACTGCTGCTTCTGGTCATGTGTGGGGCGGTCGGTGGGGCGATCAGCGGGGCCAGCAGGTGACCCAGAGCTCGTTGCCTAGGGAGAGCCAAGTGATCTGCGGCTTTTCCCCGGCATCGCAATCACAGAAGATTTGCAGAATATGCAGACATCGTACAAGGTATGTGTCAGTGTGGTCGTCCATCTTGGGGTCGGGTGGGGTGTCGATTGGGGGCCAGCAGGGGATTGAGGACCATTTGCTCTTTGCCTAGGGGGTTGCCAAGTGATCTGCGGCTTTTTCACTGCATTGCAAGCCGCAGATCACAGAAGAAAACCGGAAGTGCCAAACAACTTACTATGTACGTGTTTGGCAGTCTGAGCCCTTGCCTGCCAGAATGTATGGGGTACGTGCTTGGCAGGCAAAGGGTTAATATCACTCTCAAACTTGTTCAAGCGTATAGCAAATTTCTGTTGCTTCTCCACATAACATGTTGGAGTCATCCCTCAAACTGCTCAAACTTAACTTCAATTACCACTTGATAAGCACTTGTCACGACGGCTCCCAAAATCCAGAACAAGTGCTAGGCTCCCTGATCTCGGCTCCACTTCTGCCTGTAGCAGCCACCTTTCACTTCGGGAGGAGCCCTCCTCTAATCTATTGCCACCAGGTCTTAATAAGAGAAGAGCCAGGGGGCGTTGCCAGGCTATGGAGGCAAATATACGCAGTGCTTAAGAGCTCCGTGTGGTGGAATCCCTACCTACTCGGATTTTAGCTATCATACTGCTTTAATCTCTCTGCTGACTGAGAGATATGTGTGAAGACCTGGAAAAAAGGTCGCGTAGACAAAACCTTGGGGTCCGAGGTGTCCCTGAAGAGGTGACTGCAGCTGATATTCCTCATTATTTACAGGAACTGTTTACTACTCTATGCCCGGCTATATTAAAGGAACGCTGGAAAAATATGGCTATATTAAAGGAACGCTGGAAAAAGATGGCAAATATACGCAGTGCTTAAGAGCTCTGTGTGGTGGAATCCCTACAACTCGGATTTTAGCTATCATACTGCTTTAATCTCTCTGCCGGGCAACTCTACTAGACTTTCTCATTGATGGGGAAGAAGAAACTACAAAATCAAAGGGTTACTTTATCCCCATATCTACACAAATCTTCCAGCCGTGACAAGCGCGTATGCTTTTAAGATGGCGCAGATGACGATGCAGCTTCTCTGATTTGTTCAGTGAGTAATGCTAACTCCCCTACATCCTCCCCGCTATCTCCTGCACTCCAGCCTGATGGTTCTGACAATATGCCCGATGATGCACCTGTGACTGCCCATATTTTAAATGAGCAACTAACTAACGCAATCTGTATCGAATGTTGTGGCAACCGCAATAAAGGAGTTACAGAGGGACATAACTGATTTAGGGGAACGCACAGACTGGCTTGAGATATCTACAGATGTTATTGCCACAAAGTTTGTAGATATGGAGGAAGATAATGCCTATCTCAGGAAGGAGGTGACTCGACTGAGAGATATGTGTGAGGACCTGGAAAAAAAGTCACGTAGACAAAACCTTAGGGTCCGAGGTGTCCCTGAAGAGGTGACTGCAGCTGATATTCCTTATTATTTACAGGAACTGTTTACTACTCTATGCCCGGCTATATTAAAGGAACGCTGGATTTTAGATAGGGCTCATCGCTCACTAGGCCCAAACCACCAGGAGATATTGTTGTTTGTTTCCACTATTACCAAAGTAAAGAAGCTCTTCTTACCAAGACACTGGCGCTTAAGATGTTGGAACACCGCAATCATAAGATCCAGATATTTGCAGATCTTTCACCAATTACACTTGCAAAGAGAAGAGATATGCATCCTATTACGCAGGGGATATCCATTTAAATTGGTGGTGAATAGGCTTGGCCATACGTATATTCTACAAAACCGTTCCAATGGCGCTAAATTTTGGCAGGCCTTGGGCATTAATCCTGGTCTTAATGCTTTATCTCAACAACTGGCCCAACCTGAGCAATCTGCTCTGCCGCTACGTCCACAATGGAGCGTTATACGGAATCCTCAGCAACCGATGTCACCCAGGCTTGCATTAAGCCCTTCTCCTCCTCAGGACACCTGACCACAAGCTATTTTGCTGATCATCATCAAAAGTCAAGGTCAACTCTTTCTCATCATACAATCTGTTACGGGAATCCACAGACGAAAGTCTCGATTTACTTTACTGTTTGTGATCTCTCTTCCTTTTGAGGTCTTGCTGTAGCTTGACCACTGTTTCCCCACTCTGTGGAGTACTTGGCTACACTCCACATAGGCCCAGGTTGGCTATACCTGAGCCTTTATCACTACTGATAACTTTTCTTTCCCTTTTTTCTGGGTGTGAGACCATCAACTCTCACCCGTAAAGAGTGAGACGCTGTGACATTGACTCTTTCTATATGAGTCTGATCTATATTTACCCAACAGTTTTGACTATAATTCTATCTTTTTTCATATTCTCTTTTTTTTCTTTTCTCACTATAACTGTTGCTGCCAATGGATGGTTTAAGTTTATTTGGTCAAAATATTTTCATTGTACTTTGAATTTTTGCATGTTCAATATCACTGAATGTTCTCGTAATTTGGTAAAAGTCACAATTTTCATTTGTTTACAAAAAGGGACACTCTGTAGGTCTGATCACCTTACAATGTTTAGGATGCTATCATGGGTACAGATAGATATAGCTTTATACACGACTTTAATTTATGGCGAAGATTGTTTCAATTAATGTAAAAGGCCTTAATAGTATAACTAAAAGATATTTGGCTCTGAAGGAGATTAAGGCCTTAAAGGCGGACATTGCCTTTATCCAGGAGACCCATTTTATAAATAATGGTACCTGTAGACTGTACTCCAAATATTACCCCACAACCTTCTATTTTTCAGGCCCTGTCAAAAAAGCAGGAGTAGCCATACTCATCCATAAAGATTGTCCATTGATTGTTGATCAGACCTTTAGTGACCCTAGTGGTCATTATTTGCTGCTAAAAGGTAAACTTGCAAATGTATCTGTGGCCTTATGAAATGTTTATTCACCCAATCGGCAGCAAATTTCGCTTTCTGAAACGAATGATTAACAAAATTGTACAGTCTGATGCTTTGTATGGTATTATGGGAGGAGATTTTAATGTGGTTGTTTCTCAAAGGGCAGACGGTTCCCACCCCTCCCCAGATCAACAGGCTCATTTAAATTCCAGCAGCTTCCGGAAGCTGATACGGCAGGCACATTTGTTCGATGCTTGGCGTGTTAACCACCCCAAGGACAAGAAATACACTTATTATTCTCCAGTACATAAGGTTCATTCACGTATTGATAATTTCCTTATTTCACAATCTGCTTTACGCTTACGTTTTTCCACTGAAATTCACCCAATTACCTGGTCAGACAACGCGCCAATAACGGTCATTATAGACCTGCTCAAACCTCCACCTAGAACGCCTCACTGGCGACAAAATGAGACCATTTTACAGAACCCTGAGGCCTTTAAGCAAATTGAAACTAATTTAAAAGAATATTTCCAAATTAACGATGGGTCAGTTCAGAATCTTTCGACCTTGTGGGAAGCCCATAAGGCTACCATTAGAGGTCACTTCATAGATTTAACTGCTAGTAAACGGAAGGCACGGACAGAGACATATTTCTCCCTTCATAGAAAGCTTAGAGATTTAGAATCACAATATAATCTGTGCGGTACCGACTCAATGCTTGACCAGCTTGTCAATCTTCGAAAAGACATAGCACGTATTAAACTTGACGATGTCTCCAAAGCCATACTTTGGACCAGACAAACTTTTTACAAAAAGGGAGACAAACAACATACCATTTTAGCATGAAAGCTTAAAGACCAACAAGCGTCTTTCCAAATTAATAGGATCCACACTGAAACTGGGCAACTCACGTACAACCCCATACAAATTGGAGCTCAGTTCTATAAAGGTTATCATAGCCTGTATAATTTACCCCAGCCCTCTTCTGAAAATGTTGGCGAAGCTACTGACCCTATAATTACCTTCCCGACTGATCTTAACCTGCCTAAATTTCATGCTGATGACTTGCAATCCTTGAATATGGAAATTATTTCAGAAGAGCTAGCATTTGTGTTTAAGAATATGCAAAATGGCAAAACCCAAGGACCAGATGGGCTGCCTTATAAATACTATAAACTGTTTGCACATATTCTTTCCCCTTATTTGCTGAAGCTCTTCAACCAATATTTACAAGGTTCTCCAAGCCCCAAGACAACCCAGGCTTCATATCTCTCTCTCATTCCCAAAGAGGGAAAGGATCACACTTTTTGTACAAATTATAGGCCCATTGCCCTTCTGAATTCCGATCTTAAACTTTTTTCAAAAATTCTAGCTAACAGATTAGCCCAAATATTGCCTAAGCTAATTCATCGGGGTTTATATTAGGCCGACAGGCAGGGGACAACACCGGATGGGTTATCAATCTTATCGGGACACTCAATACTACCCACCTACCATCAATAGTTTTAAGTCTTGATGCCAAAAAGGCCTTTGATAGATTAAGTTGGAGCTATTTATTCTCCCTACTCACCCACTTGGAACTAAAAGGTCCATTTTAACGGCATTACGAGGCCTTTATAGCCAACCTTCAACTTGCCTAAAGCTACTTGTGCAAGCTAATAAATCTATCCCAATAAGAAATGGCACGAGACAGGGCTGTCCCCTTTCGCCCCTATTATATGCACTTAGTATAGAACCTTTGGCAGCAGCTATCAGACTGAACCCTAATATCTCGGGGGTTCCGATCACCTCATTGCAATTTAAAGGAGAAGGAAAGGCTAAAATTAAGTAAGCTTTATCAGAAAGGTCTATATAAATACACCAGTAAACCCTCAAAGTAATGCTTCCCTGAGTCCCCTGTCAAAAGAAACACAGCACAGGGTTAAATTGGCAGACAACCCAGAAAAAATTCATCAACTCAACTTTATACCGATGTACGTCCAGCTGAAAAGCTTAATGAATACATGGATATCATACCCAATATCTTTATTAGGAAGGGTTCATGCTGTTAAAATGGTGATCTTACCCAAACTGTTGTACCTATATAGAGCACTCCTAATCAGAATCCCAGACAAAGAATTGTGAATCCTCCAATCCCACATATCCTCCTTTGTGTGGTGCAATAAAAGTGTTCTCTACGTATCGCTACAAACATTTTAGCAAGATCAAAAATAATGGTGGATTGGGGCTACCTGATGTCAAAAGCTTTTACTTTGCAGCCAGACAAGCACAAACGGTTCAGTGGAACTCTATGACAATGATTCACAGGTGGGTGGACATCGAGCATTCCTTAATGCAACCTATTGGAGTGTGAGATCTAACATGGCTGGCGAAAAAAACATAGGCCCACTCCAACAATGTACCTATGTTCATATATACACCACACATTACAAATATGGGACTCTTGCCAAAATAAATTCAAGTTTAGAGGATTACCAAGTGTGGTTATTCCTGTCCATAATAACCCAGAATACACCCCAGGCTCAGTGACCTTAGGATGCAAAGGTTGGACTACTAAAGGCATATGGTCTATACATCAGTTCATTCAGCAGGAGAAACTGCTACCTTGGGACATATTCTTTAATAAATGTGGGACTACCGAATAGGACAGATTTCATTTCATTTAATGCAGGTGTCCCATTACATTAAATCAGCATTCCCAACAATGCTCGCAGCTAAATTAATAAGGTCCGAGTGGATTTATGACAACCTGTCCTTCCGAAGAGCTCTAATAACTAAGATATAAAGACTATTGTGGCACGATAGGACTCCAGAGAAGACAAAGCATCAACAAAGATAGGAAACATGCACAGGAGAAACCCTCTCAGCCGAACAATGGTCAGACCTATTCACAGAAATGACACGCAACTGACTAAATGCAATCATCAAAGAAAAGCCTTACTAAATCCTATATGATTGGCAGGGCTGGAACTATGGTTCGGCAGAGTAGGCGCCCGTCTAGGGCGCAGTCATTTTGGAGCGCACTTTTAAAGGGAAAGAATTTTTTTATTATTATTATTATTTATTTCATTTTGAAAGTTCTCCCAATGCATCCAGCAGAGTTCTGCTCTGCTCCCCACCTCCCTCTTACTTGCCCTTTGCCCTGGATCTGATTGCACCTGCCTCTCTCCCTCCAGTTAGTAAAGGAAAACAGTTCTCCAATGTGATGTGGAAGAAGTGCCGGGGTCCAGATGCGCATGCGCGTGGTGACGTCAATCTGCAAGTCGGCATAGAGAGCAGAGCTGTGCTGGCCTGGCGCGTTGGTTGGTGTGCGCATTGAAGAGAGCCAGCTCAGCTCAGGCAGGCGGTGACGGTGCGGCATACTGAGCTCAGTGGTATGAGAAGTCAAGTGAGCAGCCAGACAGGTACAGTGACTGTCAGATCTGGGGCAATATTTTTGGTGCTGCTGCTTAAACTTAAGGTGTAATGCACTGTTGGCACTTGGCACAACAGGTACAGACTTGGGGGGGGATATGGAGGCACAACAGGTACAGGCTTGGGAGGGATATGGAGGCACAACAGGTACAGGCTTGGGGGCAATATGCTGGCACAATGGTAAAGATTTTGGGGCAATATTTTGGATGCTGGCTGACACAGGTACAGATTAGAGGCAATATTTAACATGACTGGCACCGGTACAGATTGGGGGCAATATTTTGGGTGCTGCTGGCTGGCACAGAATTTGGGTGCTGTTGGCACAAGTAGGAATTTGGGGTCTATATCTTGGTTGCTGCTTGCATATTTACACAGATAATTGATGGATTTTTAGCACGGATATAGACTAGGGGCAAGAATATGATGGATATTTTGGATGCTGCTGACCCAGGTACAGATTGGGGTCTTGGAAGTAATATGAGGGGTTGGTTGCTATTCTTGGCACAGGTACATACTGTATAGCTGGCACAGGTGCATGGGAGCAAGATGATGGCTGCTGGCACTGGTAAATGGGGGAAATCAAGAAGGGGGGTTAATTTGATGTGGCTGGCTGATAGCAGCTGGCACATTTATTAATTCTATCTGGACCTCGTGTGGGGCGACATGTATGACTGGGGGGGCAGGGCGCTGATTGAAGTCCTTGCCTAGGGTGCCAAACTACCTTGGCCCAGCTCTGATGATTGGTATGTATCACCAGACCAATTACATAAATGGAACGCAGAATGCTCAGAAATGAGCTTCAGTGGTTGTGGAAAGAAGGCAGATAACTGGCAGAATTGGTGGACATGCCCAGTAGTGCAACAAACATGGACCCACATGTTTTATCATCACTGTTCCAACTTAATATAGAACTAGACCCATGAGTAACACTGTTTGGTAAACGGCTCCCCAACATACCCAAACACTGTAACAAACTCGCGTTTCAAATCTGTTTGGCCACAAGATGTACTTTAGCCTCAATGTGGAAAAGGACCAGGCCCACATCATATGGCTATAGAAAGGACAATCTAGTGGATAGCAGCTAATGAGAAAATGACCTACACTTTAAAAGACAAACTCGATAAATATGAACAAATTTGAAACCCCTGGATCAATAAAGAAGATCTGACCCAGGATGACAATACTCCCTAATATAAAATACTTAACTGTATACTGAATGCTAATGATAAAAATAACACGGTGACAGCAAAATGTTACAATGACAATGATATTATTTTATTTAATTACATTTAGTTTTACTTTATCTGAATGAAAAAGTTGGAAAAAACTCAAATACAAAACTTCAGCAAGTAAAAGCAGTTGAGGTCCTACAGAAGTCAATGGATTTAACAATCAGGTTTTCTGATTTTTTTTGCTTATAATTGTCTGAAACCTCAAATTTAAGATGTTTTCATATTTGTAAGCACATTGTTCAGTGATTTTTACCGGTTCTACTTTTTATATGCAGTTTTTTTCATAATTTACATTAGTTTAATTTTGGTTTCAAAAAGCTCTAAAAAACCCTCAAATTGCTTGAAATAATTCAAATGGAGATTACTGGCTCCATCTTAAAAACAAATATTCTGTTCAGGGGATTATTTATTAAATGTCGAGTGTTAGAGTTTTTTTACCTCAAATGAACTCGAATGCACTCGAATAATATCTTATTTAAGAAAAAACCCAAATGCCAAAAACCCAAATATGCGAGTTCAAGTTCTGTAACCCAGAAACACGAATGAATCAAGTTTTCTGCAAAATAAAACTCAAACCACTCAAATTATTCGAGTTTTTGAACAAAATTGTTTCAGAATCTCACTCTCCACATAATACTAATATTTAACTTAAGGGGAACAAGCCCTTTAATAATTTAAAAATGAAACACTGTATGAGATCTCTATGGGCTTATGTTTATTAGAGAAATAAATGTAAAAGGATATCTAGTAACTCTGTGGTCCACTCCTTCCGCCAATTCTAGTTGCCCGTTCTCCTTCAGAGAGAGACAAGAGTCCTCTGCACTCAATCCATTATCGATATATTAAGGTCAATGAGACATTTTGTGCATTAAGCTACTAAAAATGCCTTCCCCTTTAAACAAAACAGGGATTGTTTGTCCATAGATTGCAATACAATACACAAGATTCATGAATATCCTTTGAATGACAGTATATCCTTATAAATGGTGCCTAGTGATGTCATTGGTTCTAATCAGAGATTAGTGATGTCATTTCTATCACATGACTCACTGAAACGTGTGTATTATAATAAGTAAAGTACCCCCTGTTGCAAAATATGAGGATATTAGAATTCACCTCTGAGTTCCATGACCTGTATATAAACACTCAGCCTTCGACTTTGTGCTTTTATATGTCATGGAACTCCTCTGTAACTTATAATATCCTTATATATTACAAGTGGAGTATTTTATATATTTAAGCTGGACAACGACATCAAAGTCATCCCATATCTGGCCAGTCCTACACTCAACTTTCATCTGATTCATTAGGCATTCTATTGCTTCATTATACATTTTAGTAGGGATGCACCAAATCCACTATTTGGGATTCAGCCAAATCGATGAATCCTTGGTGAAAGATTCGGCCAAATTCCGAACTGAATCTGAATCCAAATTTGCATATTAGGGTCATGAATGATACAGTGGAAAAAATTATTCTTTTGTGACGAAAAGTCATGTGATTTCCCTACCTGCCCCTAATATACATATGCAAATCAGGATTCAGGCACAAGGATTCTGCCGAATCCTGCTGAAAAAGGCAGAATCCTGAACCGGTATTCGGTGCAACCCTCAAAACCATGTGCCCTTTTTTGACCACCACTGGGATCAGCTGACTATAGCTGGGAAGGCTGGGGGCTACAACATGGAGCTGGCCACTGCTCCTTTATAAACTGTAACAAACAAAGGAAAGTTGTGCTCACCGCTAATTTATTTATTTCTTTATTTTTTTTTTTGCATCTGATTTGAAATATTTTATTTGGTTTTCACAATAAACCATAAAAATCAATATAATAACAAATAGTATGCAGAATAAGAAGATTGAATTTTTAAACCAATAAGCGAGGGTGCAATGAGGCTGTGACCATGAAGTTCATATAGAACAATATAAGGAGTACTCTGCACTCAACCCTTTACCAATGTATTAAGGACATGTTTTGTGCATTAAAGGAAAACTATACCCCCAAAATGAATACTTAAGCAACAGATAGTTCATATCATATTAAGTGGCATATTAAAGAATCTCACCAAACTGGAATATATATTTAAGTAAATATTGCCCTTTTACATCTCTTGCCTTGAGCCACCATTTCGTGACTCTATCTGTGCTGCCTCAGAGATCACCTGACCAGAAATACTTCAACTCTAACTGTAACAGGAAGAAGTGTGGAAGCAAAAGGCAGAACTCTGTCTGTTAATTGGCTCATGTGACCTAAAATGTATGGTTTGTTGGTATGTTTGTGAGTACAGTGAATCCTACGATCCCAGGGGGCGGCCCTTATTTTTTAAAATGGCAATTTTCTATTTATGATTACCCAATGGCACATACTACTAGAAAAGTATATTATTATGAAAATGGTTTATTTACATGAAGCAGGATTTTACATATGAGCTGTTTTATGCAATATATTTTTATAGAGACCTACATTGTTTGGGGGGTATAGTTTTCCTTTAAGCTAGTAAAAATTCTTGCATTAAAGTGCTAAAGATTTTTTTTCGGGCAAACTTCTTTTGACTGTAACTTTTTTTTCACGCTATCAATGCTATTTATTACAATTTACAAAAGGGCGATTTTTTCTTACATTAAGGTGCAGATTTATCAAGCGTCAAATTGGAAATTTCAATTTTTATATTTGAATTTCACATTTATTTTAGTTTAAGTCAACTAGGTAATAGTCTAATTTGATTTGAATTTTTAAAAAAATACTGTTCCTTTAAGAATTTGAATTTGACTATTCGACATCTAAAACCTGCTGACTTGGTAAAATAGGGGACCTCCTACAATCATTTTTTTTTACCTGTGAAGACAGATAATATTTCAAAATGTGTGTTCCACTGGACATTAGATGGTAAAGCAGAGGTTAAGGCAGGGGTGTCCAAACTTTTAGCAACGAGGGCCAGATTTGGTGAGGTGAAAATGTATGGGGGCCGACCATTCAGCCTGGCATTCTTTGAACCATTAAAGGAATTGTTCGGTGTATAAATGAAAACTGGGTAAATAGATAACCTCTGCAAAATAAAACATTTTCTAATATAGTTAGTTATCCAAAATGTAATGTATAAAGGCTGGAGTGACTGGATGTGTAACATAATAGCCAGAACACTACTTCCTGCTTTGCAGCTCTCTTGGTTTACACTGACTGGTTAACCTGGTTACCAGGCAGTAACCAATCAGAGACATGAAGGGGCCCATGTGGTCCCCCTTCAAGACGTTGACTAGCTCAGAGTTAGAGAGCTGAAAAGCAGGAAGTAGTGTTCTGGCTATTATGTTACACATCCAGTCACTCCAGCCTTTGTACATTACATTTTGGCTAACTAACTATATTAGAAACATTTTTTTATTTTGCACAGTCTGTCTATTTACCCAGTTTTTATTGTCACGCTGAACTGTTCCTTTGACATCATTCAACTCATTGAAACAAGGAATTGTGTAGTAGTAATATTTGGGCACATTAGTGAAATGATCTGCCACTTGGTCTATACTGCTGCCTGTGTGCTGAAGGTGTTAGTAATAGGGTCATTATGACATCATCACATCATTGAGAAATCACATGACCATTAGATTCTAGCTGAAATAACAGGGTTCCATCATCATCAACATCATTCCAGGTGAAACCAGTTATCACTGTGACATCATTCCAGGTGAAACAAACTAGTAAACGGGTCATTATGACATCATCACATACGATAATGAGATTCCAGCTGAAACTAGTAAACAGGGTCATTATGACATCATCACATCATTATGACATCATCACATCATTATGACATCATCGCATCATTATGACATCGCCAGCTGAGATAACAGGGTCATTATGACATCATCACATCATTGTGAAATCACCAGCTGAGATAACAGGGTCATTATGACATCATTCCAGGTGAAACACATTATCACTGTGACATCATTCCAGGTGAAACACATTAGTCACACAGTCTATTTTTCTCATTTGCTTTGTAGCATCCGTAGGAGCAACACTGCAAATAGGTAAGTGCTGAAAGCTTTTGTATCATACAGAGAATTCAAGTTACATTGTTAATCTGTGGTAGAGCCAAGTGGGAATTAATGTTTAGAGATATTGTAATGATAAGAAATGTTCATTTTAAACATAGGAACTAGGCCATTAATAGTTAATATGGTATGTGTGTATGTATATGTATTTATTTCATATATATACATGTACCATAGAAAGCACTCACAGCCAGTGATGTATAGTGTGCACACTGCCTGTCATTTGTCTATAAGCCTAACATAAACAATTATAATTTTGTAAAAAATCATCCCCTATGCCACATTTGTACCAACCATTTTTCATGTACATCATAACTTAAAAGTTACATTGGAGTAACTTGAGCTGTATAAAAGCACTCTACCTGCATAAATACTATATATAGTACACATAATATACATACACACATATATATAATACACAAGAGCCATGAATAGCCTTTATATAATATCCTTTAAATGGCCCTTAATATAAGGTTAATCAAGGTCATCTCAAAGTTCAATGACCTGTATAAAAACACTCTGCCTTCAGCCTTGTGCTTTTATATGGTAATGGATCTTCTCTGTAACTTATAATATCCTTATATTTTACAAGAGGGGGTACTTTATTAACTATAATATATATATATATATATATATGTGTATGTGTGTGTTTTGTATATAGATATATAAAATAATGTGTCCCCAGTTGTAAAATATTGGGGAGTTATAGAAAAGTTATAGAGTGACTCCATTTATGGATCATCGCTAAATGAAACTATAATATAATCATTGTGTAGGAAATGACGGAGTAAAAGTATTATCATGTGTTTGTATATGTATATGTGTTTCATCTATATTTCTCTTTTCTTGTCCCCTTTAGTGAAAAAAGGAGTCAGAGTTCTTTGAGCCACAGAGGATGAGTCTTACTCATCTTTTTTCGTGGTTTCTCATTGGACTCTGTCTTCTCATCTCTAATCCATCACCATCATCATCATTTCCATTACCTGGTAAGTGGAGAAAGTAAATACAAAATAAGACAGCTTTTCTTTGTGGAATGGCTGATTGATTTCTAGCATATTTGAAGATGTTAATCTATATTTTTCTCTTACTTTTTTAGTTTTGAACATCGGAAACTTGACTTACCCTGAGGAGAATGTGAATTTGAAATTACAGTCCTGGAATATTATACCATGTAGCTTCACTGCGAACTCTACTATCAGTTCTGAACAGCTAAATCTGCAATGGCTCAAAACCCTAGATGAAGGAAAGAGTTACATCCCCTTGATTAACTGGTCGGGAGCCAATCAAACCAAATTCTCCAAGTCAGGGCAACGGTTTCAGATATTCCCATATCTTCTTCATAAAGGAAACTGTTCTCTTGTGATTAGTCCTGCAAAGAGAAATGATCGTGGCACTTACAAAGCTCAAGTCACCATTAATGGAAAAGTCTACGAGCCTGTGCCAGAAGTCAAGGTTCACTTCTTGAACACTCAGAAGTTAGGTAAAGTATAAAGGCATCCTTAGCAATGCCATACTGTTATATTTGATTAAAGTTTTTTAGATAGATAGATGTCCTTCACCTAATTCTTATTTTTCAACAGAGGAAGAAGAGAACTCGACAAAGATAGAGGACCTAAAAGGGAACGAAGAAATAAAGGATCGGCCATTAATCCGGATCAAGAGAGAAGCTTCCACTACCAGCAATAGCAGTTCTGTCATTATTGCACTTGTAGTGGTTGCGGTATTTGTGGCCCAGGTCATTGTGTGGTGAGTTATTTAATTACAGACCTTTTATTTGGGTTGAGGAATTACTGCAAAGTCAATTGCCATAATTACACATTTTATCAGTTACAAAAGTTATTTGTTAATGTAATTGTTATTAACAACAGCATCTGCACTGCTTGTCCTGACTCCTCAAATAATGTTGCGCCCCAACCGGTTAAAGCCGCTGAAGAGAACTGGAAGGGATCAGGCGCCTATTAGTTTTAAGTCAGTTAGCAGTCTCAAAAATGTGCCACTTAAGAACCTGTATTCTTTCTATGTTTGTGCAGGTTCTTGATTTACAAGAGCTTGAAGAAGAGGAAACCCACCGATGCCGAATGGCTGATTACAACTGGGGAATCCAAGACAAAAGTTACTGCTGTAACGACCCAGAGGTTTGTAAGATTTTAGTTCGTTTCAAGAGGTTGCAAACACAAAAAAAAATTCTGCCCAAAGCAAATATAATTCATTAGAGCTTTCCCACTTACATAAATGTTATTATAAAATTCTGTGCATATTTTTCTGCTCTAAAGTATAATATTCCAGTTTTTCTAAAGACATTTGTATCACCCAATCCCCTTCTAGAGGTTAGAATAGTCACAACCCACTCCTTTCCATTTTACTCCTAATTTTTATGATTTCCACTCACTGTCATATTGGAGTTTTCATTCTGCGTATTTCTTTTGTTCAGGATTCCTGCAGATGCAGCAGATGAAATCACAGAGAAACAGCAGCCAAAAAAGAAAAAGTGAGTAGGAGATGAGTTTTTTCTCTGCCACCCTGGCTGCTCCCCTGCTAACCAAATAGTAGCAATGCTGCATTATAGTAGCAAGGCTGATGCAACAGCATCTTTGGATGTTGTCCTAAATGTTGATAGGAAAATAACACTAAATTCCACCTGCGACTATTCTATAGTTAAAGCTTAATCACACCAGTGGCTTTGTAGCTGCAACTTGATCTTGATTGATAATCTTTGCAATGGCAGAAGGTGTCTATAGCAAGTTACAATCAATTCCTTCTGTTTGTGCAGGACTAAAACAAAGAAACTGAAAAAGAAAACTGCTAAGAAAATCCAAGTGGCCGACACTGAGGAGGTGGATGAAGAAGAACCTCCCACAAAGTCTACCAAGAAGATCAAGCCTTCCAAGAAATCTCCTCCTAAATCTAAGAAATCTAAGAAACCTGTTGTGTAAGTATTTTATATTGACTAATATAAGCCTTTGTGTTTTTATATCATTTCCCATAAGGGTTTAGATATATTAATATAAAATGGCAACATTAACAAAACAGTCACTTTAGTGGTTTCCACATGGCATTGGATTGGAATTAATTCTCATTATCATTTTTACTTTGTGTCCAGGTCTGAGACGACTAAGGTTGAGGAGAGTGAAGTTGAAGAAGAGGAAGAGCGGCCAATACAGAAAAAGTAAGTTTCTCAGTTTTGCTCTTGGCATCAGAGCCGGGTCAAGCTGGCCGGTCGTCCTAGGCAACCCGGCTGGACTCTTGCCTCCCTCCCCTGTATGCATGTGCACAAATGCGTGATGGTGTCACAGGGATTGGGTGGTAATGCACAGTGATTACCTGCCATTGGTGATGAGCTCTGGGACTAGAGGTAGGCAGAGAGAAGAGGTACGTGCCAAGTTCTACCCAACTGCACCCTAGGCACATGCCCCTTCTGCCTACCTCTAGATCTGTCCCTGCTTGACATTCCCAGAATACTTTCAGCCACACACCATGCTAACACCTGTGACACCAAAGGCTGGACTGTCACTGTATATCCATGGGTTTTACTGAAAAATGTCCTTCAACCCCACTGTGATTAAATTTTGCATTTAAAGCTCAGTCCCACTAATGATTTTGTAGCTTCCATTTGAGTTGGATGGAACACATTTGCAATGGCAGCAAGTTACATTCCATAATTTTGTTTTGCAGGACTAAACAGATAAAGAAATCTGTGAAGAAAATAAAAGTGGTAGATACAGAGGAGGCTGACAAAGATGAACAACAGCCAGAAGTTGAACCTCCCAAAAAGTCTACCAAGAAGAGTCAACCTACTAAGAAGCCCCCCCATAAGGCTGAGAAACGTACAATGTAAGTTTTTATATCTACAAATATATGCTTTTGTGTCAGTATATTGTCTGGGAAAACAGATTTTGATATATTAAAATTAAATGGGGATATTAATGGTTTTCTAGAGATGATCAATTTTTCTCAGCATTGGATCTGAAAGGTTTTCATTCATTCTACCTTTTGGTTTTTAAGCTTGAACAAAGTTTTATTTTAAACCATTTTTCCATTGATTGTTGGGGTGCAGTAATATATGAAATATCAGCTTGTTTTAAGTCAAATTCCCAATATAGATTCTTTATTACATCTATACACATCATTGATCCGCTGGTTATTGTTCTTTGTAGACGTTTATGGGATGTACTTTTTACTCTTTTATAATGCTTTCCAGGCAGAATTGGTTAAGGGAAGATCTCATTAACTTTATCCTGTCTATTTGTTCAGGTTGGAGACTCCTTCCACTGAGGAGACCGAGACTGAGTCTGAAGAAGAGCAGCCTAAAGTGAAAAAGTGAGTTTATAAGCTTGCTGTTGGGTGGAACTCCACATGTGAATATCATTTCCATCCAACGCACATTTAGTTAGGTGGAGCAAATTGGCAATGGCAGAAAGTTACAATTCATATATTTATTCTGTTTGTTCAGGACTAAACCAAAGAAAAAGAAGGAAAAAGCTGCTAAGAAAGCAAAAGTGGAAGACACAAAGGAGGAGGAGGATGAAGAAGAAGAAAAAGATGAAAAACCTCCCGAAAAGTCGACCAAGAAGAGTCGATCTTCTAAGAAATCTCCCCTTAAGCCTAAGAAACGTGCAAAGTAAGTCTTTATATCTACTAATATATGTTTTTGTGTCAGTATATTGTCTGGGAATACAGATTTTGATAAATTAAAACTAAACGGGGATATAAACAGTTTACTGGATCTGAAAGGCACACAACATTGGATCTGAAAGGTGTTCATTTATTTTACCTTTTGTTTCTTTAGGCCAACATACGAGGAGGCTGAGGAAGAGCAAACTCCGTGAGTTTTTAAGCTTGAACTAAGTTTTGTCTTTATTGTTTTAAACCATTTTTCCATTGATTGTTGGGGTGCAGTAATATATGAAATATCAGCTTGGTTTAATTCAACTTCCCATTATAGATTCTTTCGTGCATCTAAACACATCATTGATCCGTTGGTTATTGTTCTTTGTAGATGTTTACGGGATGTGTTTTTTACTTTTTTATAATGATTATCAGGAAGCATTGGTTAAGGGGAGATCTCATTAACTTTATCCTGTCTATTTGTTCAGGTTGGAGACTCCTTCCACTGAGGAGACCGAGACTGAGTCTGAAGAAGAGCAGCCTAAAGTGAAAAAGTGAGTTTATAAGCTTGCTGTTGGGTGGAACTCCACATGTGAATATCACATTTAGTTAGGTAGAGCAAATTGGCAATGGCAGAAAGTTACAATTCATATATTTATTCTGTTTGTTCAGGACTAAACCAAAGAAAAAGAAGGAAAAAGCTGCAAAGAAAAGAAAAGTGGAAGACACAGAGGAGGATGAGGATGAAGAAGATGAAAAACCTCCCGAAAAGTCGACCAAGAAGAGTCGATCTTCTAAGAAGTCTCCCCATAAGGCTAAGAAACGAGCAAAGTAAATCTTTATATCTACTAATATACGCCATTGTGTATTGTCTGGGAATAAGGATTTTTTGGATTAATATTAAAGTGGGGAAAGTTGAATCGGTAAAGGTTTCATTATTGTTTCACACTCTGTTTGTTTAGGCCTAAATATGAGAAGGAAGAGGAGACTGAAGAAGACCAGACAGAGATAAGCCAGTGAGTTTCTAAAACTTAACACTGTGTTCTTTTACTGTTTGTTGTATATAAAATATCAGTTCTCATTATCTTTAAACTCTTTATTTATTCAGATCGGAGACTTCTACCACAGAGAAGAGCGAGACTGAGCCTGAGGAGGAGCAGCCAAAAGTGAAAAAGTGAGTTTCTAAGTTTATAATTTTAAATCCAAGGGTTCCTCCCTCTTGAGGTACTTGAGGTATCTGTTGCATTGTTACCCACCAACTTAGTCAGTTACATTTCATATATTTATTTTGTCTGTTCAGGATTAAACCAAAGAAAAAGAAGAAAGCTGCTGAGAAAATAAAAGGCAAAGATGCAAAGAACAAGAAAGATAAAAAATCGAAGAAACCTGCACCGTAAGTGTGTTTTTTTTAATCCAGAATGAGCTTTGTTTCTTTTAAATTGCTTCTAATTTCTTAATATTAAACTGGTATACTTATTATTTATTGGGGCAAAGAATGATGTACGTTTCTAGGGACAGTGTCTACTTTGCTAAGACAAGTCCTGCTGTTATTCACATACTTTCCATTTGTTTAGGATTGAGGAAACTGCATCAGAGGAAGAGCAGAAAGAGCCCAGCGAGTGAGTTTCTATCCTTGAGTTTATTTCTTCATGTTATTAGAACTCAGGACCTGCATCAGGGGGTGCTATGGTCATGGGCCCCATGGTAAAGTAAAGGATGAGATGCAAAAGCATGATTATTGGGTTAGGAAAGAGGTGGGTGAGGGTGAGGAGGGGGCCCAGTTGACCAATGGTCTAATAATTGAGACCCCATGAAGATAATACCCTGCCAACATAGTAGTACGGGGCATCAGGATTATTAGTGGAAGCCCTAGTGGGATGCAGCTCTACATGTTATCCACTTCCTCTGATTTGCCAAGTTCTGATGTTATTTACTTATGTTTTTGAATGTTTAGAACTGAGACTCTTGAATCAACGGTGCAGGAGGATACTTCTGAAGCTGGATCAGAGGAACAGCAGACAGAGATCAGCCGGTGAGTATTGATCCACACATAACATTTTCCTTTATTGCTTTTGATTAAAGGTGACCTATCACCTTCATGGATGCATTTCTTTTAAAACGTAATGCATGATCTGATTACAATTTGTTTGTTTAGGAGCAAGACTTCTCTGTCGGAGGACACAGCTGCATCTGACGTAGAAGAACCTGCTGAACGTGAAGCAGAGGAACCTGCTAAAACTGAAGCAGAGGAACCAGCTAAACCTGAAGTAGAGTCAGAAGATAAAGGAAAAGTGACAAAGTTTGTACGGAGAGGTGCTATAAGAAGACGTACAAGAATGACCAAAGGGGATACTGATACTGAGAGGCCTAAAGAGTAAGTCTTTTAAATTCAGTGTTTTTAATGCTACACAACCTCTGTCTTTATCCAATCATATTCATTCAGGTCTGTGTATACTTTAGCAAAGCTTTGTAAATTAGTAGATCACTGACTCACACTTATTCTAATGATTTATTCTTCACATAGAATTGAACATTCGTTACTTATCTGTGTAATTCTTGTGTGTTTAGGATTAAACATCCCAAGCCTTCTGATGAGGCTGAAGGAGAGTCAGAAGAACCTCGTGCTGAGGCTGAAGCAGAGGAAGCAAAGGCAGGGAAATTCTCCAAGAGGCCTACAGAGTAAGTTAAAGGGGGTTATTTACTAAGCTCCGAATACCCGAAATTCCCCGAAATTTTGTGATCTTTTTTATAAAATCGGACTTTTAAAAAAATCACAAATTTTTTCGGAATTTATTAAACCCCAAGGGCTAAAAAGCCTGAATATAAAAAAATGTCATCTCAAACCTACAATTTGTTTGTTTAGGAGCAAGACTTCTCTGTCGGAGGACACAGCTGCATCTGACGTAGAAGAACAAGCTGAAGGTGAAGCAGAGGAACCTGCTAAAACTGAAGTAGAGTCAGAAGATGAAGGAAAAGTGAAAAAGTTTGTATGGAGAGATGCTATAAAAAGACGTATAAGAATGACCAAAGGGGATACTGATACTGAGAGGCCTAAAGAGTAAGTCTTTAAAATTCAGTGTTTTTAGTGCTACACAACCTCTGTCTTTATCCAATTATATTCATTCAGACCTGTGTATATTTTAGTAAAGCTTTAATTAGTAGATCACTGACTCACACTTATTCTAATGATTTATTCTTCACATAGAATTGAACATTCGTTACTTATCTGTGTAATTCTTGTGTGTTTAGGATTAAGCATCCCAAAACTTCTGATGAGGCTGAAGCAGAGTCAGAAGAACCTCGTGCTGAGGCTGAAGCAGAGCCAAAGACAGGCAAATTCTCCAAGAGGCCTACAGAGTAAGTTATTTACTAAGCTCCGAATACCCGAAATTCCCCGAAATTTTGTGATCTTTTTTATAAAATCTGACTTTTAAAAAATCATAAATTTTTTCGAAATTTATGAAACCCCGAGGGCTAAAAAGCCTGAATATAAAAATATGGCATCTCAAACCTGTCGAGGTTGCATAAAAATCAATGGGAACAGTCCCACTGATTTTTGGTTTTGTCGGGGGTTTCAGGCAATTTCACCATGTTTTCGGAGCTTTCGGTGAAAGCTCACAAAAATTCGGAGATTTCGGGGAAAATTCAAGAAAAAATCATGAAAATCTGAGCTTTTCCCGCAAAGCATATTTTCGGGAAAATGTAATAATGAATAAGCGTTAAGGGTTAGATCAGAGTTTGTGGCAGCTGATATTGAGATAAATTAGGACCTTGATAAATAACCCCCAAAGTATCTTTCTGTTTAATTACGTAATCCCTGTCCCAGTTAAACTTATGGTAGTGCTCAGTTCTGTACAGACTGCAGTTCTTAGCCAACCATGTCCAACTAGTAGTTAGTTGCAAATTAATACAATGGTAATGATGGTAAATAGGAAGCTTTTTATACATGCGCCCCACACAAGATAAAGACACATTTCTAAATACTTACATTGCATTTTGTGTTCTGTTTAGAAATGAGACAGATTCAAAGGGACTTCCAGAGAGGAAGCCAGTGGATGAGAAAAACTCAGCATTGCCTCCCGAGAAGAGGCAAGGGAATAAAAAGAAGGACCATGCTGAGAAAGACTCAGAGGTGCAGCCCGAGAAAAAGGCTGAAGATGAGAAAATGCACCATGCTAAAGAGGACTCAGCAGTGCATCTAGAGAAGAAGCAAGGGGATAAAAAGAAGGACCATGCTGAAAAAGACTCAGAGGTGCAGCCCGAGAAAAAGCCCGGGGATGAGAAAAAGCTCCGTACTGAGAAGGACTCATCGGTGCATGATAAGAAAAAGATGGGGGATGAGAAAAAGCTCCATACTGAGAAGGACTCAGCGGTGCATGATACGAAAAAGCCCGGGGATGAGAAAAAGCTCCGTACTGAGCAGGACTCAGCAGTGCATGATAAGAAAAAGATGGGGGATGAGAAAAAGCTCCATACTGAGAAGGACTCAGCGGTGCATGACAAGAAAAAGCCCGGGGATGAGAAAAAGCTCCATACTGAGAAGGACTCAGCGGTGCATGATACGAAAAAGCCCGGGGATGAGAAAAAGCTCCATACTGAGAAGGACTCAGCAGTGCATGATAAGAAAAAGAATGGGGAAGAGAAAAAGCTCCATACTGAAAAGGACTCAGCGGTGCATGATAAGAAAAAGCCCGGGGATGAGAAAAAGCTCCGTACTGAGAAGGACTCAGTGGTACATGATAAGAAAAAGACCGGGGATGAGAAAAAGCTCCGTACTGAGAAGGACTCAGTGGTACATGATAAGAAAAAGACCGGGGATGAGAAAAAGCTCCATACTGAGAAGGACTCAGCAGTGCATGATAAGAAAAAGAATGGGGAAGAGAAAAAGCTCCATACTGAGCAGGACTCAGCGGTGCATGATAAGAAAAAGCCCGGGGATGAGAAAAAGCTCCGTACTGAGAAGGACTCAGCGGTGCATGATACGAAAAAGCCCAGGGATGAGAAAAAGCTCCATACTGAGAAGGACTCAGCAGTGCATGATAAGAAAAAGAATGGGGAAGAGAAAAAGCTCCATACTGAGAAGGACTCAGCGGTGCATGATAAGAAAAAGCCCGGGGATGAGAAAAAGCTCCATACTGAGAAGGGCTCAGCGGTGCATGATAAGAAAAAGCCCGGGGATGAGAAAAAGCTCCGTACTGAGAAGGACTCAGTGGTACATGATAAGAAAAAGACCGGGGATGAGAAAAAGCTCCGTACTGAGAAGGACTCAGCGGAGCATGATAAGAAAAAGACCGGGGATGAGAAAAAGCTCCGTACTGAGAAGGACTCAGCGGTGCATGATAAGAAAAAGACCGGGGATGAGAAAAAGCTCCGTACTGAGAAGGACTCAGCGGAGCATGATAAGAAAAAGACCGGGGATGAGAAAAAGCTCCGTACTGAGAAAGACTCAGCGGAGCATGATAAGAAAAAGACTGGGGATGAGCACCATACAGAGAGAAAGACTGCAGATCATAAGAAGTGAGTTTACTTTTCTTTATGCTTCTATTTTATTTTGAATGGGTGTAGTTGCCCTTTAAGTACTAGTTAAAAGGAAAATGGCAATGTTTTCTGAGGGGCGCAGTGTGAGTGTGTAGCATATGTGCATACACCAGAAGTGATAAGTGTATTTATGGCATATTGCCTCTACTTGTTGCTTGATTATGGATCCATATGTTTAGGTGCCACACAACTATACCTCAGTTACCATAGATCATGGGACCTAAAAGTGGGGATCCTGAGCGTGGGGTGTGTACATGTCACAATATCTACAAAAGCACACCTATGGTGTGGTGTATTATGTTCTATTAGAATGGCATTTGAAGGTGTAGCAGTAGGTTAGGTTACCGAGGGTAAAGAGCAACTATTGGTCTAGATCTCTCTTGCTAATTACTGGTAGTCATCAAGCAGATGCCTCCGATGATGTGAATTTACCTTTAGCCTTAGTTACACAACTACATCATGTTACATAGATCTGGGTGGCTGTATGGATTTATACATTCATGGGAGTGTTAATACAAATACGACTGTCAGTCTGTGTATTAAATTGTGCCATATTTTATGCAGGTCTAAACCAACTAAAAAGGAAAGTGACACAAAGAAGGCAACACCCTCAGCTAAGACTACGGCCCCTAAGAGGTAAGTAATGTTAAGCTTCTTGCTTCATCTTCATTACCCGAGCCTCAAGCTGAGACTTTCACATTCGTATTTGTGGAAGCTTAATGGGTGATTAAAGGAGGGGAGGCTGAGAGTAGGTTCCATGTATGTTCCACAAACATTTGAAATGATTAAACTCTGCCTTATTTTGTGCAGCAAGAAGAGTATAAGTGCGCCAAAGAAGGCAGTAAAAGCCGTCAAAAAGCCGACAACAACAGCAAAACGGCCGACAACAACAGCAAAACGGCCGACAACAACAGCAAAACGGCCGACAACAGTAAAACTGCCGACAACAACAGCACCGACAACAACAACAACAAAACGGCCGACAACAACAGCAAAACGGCCGACAACAACAGCAAAACGGCCGACAACAACAACAAAACGGCCGACAACAACAGCAAAACGGCCGACAACAACAGCAAAACGGCCGACAACAACAACAAAACGGCCGACAACAACAGCAAAACGGCCGACAACAACAACAAGACGGCCGACAACAACAGCAAAACGGCCGACAACAGCAGCAAAACGGCCGACAACAACAGCAAAACGGCCGACAACAGCAGCAAAACGGCCGACAACAACAGCAAAACGGCCGACAACAACAGCAAAACGGCCGACAACAACAGCAAAACGGCCGACAACAACAGCAAAACGGCCGACAACAGCAGCAAAACGGCCGACAACAACAAGACGGCCGACAAAAAAAGCAGCATCCAGTGTAAAACCCAAGAAAAGTTTGTCACGTACTAAGACAGCAAAGAAGTGATCTAATGATCTTTATTAATGGTCTTTTCAAGTTGAAGAGGCGGATAAAGAGGGAGGAGGAGGGTTTAGGGTGCTACAAACACCCTAATGCTCATGTAACATCAAGCACCTTTTGATGTTACTTGTGCTAAACAAATATTCTAATACGCCTTTGATTAAGGGCGGATCCTGACGTACATTTCTACTTTTTTTAAATAAAGTTTTGTGCTTATAACGTAACGCTTAGGACCTTGATTTATTCTCTTGCAAATATTCTAATGTGGCCTTGAACTTTGAGAACCTTATATATATTACACAACTTTAAAGGGGTGGTTTACCTTTAAGTTAACTTTTAGTATGCTATAGATTGGCCAATCCGAAGCAACTTTTCAATTGGCCTTAATTTTTTTTATAGTTTTCAAATTATTTGCCGCCTTCTGATTCTTTCCAGCTTTCAAATGGGGGTCACTGACCCCATCTTTTTTTTAAAGATTAATTTTTATTGAATTTTAACAACTTAAAAAAATTAGAAGGAAGAAAAGCTAGTTAGAAAAGGAAAAGGAAGGGGGAGGGAGTGAGGAAGTATGTCTGAAAATTGTCATTCATTGATTGGTTGAGGTGGCTGGCGACTCGAGCCAAGGATTCCATATATTTTCAAATTTCTTTGGGCATCCTTGGGCTAGATACGTGAGCTTGTACCAGTCCAATTGCGAATTGATTAGTCCAATCCATCTACTCAGTGTCGGTGGCGTTGGGCCCATCCAGTGTAGGACTAGGGATGTAGCGAACGTCGGAAAAAAAGTTCGCGAACATATTCGCGAACTTGCGCAAAATTGCGAGCGGTTCGCGAACGGTTCGCGAACCCCATAGACTTCAATGGGAAGGCGAACTTTAACATCTACAAAAGACATTTCTGGCCAGAAAAATGATTTTAAAGTTGTTTAAAGGGTGCAACGACCTGGACAGTGGCATGCCAGAGGGGGATCAAGGGCAAAAATGTATCTGAAAAATCTGCCTGTGTGTGCTTGGAAGAGATAGTGTAGGGCGAGAGCTGTTAGTGATTTCAGGGACAGATGATAGTAAGTTTGCTGGCTAGTAATCTGCGTGATACTGCTCTGTATTGGAGGGACAGAAGTCTGCAGGGATTTGAGGGACATTTTAGCTTAGGTAGCTTTGCTGGCTAGTAATCTACTGTTCTCTTTAAACAACTGCCATACGTTGACCTTGTAGGCATTGTTTGCCCAGTTTTTTTGGACGCAGCCACTGAAGCACAGTTGCCAGAAAAAATATGCCATATAAATGCTGAAAATAGTCATTTTTCGCCATACGTTATTCAACCAACTGCTATCTAGCTGTGTGCCCGTGTTCACATTCTGTCTAAATATCCATAATATTACCGTCTCCAGAAAAAACACCGGAGTGACTTTTTTTCAAGCAGCATTCTTATATTTTACGTAATCCGTATCCACCGCTGTGTATACGTTGACCTTGTAGGCATTATTTGCCCTGTAGGCATTTTTTGCCCAGTGTGTTATTCAACCAACTGCTATCTAGCTGTGTGCCCGTGTTCACATTCTGTCTAAATATCCATAATATTACCGTCTCCAGAAAAAACACCGGAGTGACTTTTTTTCAAGCAGCATTCTTATATTTTACGTAATCCGTATCCACCGCTGTGTATACGTTGACCTTGTAGGCATTATTTGCCCTGTAGGCATTTTTTGCCCAGTGTGTTATTCAACCAACTGCTATCTAGCTGTGTGCCCGTGTTCACATTCTGTCTAAATATCCATAATATTACCGTCTCCAGAAAAAACACCGGAGTGACTTTTTTTCAAGCAGCATTCTTATATTTTACGTAATCCGTATCCACCGCTGTGTATACGTTGACCTTGTAGGCATTATTTGCCCTGTAGGCATTTTTTGCCCAGTGTGTTATTCAACCAACTGCTATCTAGCTGTGTGCCCGTGTTCACATTCTGTCTAAATATCCATAATATTACCGTCTCCAGAAAAAACACCGGAGTGACTTTTTTTCAAGCAGCATTCTTATATTTTACGTAATCCGTATCCACCGCTGTGTATACGTTGACCTTGTAGGCATTATTTGCACAGTGTTTTCTTCAAACCGCCATCTAGCTGTGTGAGCTTGTTCACATTTTGTCTAAATATTGATAATATTATCGTCTCTAGAAAAACCACTTGAGTTACTTTTTTTCAAGCAGCATTCATATATTTTACGTAATCCGTATCCACCGCTGTAGTAGTGTATACGTTGATCTTGTAGGCATTATTTGCACACTGTTTTCTTCAAACTGCCATCTAGCTGTGTGTATTATCGTTTCCAGAAAAACCAACTGAGTTTTTGTTGTTGTTGTTTTTTTAAAAATAATGCCAGGCAAAGGCAGGCCGCCACGCAGAGGCCGTGCTAGGGGCCGTGCTGCTATGCAATCCTGTGGCCCTAGCAAATTGCCCAGTTTTAAAAAGCCAATGACCCTGAACTCCCAAAATGCTGAAGAGGTAGTTGACTGGCTTACACAGCACACCCCATCCTCTACCGTTTCTAACTTTACCACAACATCCTCCTCATCCTCCACTGCTATGGCCACCCCACGTAACACTTCCTCCACCACCGGTGCCCCATCTTCACTGGAGTCAGAGGAGTTATTTTCCCATGAGTTTCTTGAACTGAGTAATGCGCAACCATTATTGGCAGAAGAAGATGAAGGAGATGAGGACGTTACACCAGATTTAATTCTGGCAGAGAACACGACAGAGATGGACATAATGATGAGTGATGAGGAGGAGGAGGAGGTCCCCGCTGCTGCTTCCTTCTGTGATGTGTCAGAAGAAATTGATGCATCTGAGGAGAATGATGATGAGGAGATTGATGTTTTGTGGGTGCCTAGTAGAAGAGAGCAAGAGGAGGGTAGTTCAGATGGAGAGACGGAGAGTCAGAGAGGCAGTAGGAGAATAAGACTTAGAAGAAGCAGGGAGGCCAGCCCGCAGGGATCAGTAGGGCAACAACATGTATCGGCACCTGTGTTCAGCCGGCCAACGCACCCGCCATTGCCGCCAACTTCTACTGTTACCGCCAGATCGCAGACTTCCAAAAAGTCAGCAGTGTGGCATTTTTTTAATGTGTGTGCCTCTGACAAAAGCATTGTAATTTGCAATGAGTGCAGTCAGAAACTGAGCCTTGGTAAGCCCAACAGCCACATAGGTACAACTTCTATGCGAAGGCACATGAGCGGCAAGCACAAAGCACTTTGGGAGCAACACCTCAAAGGCAACAGGCAAACTAAAAGTCACACTCCTTCTGGTCCAGCATCTTACTGCTCTACCTCTGCTCTCCTTGACCCATCTGAACCACCCTCCACTCCGCCTTCCACCTTGACCACCTGTTCCCATTCCCAGTCATCTGCCACCAGCCAAGTTTCTGTGAAGGCCATGTTTGAGCGTAAGAAGCCAATGTCTGACTGTCACCCCCTTGCCCGGCGTCTGACAGCTGGCTTGTCTGCACTCTTAGCCCGCCAGCTTTTACCATACCAGCTGGTGGACTCTGAGGCCTTCCGCAAATTTGTAGCAATTGGGACACCGCAGTGGAAGGTACCCAGCCGCAATTTTTTTTCTAAAAAGGGAATACCACACCTGTACCAACATGTGCAGAGCCAAGTTACCGCATCTCTGTCACTTAGTGTTGGGCCAAAGGTCCATATGACTACTGACGCATGGTCCTCCAAGCATGGTCAGGGCAGGTATGTCACCTACACTGCCCACTGGGTGAACTTGGTAATGGCTGGGAATGGGAAGCAGGGAATGGGTAGCTCAACAACAACAACAGTGGAGTTGGTGTCACCGCCACGGATTGCACGCGGTTCTGCCACCACCTCTACTCCTCCATCGCTCTCTACCTCGTCTTCTTCCTCTTCTTCTTCTTACTCTGCTGCTGGGTCCTCCTTCTCCTCCTCCACACCTGTGCACCCCCAGCTCCCCCTAGGCTATTCGACGTGCCAGGTACGCCGTTGTCACGCTGTCTTGGGGATGACGTGCCTGGAAAGCAAAAACCATACCGGATCTGTACTCCTGTCATCTCTGCAGTCACAGGCCGATCGGTGGCTGACCCCACACCAACTGCAGATCGGAAAAGTGGTGTGTGACAATGGAAGCAATCTGTTGGCAGCGTTGAGACTGGGAAATTTAACACATGTGCCCTGCATGGCACATGTGTTAAATTTAATAGTCCAACGTTTTGTCTCCAAGTACCCAGGATTCCAGGACGTTCTCACCCAGTCCAGAAAGGTGTCGGCCCATTTCAGACGTTCCTACACAGCCATGGCACGCCTTGCTGACATTCAGCAGCGCTACAACATGCCAGTCAGGCGTTTGATTTCTGACAGCCAGACTCGCTGGAATTCAACGCTCCTTATGTTGGAACGTCTGCTGCAACAACAAAGGGCCGTCAACGAGTACCTTTTTGAACTGGGTGGTAGGACTGGATCTGCAGAGCTGGGGATTTTTTTCCCCCGTTACTGGGTGCTTATGCGCGATGCCTGCAGGCTCATGCGACCTTTTGAAGAGGTGACAAATATGGTCAGTCGCACCGAAGGCACCATCAGCGACCTAATACCCTTCGCTTTCTTCCTGGAGCGTGCCGTGCGACGAGTGACAGATGAGGCTGTAGACCAGCGTGACGAGGAGCTGGAAGCGCACGATTTATGGTCGCAAACACCAGAACGAACCCAGGCACCTGCTGCAACGCAGGGAGAGGTGCCAGAAGTGGAGTCAGAGGAGGAAGGTGGCTTTGTGGAGGAGGAGGAGGAGGAGGACCAACAGGAGCAGGCTTCCCAGGGGGCTAGTGGTGACCTTTTGGGGACCCCTGGTCTTGTACGTGGCTGGGGGGAGGAGACCGTGGATGATGCAGTCCTTGATAATGAGGAAGCGGAGATGGATAGCTCTGCATCCAACCTTGTGAGAATGGGGTCTTTCATGCTGGCATGCCTGTTGAAGGACCCCCGTATCAAGAGGCTTAAGGAGAAGGACCTGTACTGGGTCGCAACGCTACTAGACCCTCGGTACAAGCATAAAGTGTCAGAAATGTTACCAACATACCACAAGTCCGAAAAGATGCGGCATTTACAAACCAGCCTGCAAAACATGTTGTACAATGCTTTTAAGGGTGATGTCACTTCAGGAACTCATCAACATTCCAGGGGCAGAGGTGCCAGTAATCCTGCCACGAGCACACCTGCAAGGACAAAGCCCTTTGGCCGGTCTGTAACGTCAGACATGCAAATGTTTTTCTGTCCAAGGCAGCGCCACAACCCTTCTGGATCCACCCTCAAAGAACGCCTCGACCGGCAGGTAGCGGACTACCTGGCATTAACTGCAGATATCGACACTCTGAGGAGCGATGAACCCCTGGACTACTGGGTGCGCAGGCTTGATCTGTGGCCAGAGCTGTCACAATTTGCCATGAACCTCTTGTCTTGCCCAGCCTCAAGTGTGCTCTCAGAAAGGACCTTCAGTGCAGCAGGAGGGATTGTAACTGAGAAGAGAACTCGCCTAGGTCACAAAAGTGTCGATTACCTGACCTTTATTAAAATGAATGAGGGGTGGATCTCGGAGGGTTACTGCACGCCGGAAGACTTGTTCTGACTTCTATGCAGCTGTCCTTCTCTTCAAGCCTCATGACTCCACACACAGCTGTCCTTTAGCGTCCTCCTCCCTCCGCCACCGTTACAAACTAGGGTGCAAACCCTACTGGTTTAATTTTTTCTGGCCTCTGTGCTTCAGTGGCTGCAACCAAAAAAACTGGGCAAACAATGTCTACAAGGTCAACGTATGGCGAAAAATGACTATTTTCAGCATTTATATGGCATATTTTTTCTGGCAACTGTGCTTCAGTGGCTGCGTCCAAAAAAATGCATATTTTCTGCATTTATATGGCATAATTTTTCTGGCCTCTGTGCTTCAGTGGCTGCAACCAAAAAAATGCATATTTTCTGCATTTATATGGCATAATTTTTCTGGCCTCTGTGCTTCAGTGGCTGCAACCAAAAAAATGCATATTTTCTGCATTTATATGGCATAATTTTTCTGGCCTCTGTGCTTCAGTGGCTGCAACCAAAAAAATGCATATTTTCTGCATTTATATGGCATAATTTTTCTGGCCTCTGTGCTTCAGTGGCTGCAACCAAAAAAATGCATATTTTCTGCATTTATATGGCATAATTTTTCTGGCCTCTGTGCTTCAGTGGCTGCAACCAAAAAAAATTATTTTTTCAGCATTTATATGGCATATTTTTTCTGGCAACTGTGCTTCAGTGGCTGCGTCCAAAAAAACTGGGCAAACAATGTCTACAAGGTCAACGTATGGCGAAAAATGACTATTTTCAGCATTTATATGGCATAATTTTTCTGGCCTCTGTGCTTCAGTGGCTGCAACCAAAAAAATGCATATTTTCTGCATTTATATGGCATAATTTTTCTGGCCTCTGTGCTTCAGTGGCTGCAACCAAAAAAATGCATATTTTCTGCATTTATATGGCATAATTTTTCTGGCCTCTGTGCTTCAGTGGCTGCAACCAAAAAAATGCATATTTTCTGCATTTATATGGCATAATTTTTCTGGCCTCTGTGCTTCAGTGGCTGCAACCAAAAAAAATTATTTTTTCAGCATTTATATGGCATATTTTTTCTGGCAACTGTGCTTCAGTGGCTGCGTCCAAAAAAACTGGGCAAACAATGTCTACAAGGTCAACGTATGGCGAAAAATGACTATTTTCAGCATTTATATGGCATAATTTTTCTGGCCTCTGTGCTTCAGTGGCTGCAACCAAAAAAATTTATATTTTCAGCATTTATATGGCATATTTTTTCTGGCAACTGTGCTTCAGTGGCTGCGTCCAAAAAAACTGGGCAAACAATGTCTACAAGGTCAACACACTGGGCAAAAAATGCCTACAGGGCAAATAATGCCTAAAAGGTCAACTTATACACTACTACAGCGATGGATACGGATTACGTAAAATTTATTATGGCTGCTTGAAAAAAGTCACTCCGGTGTTTTTTCTGGAGACGGTAATATTATGGATATTTAGACAGAATGTGAACACGGGCACACAGCTAGATAGCAGTTGGTTGAATAACACACTGGGCAAAAAATGCCTACAGGGCAAATAATGCCTAAAAGGTCAACTTATACACTACTACAGCGATGGATACGGATTACGTAAAATTTATTATGGCTGCTTGAAAAAAGTCACTCCGGTGTTTTTTCTGGAGACGGTAATATTATGGATATTTAGACAGAATGTGAACACGGGCACACAGCTAGATAGCAGTTGGTTGAATAACACACTGGGCAAAAAATGCCTACAGGGCAAATAATGCCTAAAAGGTCAACTTATACACTACTACAGCGATGGATACGGATTACGTAAAATTTATTATGGCTGCTTGAAAAAAGTCACTCCGGTGTTTTTTCTGGAGACGGTAATATTATGGATATTTAGACAGAATGTGAACACGGGCACACAGCTAGATAGCAGTTGGTTGAATAACACACTGGGCAAAAAATGCCTACAGGGCAAATAATGCCTAAAAGGTCAACTTATACACTACTACAGCGGTAGTAAAATAAAAAAAAAGTTAAATAAAAAAAGAATGAATATTAAAAAAAAAAAATTAAAGTTGGTGCTGCTGAACTACTAGGAGCAGCAGATTAGCACACCAGTCCCACTCCCCAACACTGCTAGACTAATAGCACTGGGCTCTTATAGTAGTAGTAGTAGTAGTAGTAGTAGTAGTAGTAGTAGTAGTAGTAGTAGTAGTAAAACAACAAAAAAATAAATAAAAGCAGTCCTTACAAGGACTATTGCTATTGCAGCAGTCAGCAGATGAGATCAGAAGCAGGACAGCTGCCCACTGCAGCTACATACAGAGCACTGCAGTAGAAGGTAGATTACTAGCCAGCAAAGCTACCTAAGCTTAAATGTCCCTCAAACCCCTGCAGACTTCTGTCCCTCCAATAACAGAGCAGTATCAAAACGATTACTAGCCAGCAAACTTTCAACTGTCCCTGAAATCACTAACAGGCAGCAGCTCTCTCCCTACACTATCTCTTCAGCACACACAGGCAGAGTGAAAAAAAGCTGCAGGGCTTCGGTTTTTATAGGGAAGGGGAGTGGTCCAAGGGAGAGCTTCCTGATTGGCTGCCATGTACCTGCTGGTCTGGGGTGAGAGGGCAAAAAAAAGCGCCAACAATGGCGAACCCAAAATGGCGAACGTCGCGCGACGTTCGCGAACTTCCGGCGAGCGCGAACACCCGATGTTCGCGCGAACAAGTTCGCCGGCGAACAGTTCGCGACATCTCTATGTAGGACAACCACTTTTTTTTTGAGTAGAAGAAGAGCAGCCTCATCAGACATCTAGTGTTTACTCTAGGTATCACGGAGTCAAGGAGGCCCAGAAGACAGGTAGGAGGGCTAAGTATTTGTGGAAGTTCCAGTTCAGTAGCCATAAAGTTCACAATTGCCCTCCAATATCTGAGTATCACTGGGCAATCCCATATTAAATGTATGAAATTGGCGACAGAGGCACCACACCTTGGACAGCCGGGTGAAGCTACCCTACCCATTGTATATAGTTTCTGAGGGGTGAGGTATGTTTGATGTATGATCCTAAATTGTATAAGCTTGTCTCTAACACTCACTAACGGAATATAAAGGTTGTCTATGATTTCTTCCCAATCATCTGGCTCTACACTAACCCCACTACTCTCCCACTTATACTTCATCTCTGGCTGGGGGATCATATCTATTGGAAATGAAGTGCTTGTATGTATTGGACAGGAGTTTCATCTTGGTGGGTTGAGATACCAATTCTTCTATCCCTGTGTACTGTAGTTGCAGAGGAGGAGTTGGAAATTGCGCTGAGCAAAGATGGCTGATCTGGTTGTATCTAAATTCGGACAGGTCAGGCAGAGAGAGGGTCTGACGAAATTTAGCCAATGTGTGAAGACTCCTATCAGTGTATACTTGGGACAACCGCTTTAGCCCTAACTTAGTCCAAGTTCCCACCTCTAAGAATGTAGCTAAGTGTGAATAGTTACTATTACCCCATAAAGATGCGTCCGGAGATAGAGTGGTATCGGCCTTACTGACCTGCACCATTGCGTCCCAGGCTCTCTTAGTGGCATCCATAACAGGTAATAAAGGGCCAATATCTTTTCGAGTTCTATATAAAGCATTGTGCAGGCTTTCCACGGAAGTGAGATATAGTGCCTCTATTATGGATGCTGGGTTGTCTGCATCAAACACTTTCCAGCTGGCTGCATGCGAGGCCTGGGAGGCAAGGTAGTAAAGCTCATAATTGGGAGAGTCCGTCCCAGCTGGTCTTGTGGGGCATTGAGAGTGACTCTGGACAACGTGGGCGTTTTATTTCCCAAATGAATTCAGATTGTGCGCGGCCCATATCATGTAGGGCTTTCTTGGGTATGTGGCAGGGGGTATTACTTAGTTTATACAGAAATTTAGGAAAATAAATCATTTTGCATATATTTATTCTGCCTATTAGTGTGAGAGGAAGTTTAGTCCAGTGTGCAAGTGTATCCTTAAATTTGCGATGTATGTGTATAAGTTATGCTGCAGAAATAGTGTCGGATCTTTATGTACTGTTATCCCTCGGTACTTAAAATGATCTGCCACTTTAAGATTACAGTCCGAGTCTGACCCCATCTTTAAACAAATGCTTTCTAAGGCTACAAATGTATTGTTATTGTTACTTTTTATCACTCATCTTTCTATTCAAGTCCTCTCCTATTCATATTCCAACACATGGTTGCTAGGGTAATTTGGCCCTGCGAAGCCCTAATTAAGTCATTTTTATATCTATTGGTAAAACAGGAAAATCTCTGCATATTTGGGGGGAATAATTGACATCTAGTTACACCACTGTTTGGACCCTAGCAACCAGATACCAGAGAGCTGCTGAAACATACAGTATATTACATTCTCCTTGTGTTCAAATAGTAAAACAGCCTGGAACCTGGAAAATGTCCAGGAAACAATCCAAAAAGTTCATCAAAACCTAAGATGGCAAAGAACTGAGAAGCTTTGTCTTCACTACACAAGTTGTTACTGAGGAGGTTAAAGAGGGTGGAGGAGGGTTAAGGTGCTACAACACCCTGTTACTTGTGCCTTGTTGTCAAAGCCAGTTATATCCTGGTGTAAAGTGCAGGGCTCTAAGGACATCAAGTACAGGTATCGGATCCATTATCCGGAAACTCATCCAGAAAGCTCAGAATTACAGGTAGGCAATCTCCCATATAGACTCCATTATTTCCAAATAATCCAAATTTTGAAAACTATTTCCTTTTTCACTGTAATAATAAAACAGTAGCTTCTATCCATTTTCCGGAAAACCCCAGGTCCCGAGCATTCTGGATAACAGGTCCCAAATACTCTAAGGTGGTCTTGAGCTTTAAGAAGTTTACATCTTAGAATGGCACCGGAACAGAATGTCAGTGGGAAATAGTAAGCTAATGTATATACACTAAATCAGTTATATGGTACTGGCTCCAACAGGGTCACCGGCCTGTACAGCTCAGAGCCACTTTGGCTGTTAGTATTGCTCTGGTTGCTTATGGTTCTGACTGTGCCTCTCTGTGGCCCCATGCAATGCCTCCTTTGGGCCTTTACACTAAATTGATACCAGACCCCAATTCCACACTCTGACACCTTCCCATACCTCACTGTAACTAGTCTTCAGCTACTGCCCTGTACCCCACTCCCACAGTGTGGGAATCAGTAAATTAGAAAGTGATGCAGAGAAATGACCCACTTCTGTTACATTATCAGAACCAGCAGTGCAGACAATAGAAAGGGACAGAGAGATCATTGCCTCAACTGTATGACAATTCTCTTATAATGCAGTACAGGTATGGGATCTGTTATCTGGAAAACTCATTATCTAGAAAATTCTGGAAGGGCCTTCTCCCATAGACTCCCCTTTATCCAACCAATCCACATTTTTAAAAACTATTTCCTTTTTCTCTGTAATAATAAAACAGTATCTTGTACTTGATCCCAACTAAGATGTAATTAATCCTTATTGGAAGCAAAACCAGCCTATTGGGTTTATTTAATTGTAGCACCTTATTGGCTTTAACTAGTCAAATACCAACTAGGATGGTAGAGCATTTCCTACATGCGACCCTCTTTCAGCCAGGATGGGTTTTTGCAATATGGAAAACACGTGTTGGTGTTGTTGAACTGCAACTCACTACTGCCAGAGATGTAAAGTAATGGATGTTGGACACCAGGGGTTCTTTGCAAAGAAACAACACAGGCTTTATTCAATACAAAGTGCCACAGGGTTGATAATACTCACAACTGAGGTAGATTATAGCACATGCCAGGTACATTCACAGATTAGCAGATACAGCACAGAAGGCACCATAGAAGAAATAGTATGGAGAGTTGATAGGATCACCTTACAGGTTTCCAATACCTCTTGTGGGACGGATCCCACACAGCAGACGTGGCTCAGGGTTTAGAACACTGCCTGAGTTCCCTTGTCAGTACTGTGGTCCCTTCACTACAGGCAAGGTAGAGCCTGGGGGAGATCTACTCCGTTTCTATCCTACTTGGTGGAGCTTGAGCTGCTCTTGCTAGCTAGATCTCTATATCTCACTTCCACTAGAAAGTGCCATGAAAAGAGATATCCTATATACTGGCTTCACCTCGTTCACGGGGGCCCTGTACCCCGACTTCGCTAAAGGGGATGTCCCTTTAGGGCCTAACACTTCTGGGGCCTTGTTGACTCCAGGCTCAGTGGAACGACTGCCCAGGACAACTGCTGCAGGCCAAAGAGAAAGTGCCTCTCCCTGCAGAGCATTTTGTTACAACACTGCAGGAAGGTGTCACTACCTAGAACCAATAAAGATTGTAATATGTTACATGGGTGTGTCCCAGCATCAGGGAAAGGAGGCACTGGAAGGGAATGAAGCCATAAGAGCCATAACACATATGGGTCCCTACATAATGTTTACATGATTTTCTTAAGGTATGAAGATTCAAATTATGGAATGATCTGTTATCCAGGCCCCGAGAATTCTTGATAGGTCCCATACCTGTGTTACTCTGAAGTTGGGTCACATATGTCTTGGAGCTTGAATGTGCATCTATAAAAATGCATGCTTGTGTAGGTGTTCTTTTTAATGCAAGTGTGCACATGCACTTCTCTATTTTAATAAACAGGTACACTAAACGCATGTAACACACAGGTTGTGTTGGAATTTAACCACACTGGGCTAGATCTGTCTGCCTGTCTGTAGAACTGGACAGGATAAAATGAAGTCAGTAAACCGTATGTCTTAAGTATATTTTCTGCATAGGCACCAAAAAAAGCTTTCATTGAAACAATTCTCCTTATATGTACCAATCGGTGAGTGGAGAGCTAATGTCCAGTCCCAAGGGCAGTGCCGGCCCAAAATACAGCCGGTGTTGATGACCAGACCAGCTGATTTGTTGCTATGGGTTTTCAAATTTCAAGATTAAATGTAATACAGTTCTGTGAATATTCCACCCCTTGAAATCTATTTTACAGTTGAGAACCCAGGGCCAGAAGTAGGGAATGGCAAGAGAGGAACATGTCTCTGCACAATGGCTGGGGGTGAAGATGGAGGGGGTGAAATCTGAGAGGCAGTGGCAAAGTGGCAGAGCAGAATGAGTGATGGTGGTGGTGATGGGGCTTAGTGTGCTGAACCAGTGGCAAAGGCAGCCAAGCAATTGGGCAACAATTCTATATGTCCTGGTTCTTTTCAACCTTTGAGTGTTGGCTACAGGATTTCAGTGCCATGTCAAAACCTGGTTTGGCACACAAAGGATTAAAATGCTGTGCAAAACATTAGATGCACTGACATTGGGGCCTACAGATTTGTTCCACCAGTCTCAGAGATCCCCCATATCAGGACTGTACAACCGGAGACTCACAGCCCAGATGTGACCCTTGGAAAAAATATTATGGCCCCCAGCATGCTCCTGATCTTTGCTGGTCTCTTTGTATGAAATCATTGGTTTATAATCTGGGTCCCCAAACATGACATATAGGGGTTACTGACAGCACTGCCCCATAGGCCCATAATTCTGCAGACAAGCTGAATGTATTGTCAGTAAGGTGAGTGCCCTGGAAATGATTTCTCAGCTCTCCAACTTACGCCATGATTCTAACAGCACCCACATTCACTGTCACACCTTTTACCGGCACAGCAATTAAATCCCATTAGCAGTTCATTCGAGTAAACAGCACTTTGCTGCTGGAGCAGAGCAAGCGCCTCCCCGCATGGAGCTACTGAGCCGCATGTCCGTCCTACAAGGAAACGTGCAGTATTAACCCCATGCTTTTCCAGCTCAGATCACTGCCTTCCTGTCTGAGTGCAGATTGGGATCAAATAGTGCAGTGCAAGGGAAATAGGCTTGTGTCATCCCTCATTTTAAAGAGCTATTAACTTCAGGGCCAGATTTCTGGTGTGCGCGCCTGGAGGCCAGCGTCCTCCGTCACCCCTTCCCTTTGGATCGCACAAATGCACATTTTTATTAGCTACAGCCAGAGCACTGGGATGGGGAGCATAGTCCCTAGTGCTCCAGGTAATGGCAAATGGAACTGCGGCTGGACGGCATGCTGCCCCAGAGCTTGTTACGCCATTGATGAAGACCAATCCTAATCTTGCCAGCATCTATTGGAAGAATGTACTGGTGAATGAAGCACCAGAGAATTTATTATATGTTCCCCTTATATATTTATATATAGATATCTTTCCCCCCACCCCTTCCTTTAAGAGCCTCTTCTCCAGTGTAACCAACTCCAACTTGGCCAGACATTCTTCATAAATGACACTCTCCATTCCCTTTATCGGTGTAGCTCCATGGACACTTGGGTACTGCTTTGCAGCTAAATGTGACTCCTCATCTCATCTGGGACATTGCAAAAGTATTAGGGTAAGGAAGGGTCTCTGGAGTCACACATGCACTTTCACCGAGAATCTTGGGTCACCACTAGATCTTATAGGGGTTTTTAAGTTAACTTGTAGTATGTTATAGAATGGGTGATTCTAAACTTTTCAATTTACCTCTATTTTTCCTTTTTATAGTTTTCAAATTATTTTCCTTCTTCTTCTGACTCTTTCCAGCTTTTAAAGGGGGGGGCGGCTGACCTCTCTGTAAGGCTACACACGTATTGTTATTGCTACTTTTTATCTCATCTTTCTATATAAGCCATCTCTTATTCATATTCTAGTCTCTTATTTTAATCAGTGCGTGGTTGCTAGGGTAAGTTGCAGAAATTGCAAACTTTGGTGAATGGGAGGGGTTGCTGCCTGTGAACCTTCCACTTGCATTTGTCTCTCTGGTGCGCAATGACATGGATCATCTATTTGTGGTGCTCAAGTTGCACTTCCGATGCCTTTCGATCACTGGAGGAGCTCTTTTTATTCCTCCAGGAAGATTTCAGAAATAGTTGTTGTCTGTGCCTTGTTGTACAATGTTTTCCCTGCAGACACTGATGATGATCTGGACCTGAGTTTAAGGGGTAGTGTGTGAAACATGGTATAATAATGTCTTTTACTTTCCTGGCAGGTTGGGCAACTGATGAGTGGCTAGCAGGTAGGTGCCTAGAGCTGTATAATATTGTTAAAGTGGGTATTTGAGGTATTGATAGACAGTAAACAGAGTGGGTTGATTAATGAAAACAATACAGCAGGTTTGATGCAATTATAAGAATCCTTTACCAGGCAAATGGTCGGGGCAGGCTGCAAACAAGAAAAATCCAGTAAACTGGCACATGGTCAGGACTGGCAGCAAACAAGGAGAGACCTGTAAACAGGCCAACATCAGAGGCATGCTAAGACAAAGAGAAGTCAGGGAAACAGGCTGAGGTCAAATATCAGGAGATCCAACAGAAAACAGTCAAGGGGAACTGGAACAGAGGAATAAGGGCACGGAGCAGAGAATCAGGTAGACACATGGGCAGGAACTCTCAAGAACGCAAGCAGGATCAGGCTGTAGGGCTTCAATGATCAAGCAAGGAGCAATGGTCAGGGACAGGCTTATAAAGGATCTTATTTACATGATGAGCTACACCTGCAATTAATAAGGTGGACAGAGGAAAGAAAGCAAACAGAATGAATACAAGAGGTGTATAAGCAGAATTGGTCAAGACCAGCCCTAAAGGTCCCCATAGACACAAAGATTTTTCTTGCCGAACGACCGATTTTAGCAAAGTCCGACCAATCCTTCTAACTTATCGTGCGGTTAGTGGGATTCGAACAATCATACAGCTTACGATTTTTCGGCCATCAGAAAATTGATCGGCCAGGTTAAAATATCTTTATCGGTCCCAGTGCAATCTATCTATGTTTGCAGGGCCAAGCAGGCAGCTACCCTTTGTTTTCCTGGCAAATGGTCTTTTTAGTTGATGGGCAATTTGTACGATCGTACAATCGTTTCGAGATAATCGTGGTCTCACGATGACAATCAGATCTTTAAAAAATCTTTACATCTATGGTCAGCTTTAGTGTCTCCAGTGGCTCAGATGATAAGTACAGAGTCCCAGAAACATAAACTTCAGAATTTAAATCCCAGATGGCCCTGACACTTTCTTTTTATTGTCTGTGAAATAGAAGATAAGGGGTGATTCACTCTTTCTGTATGTTATGGTCTTCATTATTTACTTTTTATAGTTTTTGAATTATTTGCCTTCTTCTTCTGACCCTTTGGACCAATTTACTAAAATTTGGATTTCCTTTTTAATATGAATAGTATTTTTCTCAAAAAAATCTAGATTTGTTAAGTGTAAAAAATAAGAAAAACTCTATTGCAAAACTGGGACAAATAAAAGTAGTCGAGGTCCCATTGAAGTCCTTATTGTTAACCGTTCAGACTTTTAGTGGTTTTTGTATAATTTTTCGCTAGTAATTGTCAGAAAAACTAGAATTTTTAGAGGTTTTGGTGATATTTGTATTTTATCCATTTGTAAATTTTATTGTAAGATCTTTTAATAAATTCCATGGCATTTATGATTTTAGAGAAATAAAGTTTAATCACGGTTTCAAAAACCTTTAATGCCACTAAAATTCAACCTTCAGTAAATGGGCCTCTCCAATTTGATTTTCTATGGTTATTATTTTATTTATTCTTTGGTTTTCTTTGATTCATATTTTTTCTCTAAAATTCTTTTAAAATTTTTATTTATTTAATTTATTAAGTGTTAAAAACCACAAGAAACTCTAATACATGAATAGCATTAACACCCCCCAACTTACTCCAACATAGAGAGACACATTAAACAACACCATCACTAGTGAAGAATTAGAAGAAGCTATAAAGTCATTATAGTCGGACAAAGCACAAGGCCTGGATGGATTTCCTACACTGTTCTACAAAACATTAGCAAAGAATCTTTCACAACAATTAGCGGACCTCTACAATGCAGTATTAGATGGTAAAGCCTCCTTACCCACCGATATGCTGAAGGCTAACATAGTATTGATCCCCAAACCAGACAGAGACTTAACAAATATGAGCAATTATAGGTAATTGTATTACTTAACATGGATGTCAAACTACTAACAAAGTTCAAGTCAATAGACTCAATACAATCATACGCCAATTGATACACTTGGACCAAACAGGCTTTATCCCGGGCCGCCAGGCCACTGACAATGTCAGAAGAATTCTAAACTTAATGGCAGTAGTTAAAGAACACAAGGTGCTGTCCGAAAAAGCATTTGACATGGTGGACTGGTGGTACCTACAGGGTGTCCTCACAAAATTCGACTTTCATCCCAAATTCATAGCAGCGGTCACCAACCTATACTCAAACCCCACAGCAAAAGTGTGAATATGGGTGTTTTTGGCCCTAATGGTAAGATCTGATCCCTGAAATCATGGAATCGCCTTGTTTGCAGACTCTTTAACCCTTTCCCTGACAGCCGTTTTGTCCTAGATGCGAACATCTACTGCCATGCAGTTTTTAGACATTTTGTACTCTTTCACTTTAAGGGCCTTTCCTGGGGCGGTCTTTTAGTTTACCCAGTAAAACAATATATTGTTTTTTTCAGGACAACCTGAACTTTCAAAATATGCAAGAATTTTGGTGTAATTCTACTTCTGTAAAAAAAATATAGGCTTCTAAGTGTCTAATAAAATGAAAAAAATAATGTTTCACAAAGTAGAATCACTTATATCAGAAACATATTTTCTTTTATGTACGAGAACACAGCTGATTTAGAAAGGTCTATGTCTCCTGAATGCGGCAATACCAAATATATATAGTTTTATGGAGATTTCTCACTTGTATAGATCAAAATCTACAAGCAGTACACTACCAAATTTCCAAAGCACCGCTCCCCAAACGGCATGCTTCTGATTTCAAGGCCAAGCATTCCACTAACAATAGGTTTACCCTAGAAAACGACCCATTATTAGAAAGAACAGATTCTGGTGAATCAAAAATGGGTAAATATATCTTTGTACTCCAAACTACAAAGTTGCAATTGTTTCCTAAAGTTATAATGTTTTTTGGAAATTGGTGAATTTTTTGAAAAATTACTTCAAAGCTTCCAATCTACAGCATCATATCTCCCACACATCTTTAGGTATCAATGTAACACACCCCAAATATGAAAGCCTGGGGTCCACTGAACAGTTTGATGCCTAATATGTATAGGTTTACCTAAACATGTGGTGTATAGGGGCCCTAAAATGTAGACACCCCATTTGAGCTATCAGTTCTGTAATTCCAGAAACTGCAAAATCAACACATTTACATAGATTGGGGGGGGCAAAGTTAGAAAAAAGTATGTTCACCCCAGAAAACCATATATTTTCCAATTTTAGGGACATTTTCAAAAATCACCTCAAAACATCCACCATGCAGCATCGTATTTCCCACATACTATTGAGTATCAAGAATAAATCAGCCCAAGTATGAAAGCCTGGGGTCCCCTGAACAGTTTGATGCCCGATATGTATAGGTGTACCAAAGCACGTGGCATATAGGGGCCCCAAAATGAAGACCCCCATATGGTCTGTCATTTCAGGTGCTGCAAAATCAACACATTTACATTGTTTTTGGGGGTGGCAAAGGTACAAAAAAAGTACGTTCACCCCTGAAAGTACACATTCTCACAAATCCAAATTAGGTATGAATGTCTTTGTACTCCAAAGCACCAAGCTGCAAAACTTTCCTAAGTTTGGCAATTTCAGGGACATTTTCAAAAATCCCCTCAAAACGTCCACCCTGCCGCATTGTATGTCCCACATACGATTGAGTATCACGATGAATCACCCCAAATATGAAAGCCTGGGGTCCTCTGAACAGTTTGATGCCCAATATGTATTGGTGTACCTAAGCACGTAGCATATAAGGTCCCCAAAATAAAGACCCCATATGGTCTGTCATTTCAGGTGCTGCAAAATCAACACATTTACATCATTTTGGGGGGCGGCAAAGGTAGAAAAAAGTATGTTCACCCCAGAAAACCATATATTTTCAGAAAGTTTACATTCCCCCGAATCTAAATTGGGTATGCATGTCCTTCTACTCCAAAGCACCAAGCTGCAAAACATTCCTAAATTTGGCAATTTTGGTGACATTTACAAAAATCACCTCAAAACTTCCACCCTGCAGCATTGTATGTCCCACATACTATTGAGTATCAAGATAAATCACCCCAAATATGAAAGCCTAGGATCCTCTGAACAATTTGGTGTCCAATATGTATAGGTGTACCCAAGCATGTGGCATATAAGGGCCCCAAAAGGAATACCCCCCCCCATATGGTCTGTCATTTCAGGTGCTGCAAAATCAACACATTTACATCATTTTGGGGGGGGCAAAGGTAGAAAAAAGTACGTTCACCCCAAAAAAACATATATTTTCCAAAAGTACACATTCCCCTGAATCCAAATTGGGTATGTATGTCTTTGTACTCCAAAGTATCATGCCGCAAACCATTCCTAAATTTAGGGATTTTGGTGACACCTCAAAACTTCCACCCTGCAGCATCGTTTTCCCCATATTTTATTAGGTATAACAATAAATCACACCAAATATGAAAGCCTGGGGGCCTCTGAACATTTTTATGCCCAATATGTATAGGTGTACCTAAGCACGTGGCATATAGGGACCCCAAAATGAAGACCCCCCCAAAATGGTCTCTTATTTCTGGTACTGCAAAATCAACACATTTACATAGATTTGGGGGGCGCAAAGGTAGAAAACATTATGTTTACCCCAGAAAACCATATATTTTCGGAAAGTACACATTCCCCTGATTCCAAATTGGATATGCGTGTCTTTCTACTCCAAAGCACCAAGCCACAAAACTTTCCTAAATTTGGCGATAAAGGCAGCTGTTTTTACATTTCTAAAAATATTGCAATTGGCCACATTTATCTCACTCAATTTCTTACATACAATTGGAAAACACCCTAGATATTGACACCAAGGGTTGACTGAACAGTTTGATGCCCAATATGCATAGATAAATCAAAGCAGTTGGCATGTGCGGACCCCAAATAAAAACAGTGCATATGAATTTTCTCCGCTGCCATTTTGCCTTTTGTAAACAAGGACCTGTGACTGAGCATTGTCTGCCACAAGATCCTCCTAACAGCACAAAGACCCCACAAAACCATATATTTTTGCAAAGTACACATTCTGACAAATCAAAAATAGGTAATTATGTCTTCCTACTCCAAACTACCATACTGCAAAGCTACGCTAAAGGCAGCGGTTCTTATGATGTTTCTGAAAATTGCCTAAAAATATTGCAATTGGCCGCATATATCTCACCCAATTTCTTACATACAATTGTAAAACGCCCTAAATATTGACGGCAAGGGTCTACGAAACAGTTTGATGCCCTATATGCATAGATATACCAAAGGAGCTGGCATGTGCGGACCCCAAATAAAAACAGTGCATATGACTTTTTTCCGCTGCCGATTCGCTTTCTGTGAACAAAGATCTGTGACTGAGCATTGTCCGCCACAAGACCCTGCTAACAGTACAAAGACCCCCCAGAGCCATATATTTTTGGAAAGTATACATTCTGACGAATGAAAAATAGGTAATCATGTCTTTCTACTCCAAACTAGCATACTGCAAATCTACGCTAAAGGCAGAGATTTTTATGACATTTCTGAAAATTGCCTAAAAATATTGCAATTGGCCACATATATCTCACCCAATTTTTTACATACAATTATAAAACACCCTAAATATTGACGGCAAGGGTCTACGGAACTGTTTGATTTCCAATATGCATAGATATACCAAAGCAGGTGGCATGTGCGGACCCTAAATAAAAATAGTGCATACCGGTATGAATTTTCTCCGCTGCTGATTTGCCTTCTATGAACAAAGACATGTGACTGCGTATTATTTGCCACAAGACCCTCCTAACAGCACAAAGGCCCCCCAAAACCATATATTTTTGGAAAGTACACATTCTGATGAATCCAACAAAGATAATGACGTCTTTCGACACCAAACTACCAGACTGCAAAGCTTTTCTAAACGTAGAGGTTTTTACAACATTTCTGAAAATCGCCTAAAAATTTTGCAGTTTGCCACATTTATCACACACAATTTCTTACACACAATTGTAAAACACCCTAAATATTGACGGCAAGGGTCTACGGAACAGTTTGATTTCCAATATGCATAGATATACCAAATCAAATGGCATGTGTGGACCCCAAATAAAAATAATAAGTGCATATGAATTTTCACGCTGGCCAACTCAGCCCTGACTGCATTATGTGCGGTAAGACCCCCAAACTGTAAAAAAAAAAAAAAAAAAACAGAAAACCATATATTATATATGTATATGTGTGAGTATATGGGTGTACAACAGTAAATGGGAGAAAGAAGTGAAAAATTGAAAAAGCAAAAAATAACATTTGTTTTTTGATAAAAACAAATGTGAAATAAAGTAAATTTTGTACCTGGGGACAGGCAAAGTCTCTCTTTCTCAAGCAACACCGGAGGACCGCAGCAGGAAGGTTCCCAGGCAGATCAGCACCAGCAGAGAAGGGGGCAGTGCTGGGAGGCAGGATTTTTTTCTCAGAGAAGCAGCCACGTGTCTGATGTTACTGCTGCTTCTGGTCATGTGTGGGGCGGTCGGTGGGGCGATCAGCGGGGCCAGCAGGTGACCCAGAGCTCGTTGCCTAGGGAGAGCCAAGTGATCTGCGGCTTTTCCCCGGCATCGCAATCACAGAAGATTTGCAGAATATGCAGACATCGTACAAGGTATGTGTCAGTGTGGTCGTCCATCTTGGGGTCGGGTGGGGTGTCGATTGGGGGCCAGCAGGGGATTGAGGACCCTTTGCTCTTTGCCTAGGGGGTTGCCAAGTGATCTGCGGCTTTTTCACTGCATTGCAAGCCGCAGATCACAGAAGAAAACCGGAAGTGCCAAACAACTTACTATGTACGTGTTTGGCAGTCTGAGCCCTTGCCTGCCAGAATGTATGGGGTACGTGCTTGGCAGGCAAAGGGTTAATATCACTCTCAAACTTGTTCAAGCGTATAGCAAATTTCTGTTGCTTCTCCACATAACATGTTGGAGTCATCCCTCAAACTGCTCAAACTTAACTTCAATTACCACTTGATAAGCACTTGTCACGACGGCTCCCAAAATCCAGAACAAGTGCTAGGCTCCCTGATCTCGGCTCCACTTCTGCCTGTAGCAGCCACCTTTCACTTCGGGAGGAGCCCTCCTCTAATCTATTGCCACCAGGTCTTAATAAGAGAAGAGCCAGGGGGCGTTGCCAGGCTATGGAGGCAAATATACGCAGTGCTTAAGAGCTCTCCTCCTCAGGACACCTGACCACAAGCTATTTTGCTGATCATCATCAAAAGTCAAGGTCAACTCTTTCTCATCATACAATCTGTTACGGGAATCCACAGACGAAAGTCTCGATTTACTTTACTGTTTGTGATCTCTCTTCCTTTTGAGGTCTTGCTGTAGCTTGACCACTGTTTCCCCACTCTGTGGAGTACTTGGCTACACTCCACATAGGCCCAGGTTGGCTATACCTGAGCCTTTATCACTACTGATAACTTTTCTTTCCCTTTTTTCTGGGTGTGAGACCATCAACTCTCACCCGTAAAGAGTGAGACGCTGTGACATTGACTCTTTCTATATGAGTCTGATCTATATTTACCCAACAGTTTTGACTATAATTCTATCTTTTTTCATATTCTCTTTTTTTTCTTTTCTCACTATAACTGTTGCTGCCAATGGATGGTTTAAGTTTATTTGGTCAAAATATTTTCATTGTACTTTGAATTTTTGCATGTTCAATATCACTGAATGTTCTCGTAATTTGGTAAAAGTCACAATTTTCATTTGTTTACAAAAAGGGACACTCTGTAGGTCTGATCACCTTACAATGTTTAGGATGCTATCATGGGTACAGATAGATATAGCTTTATACACGACTTTAATTTATGGCGAAGATTGTTTCAATTAATGTAAAAGGCCTTAATAGTATAACTAAAAGATATTTGGCTCTGAAGGAGATTAAGGCCTTAAAGGCGGACATTGCCTTTATCCAGGAGACCCATTTTATAAATAATGGTACCTGTAGACTGTACTCCAAATATTACCCCACAACCTTCTATTTTTCAGGCCCTGTCAAAAAAGCAGGAGTAGCCATACTCATCCATAAAGATTGTCCATTGATTGTTGATCAGACCTTTAGTGACCCTAGTGGTCATTATTTGCTGCTAAAAGGTAAACTTGCAAATGTATCTGTGGCCTTATGAAATGTTTATTCACCCAATCGGCAGCAAATTTCGCTTTCTGAAACGAATGATTAACAAAATTGTACAGTCTGATGCTTTGTATGGTATTATGGGAGGAGATTTTAATGTGGTTGTTTCTCAAAGGGCAGACGGTTCCCACCCCTCCCCAGATCAACAGGCTCATTTAAATTCCAGCAGCTTCCGGAAGCTGATACGGCAGGCACATTTGTTCGATGCTTGGCGTGTTAACCACCCCAAGGACAAGAAATACACTTATTATTCTCCAGTACATAAGGTTCATTCACGTATTGATAATTTCCTTATTTCACAATCTGCTTTACGCTTACGTTTTTCCACTGAAATTCACCCAATTACCTGGTCAGACAACGCGCCAATAACGGTCATTATAGACCTGCTCAAACCTCCACCTAGAACGCCTCACTGGCGACAAAATGAGACCATTTTACAGAACCCTGAGGCCTTTAAGCAAATTGAAACTAATTTAAAAGAATATTTCCAAATTAACGATGGGTCAGTTCAGAATCTTTCGACCTTGTGGGAAGCCCATAAGGCTACCATTAGAGGTCACTTCATAGATTTAACTGCTAGTAAACGGAAGGCACGGACAGAGACATATTTCTCCCTTCATAGAAAGCTTAGAGATTTAGAATCACAATATAATCTGTGCGGTACCGACTCAATGCTTGACCAGCTTGTCAATCTTCGAAAAGACATAGCACGTATTAAACTTGACGATGTCTCCAAAGCCATACTTTGGACCAGACAAACTTTTTACAAAAAGGGAGACAAACAACATACCATTTTAGCATGAAAGCTTAAAGACCAACAAGCGTCTTTCCAAATTAATAGGATCCACACTGAAACTGGGCAACTCACGTACAACCCCATACAAATTGGAGCTCAGTTCTATAAAGGTTATCATAGCCTGTATAATTTACCCCAGCCCTCTTCTGAAAATGTTGGCGAAGCTACTGACCCTATAATTACCTTCCCGACTGATCTTAACCTGCCTAAATTTCATGCTGATGACTTGCAATCCTTGAATATGGAAATTATTTCAGAAGAGCTAGCATTTGTGTTTAAGAATATGCAAAATGGCAAAACCCAAGGACCAGATGGGCTGCCTTATAAATACTATAAACTGTTTGCACATATTCTTTCCCCTTATTTGCTGAAGCTCTTCAACCAATATTTACAAGGTTCTCCAAGCCCCAAGACAACCCAGGCTTCATATCTCTCTCTCATTCCCAAAGAGGGAAAGGATCACACTTTTTGTACAAATTATAGGCCCATTGCCCTTCTGAATTCCGATCTTAAACTTTTTTCAAAAATTCTAGCTAACAGATTAGCCCAAATATTGCCTAAGCTAATTCATCGGGGTTTATATTAGGCCGACAGGCAGGGGACAACACCGGATGGGTTATCAATCTTATCGGGACACTCAATACTACCCACCTACCATCAATAGTTTTAAGTCTTGATGCCAAAGAGGCCTTTGATAGATTAAGTTGGAGCTATTTATTCTCCCTACTCACCCACTTGGAACTAAAAGGTCCATTTTAACGGCATTACGAGGCCTTTATAGCCAACCTTCAACTTGCCTAAAGCTACTTGTGCAAGCTAATAAATCTATCCCAATAAGAAATGGCACGAGACAGGGCTGTCCCCTTTCGCCCCTATTATATGCACTTAGTATAGAACCTTTGGCAGCAGCTATCAGACTGAACCCTAATATCTCGGGGGTTCCGATCACCTCATTGCAATTTAAAGGAGAAGGAAAGGCTAAAATTAAGTAAGCTTTATCAGAAAGGTCTATATAAATACACCAGTAAACCCTCAAAGTAATGCTTCCCTGAGTCCCCTGTCAAAAGAAACACAGCACAGGGTTAAATTGGCAGACAACCCAGAAAAAATTCATCAACTCAACTTTATACCGATGTACGTCCAGCTGAAAAGCTTAATGAATACATGGATATCATACCCAATATCTTTATTAGGAAGGGTTCATGCTGTTAAAATGGTGATCTTACCCAAACTGTTGTACCTATATAGAGCACTCCTAATCAGAATCCCAGACAAAGAATTGTGAATCCTCCAATCCCACATATCCTCCTTTGTGTGGTGCAATAAAAGTGTTCTCTACGTATCGCTACAAACATTTTAGCAAGATCAAAAATAATGGTGGATTGGGGCTACCTGATGTCAAAAGCTTTTACTTTGCAGCCAGACAAGCACAAACGGTTCAGTGGAACTCTATGACAATGATTCACAGGTGGGTGGACATCGAGCATTCCTTAATGCAACCTATTGGAGTGTGAGATCTAACATGGCTGGCGAAAAAAACATAGGCCCACTCCAACAATGTACCTATGTTCATATATACACCACACATTACAAATATGGGACTCTTGCCAAAATAAATTCAAGTTTAGAGGATTACCAAGTGTGGTTATTCCTGTCCATAATAACCCAGAATACACCCCAGGCTCAGTGACCTTAGGATGCAAAGGTTGGACTACTAAAGGCATATGGTCTATACATCAGTTCATTCAGCAGGAGAAACTGCTACCTTGGGACATATTCTTTAATAAATGTGGGACTACCGAATAGGACAGATTTCATTTCATTTAATGCAGGTGTCCCATTACATTAAATCAGCATTCCCAACAATGCTCGCAGCTAAATTAATAAGGTCCGAGTGGATTTATGACAACCTGTCCTTCCGAAGAGCTCTAATAACTAAGATATAAAGACTATTGTGGCACGATAGGACTCCAGAGAAGACAAAGCATCAACAAAGATAGGAAACATGCACAGGAGAAACCCTCTCAGCCGAACAATGGTCAGACCTATTCACAGAAATGACACGCAACTGACTAAATGCAATCATCAAAGAAAAGCCTTACTAAATCCTATATGATTGGCAGGGCTGGAACTATGGTTCGGCAGAGTAGGCGCCCGTCTAGGGCGCAGTCATTTTGGAGCGCACTTTTAAAGGGAAAGAATTTTTTTATTATTATTATTATTTATTTCATTTTGAAAGTTCTCCCAATGCATCCAGCAGAGTTCTGCTCTGCTCCCCACCTCCCTCTTACTTGCCCTTTGCCCTGGATCTGATTGCACCTGCCTCTCTCCCTCCAGTTAGTAAAGGAAAACAGTTCTCCAATGTGATGTGGAAGAAGTGCCGGGGTCCAGATGCGCATGCGCGTGGTGACGTCAATCTGCAAGTCGGCATAGAGAGCAGAGCTGTGCTGGCCTGGCGCGTTGGTTGGTGTGCGCATTGAAGAGAGCCAGCTCAGCTCAGGCAGGCGGTGACGGTGCGGCATACTGAGCTCAGTGGTATGAGAAGTCAAGTGAGCAGCCAGACAGGTACAGTGACTGTCAGATCTGGGGCAATATTTTTGGTGCTGCTGCTTAAACTTAAGGTGTAATGCACTGTTGGCACTTGGCACAACAGGTACAGACTTGGGGGGGGATATGGAGGCACAACAGGTACAGGCTTGGGAGGGATATGGAGGCACAACAGGTACAGGCTTGGGGGCAATATGCTGGCACAATGGTAAAGATTTTGGGGCAATATTTTGGATGCTGGCTGACACAGGTACAGATTAGAGGCAATATTTAACATGACTGGCACCGGTACAGATTGGGGGCAATATTTTGGGTGCTGCTGGCTGGCACAGAATTTGGGTGCTGTTGGCACAAGTAGGAATTTGGGGTCTATATCTTGGTTGCTGCTTGCATATTTACACAGATAATTGATGGATTTTTAGCACGGATATAGACTAGGGGCAAGAATATGATGGATATTTTGGATGCTGCTGACCCAGGTACAGATTGGGGTCTTGGAAGTAATATGAGGGGTTGGTTGCTATTCTTGGCACAGGTACATACTGTATAGCTGGCACAGGTGCATGGGAGCAAGATGATGGCTGCTGGCACTGGTAAATGGGGGAAATCAAGAAGGGGGGTTAATTTGATGTGGCTGGCTGATAGCAGCTGGCACATTTATTAATTCTATCTGGACCTCGTGTGGGGCGACATGTATGACTGGGGGGGCAGGGCGCTGATTGAAGTCCTTGCCTAGGGTGCCAAACTACCTTGGCCCAGCTCTGATGATTGGTATGTATCACCAGACCAATTACATAAATGGAACGCAGAATGCTCAGAAATGAGCTTCAGTGGTTGTGGAAAGAAGGCAGATAACTGGCAGAATTGGTGGACATGCCCAGTAGTGCAACAAACATGGACCCACATGTTTTATCATCACTGTTCCAACTTAATATAGAACTAGACCCATGAGTAACACTGTTTGGTAAACGGCTCCCCAACATACCCAAACACTGTAACAAACTCGCGTTTCAAATCTGTTTGGCCACAAGATGTACTTTAGCCTCAATGTGGAAAAGGACCAGGCCCACATCATATGGCTATAGAAAGGACAATCTAGTGGATAGCAGCTAATGAGAAAATGACCTACACTTTAAAAGACAAACTCGATAAATATGAACAAATTTGAAACCCCTGGATCAATAAAGAAGATCTGACCCAGGATGACAATACTCCCTAATATAAAATACTTAACTGTATACTGAATGCTAATGATAAAAATAACACGGTGACAGCAAAATGTTACAATGACAATGATATTATTTTATTTAATTACATTTAGTTTTACTTTATCTGAATGAAAAAGTTGGAAAAAACTCAAATACAAAACTTCAGCAAGTAAAAGCAGTTGAGGTCCTACAGAAGTCAATGGATTTAACAATCAGGTTTTCTGATTTTTTTTGCTTATAATTGTCTGAAACCTCAAATTTAAGATGTTTTCATATTTGTAAGCACATTGTTCAGTGATTTTTACCGGTTCTACTTTTTATATGCAGTTTTTTTCATAATTTACATTAGTTTAATTTTGGTTTCAAAAAGCTCTAAAAAACCCTCAAATTGCTTGAAATAATTCAAATGGAGATTACTGGCTCCATCTTAAAAACAAATATTCTGTTCAGGGGATTATTTATTAAATGTCGAGTGTTAGAGTTTTTTTACCTCAAATGAACTCGAATGCACTCGAATAATATCTTATTTAAGAAAAAACCCAAATGCCAAAAACCCAAATATGCGAGTTCAAGTTCTGTAACCCAGAAACACGAATGAATCAAGTTTTCTGCAAAATAAAACTCAAACCACTCAAATTATTCGAGTTTTTGAACAAAATTGTTTCAGAATCTCACTCTCCACATAATACTAATATTTAACTTAAGGGGAACAAGCCCTTTAATAATTTAAAAATGAAACACTGTATGAGATCTCTATGGGCTTATGTTTATTAGAGAAATAAATGTAAAAGGATATCTAGTAACTCTGTGGTCCACTCCTTCCGCCAATTCTAGTTGCCCGTTCTCCTTCAGAGAGAGACAAGAGTCCTCTGCACTCAATCCATTATCGATATATTAAGGTCAATGAGACATTTTGTGCATTAAGCTACTAAAAATGCCTTCCCCTTTAAACAAAACAGGGATTGTTTGTCCATAGATTGCAATACAATACACAAGATTCATGAATATCCTTTGAATGACAGTATATCCTTATAAATGGTGCCTAGTGATGTCATTGGTTCTAATCAGAGATTAGTGATGTCATTTCTATCACATGACTCACTGAAACGTGTGTATTATAATAAGTAAAGTACCCCCTGTTGCAAAATATGAGGATATTAGAATTCACCTCTGAGTTCCATGACCTGTATATAAACACTCAGCCTTCGACTTTGTGCTTTTATATGTCATGGAACTCCTCTGTAACTTATAATATCCTTATATATTACAAGTGGAGTATTTTATATATTTAAGCTGGACAACGACATCAAAGTCATCCCATATCTGGCCAGTCCTACACTCAACTTTCATCTGATTCATTAGGCATTCTATTGCTTCATTATACATTTTAGTAGGGATGCACCAAATCCACTATTTGGGATTCAGCCAAATCGATGAATCCTTGGTGAAAGATTCGGCCAAATTCCGAACTGAATCTGAATCCAAATTTGCATATTAGGGTCATGAATGATACAGTGGAAAAAATTATTCTTTTGTGACGAAAAGTCATGTGATTTCCCTACCTGCCCCTAATATACATATGCAAATCAGGATTCAGGCACAAGGATTCTGCCGAATCCTGCTGAAAAAGGCAGAATCCTGAACCGGTATTCGGTGCAACCCTCAAAACCATGTGCCCTTTTTTGACCACCACTGGGATCAGCTGACTATAGCTGGGAAGGCTGGGGGCTACAACATGGAGCTGGCCACTGCTCCTTTATAAACTGTAACAAACAAAGGAAAGTTGTGCTCACCGCTAATTTATTTATTTCTTTATTTTTTTTTTTGCATCTGATTTGAAATATTTTATTTGGTTTTCACAATAAACCATAAAAATCAATATAATAACAAATAGTATGCAGAATAAGAAGATTGAATTTTTAAACCAATAAGCGAGGGTGCAATGAGGCTGTGACCATGAAGTTCATATAGAACAATATAAGGAGTACTCTGCACTCAACCCTTTACCAATGTATTAAGGACATGTTTTGTGCATTAAAGGAAAACTATACCCCCAAAATGAATACTTAAGCAACAGATAGTTCATATCATATTAAGTGGCATATTAAAGAATCTCACCAAACTGGAATATATATTTAAGTAAATATTGCCCTTTTACATCTCTTGCCTTGAGCCACCATTTCGTGACTCTATCTGTGCTGCCTCAGAGATCACCTGACCAGAAATACTTCAACTCTAACTGTAACAGGAAGAAGTGTGGAAGCAAAAGGCAGAACTCTGTCTGTTAATTGGCTCATGTGACCTAAAATGTATGGTTTGTTGGTATGTTTGTGAGTACAGTGAATCCTACGATCCCAGGGGGCGGCCCTTATTTTTTAAAATGGCAATTTTCTATTTATGATTACCCAATGGCACATACTACTAGAAAAGTATATTATTATGAAAATGGTTTATTTACATGAAGCAGGATTTTACATATGAGCTGTTTTATGCAATATATTTTTATAGAGACCTACATTGTTTGGGGGGTATAGTTTTCCTTTAAGCTAGTAAAAATTCTTGCATTAAAGTGCTAAAGATTTTTTTTCGGGCAAACTTCTTTTGACTGTAACTTTTTTTTCACGCTATCAATGCTATTTATTACAATTTACAAAAGGGCGATTTTTTCTTACATTAAGGTGCAGATTTATCAAGCGTCAAATTGGAAATTTCAATTTTTATATTTGAATTTCACATTTATTTTAGTTTAAGTCAACTAGGTAATAGTCTAATTTGATTTGAATTTTTAAAAAAATACTGTTCCTTTAAGAATTTGAATTTGACTATTCGACATCTAAAACCTGCTGACTTGGTAAAATAGGGGACCTCCTACAATCATTTTTTTTTACCTGTGAAGACAGATAATATTTCAAAATGTGTGTTCCACTGGACATTAGATGGTAAAGCAGAGGTTAAGGCAGGGGTGTCCAAACTTTTAGCAACGAGGGCCAGATTTGGTGAGGTGAAAATGTATGGGGGCCGACCATTCAGCCTGGCATTCTTTGAACCATTAAAGGAATTGTTCGGTGTATAAATGAAAACTGGGTAAATAGATAACCTCTGCAAAATAAAACATTTTCTAATATAGTTAGTTATCCAAAATGTAATGTATAAAGGCTGGAGTGACTGGATGTGTAACATAATAGCCAGAACACTACTTCCTGCTTTGCAGCTCTCTTGGTTTACACTGACTGGTTAACCTGGTTACCAGGCAGTAACCAATCAGAGACATGAAGGGGCCCATGTGGTCCCCCTTCAAGACGTTGACTAGCTCAGAGTTAGAGAGCTGAAAAGCAGGAAGTAGTGTTCTGGCTATTATGTTACACATCCAGTCACTCCAGCCTTTGTACATTACATTTTGGCTAACTAACTATATTAGAAACATTTTTTTATTTTGCACAGTCTGTCTATTTACCCAGTTTTTATTGTCACGCTGAACTGTTCCTTTGACATCATTCAACTCATTGAAACAAGGAATTGTGTAGTAGTAATATTTGGGCACATTAGTGAAATGATCTGCCACTTGGTCTATACTGCTGCCTGTGTGCTGAAGGTGTTAGTAATAGGGTCATTATGACATCATCACATCATTGAGAAATCACATGACCATTAGATTCTAGCTGAAATAACAGGGTTCCATCATCATCAACATCATTCCAGGTGAAACCTGTTATCACTGTGACATCATTCCAGGTGAAACAAACTAGTAAACGGGTCATTATGACATCATCACATACGATAATGAGATTCCAGCTGAAACTAGTAAACAGGGTCATTATGACATCATCACATCATTATGACATCATCACATCATTATGACATCATCGCATCATTATGACATCGCCAGCTGAGATAACAGGGTCATTATGACATCATCACATCATTGTGAAATCACCAGCTGAGATAACAGGGTCATTATGACATCATTCCAGGTGAAACACATTATCACTGTGACATCATTCCAGGTGAAACACATTAGTCACACAGTCTATTTTTCTCATTTGCTTTGTAGCATCCGTAGGAGCAACACTGCAAATAGGTAAGTGCTGAAAGCTTTTGTATCATACAGAGAATTCAAGTTACATTGTTAATCTGTGGTAGAGCCAAGTGGGAATTAATGTTTAGAGATATTGTAATGATAAGAAATGTTCATTTTAAACATAGGAACTAGGCCATTAATAGTTAATATGGTATGTGTGTATGTATATGTATTTATTTCATATATATACATGTACCATAGAAAGCACTCACAGCCAGTGATGTATAGTGTGCACACTGCCTGTCATTTGTCTATAAGCCTAACATAAACAATTATAATTTTGTAAAAAATCATCCCCTATGCCACATTTGTACCAACCATTTTTCATGTACATCATAACTTAAAAGTTACATTGGAGTAACTTGAGCTGTATAAAAGCACTCTACCTGCATAAATACTATATATAGTACACATAATATACATACACACACATATATATAATACACAAGAGCCATGAATAGCCTTTATATGATATCCTTTAAATGGCCCTTAATATATGGTTATTCAAGGTCATCTCAAAGTTCAATGACCTGCCTTCAGCCTTGTGCTTTTATATGGTAATGGATCTTCTCTGTAGCTTATAATATCCTTAGATTTTACAAGAGGGGGTACTTTATTAACTATAATATATATATATATATATATATATATATATATATATATATATATATATATATATATATATATATGTGTGTGTGTATGTGTGTGTTTTGTATATAGATATATAAAATAATGTGTCCCCAGTTGTAAAATATTGGGGAGTTATAGAAAAGTTATAGAGTGACTTCATTTATGGATCATCGCTAAATGAAACTATAATATAATCATTGTGTAGGAAATGACGGAGTAAAAGTATTATCATGTGTTTGTATATGTATATGTGTTTCATCTATATTTCTCTTTTCTTGTCCCCTTTAGTGAAAAAAGGAGTCAGAGTTCTTTGAGCCACAGAGGATGAGTCTTACTCATCTTTTTTTGTGGTTTCTCATTGGACTCTGTCTTCTCATCTTTAATCCATCACCATCATCATCATTTCCATTACCTGGTAAGTGGAGATAGTAAATACAAAATAAGACAGCTTTTCTTTGTGGAATGGCTGATTGATCTCTAGCAGATTTGAAGATGTTAATCTATATTTTACTTTTTTAGTTTTGAACATCGGAAACTTGACTTACCCTGAGGAGAATGTGAATTTGAAATTACAGTCCTGGAATATTATACCATGTAGCTTCACTGCGAACTCTACTATCAGTTCTGAACAGCTAAATCTGCAATGGCTCAAAACCCTAGATGAAGGAAAGAGTTACATCCCCTTGATTAACTGGTCGGGAGCCAATCAAACCAAATTCTCCAAGTCAGGGCAACGGTTTCAGATATTCCCATATCTTCTTCATAAAGGAAACTGTTCTCTTGTGATTAGTCCTGCAAAGAGAAATGATCGTGGCACTTACAAAGCTCAAGTCACCATTAATGGAAAAGTCTACGAGCCTGTGCCAGAAGTCAAGGTTCACTTCTTGAACACTCAGAAGTTAGGTAAAGTATAAAGGCATCCTTAGCAATGCCATACTGTTATATTTGATTAAAGTTTTTTAGATAGATAGATGACCTTCACCTAATTCTTATTTTTCTAAAGAGGAAGAAGAGAACTCGACAAAGATAGAGGACCTAAAAGGGAATGAAGAAATAAAGGATCGGCCATTAATCCGGATCAAGAGAGAAGCTTCCACTACCAGCAATAGCAGTTCTGTCATTATTGCACTTGTAGTGGTTGCGGTATTTGTGGCCCAGGTCATTGTGTGGTGAGTTATTTAATTACAGACCTTTTATTTGGGTTGAGGAATTACTGCAAAGTCAATTGCCATAATTACACATTTTATCAGTTACAAAAGTTATTTGTTAATGTAATTGTTATTAACAACAGCATCTGCACTGCTTGTCCTGACTCCTCAAATAATGTTGCGCCCCAACCGGTTAAAGCCGCTGAAGAGAACTGGAAGGGATCAGGCGCCTATTAGATTGTTTTAAGTCAGTTAGCAGTCTCAAAAATGTGCCACTTAAGAACCTGTATTCTTTCTATGTTTGTGCAGGTTCTTGATTTACAAGAGCTTGAAGAAGAGGAAACCCACCGATGCCGAATGGCTGATTACAACTGGGGAATCCAAGACAAAAGTTACTGCTGTAACGACCCAGAGGTTTGTAAGATTTTAGTTCGTTTCAAGAGGTTGCAAACACACAAAAAAATTCTGCCCAAAGCAAATATAATTCATTAGAGCTTTCCCACTTACATAAATGTTATTATAAAATTCTGTGCATATTTTTCTGCTCTAAAGTATAATATTCCAGTTTTTCTAAAGACGTTTGTATCACCCAATCCCCTTCTAGAGGTTAGAATAGTCACAACCCACTCCTTTCCATTTTACTCCTAATTTTTATGATTTCCACTCACTGTCATATTGGAGTTTTCATTCTGCGTATTTCTTTTGTTCAGGATTCCTGCAGATGCAGCAGATGAAATCACAGAGGAACAGCAGCCAAAAAAGAAAAAGTGAGTAGGAGATGAGTTTTTTCTCTGCCACCCTGGCTGCTCCCCTGCTAACCAAATAGTAGCAATGTGGCATTATAGTAGCAAGGCTGATGCAACAGCATCTTTGGATGTTGTCCTAAATGTTGATAGGAAAATAACACTAAATTCCACCTGCGACTATTCTATAGTTAAAGCTTAATCACACCAGTGGCTTTGTAGCTGCAACTTGATCTTGATTGATAATCTTTGCAATGGCAGAAGGTGTCTATAGCAAGTTACAATCAATTCCTTCTGTTTGTGCAGGACTAAAACAAAGAAACTGAAAAAGAAAACTGCTAAGAAAATCCAAGTGGCCGACACTGAGGAGGTGGATGAAGAAGAACCTCCCACAAAGTCTACCAAGAAGATCAAGCCTTCCAAGAAATCTCCTCCTAAATCTAAGAAATCTAAGAAACCCGTTGTGTAAGTATTTTATATTGACTAATATAAGCCTTTGTGTTTTTATATCATTTCCCATAAGGGTTTAGATATATTAATATAAAATGGCAACATTAACAAAACAGTCACTTTAGTGGTTTCCACATGGCATTGGATTAGAATAATTCTCATTATCATTTTTACTTTGTGTCCAGGTCTGAGACGACTAAGGTTGAGGAGAGTGAAGTTGAAGAAGAGGAAGAACGGCCAATACAGAAAAAGTAAGTTTCTCAGTTTTGCTCTTGGCATCAGAGCCGGGTCAAGCTGGCCGGTCGTCCTAGGCAACCCGGCTGGACTCTTGCCTCCCTCCCCTGTATGCATGTGCACAAATGCGTGATGGTGTCACAGGGATTGGGTGGTAATGCACAGTGATTCCCTGCCATTGGTGATGAGCTCTGGGACTAGAGGTAGGCAGAGAGAAGAGGTACGTGCCAAGTTCTACCCAACTGCACCCTAGGCACATGCCCCTTCTGCCTACCTCTAGATCTGTCCCTGCTTGACATTCCCAGAATACTTTCAGCCACACACCATGCTAACACCTGTGACACCAAAGGCTGGACTGTCACTGTATATCCATGGGTTTTACTGAAAAATGTCCTTCAACCCCACTGTGATTAAATTTTGCATTTAAAGCTCAGTCCCACTAATGATTTTGTAGCTTCCATTTGAGTTGGATGGAACACATTTGCAATGGCAGCAAGTTATGTTCCATAATTTTGTTTTGCAGGACAAAAAAGATAAAGAAATCTGTGAAGAAAATAAAAGTGGTAGATACAGAGGAGGCTGACAAAGATGAACAACAGCCAGAAGTTGAACCTCCCAAAAAGTCTACCAAGAAGAGTCAACCGACCAAGAAGCCCCCCCATAAGGCTGAGAAACGTACAATGTAGGTTTTTATATCTACAAATATATGTCAGTATATTGTCTGGGAAAACAGATTTTGATATATTAAAATTAAATGGGGATATTAATGGTTTTCTGGAGATGATCAATTTTTCTCAGCACACAACATTGGATCTGAAAGGTTTTCATTTATTCTACCTTTTGGTTTTTAAGCTTGAACAAAGTTTTATTTTAAACCATTTTTCCATTGATTGTTGGGGTGCAGTAATATATGAAATATCAGCTTGTTTTAAGTCAAATTCCCAATATAGATTCTTTATTACATCTATACACATCATTGATCTGCTGGTTATTGTTCTTTGTAGACGTTTATGGGATGTGCTTTTTCCTCTTTTATAATGCTTTCCAGGCAGCATTGGTTAAGGGAAGATCTCATTAACTTTATCCTGTCTATTTGTTCAGGTTGGAGACTCCTTCCACTGAGGAGACCGAGATTGAGTCTGAAGAAGAGCAGCCTAAAGTGAAAAAGTGAGTTTATAAGCTTGCTGTTGGGTGGAACTCCACATGTGAATATCATTTCCATCCAACGCACATTTAGTTAGGTGGAGCAAATTGGCAATGGCAGAAAGTTACAATTCATATATTTATTCTGTTTGTTCAGGACTAAACCAAAGAAAAAGAAGGAAAAAGCTGCTAAGAAAGCAAAAGTGGAAGACACAAAGGAGGAGGAGGATGAAGAAGAAGAAAAAGATGAAAAACCTCCCGAAAAGTCGACCAAGAAGAGTCGATCTTCTAAGAAGTCTCCCCTTAAGGCTAAGAAACGTGCAAAGTAAGTCTTTATATCTACTAATATATGTTTTTGTGTCAGTATATTGTCTGGGAATACAGATTTTGATAAATTAAAACTAAACGGGGATATAAAGAGTTTACTGGAGATAATCACTTTTTCTCAGCACACAACATTGGATCTGAAAGGTGTTCATTTATTCTACCTTTTGTTTCTTTAGGCCAACATACGAGGAGGCTGAGGAAGAGCAAACTCCGTGAGTTTTTAAGCTTGAACTAAGTTTTGTCTTTATTGTTTTAAACCATTTTTCCATTGATTGTTGGGGTGCAGTAATATATGAAATATCAGCTTGGTTTAATTCAACTTCCCAATATAGATTCTTTCGTGCATCTAAACACATCATTGATCCGTTGGTTATTGTTCTTTGTAGATGTTTATGGGAAGCATTGGTTAAGGGGAGATCTCATTAACTTTATCCTGTCTATTTGTTCAGGTTGGAGACTCCTTCCACTGAGCAGACCGAGACTGAGTCTGAAGAAGAGCAGCCTAAAGTGAAAAAGTGAGTTTATAAGCTTGCTGTTGGGTGGAACTCCACATGTGAATATCACATTTAGTTAGGTGGAGCAAATTGGCAATGGCAGAAAGTTACAATTCATATATTTATTCTGTTTGTTCAGGACTAAACCAAAGAAAAAGAAGGAAAAAGCTGCAAAGAAAAGAAAAGTGGAAGACACAGAGGAGGAGGAGGATGAAGAAGATGAAAAACCTCCCGAAAAGTCGACCAAGAAGAGTCGATCTTCTAAGAAGTCTCCCCATAAGGCTAAGAAACGAGCAAAGTAAATCTTTATATCTACTAATATACGCCATTGTGTCTGTGTATTGTCTGGGAATAAGGATTTTTATGGATTAATATTAAAGTGGGGAAAGTTGAATCGGTAAAGGTTTCATTACTGTTTAACACTCTGTTTGTTTAGGCCTAAATATGAGAAGGAAGAGGAGACTGAAGAAGACCAGACAGAGATAAGCCAGTAAGACTTAACACTGTGTTCTTTTACTGTTTGTTGTATATAAAATATCAGTTCTCATTATCTTTAAACTCTTTATTTATTCAGATCGGAGACTTCTACCACAGAGAAGAGTGAGACTGAGCCTGAGGAGGAGGAGCCAAAAGTGAAAAAGTGAGTTTCTAAGTTTATAATTTTAAATCCAAGGGTTCCTCCCTCTTGAGGTACTTGAGGTATCTGTTGCATTGTTACCCACCAACTTAGTCAGTTACATTTCATATATTTATTTTGTCTATTCAGGATTAAACCAAAGAAAAAGAAGAAAGCTGCTGAGAAAATAAAAGGCAAAGATGCAAAGAACAAGAAAGATAAAAAATCGAAGAAACCTGCACCGTAAGTGTGTTTTTTTTAATCCAGAATGAGCTTTGTTTCTTTTAAATTGCTTCTAATTTCTTAATATTAAACTAGTATACTTATTATTTATTGGGGCAAAGAATGATGTACGTTTCTAGGGACAGTGTCTACTTTTCTAAGACAAGTCCTGCTGTTATTCACATACTTTCCATTTGTTTAGGATTGAGGAAACTGCATCAGAGGAAGAGCAGAAAGAGCCCAGCGAGTGAGTTTCTATCCTTGAGTTTATTTCTTCATGTTATTAGAACTCAGGACCTCCATCAGGGGGTGCTATGGTCATGGGCCCCATGGTAAAGTAAAGGATGAGATGCAAAAGCATGATTATTGGGTTAGGAAAGAGGTGGGTGAGGGTGAGGAGGGGGCCCAGTTGACCAATGGTCTAATAATTGAGACCCCATGAAGATAATACCCTGCTAACATAGTAGTACGGGCATCAGGATTATTAGTGGAAGCCCTAGTGGGATGCAGCTCTACATGTTATCCACTTCCTCTGCTTTGCCAAGTTCTGATGTTATTTACTTATGTTTTTGAATGTTTAGAACTGAGACTCTTGAATCAACGGTGCAGGAGGATACTTCTGAAGCTGGATCAGAGGAACAGCAGACAGAGATCAGCCGGTGAGTATTGATCCACACATAACATTTTCCTTTATTGCTTTTGATTAAAGGTGACCTATCACCTTCATGGATGCATTTCTTTTAAAACGTAATGCATGATCTGATTACAATTTGTTTGTTTAGGAGCAAGACTTCTCTGAGGACTGAGGACACAGCTGCATCTGACGTAGAAGAACCTGCTGAACGTGAAGCAGAGGAACCTGCTAAAACTGAAGCAGAGGAACCAGCTAAACCTGAAGTAGAGTCAGAAGATAAAGGAAAAGTGACAAAGTTTGTACGGAGAGGTGCTATAAGAAGACGTACAAGAATGACCAAAGGGGATACTGATACTGAGAGGCCTAAAGAGTAAGTCTTTTAAATTCAGTGTTTTTAATGCTACACAACCTCTGTCTTTATCCAATCATATTCATTCAGGTCTGTGTATATTTTAGCAAAGCTTTGTAAATTAGTAGATCACTGACTCACACTTATTCTAATGATTTATTCTTCATATAGAATTGAACCTTCGTTACTTATCTGTGTAATTCTTGTGTGTTTAGGATTAAACATCCCAAGCCTTCTGATGAGGCTGAAGCAGAGTCAGAAGAACCTCGTGCTGAGGCTGAAGCAGAGGAAGCAAAGGCAGGGAAATTCTCCAAGAGGCCTACAGAGTAAGTTAAAGGGGGTTATTTACTAAGCTCCGAATACCCGAAATTCCCCGAAATTTTGTGATCTTTTTTTATAAAATCGGACTTTTAAAAAAATCACAAATTTTTCGGAATTTATTAAACCCCAAGGGCTAAAAAGCCTGAATATAAAAAAATGGCATCTCAAACCTACAATTTGTTTGTTTAGGAGCAAGACTTCTCTGTCGGAGGACACAGCTGCATCTGACGTAGAAGAACCTGCTGAAGGTGAAGCAGAGGAACCTGCTAAAACTGAAGTAGAGTCAGAAGATGAAGGAAAAGTGAAAAAGTTTGTATGGAGAGATGCTATAAAAAGACGTATAAGAATGACCAAAGGGGATACTGATACTGAGAGGCCTAAAGAGTAAGTCTTTTAAATTCAGTGTTTTTAGTGCTACACAACCTCTGTCTTTATCCAATTATATTCATTCAGATCTGTGTATATTTTAGTAAAGCTTTAATTAGTAGATCACTGACTCACACTTATTCTAATGATTTATTCTTCACATAGAATTGAACATTCGTTACTTATCTGTGTAATTCTTGTGTGTTTAGGATTAAGCATCCCAAAACTTCTGATGAGGCTGAAGCAGAGTCAGAAGAACCTCGTGCTGAGGCTGAAGCAGAGCCAAAGACAGGCAAATTCTCCAAGAGGCCTACAGAGTAAGTTAAAGGGAGTTATTTACTAAGCTCCGAATACCCGAAATTCCCCGAAATTTTATGATCTTTTTTATAAAATCTGACTTTTAAAAAATCATAAATTTTTTCGAAATTTATTAAACCCCGAGGGCTAAAAAGCCTGAATATAAAAATATGGCATCTCAAACCTGTCGAGGTTGCATAAAAATCAATGGGAACAGTCCCACTGATTTTTGGTTGTGTCGGGGGTTTCAGGCAATTTCCCCATGTTTTCGGAGCTTTCGGTGAAAGCTCACAAAAATTCGGAGATTTCGGGGAAAATTCAAGAAAAAATCATGAAAATCTGAGCTTTTCCCGCAAAGCATATTTTCGGGAAAATGTAATAATAAATAAGCGTTAAGGGTTAGATCAGAGTTTGTGGCAGCTGATATTGAGATAAATTAGGACCTTGATAAATAACCCCCAAAGTATCTTTCTGTTTAATTACGTAATCCCTGTCCCAGTTAAACTTATAGTAGTGCTCAGTTCTGTACAGCCTGCAGTTCTTAGCCAACCATGTCCAACTAGTAGTTAGTTGCCAATTAATACAATGGTAATGATGGTAAATAGGAAGCTTTTTATACATGCGCCCCACACAAGATAAAGACACATTTCTAAATACTTACATTGCATTTTGTGTTCTGTTTAGAAATGAGACAGATTCAAAGGGACTTCCAGAGAGAAAGCCAGTGGATGAGAAAAACTCAGCATTGCCTCTTGAGAAGAGGCAAGGGAATAAAAAGAAGGACCATGCTGAGAAAGACTCAGAGGTGCAGCCCGAGAAAAAGCCCGAAGATGAGAAAATGCACCATGCTAAAGAGGACTCAGCAGTGCATCTAGAGAAGAAGCAAGGGGATAAAAAGAAGGACCATGCTGAAAAAGACTCAGAGGTGCAGCCCGAGAAAAAGCCCGGGGATGAGAAAAAGCTCCGTACTGAGAAGGACTCATCGGTGCATGATAAGAAAAAGATGGGGGATGAGAAAAAGCTCCATACTGAGAAGGACTCAGCGGTGCATGATACGAAAAAGCCCGGGGATGAGAAAAAGCTCCGTACTGAGCAGGACTCAGCAGTGCATGATAAGAAAAAGATGGGGGATGAGAAAAAGCTCCATACTGAGAAGGACTCAGCGGTGCATGATAAGAAAAAGCCCGGGGATGAGAAAAAGCTCCATACTGAGAAGGACTCAGCGGTGCATGATACGAAAAAGCCCGGGGATGAGAAAAAGCTCCATACTGAGAAGGACTCAGCGGTGCATGATAAGAAAAAGAATGGGGAAGAGAAAAAGCTCCATACTGAAAAGGACTCAGCGGTGCATGATAAGAAAAAGCCCGGGGATGAGAAAAAGCTCCGTACTGAGAAGGACTCAGTGGTACATGATAAGAAAAAGCCCGGGGATGAGAAAAAGCTCCATACTGAGAAGGACTCAGCAGTGCATGATAAGAAAAAGAATGGGGAAGAGAAAAAGCTCCATACTGAGCAGGACTCAGCGGTGCATGATAAGAAAAAGCCCGGGGATGAGAAAAAGCTCCGTTCTGAGAAGGACTCAGTGGTACATGATAAGAAAAAAACCGGGGATGAGAAAAAGCTCCGTACTGAGAAGGGCTCAGCGGTGCATGATATGAAAAAGACCGGGGATGAGAAAAAGCTCCGTACTGAGAAGGACTCAGAGGTGCATGATAAGAAAAAGACCGGGGATGAGAAAAAGCTCCGTACTGAGAAGGACTCAGCGGTACATGATAAGAAAAAGCCCGGGGATGAGAAAAAGCTCCGTACTGAGAAGGACTCAGCGGTGCATGATAAGAAAAAGACCGGGGATGAGAAAAAGCTCCGTACTGAGAAGGACTCAGCGGTGCATGATAAGAAAAAGACCGGGGATGAGAAAAAGCTCCGTACTGAGAAGGACTCAGCGGAGCATGATAAGAAAAAGACCGGGGATGAGAAAAAGCTCCGTACTGAGAAAGACTCAGCGTTGCATGATAAGAAAAAGACCGGGGATGAGAAAAAGCTCCGTACTGAGAAAGACTCAGCGGTGCATGATAAGAAAAAGACCGGGGATGAGAAAAAGCTCCGTGCTAAGAAAGACTCAGCGGTGCATGATAAGAAAAAGACTGGGGATGAGCACCATACAGAGAGAAAGACTGCAGATCATAAGAAGTGAGTTTACTTTTCTTTATGCTTCTATTTTATTTTGAATGGGTGTAGTTGCCCTTTAAGTACTAGTTAAAAGGAAAATGGCAATGTTTTCTGAGGGGCGCAGTGTGAGTGTGTAGCATATGTGCATACACCAGAAGTGATAAGTGTATTTATGGCATATTGCCTCTACTTGTTGCTTGATTATGGATCCATATGTTTAGGTGCCACACAACTATACCTCAGTTACCATAGATCATGGGACCTAAAAGTGGGGATCCTGAGCGTGGGGTGTGTACATGTCACAATATCTACAAAAGCACACCTATGGTGTGGTGTATTATGTTCTATTAGAATGGCATTTGAAGGTGTAGCAGTAGGTTAGGTTACCTAGGGTAAAGAGCAACTATTGGTCTAGATCTCTCTTGCTAATTACTGGTAGTCATCAAGCAGATGCCTCCGATGATGTGAATTTACCTTTAGCCTTAGTTACACAACTACATCATGTTACATAGATCTGGGTGGCTGTATGGATTTATACATTCATGGGAGTGTTAATACAAATACGACTGTCAGTCTGTGTATTAAATTGTGCCATATTTTATGCAGGTCTAAACCAACTAAAAAGGAAAGTGACACAAAGAAGGCAACACCTTCAGCTAAGACTACGGCCCCTAAGAGGTAAGTAATGTTAAGCTTCTTGCTTCATCTTCATTACCCGAGCCTCAAGCTGAGACTTTCACATTCGTATTTGTGGAAGCTTAATGGGTGATTAAAGGAGGGGAGGCTGAGAGTAGGTTCCATGTATGTTCCACAAACATTTGAAATGATTAAACTCTGCCTTATTTTGTGCAGCAAGAAGAGTATAAGTGCGCCAAAGAAGGCAGTAAAAGCCGTCAAAAAGCCGACAACAACAGCAAAACGGCCGACAACAACAGCAAAACGGCCGACAACAACAGCAAAACGGCCGACAACAACAGTAAAACTGCCGACAACAACAGCACCGACAACAACAACAACAAAACGGCCGACAACAACAGCAAAACGGCCGACAACAACAGCAAAACGGCCAACAACAACAACAAAACGGCCGACAACAACAGCAAAACGGCCGACAACAACAGCAAAACGGCCGACAACAACAACAAAACGGCCGACAACAACAGCAAAACGGCCGACAACAACAACAAGACGGCCGACAACAACAGCAAAACGGCCGACAACAGCAGCAAAACGGCCGACAACAACAGCAAAACGGCCGACAACAACAGCAAAACGGCCGACAACAGCAGCAAAACGGCCGACAACAGCAAAACGGCCGACAACAACAACAAGACGGCCGACAAAAAAAGCAGCATCCAGTGTAAAACCCAAGAAAAGTTTGTCACGTACTAAGACAGCAAAGAAGTGATCTAATGATCTTTATTAATGGTCTTTTCAAGTTGAAGAGGCGGATAAAGAGGGAGGAGGAGGGTTTAGGGTGCTACAAACACCCTAATGCTCATGTAACATCAAGCACCTTTTGATGTTACTTGTGCTAAACAAATATTCTAATACGCCTTTGATTAAGGGCGGATCCTGACGTACATTTTTACTTTTTTTAAATAAAGTTTTGTGCTTATAACGTAACGCTTAGGACCTTGATTTATTCTCTTGCAAATATTCTAATGTGGCCTTGAACTTTGAGAATCTTATATATATTACACAACTTTAAAGGGGTGGTTTACCTTTAAGTTAACTTTTAGTATGCTATAGATTGGCCAATCCGAAGCAACTTTTCAATTGGCCTTAATTTTTTTTATAGTTTTCAAATTATTTGCCGCCTTCTGATTCTTTCCAGCTTTCAAATGGGGGTCACTGACCCCATCTTTTTTTTAAAGATTAATTTTTATTGAATTTTAACAACTTAAAAAAATTAGAAGGAAGAAAAGCTAGTTAGAAAAGGAAAAGGAAGGGGGAGGGAGTGAGGAAGTATGTCTGAAAATTGTCATTCATTGATTGGTTGAGGTGGCTGGCGACTCGAGCCAAGGATTCCATATATTTTCACATTTCTTTGGGCATCCTTGGGCTAGATACGTGAGCTTGTACCAGTCCAATTGCGAATTGATTAGTCCAATCCATCTACTCAGTGTCGGTGGCGTTGGGCCCATCCAGTGTAGGACAACCACTTTTTTTTGAGTAGAAGAAGAGCAGCCTCATCAGACATCTAGTGTTTACTCTAGGTATCACGGAGTCAAGGAGGCCCAGAAGACAGGTAGGAGGGCTAAGTATTTGTGGAAGTTCCAGTTCAGTAGCCATAAAGTTCACAATTGCCCTCCAATATCTGAGTATCACTGGGCAATCCCACATTAAATGTATGAAATTGGCGACAGAGGCACCACACCTTGGACAGCCGGGTGAAGCTACCCTACCCATTGTATATAGTTTCTGAGGGGTGAGGTATGTTTGATGTATGATCCTAAATTGTATAAGCTTGTCTCTAACACTCACTAACGGAATATAAAGGTTGTCTATGATTTCTTCCCAATCATCTGGCTCTACACTAACCCCACTACTCTCCCACTTATACTTCATCTCTGGCTGGGGGATCATATCTATTGGAAATGAAGTGCTTGTATGTATTGGACAGGAGTTTCATCTTGGTGGGTTGAGATACCAATTCTTCTATCCCTGTGTACTGTAGTTGCAGAGGAGGAGTTGGAAATTGCGCTGAGCAAAGATGGCTGATCTGGTTGTATCTAAATTCGGACAGGTCAGGCAGAGAGAGGGTCTGACGAAATTTAGCCAATGTGTGAAGACTCCTATCAGTGTATACTTGGGACAACCGCTTTAGCCCTAACTTAGTCCAAGTTCCCACCTCTAAGAATGTAGCTAAGTGTGAATAGTTACTATTACCCCATAAAGGTGCGTCCGGAGATAGAGTGGTATCGGCCTTACTGACCTGCACCATTGCGTCCCAGGCTCTCTTAGTGGCATCCATAACAGGTAATAAAGGGCCAATATCTTTTCGAGTTCTATATAAAGCATTGTGCAGGCTTTCCACGGAAGTGAGATATAGTGCCTCTATTATGGATGCTGGGTTGTCTGCATCAAACACTTTCCAGCTGGCTGCATGCGAGGCCTGGGAGGCAAGGTAGTAAAGCTCATAATTGGGAGAGTCCGTCCCAGCTGGTCTTGTGGGGCATTGAGAGTGACTCTGGACAACGTGGGCGTTTTATTTCCCAAATGAATTCAGATTGTGCGCGGCCCATATCATGTAGGGCTTTCTTGGGTATGTGGCAGGGGGTATTACTTAGTTTATACAGAAATTTAGGAAAATAAATCATTTTGCATATATTTATTCTGCCTATTAGTGTGAGAGGAAGTTTAGTCCAGTGTGCAAGTGTATCCTTAAATTTGCGATGTATGTGTATAAGTTATGCTGCAGAAATAGTGTCGGATCTTTATGTACTGTTATCCCTCGGTACTTAAAATGATCTGCCACTTTAAGATTACAGTCCGAGTCTGACCCCATCTTTAAACAAATGCTTTCTAAGGCTACAAATGTATTGTTATTGTTACTTTTTATCACTCATCTTTCTATTCAAGTCCTCTCCTATTCATATTCCAACACATGGTTGCTAGGGTAATTTGGCCCTGCGAAGCCCTAATTAAGTCATTTTTATATCTATTGGTAAAACAGGAAAATCTCTGCATATTTGGGGGAATAATTGACATCTAGTTACACCACTGTTTGGACCCTAGCAACCAGATACCAGAGAGCTGCTGAAACATACAGTATATTACATTCCCCTTGTGTTCAAATAGTAAAACAGCCTGGAACCTGGAAAATGTCCAGGAAACAATCCAAAAAGTTCATCAAAACCTAAGATGGCAAAGAACTGAGAAGCTTTGTCTTCACTACACAAGTTGTTACTGAGGAGGTTAAAGAGGGTGGAGGAGGGTTAAGGTGCTACAACACCCTGTTACTTGTGCCTTGTTGTCAAAGCCAGTTATATCCTGGTGTAAAGTGCAGGGCTCTAAGGACATCAAGTACAGGTATCGGATCCATTATCCGGAAACTCATCCAGAAAGCTCAGAATTACAGGTAGGCAATCTCCCATATAGACTCCATTTTTTCCAAATAATCCAAATTTTGAAAACTATTTCCTTTTTCACTGTAATAATAAAACAGTAGCTTCTATCCATTTTCCGGAAAACCCCAGGTCCCGAGCATTCTGGATAACAGGTCCCAAATACTCTAAGGTGGTCTTGAGCTTTAAGAAGTTTACATCTTAGAATGGCACCGGAACAGAATGTCAGTGGGAAATAGTAAGCTAATGTATATACACTAAATCAGTTATATGGTACTGGCTCCAACAGGGTCACCGGCCTGTACAGCTCAGAGCCACTTTGGCTGTTAGTATTGCTCTGGTTGCTTATGGTTCTGACTGTGCCTCTCTGTGGCCCCATGCAATGCCTCCTTTGGGCCTTTACACTAAATTGATACCAGACCCCAATTCCACACTCTGACACCTTCCCATACCTCACTGTAACTAGTCTTCAGCTACTGCCCTGTACCCCACTCCCACAGTGTGGGAATCAGTAAATTAGAAAGTGATGCAGAGAAATGACCCACTTCTGTTACATTATCAGAACCAGCAGTGCAGAGAATAGAAAGGGACAGAGAGATCATTGCCTCAACTGTATGACAATTCTCTTATAATGCAGTACAGGTATGGGATCTGTTATCTGGAAAACTCATTATCTAGAAAATTCTGGAAGGGCCTTCTCCCATAGACTCCCCTTTATCCAACCAATCCACATTTTTAAAAACTATTTCCTTTTTCTCTGTAATAATAAAGCAGTATCTTGTACTTGATCCCAACTAAGATATAATTAATCCTTATTGGAAGCAAAACCAGCCTATTGGGTTTATTTAATTGTAGCACCTTATTGGCTTTAACTAGTCAAATACCAACTAGGATGGTAGAGCATTTCCTACATGCGACCCTCTTTCAGCCAGGATGGGTTTTTGCAATATGGAAAACACGTGTTGGTGTTGTTGAACTGAAACTCACTACTGCCAGAGATGTAAAGTAATGGATGTTGGACGCCAGGGGTTCTTTGCAAAGAAACAACACAGGCTTTATTCAATACAAAGTGCCACAGGGTTGATAATACTCACAACTGAGGTAGATTATAGCACATGCCAGGTACATTCACAGATTAGCAGATACAGCATAGAAGGCACCATAGAAGAAATAGTATGGAGAGTTGATAGGATCACCTTCCAGGTTTCCAATACCTTATGTGGGCCGGATCCCACACAGCAGACGTGGCTCAGGGTTTAGAACACTGCCTGAAGTTCCCTTGTCAGTACTGTGGTCCCTTCACTACAGGCAAGGTAGAGCCTGGGGGAGATCTACTCCGTTTCTATCCTACTTGGTGGAGCTTGAGCTGCTCTTGCTAGCTAGATCTCTATATCTCACTTCCACTAGAAAGTGCCATGAAAAGAGATATCCTATATACTGGCTTCACCTCGTTCACGGGGGCCCTGTACCCCGACTTCGCTAAAGGGGATGTCCCTTTAGGGCCTAACACTTCTGGGGCCTTGTTGACTCCAGGCTCAGTGGAACGACTGCCCAGGAAAACTGCTGCAGGCCAAGAAGAAAGTGCCTCTCCCTGCAGAGCATTTTGTTACAACACTGCAGGAAGGTGTCACTACCTAGAACCAATAAAGATTGTAATATGTTACATGGGTGTGTCCCAGCATCAGGGAAAGGAGGCACTGGAAGGGAATGAAGCCATAAGGGCCATAACACATATGGGTCCCTACATAATGTTTACATGATTTTCTTAAGGTATGAAGATTCAAATTATGGAATGATCTGTTATCCAGGCCCTGAGAATTCTTGATAGGTCCCATACCTGTGTTACTCTGAAGTTGGGTCACATATGTCTTGGAGCTTGAATGTGCATCTATAAAAATGCATGCTTGTGTAGGTGTTCTTTTTAATGCAAGTGTGCACATGCACTTCTCTATTTTAATAAACAGGTACACTAAACGCATGTAACACACAGGTTGTGTTGGAATTTAACCACACTGGGCTAGATCTGTCTGCCTGTCTGTAGAACTGGACAGGATAAAATGAAGTCAGTAAACCGTATGTCTTAAGTATATTTTCTGCATAGGCACCAAAAAAAGCTTTCATTGAAACAATTCTCCTTATATGTACCAATCGGTGAGTGGAGAGCTAATGTCCAGTCCCAAGGGCAGTGCCGGCCCAAAATACAGCCGGTGTTGATGACCAGACCAGCTGATTTGTTGCTATGGGTTTTCAAATTTCAAGATTAAATGTAATACAGTTCTGTGAATATTCCACCCCTTGAAATCTATTTTACAGTTGAGAACCCAGGGCCAGAAGTAGGGAATGGCAAGAGAGGAACATGTCTCTGCACAATGGCTGGGGGTGAAGATGGAGGGGGTGAAATCTGAGAGGCAGTGGCAAAGTGGCAGAGCAGAATGAGTGATGGTGGTGGTGATGGGGCTTAGTGTGCTGAACCAGTGGCAAAGGCAGCCAAGCAATTGGGCAACAATTCTATATGTCCTGGTTCTTTTCAACCTTTGAGTGTTGGCTACAGGATTCCAGTGCCATGTCAACACCTGGTTTGGCACACAAAGGATTAAAATGCTGTGCAAAACATTAGATGCACTGACATTGGGGCCTGCAGATTTGTTCCACCAGTCTCAGAGATCCCCCATATCAGGACTGTACAACCGGAGACTCACAGCCCAGATGTGACCCTTGGAAAAAATATTATGGCCCCCAGCATGCTCCTGATCTTTGCTGGTCTCTTTGTATGAAATCATTGGTTTATAATCTGGGTCCCCAAACATGACATATAGGGGTTACTGACAGCACTGCCCCATAGGCCCATAATTCTGCAGACAAGCTGAATGTATTGTCAGTAAGGTGAGTGCCCTGGAAATGATTTCTCAGCTCTCCAACTTACGCCATGATTCTAACAGCACCCACATTCACTGTCACACCTTTTACCGGCACAGCAATTAAATCCCATTAGCAGTTCATTAGAGTAAACAGCACTTTGCTGCTGGAGCAGAGCAAGCGCCTCCCCGCATGGAGCTACTGAGCCGCATGTCCGTCCTACAAGGAAACGTGCAGTATTAACCCCATGCTTTCCAGCTCAGACTTCAGATCACTGCCTTCCTGACAGGTGCAGATTGGGATCAAATAGTGCAGTGCAAGGGAAATAGGCTTGTATCACCCCTCATTTTAAAGAGCTATTAACTTCAGGGCCAGATTTCTGGTGTGCGCGCCTGGAGGCCAGCGTCCTCCGTCACCCCTTCCCTTTGGATCGCACAAATGCACATTTTTATTAGCTACAGCCAGAGCACTGGGATGGGGAGCATAGTCCCTAGTGCTCCAGGTAATGGCAAATGGAAGTGCGGCTGGACGCCATGCTGCCCCAGAGCTTGTTACGCCATTGATGAAGACCAATCCTAATCTTGCCAGCATCTATTGGAAGAATGTACTGGTGAATGAAGCACCAGAGAATTTATTATATGTTCCCCTTATATATTTATATATAGATATCTTTCCCCCCACCCCTTCCTTTAAGAGCCTCTTCTCCAGTGTAACCAACTCCAACTTGGCCAGACATTCTTCATAAATGACATTCCCTTCATTCCCTTTATCGGTGTAGCTCCATGGACACTTGGGTACTGCTTTGCAGCTAAATGTGACTCCTCATCTCATCTGGGACATTGCAAAAGTATTAGGGTAAGGAAGGGTCTCTGGAGTCACACATGCACTTTCACCGAGAATCTTGGGTCACCACTAGATCTTATAGGGGTTAACTTGTAGTATGTTATAGAATGGTGATTCTAAACTTTTCAATTTACCTCTATTTTTCCTTTTTATGGTTTTCTAATTATTTTCCTTCTTCTTCTGACTCTTTCCAGCTTTTAAAGGGGGGGCGGCTGACCTCTCTGTAAGGCTACACACGTATTGTTATTGCTACTTTTTATTACTCATCTTTCTATTGAAGCCATCTCTTGTTCATATTCTAGTCTCTTATTCTAATCAGTGCGTGGTTGCTAGGGTAAGTTGCAGAAATTGCAAACTTTGGTGAATGGGAGGGGTTGCTGCCTGTGAACCTTTCACTTGCATTTGTCTCTCTGGTGCGCAATGACATGGATCATCTATTTGTGGTGCTCAAGTTGCACTTCCGATGCATTTTGATCACTGGAGGAGCTCTTTTTATTCCTCCAGGAAGATTTCAGAAATAGTTGTTGTCTGTGCCTTGTTGTACAATGTTTTCCCTGCAGACACTGATGATGATCTGGACCTGAATTTAAGGGGTAGTGTGTGAAACATGGTATAATAATGTCTTTTACTTTCCTGGCAGGTTGGGCAACTGATGAGTGGCTAGCAGGTAGGTGCCTAGAGCTGTATAACATTGTTAAAGTGGGTATTTGAGGTATTGATAGACAGTAAACAGAGTGGATTGATTAATGAAAACAATACAGCAGGTTTGATGCAATTATAAGAATCCTTTACCAGGCAAATGGTCGGGGCAGGCTGTAAACAAGAAAAATCCAGTAAACTGGCACATGGTCAGGACTGGCAGCAAACAAGGAGAGTCCTGTAAACAGGCCAACATCACAGGCATGCTAAGACAAAGAGAAGTCAGGGAAACAGGCTGAGGTCAAATATCAGGAGATCCAACAGAAAACAGTCAAGGGGAACTGGAACAGAGGAATAAGGGCACAGAGCAGAGAATCAGGTAGACACATGGGCAGGAACTCTCAAGAACGCAAGCGGGATCAGGCTGTAGGGCTTCAATGATCAAGCAAGGAGCAATGGTCAGGGACAGGCTTATAAAGGATCTTATTTACATGATGAGCTACACCTGCAACTAATAAGGTGGACAGAGGAAAGAAAGCAAACAGAATGAATACAAGAGGTGTATAAGCAGAATTGGTCAAGGCCAGCCCTAAAGGTCCCCATAGACGCAAAGATTTTTCTTGCCGAACGACCGATATTAGCAAAGTCCGACCAATCCTTCTAACTTATCGTGCGTTTAGTGGGATTTGAACAATCATACAGCTTACGATTTGTCGGCCATCAGAAAATTGATCGGCCAGGTTAAAAAATCTTTATCGGTCCCAGTGCAATCTATCTATGTTTGCAGGGCCAAGCAGGCAGCTACCCTTTGTTTTCCTGGCAAATGGTCTTTTTAATTGATGGGCAATTTGTACGATCATACGATCGTTTCGAGATAATCGTGGTCTCACAATGACGATCAGATCTTTAAAAAATCTTTACATCTATGGTCAGCTTTAGTGTCTCCAGTGGCTCAGATGATAAGTACAGAGTCCCAGAAACATAAACTTCAGAGTTTAAATCCCAGATGGCCCTGACACTTTCCTTTTATTGTCTGTGAAATAGAAGATAAGGGGTGATTCACTCTTTCTGTATGTTATGGTCTTCATTATTTATTTTTTATAGTTTTTGAATTATTTGCCTTCTTCTTCAGATCCTTTGGACCAATTTACTAAAATTTGGATTTCCTTTTTAATATGAATAGTATTTTTCTCAAAAAAATCTAGATTTGTTAAGTGTAAAAAATAAGAAAAACTTTATTGCAAAACTGGGACAAATAGAAGTAGTCGAGGTCCCATTGAAGTCAATGGACCTTATTGTTAACCGTTCAGACTTTTAGTGGTTTTTGTATAATTTTTCGCTAGTAATTGTCAGAAAAACTAGAATTTTTAGAGGTTTTGGTGATATTTGTATTTTATCCATTTGTAAATTTTATAGTAAGATCTTTTAATAAATTCCATGGCATTTATGATTTTAGAGAAATAAAGTTTAATCACAGTTTCAAAAACCTTTAATGCCACTAAAATTCAACCTTCAGTAAATGGGCCTCTCCAATTTGATTTTCTATGGTTATTATTTTATTTATTCTTTGGTTTTCTTTGATTCATATTTTTTTCTCTAAAATTCTTTTAACATTTTTCTGAGATTTCTTAAGTGTTAAAAACCACAAGAAACTCTAATACATGAATAGCATTAACACCCCCCCAACTTACTCCAACATAGAGAGACACATTAAACAACCCCATCACTAGTGAAGAATTAGAAGAAGCTATAAAGTCATTATAGTCGGACAAAGCACAAGGCCTGGATGGATTTCCTACACTGTTCTACGAAGCATTAGCAAAGAATCTTTCACAACAATTAGTGGACCTCTACAATGCCTCTAGATGGTAAAGCCTCCTTCCCCACCGAGTATTGATACATAGTATTGATCCCCAAACCAGACAGAGACTTAACAAATATGAGCAATTATAGGCCAATTTTATTACTTAACATGGATGTCAAACAACTAGCAAAGTTCAAGCCAATAAACTCAATACAATCATACGCCAATTGATACACTTGGACCAAACAGGCTTTATCCCGGGCCGCCAGGACACTGACAATGTCAGAAGAATTCTAAACTTAATGGCAGTAGTTAAAGAACACAAGCTGCTGTCCGAAAAAACATTTGCCTGGTGGTACCTACAGGGTGTCCTCACAAAATTTGACTTTCATCCCAAAATCATAGCAGCGGTCACCAACCTTTACTCAAACCCCACAGCAAAAGTGTGCAATATGGGTGTTTTTGGCCCTAATGATAAGATCTGATCCCTGAAATCATGGAATCGCCTTGTTTGCAGACTCTTTCACATCCTTTAACCCTTTCCCTGCCAGCCATTTTGTCCTAGATGCGAACATCTACTGCCATGCAGTTTTTAGACATTTCACTTTAAGGGCCTTTCCTGGGGCGGTCTTTTAGTTTACCCAGTAAAACAATATATTATTTTTTTCAGGACAACCTGAACTTTCAAAATATGCAAGAATTTTTGTGTAATTCTACTTCTGTAAGAAAAATATAGGCTTCTATGGGGCATGTTTACTAACATTGGAGATAAATATCTGGAGAGATTTCTGGAGATGTTGCCCATAGCAACCAATCAGATCTTTGCTTTTGTTTTCTAACATGGCTGTGGCTGTTTAAATCTAATTGCTGATTGGTTGCCATGGGCAATATCTCCAAAAATCTCTCCAGATATTTATCTCCAATGTTAGTAAACATGCCCCTAAGTGTCTAATAAAATGAAAAAAATAATGTTTCACAAAGTAGAATCACATATATCAGAAATATCTTTTATTTTATGTACGAGAACACAGCTGATTTAGAAAGGTCTATGTCTCCTGAATGCGGCAATACCAAATATATATAGTTTTATGGAGATTTCTCACTTGTATAGATCAAAATCTACAAGCCGTACACTACCAAATTTCCAAAGCACCGCTCCCCATATGGCATGCTTCTGATTTCAAGGCCAAAACATTCCACTAACAATAGGTTTAACCTAGAAAACTACCCATTATTAGAAAGAACAGATTCTGGTGAATCAAAAATGGGTAAATATATCTTTGTACTCCAAACTACAAAGTTGCAATTATTTCGTAAAGTTATAATGTTTTTTAGAAATTGGTGAATTTTTTGAAAAATGACTTCAAAGCTTCCAATCTACAGCATCATATCTCCCACACATCATTAGGTATCAATGTAACACACCCCAAATATGAAAGCCTGGGGTCCACTGAACAATGTGATGCCTAATATGTATAGGTTTACCTAAACATGTGGTGTATAGGGGGCCTAAAATGTAGACACCCCATTTGAGCTATCAGTTCTGTAATTCCAGAAACTGCAAAATCAACACATTTACATAGATTGGGGGGGGGCAAAGTTAGAAAAAAGTACGTTCACCCCAGAAAACCATATATTTTCCAATTTTAGGGACATTTTCAAAAATCACCTCAAAACATTCACCATGCAGCATCATATTTCACACATACTATTGAGTATCAAGATAAATCACCCCAAATATGAAAGCCTGGGGCCCCTGAACAGTTTGATGCCAAATATGTATAGGTGTGCCCAAGCATGTGGCGTATAGGTACCCCAAAATGAAGACCCCCCATATGATCTGTCATTTCAGGTGCTGCAAAATCAACACATTTACATCATTTTTGGGGGCGGCAAAGGTAGAAAAAAGTACGTTTACCCCAGAAAACCATATATTTTTGGAAAGTACACATTCCCACGAATCCAAATTGGGTATGCATGTCTTTCTACTCCAAAGCACCAAGCTGCAAAACTTTCCTAAGTTTGGCAATTTCAGAGACATTTTCAAAAATCAACTCAAAACATCCACCATGCAGCATCGTATTTCCCACATACTATAGAGTATCAAGAATAAATCAGCCCAAGTATGAAAGCCTGGGGTCCCCTGAACAGTTTGATGCCCAATATGTATAGGTGTACCCAAGCACGTGGCATATAGGGGCCCAAAATGAAGACCCCCATATGGTCTGGCAAAGGTAGAAAAAAGTACGTTCACCCCAGAAAACCATATATTTTTAGAAAGTTTACATTCCCCCGAATCTAAATTGGGTATGCATGTCCTTCTACTCCAAAGCACCAAGCTGCAAAACGTTCCTAAATTTGGCAATTTTGGTGACATTTACAAAAATCACCTCAAAACTTCCAACCTGCAGCTTTGTATGTCCCACATACTATTGAGTATCAAGATAAATCACCCCAAATATGAAAGCCTAGGGTCCTCTGAACAGTTTGGCGTCCAATATGTATAGGTGTACCCAAGCATGTGGCATATAAGGGCCCCAAAAGGAAGACCCCCTCCATATGGTCTGTCATTTCAGGTGCTGCAAAATCAACACATTTACATCATTTTGGGGGGGGGCAAAGGTAGAAAAAAGTACGTTCACCCCAAAAAAACATATATTTTCGAAAAGTACACATTCCCCTGAATCCAAATTGGGTATGTATGTCTTTGTACTCCAAAGTATCATGCCGCAAACCATTCCTAAATTTGGGGAATTTGGTGACACTTCCAAAAATCACCTCAAAACTTCCACCCTGCAGCATCGTTTTCCCCATATTTTATTAGGTATAACAATAAATCACCCCAAATATGAAAGCCTGGGGGCCTCTGAACATTTTTATGCCCAATATGTATAGGTTTACCTAAGCACGTGGCATATAGGGGCCCCAAAATGAAGACCCCCCCAATATGGTCTCTCATTTCAGGTACTGCAAAATCAACACATTTACATAGATTTGGGGGGCGCAAAGGTAGAAAACATTATTTTTACCCCAGAAAACCATATATTTTCGGAAAGTACACATTCCCCTGATTCCAAATTGGATATGCGTGTCTTTCTACTCCAAAGCACCAAGCCACAAACCTTTCCTAAATTTGGCGATAAAGGCAGCTGTTTTTACATTTCTAAAAATATTGCAATCGGCCACATTTATCTCACTCAATTTCTTACATACAATTGGAAAACACCCTAGATATTGACACCAAGGGTTGACTGAACAGTTTGATGCCCAATATACATAGATAAAGCAAAGCAGTTGGCATGTGCGGACCCCAAATAAAAACAGTGCATATGAATTTTCTCTGCTGCCGTTTTGCCTTTTGTAAACAAGGACCTGTGACTGAGCATTGTCTGCCACAAGACCCTGCTAACAGTACAAAGACCCCCCAGAGCCATATATTTTTGGAAAGTATACATTCTGACGAATCAAAAATAGGTAATCATGTCTTTCTACTCCAAACTACCATACTGCAAATCTACGCTAAAGGCAGCGATTTTTACGACATTTCTGAAAATCGCCTAAAAATATTGCAATTGGCCACATATATCTCACCCAATTTTTTACATACAATTGTAAAACACCCTAAATATTGACGGCAAGGGTCTACGGAACAGTTCGATAGATATGCATAGATACAGTATACCAAAGCAGGTTGCATGTGCGGACCCTAAATAAAAATAGTGCATACCGGTATGAATTTTCTCCGCTGCTGATTTGCCTTCTATGAACAAAGACATGTGACTGCGTATTATTTGCCACAAGACCCTCCTAACAGCACAAAGGCCCCCCAAAACCATATATTTTTGGAAAGTACACATTCTGATGAATCCAACAAAGATAATGACGTCTTTGGACACCAAACTACCAGACTGCAAAGCTTTTCTAAACGTAGAGGTTTTTACAACATTTCTCAAAATCGCCTAAAAATTTTTCAGTTTGCCACATTTATCACACACAATTTCTTACACACAATTGTAAAACACCCTAAATATTGACGGCAAGGGTCTACGGAACAGTTTGATTTCCAATATGCATAGATATACCAAATCAAATGGCATGTGTGGACCCCAAATAAAAATAGTGCATATGAATTTTCATGCTGGCCAACTCAGCCCTGACTGCATTATGTGCGGTAAGACCCCCAAACTGTAAAAAAAAAAAAAAAAAACAGAAAACCATATATTTTTGAAAAGCACAAATTCTCACGGATCAAACAAAGTAAAATACATCTTTCTATACCAAAACACCAAACAGCAAAACTATACTAAAGATACATATGCAAAACAGAAAATAATATTCAATAAAAAATCACAGAAAATGCAATAATGATAAAATTACAGCAAATAAATATAATTATACAGGTGTATAGGTGTGTGTGTAGGTGTGAGTATATGGGTGTAGAACAGTAAATGGGAGAAAGAAGTGAAAAATTTAAAAAGCAAAAAAAAAAAAAAAGACAAGTTTGATAAAAACAAATGTGAAATAAAGTAAATTTTGTACCTGGGGACAGGCAAAGTCTCTCTTTCTCAAGCAACACCGGAGGACCGCAGCAGGAAGGTTCCCAGGCAGATCAGCACCAGCAGAGAAGGGGGCAGTGCTGGGAGGCAGGATTTTTTTCCCCGAGAAGCAGCCACGTGTCTGAAGTTACCGCTGCTTCTGGTCATGTGTGGGGCGGTCGGTGGGGCGATCAGTGGGGCCAGCAGGCGACCCAGAGCTCGTTGCCTAGGGAGAGCCAAGTGATCTGCAGCTTTTCCCCAGCATCGCAATCACAGAAGATTTGCAGAATATGCAGACATCGTACAAGGTACGTGTCAGTGTGGTCGGCCATCTTGGGGTCGGGTGGGGGGTCAATCGGGGGCCAGCAGGGGATTGACCCTTTGCTCGTTGCCTAGGGGGTTGCCAAGTGATCTGCGGCTTTTTCACTGCATTGCAAGCCGCAGATCACAGAAGAAAACCGGAAAACTCGGATTTTAGCTATCATACTGCTTTAATCTCTCTGCCAGGCAACTCTACTAGACTTTCTCATGATGGGGAAGAAGAAACTACAAAATTAAAGGGTTACTTTATCCCCATATCTACACAAATCTTCCAGCCGTGACAAGCGCGTATGCTTTCAAGATGGCGCCGATGGCGATGCAGCTTCTCTGATTTGTTCGGTGAGTAATGCTAACTCTCCTACATCCTCCCCGCTATCTCCTGCACTCCAGCCTGATGTTTCTGACAATATGCCCGATGATGCACCTGTGACTGCCCATATTTTAAATGAGCAACTAACCCAACTGCAGGCAACATTAATCACAACCATTACGCAATCTGTATCGAATGCTGTGGCAACCGCAATAAAGGAGTTACAGAGGGACATAACTGATTTAGGGGAACGCACAGACCGGCTTGAGATATCTACAGATGTTATTGCCACAAAGTTTGTAGATATGGAGGAATATAATGCCTATCTCAGGGAGGAGGTGACTCGACTGAGAGATATGTGTGAGGACCTGGAAAAAAGGTTGCGTAGACAAAACTTTAGGGTCCGAGGTGTCCCTGAAGAGGTGACTGCAGCTGATATTCCTTATTATTTACAGGAACTGTTTACTACTCTATGCCCGGCTATATTAAAGGAACGCTGGATTTTAGATAGGGCTCATCGCTCGCTAGGCCCGAAACCACCTGACACCAAACCACCACGAGATATTGTTGTTTGTTTCCACTATTACCAAAGTAAAGAAGCTCTTCTTACCAAGACACTGGCGCTTAAGATGTTGGAACACCGCAATCATAAGATCCAGATATTTGCAGATCTTTCACCAATTACACTTGCAAAGAGAAGAGATTTGCATCCTATTACGCAGGAGCTGCAAGAACACGCTATCCCCTATCGCTGGGGATATCCATTTAAATTGGTGGTGAATAGGCTTGGCCATACGTATATTCTACAAAACCGTTCCAATGGCGCTAAATTTTTGCAGGCCTTGGGCATTAATCCTGGTCTTAATGCTTTATCTCAACAACTGGCCCAACCTGAGCAATCTGCTCTGCCGCTACGTCCACAATGGAGCGTTGTACGGAATCCTCAGCAACCCATGTCACCCAGGCTTGCATTAAGCCCTTCTCCTCCTCAGGACACCTGACCACAAGCTATTTTGCTGATCATCATCAAAAGTCAAGGTCAACTCTTTCTCATCATACAATCTGTTACTGGAATCCACAGACGGAAGTCTCGATTTACTTTACTGTTTGTGATCTCTCTACCTTTTGAGGTCTTGCTGTAGCCTGACCACTGTTTCCCCACTCTGTGGAGTACTTGGCTACACTCCACATAGGCCCTGGTTGGCTATACCTGAGCCTTTATCACTACTGATAACTTTTCTTTCCCTTTTTGCTGGGTGTGAGACCATCAACTCTCACCCGTAAAGAGTGAGACGCTGTGACATTGACTCTTTCTATATGAGTCTGATCTATATTTACCCGACAGTTTTGACTATAATTCTATCTTTTTTCATATTCTCTTTTTTTTCTTTTCTCACTATAACTGTTACTGCCAATGGATGGTTTAAGTTTATTTGGTCAAAATATTTTCATTGTACTTTGAATTTTTGCATGTTCAATATCACTGAATGTTCACGTAATTTGGTAAAAGTCACAATTTTCATGTGTTTACAAAAAGGGACACTCTGTAGGTCTGATCACCTTACAATGATTAGGATGCTATCATGGGTACAGATAGATATAGCTTTATACACAAACTTTAACTTATGGCGAAGATTGTTTCAATTAATGTAAAAGGCCTTAATAGTATAACTAAAAGATATTTGGCTCTGAAGGAGGTTAAGGCCTTAAAGGCGGACATTGCCTTTATACAGGAGACCCATTTTATAAATAATGGTACCTGTAGACTGTACTCCAAATATTACCCCACAACCTTCTATTTTTCAGGCCCTGTCAAAAAAGCGGGAGTAGCCATACTCATCCATAAAGATTGTCCATTGATTGTTGATCAGACCTTTAGTGACCCTAGTGGTCATTATTTGCTGCTAATAGGTAAACTTGCAAATGTATCTGTGGCCTTATGAAATGTTTATTCACCCAATCGGCAGCAAATTCGCTTTCTGAAACAAATGATTAACAAAATTGTACAGTCTGATGCTTTGTATGGTATTATGGGAGGAGATTTTAATGTGGTTGTTTCTCAAAGGGCAGACCGTTCCCACCCCTCCCCAGATCAACAGGCTCATTATAATCCAGCAGCTTCCGGAAGCTGATACGGCAGGCACATTTGTTCGATGCTTGGCGTGTTAACCACCCCAAGGACAAGCAATACACTTATTATTCTCCAGTACATAAGGTTCATTGACGTATTGATAATTTCCTTATTTCACAATCTGCTTTACGTTTACGTTTTTCCACTGAAATTCACCCAATTACCTGGTCAGACAACGCGCCAATAACGGTCATTATAGACCTGCTCAAACCTCCACCTAGAACGCCTCACTGGTGACTAAATGAGACCATTTTACAGAACCCTGAGGCCTTTAAGCAAATTGAAACTAATTTAAAAGAATATTTCCAAATTAACGATGGGTCAGTTCAGAATCTTTCGACCTTGTGGGAAGCCCATAAGGCCCATTAGAGGTCACTTCATAGATTTAACTGCTAGTAAACGGAAGGCACGCTCAGAGACATATTTCTCCCTTCATAGAAAGCTTAGAGATTTAGAATCACAATATAATCTGTGCGGTACCGACTCAATGCTTGACCAGCTTGTCAATCTTCGAAAAGACATAGCACGTATTAAACTTGACGATGTCTCCAAAGCCATACTTTGGACCAGACAAACTTTTTACGAAAAGGGAGACAAACAACATACCATTTTAGCGTGAAAGCTTAAAGACCAACAAGCGTCTTTCCAAATTAACACGATCCACACTGAAACTGGGCAACTCACGTACGACCCCATACAAATTGGAGCTCAGTTCTATGAATGTTATCATAGCCTGTATAATTTACCCCAGCCCTCTTCTGAAAATGTTGGCGAAGCTACTGACAATCCTTGAATATGGAAATTACTTCAGAAGAGCTAGCATTTGCGTTTAAGAATATGCCAAATGGCAAAACCCAAGGACCAGATGGGCTGCCTTATAAATATTATAAACTGTTTGCACATATTCTTTCCCCTTATTTGCTGAAGCTCTTCAACCAATTTTTACAAGGTTCTCCAAGCCCCACGACAACCCAGGCTTCATATCTTTCTCTCATTCCCAAAGAGGGAAAGGATCACACTTTTTGTACAAATTATAGGCCCATTTCCCTTCTGAATTCCGATCTTAAACATTTTTCAAAAATTCTAGCTAATAGATTAGCCCAAATATTGCCTAAGCTAATTCATCGGGGTTTATATTAGGCCGACAGGCAGGGGACAACACCCGATGGGTTATCAATCTTATCGGGACACTCAATACTACCCACCTACCATCAGTAGTTTTAAGTCTTGATGCCAAAAAGGCCTTTGATAGATTAAGTTGGAGGTATTTATTCTCCCTACTCACCCACTTGGAACTAAAAGGTCCATTTTAACGGCATTACGAGGCCTTTATAGCCAACCTTCAACTTGCCTAAAGCTACCTGGGCAAGCTAATAAATCTATCCCAATAAGAAATGGCACGAGACAGGGCTGTCCCCTTTCGCCCCTATTATATGCACTTAGTATAGAACCTTTGGCAGCAGCTATCAGACTGAACCCTAATATCTTGGGTGTTCCGATCACCTCATTGCAATTTAAGATTGCTCTTTTTGCAGACGATGTCATCTTATTGAACCTAGCTTATTGAACCTAGCAAAATCTGAGGCTCTATCTTTCAATCTTGCCCCAGCAGATCTTCAAGTGTTGAAAGCTTGCAAGTTTGTCACAATATACAATATCCTGGTTTGGTAAGATAGCTGCGATTAAAATGAGTCTTTTGCCAAAATACCTGTATCTGCTTGAAACTTTACTGATTATGATCCACCAAAAACGCTGAAAACTATACAAAATCAATTCCATAATTTTATTTGGAACCAAAAGAGCCACCGATTAGCTAGATCGATTTTGACTACATCAATTAGCTATGGAGGTTTAGGGGTACCCAATTTACCAAGGTATTACGAAGCAGCGCAATTGAGACAACTATTGGCATGGTCGAAGCAATCTTTACCCACAATATGGGCCTCTATCGAAAGCCTGGCTACCCCTGATATATCTATCGATTCACGAATTTGGTTGGACGGCTTTAAAGATAGATCAAGAATCAATCTGCTTCCAACAACTCAGCTGAATTTGAGAATTTTGGATAACTTAAAATACGAATGAGACTTGTTGTCAGGTTATTTCCTAAACACAAGCTACTTTCGAAATCTTACTTTTCCCCCGGGCACCAACACTTCATTCAGCAAAAGGTGGGGACAGACAGGTCTATTTACAGTAGGTGATCTGCTTAATAACCCCTCCAACGTAACAAGACTTACGGGAACTAGCGCCACAATCTCCCCTACATCAATTTGAATACTTTCAACTCCGCCACTTTCTCCATCCATATTTCAAGACTGCAAAATCAGATGTGAATACAGCTTTTGAAATTCTGGCCAAACAGGGATTACCACAAAAGGGACTTATCTCTAAGATATATAAGATTCTTAACGACCCTTCCACTTTTAGTTCAAGATTACATACCAATATGACTAAATGGAATACTGTAACTCAGGATATTTTGTCCCCAGAAGACTGGTCATGAATTTGGAGCAATGCTCGACGAATGGTTACATGTGTGAGGCAGAAAGAACATATCTATAAGATTTTAATGTTCTGGTATTATACTCCTGCGGGGAAGCAGGCACGCTTCCACATATTTTTCCCTGATTAAGGGGCTACCCTCATAATGTCAAAAAAATTGACTGTATAATTCAGTTTGTTATGGGTCCTTAATTATACTGAAAATAGATATCTACTACTGACTACTTATTGTTCTCCACCGCATAAGGTATCCCATCCTGAACAACGATCACTAACTGATGTTAATCAACCATCTTTTTTACAATATGGCACTATGTGAGTAATTTTAATTTTTTTTGTTTTCTTTCTGCTTTCTTGTTTTTGTATTTTTTCTTCTTGTGGATACTTTATTGTTTCTGTTATATATGTTTATTTCTTATGAAAATTCTTTAAAAAATATATGTTACAAAAAAAAAAAAAATAAGAGAAGAGCCAAGCAAGAGTTGTGGACGAGCAAAGGGGCACGATCATCATAAAGTTTTTGGAAGGAAGGCACAGTTCTTGGAATAGACAAAAGCAAAGTCAAACAGGCCGGGGTCGGCGCAAGCAGAATACAGGGATGGTCCGACACTGGCAGTGGTCGGTTCAGGTAGAGTTCAGGCTAGGTCAATCAGGCCGGGGTCAATACAGGCAGCGTTCAAGGATAGTCAGGCAAGCAAGGGTGAATACCGGTAGAAACAGAATGGTCAGGCAGGCACAGGTCAGGAGTTCAGAGTAGTCTGGCAGGCAAGGGTTAAATTGGCAGACAACCCAGAAAAAATTCATCAACTCAACTTTATACCGATGTACGTCCAGCTGAAAAGCTTAATGAATACATGGATATCATACCCAATATCTTTATTAGGAAGGGTTCATGCTGTTAAAATGGTGATCTTACCCAAACTGTTGTACCTATATAGAGCACTCCTGATCAGAATCCCAGACAAAGAATTGTGAATCCTCCAATCCCACATATCCTCCTTTGTGTGGTGCAATAAAAGTGTTCTCTACGTATCGCTACAAACATTTTAGCAAGATCAAAAATAATGGTGGATTGGGGCTACCTGATGTCAAAAGCTTTTACTTTGCAGCCAGACAAGCACAAACGGTTCAGTGGAACTCAATGACAATGATTCACAGGTGGGTGGACATCGAGCATTCCTTAATGCAACCTATTGGCTGGCGAAAAAAACATAGGCCCACTCCAACAATGTACCTATGTTCATATATACACCACACATTACAAATATGGGACTCTTGCCAAAATAAATTCAAGTTTAGAGGATTACCAAGTGTGGTTATTCCTGTCCATAATAACCCAGAATACACCCCAGGCTCAGTGACCTTAGGATGCAAAGGTTGGACTACTAAAGGCATATGGTCTATACATCAGTTCATTCAGCAGGAGAAACTGCTACCTTGGGACATAATCTTTAATAAATGTGGGACTACCGAATAGGACAGATTTCATTTCATTTAATGCAGGTGTCCCATTACATTAAATCAGCATTCCCAACAATGCTCGCAGCTAAATTAATGAGGTCCGAGTGGATTTATGACAACCTGTCCTTCCGAAGAGCTCTAATAACTAAGATATAAAGACTATTGTGGCACGATAGGACTCCAGAGAAGACAAAGCATCAACAAAGATAGGAAACATGCACAGGAGAAACCCTCTCAGCCGAACAATGGTCAGACCTATTCACAGAAATGACACGCAACTGACTAAATGCAATCATCAAAGAAAAGCCTTACTAAATCCTATATGATTGGCAGGGCTGGAACTATGGTTCGGCAGAGTAGGCGTCCGTCTAGGGCGCAGTCATTTTGGAGTGCACTTTTAAAGGGAAAGAATTTTTTTATTATTTATTTCATTTTGAAAGTTCTCCCAATGCATCCAGCAGAGTTCTGCTCTGCTCCCCACCTCCCTCTTACTTGCCCTTTGCCCTGGATCTGATTGCACCTGCCTCTCTCCCTCCAGTTAGTAAAGGAAAACAGTTCTCCAATTTGATGTGGAAGAAGTGCCGGGATCCAGATGCGCATGCGCGTGGTGACGTCAATCTGCAAGTCGGCATAGAGAGCAGAGCTGTGCTGGCCTGGCGCGTTGGTTTTGTGTGCGCATTGAAGAGAGCCAGCTCAGCTCAGGCAGGCGGTGACGGTGCGGCATACTGAGCTCAGTGGTATGAGAAGTCAAGTGAGCAGCCAGACAGGTACAGTGACTGTCAGATCTGGGGCAATATTTTTGGTGCTGCTGCTTAAACTTAAGGTGTAATGCATTGTTGGCACTTGGCACAACAGGTACAGGCTTGGGGGGGGGATATGGAGGCACAACAGGTACAGGCTTGGGGGGGATATGGAGGCACAACAGGTACAGGCTTGGGGGCAATATGCTGGCACAAGGGTAAAGATTTTGGGGCAATATTTTGGATGCTGGCTGACACAGGTACAGATTAGAGGCAATATTTAACATGACTGGCACAGGTACAGATTGGGGGCAATATTTTGGGTGCTGCTGGCTGGCACAGAATTTGGGTGCTGTTGGCACAAGTAGGAATTTGGGGTCTATATCTTGGTTGCTGCTTGCATAGGTACACAGATAATTGATGGATTTTTAGCACGGATATAGATTAGGGGCAAGAATATGATGGATATTTTGGATGCTGCTGACCCAGGTACAGATTGGGGACTTGGAAGTAATATGAGGGGTTAGTTGCTATTCTTGGCACAGGTACATACTGTATAGCTGGCACAGGTGCATGGGAGCAAGATGATGGCTGCTGGCACTGGTAAATGGGGGAAATCAAGAAGGGCGGTTAATTTGATGTGGCTGGCTGATAGCAGCTGGCACATTTATTAATTCTATCTGGACCTTGTGTGGGGCGACATGTATGACTGGGGGGGCAGGGCGCTGATTGAAGTCCTTGCCTAGGGTGCCAAACTACCTTGGCCCAGCTCTGATGATTGGTATGTATCACCAGACCAATTACATAAATGGAACGCAGAATGCTCAGAAATGAGTTTCAGTGGTTGTGGAAAGAAGGCAGATAACTGGCAGAATTGGTGGACATGCCCAGTAGTGCAACAAACATGGACCCACATGTTTTATCATCACTGTTCCAACTTAATATAGAACTAGACCCATGAGTAACACTGTTTGGTAAACGGCTCCCCAACATACCCAAACACTGTAACAAACTCGCGTTTCAAATCTGTTCGGCCACAAGATGTACTTTAGCCTCAACGTGGAAAAGGACCAGGCCCACATCATATGGCTATAGAAAGGACAATCTAGTGGATAGCAGCTAATGAGAAAATGACCTACACTTTAAAAGACAAACTCGATAAATATGAACAAATTTGAAACCCCTGGATCAATAAAGAAGATCTGACCCAGGATGACAATTTTTCCTAATTTAAAATACTTAACTGTATACTGAATGCTAATGATAAAAATAACACGGTGACAGCAAAATGTTACAATGACAATGATATTATTTTATTTAATTACATTTAGTTTTACTTTATCTGAATGAAAAAGTTGGAAAAAACTCAAATACAAAACTTCAGCAAGTAAAAGCAGTTGAGGTCCTACAGAAGTCAATGGATTTAACAATCAGGTTTTCTGATTTTTTTTTGCTTATAATTGTCTGAAACCTCAAATTTAAGATGTTTTCATATTTGTAAGCACATTGTTCAGCGATTTTTACCGGTTCTACTTTTTATATGCAGTTTTTTTCATAATTTACATTAGTTTAATTTTGGTTTCAAAAAGCTCTAAAAAACCCTCAAATTGCTTGAAATAATTCAAATGGAGATCACTGGCTCCATCTTAAAAACAAATATTCTGTTCAGGGGATTATTTATTAAATGTCGAGTGTTAGAGTTTTTTTTTTACCTCAAATGAACTCGAATGCACTCGAAACTCGAATAATATCTTATTTAAGAAAAAACGCAAATGCCAAAAACCCAAATATGCGAGTGCAAGTCCCGCAACCCAGAAACATGAATGAATCAAGTTTTCTGCAAAATAAAACTCAAACCACTCAAATTATTCGAGTTTTTGAACAAAATTGTTTCAGAGTCTCACTCTCCACATAATACTAATATTTAACTTAAGAGGAACAACCCCTTTAATAATTTCCAAATGAAACACTGTATGAGATCTCTATGGGCTTATGTTTATTAGAGAAATAAATGTAAAAGGATATCTAGTAACTCTGTGGTCCACTCCTTCCGCCAATTCTAGTTGCCCGTTCTCCTTCAGAGAGAGACAAGAGTCCTCTGCACTCAATCCATTATCGATATATTAAGGTCAATGAGACATTTTGTGCATTAAGCTACTAAAAATGCCTTCCCCTTTAAACAAAACAGGGATTGTTTGTCCATAGATTGCAATACAATCAATACACAAGAGTCATGAATATCCTTTGAATGACAGTATATCCTTATAAATGGTGCCTAGTGATGTCATTGGTTCTAATCAGAGATTAGTGATGTCATTTCTATCACATGACTCACTGAAACGTGTGTATTATAATAAGTAAAGTACCCCCTGTTGCAAAATATGAGGATATTAGAATTCACCTCTGAGTTCCATGACCTGTATATAAACACTCAGCCTTCGACCTCGTGCTTTTATATGTCATGGAACTCCTCTGTAACTTATAATATCCTTATATATTACAAGTGGAGTATTTTATATATTTAAGCTGGACAACGACATCAAAGTCATCCCATATCTGGCCAGTCCTACACTCAACTTTCATCTGATTCATTAGGAATTCTATTGCTTCATTATACATTTTAGTAGGGATGCACCAAATCCACTATTTGGGATTCAGCCAAATCGATGAATCCTTGGTGAAAGATTCGGCCAAATTCCGAACTGAATCTGAATCCAAATTTGCATATTAGGGTCATGAATGATACAGTGGAAAAAATTATTCTTTTGTGACGAAAAGTCATGTGATTTCCCTACCTGCCCCTAATATACATATGCACATCAGGATTCAGGCACAAGGATTCTGCCGAATCCTGCTGAAAAAGGCAGAATCCTGAACCGGTATTCGGTGCAACCCTCAAAACCATGTGCCCTTTTTTGACCACCACTGGGATCACCTGACTATAGCTGGGAAGGCTGGGGGCTACAACATGGAGCTGGCCACTGCTCCTTTATAAACTATAATAAACAAAGGAAAATTGTGCTCACCGCTAATTTATTTATTTCTTTATTTGTTTTTTTTGCATCTGATTTGAAATATTTTATTTGGTTTTCACAATAAACCATAAAAATCAATATAATAACAAATAGTATGCAGAATAAGAAGATTGAATTTTTAAACCAATAAGCGAGGGTGCAATGAGGCTGTGACCATGAAGTTCATATAGAACAATATAAGGAGTACTCTGCACTCAACCCTTTACCAATGTATTAAGGACATGTTTTGTGCATTAAAGGAAAACTATACCCCCAAAATGAATACTTAAGCAACAGATAGTTCATATCATATTAAGTGGCATATTAAAGAATCTCACCAAACTGGAATATATATTTAAGTAAATATTGCCCTTTTACATCTCTTGCCTTGAGCCACCATTTCGTGACTCTATCTGTGCTGCCTCAGAGATCACCTGACCAGAAATACTTCAACTCTAACTGTAACAGGAAGAAGTGTGGAAGCAAAAGACACAACTCTGTCTGTTAATTGGCTCATGTGACCTAAAATGTATGGTTTGTTGGTATGTTTGTGACTACAGTGAATCCTACGATCCCAGGGGGCGGCCCTTATTTTTTAAAATGGCAATTTTCTATTTATGATTACCCAATGGCACATACTACTAGAAAATATTATTATGAAAATGGTTTATTTACATGAAGCAGGATTTTACATATGAGCTGTTTTATGCAATATCTTTTTATAGAGACCTACATTGTTTGGGGGGTATAGTTTTCCTTTAAGCTAGTAAAAATTCTTGCATTAAAGTGCTAAAGATTTTTTTTCGGGCAAACTGTAACTTTTTGTTCACGCTATCAATGCTATTTATTACAATTTACAAAAGGGCGATTTTTTCTTACATTAAGGTGCAGATTTATCAAGCGTCAAATTGGAAATTTTAATTTTTATATTTGAATTTCACATTTATTTTAGTGTAAGTCAACTAGGTAATAGTCTAATTTGATTTGAATTTAAAAAAAAAATACTGTTCCTTTAAGAATTTGACTATTCGACATCTAAAACCTGCCGACTTGGTAAAATAGGGGACCTCCTACAATCATTTTTTTTTACCTGTGAAGACAGATAATATTTCAAAATGTGTGTTCCACTGGACATTAGATGGTAAAGCAGAGGTTAAGGCAGGGGTGTCCAAACTTTTAGCAACGAGGGCCAGATTTGGTGAGGTGAAAATGTATGGGGGCCGACCATTCAGCCTGGCATTCTTTGAACCATTAAAGGAATTGTTCGATGTATAAATGAAAACTGGGTAAATAGATAACCTCTGCAAAATAAAACATTTTCTAATATAGTTAGTTATCCAAAATGTAATGTATAAAGGCTGGAGTGACTGGATGTGTAACATAATAGCCAGAACACTACTTCCTGCTTTTCAGCTCTCTTGGTTTACACTGACTGGTTAACCTGGTTATCAGGCAGTAACCAATCAGAGACATGAAGGGGCCCATGTGGTCCCCCTTCAAGACGTTGACTAGCTCAGAGTTAGAGAGCTGAAAAGCAGGAAGTAGTGTTCTGGCTATTATGTTACACATCCAGTCACTCCAGCCTTTGTACATTACATTTTGGCTAACTAACTATATTAGAATCATTTTTTTATTTTGCACAGTCTGTCTATTTACCCAGTTTTCATTGTCACGCTGAACTGTTCCTTTGACATCATTCAACTCATTGAAACAAGGAATCGCGTAGTAGTAATATTTGGGCACATTAGTGAAATGATCTGCCACTTGGTCTATACTGCTGCCTGTGTGCTGAAGGTGTTAGTAATAGGGTCATTATGACATCATCACATCATTGAGAGATCACATGACCATTAGATTCTAGCTGAAATAACAGGGTCCTTATGACATCATCATTCCAGGTGAAACCAGTTATCACTGTGACATCATTCCAGGTGAAACAAACTAGTAAACGGGTCATTATGACATCATCACATACGATAATGAGATTCCAGCTGAAACTAGTAAACAGGGTCATTATGACATCATCACATCATTATGACATCATCACATCATTATGACATCATCGCATCATTATGACATCATCACATCATTATGACATCGCCAGCTGAGATAACAGGGTCATTATGACATCATCACATCATTGTGAAATCACCAGCTGAGATAACAGGGTCATTATGACATCATTCCAGGTGAAACACATTATCACTGTGACATCATTCCAGGTGAAACACATTAGTCACACAGTCTATTTTTCTCATTTGCTTTGTAGCATCCGTAGGAGCAACACTGCAAATAGGTAAGTGCTGAAAGCTTTTATATCATACAGAGAATTCAAGGTACATTGTTAATCTGTGGTAGAGCCAAGTGGGAATTAATGTTTAGAGATATTGTAATGATAAGAAATGTTCATTTTAAACATAGGAACTAGGCCATTAATAGTTAAAATGGTATGTGTGTATGTATATGTATTTATTTCATATATATACATGTACCATAGAAAGCACTCACAGCCAGTGATGTATAGTGTGCACACTGCCTGTCATTTGTCTATAAGCCTAACATAAACAATTATAATTTTGTAAAAAATCATCCCCTATGCCACATTTGTACCAACCATTTTTCATGTACATCATAACTTAAAAGTTACATTGGAGTTACTTGAGCTGTATAAAAGCACTCTACCTGCATAAATACTATATATAGTACACATAATATACATACACACATATATATAATACACAAGAGCCATGAATAGCCTTTATATAATATCCTTTAAATGGCCCTTAATATAAGGTTAATCAAGGTCATCTCAAAGTTCAATGACCTGTATAAAAACACTCTGCCTTCAGCCTTGTGCTTTTATATGGTAATGGATCTTCTCTGTAACTTATAATATCCTTATATTTTACAAGAGGGGGTACTTTATTAACTATAATATATATATATATATATATGTGTATGTGTGTGTTTTGTATATAGATATATAAAATAATGTGTCCCCAGTTGTAAAATATTGGGGAGTTATAGAAAAGTTATAGAGTGACTCCATTTATGGATCATCGCTAAATGAAACTATAATATAATCATTGTGTAGGAAATGACGGAGTGAAAGTATTATCATGTGTTTGTATATGTATATGTGTTTCATCTATATTTCTCTTTTCTTGTCCCCTTTAGTGAAAAAAGGAGTCAGAGTTCTTTGAGCCACAGAGGATGAGTCTTACTCATCTTTTTTCGTGGTTTCTCATTGGACTCTGTCTTCTCATCTCTAATCCATCACCATCATCATCATTTCCATTACCTGGTAAGTGGAGAAAGTAAATACAAAATAAGACAGCTTTTCTTTGTGGAATGGCTGATTGATTTCTAGCATATTTGAAGATGTTAATCTATATTTTTCTCTTACTTTTTTAGTTTTGAACATCGGAAACTTGACTTACCCTGAGGAGAATGTGAATTTGAAATTACAGTCCTGGAATATTATACCATGTAGCTTCACTGCGAACTCTACTATCAGTTCTGAACAGCTAAATCTGCAATGGCTCAAAACCCTAGATGAAGGAAAGAGTTACATCCCCTTGATTAACTGGTCGGGAGCCAATCAAACCAAATTCTCCAAGTCAGGGCAACGGTTTCAGATATTCCCATATCTTCTTCATAAAGGAAACTGTTCTCTTGTGATTAGTCCTGCAAAGAGAAATGATCGTGGCACTTACAAAGCTCAAGTCACCATTAATGGAAAAGTCTACGAGCCTGTGCCAGAAGTCAAGGTTCACTTCTTGAACACTCAGAAGTTAGGTAAAGTATAAAGGCATCCTTAGCAATGCCATACTGTTATATTTGATTAAAGTTTTTTAGATAGATAGATGTCCTTCACCTAATTCTTATTTTTCAACAGAGGAAGAAGAGAACTCGACAAAGATAGAGGACCTAAAAGGGAACGAAGAAATAAAGGATCGGCCATTAATCCGGATCAAGAGAGAAGCTTCCACTACCAGCAATAGCAGTTCTGTCATTATTGCACTTGTAGTGGTTGCGGTATTTGTGGCCCAGGTCATTGTGTGGTGAGTTATTTAATTACAGACCTTTTATTTGGGTTGAGGAATTACTGCAAAGTCAATTGCCATAATTACACATTTTATCAGTTACAAAAGTTATTTGTTAATGTAATTGTTATTAACAACAGCATCTGCACTGCTTGTCCTGACTCCTCAAATAATGTTGCGCCCCAACCGGTTAAAGCCGCTGAAGAGAACTGGAAGGGATCAGGCGCCTATTAGTTTTAAGTCAGTTAGCAGTCTCAAAAATGTGCCACTTAAGAACCTGTATTCTTTCTATGTTTGTGCAGGTTCTTGATTTACAAGAGCTTGAAGAAGAGGAAACCCACCGATGCCGAATGGCTGATTACAACTGGGGAATCCAAGACAAAAGTTACTGCTGTAACGACCCAGAGGTTTGTAAGATTTTAGTTCGTTTCAAGAGGTTGCAAACACAAAAAAAAATTCTGCCCAAAGCAAATATAATTCATTAGAGCTTTCCCACTTACATAAATGTTATTATAAAATTCTGTGCATATTTTTCTGCTCTAAAGTATAATATTCCAGTTTTTCTAAAGACATTTGTATCACCCAATCCCCTTCTAGAGGTTAGAATAGTCACAACCCACTCCTTTCCATTTTACTCCTAATTTTTATGATTTCCACTCACTGTCATATTGGAGTTTTCATTCTGCGTATTTCTTTTGTTCAGGATTCCTGCAGATGCAGCAGATGAAATCACAGAGAAACAGCAGCCAAAAAAGAAAAAGTGAGTAGGAGATGAGTTTTTTCTCTGCCACCCTGGCTGCTCCCCTGCTAACCAAATAGTAGCAATGTGGCATTATAGTAGCAAGGCTGATGCAACAGCATCTTTGGATGTTGTCCTAAATGTTGATAGGAAAATAACACTAAATTCCACCTGCGACTATTCTATAGTTAAAGCTTAATCACACCAGTGGCTTTGTAGCTGCAACTTGATCTTGATTGATAATCTTTGCAATGGCAGAAGGTGTCTATAGCAAGTTACAATCAATTCCTTCTGTTTGTGCAGGACTAAAACAAAGAAACTGAAAAAGAAAACTGCTAAGAAAATCCAAGTGGCCGACACTGAGGAGGTGGATGAAGAAGAACCTCCCACAAAGTCTACCAAGAAGATCAAGCCTTCCAAGAAATCTCCTCCTAAATCTAAGAAATCTAAGAAACCTGTTGTGTAAGTATTTTATATTGACTAATATAAGCCTTTGTGTTTTTATATCATTTCCCATAAGGGTTTAGATATATTAATATAAAATGGCAACATTAACAAAACAGTCACTTTAGTGGTTTCCACATGGCATTGGATTGGAATTAATTCTCATTATCATTTTTACTTTGTGTCCAGGTCTGAGACGACTAAGGTTGAGGAGAGTGAAGTTGAAGAAGAGGAAGAGCGGCCAATACAGAAAAAGTAAGTTTCTCAGTTTTGCTCTTGGCATCAGAGCCGGGTCAAGCTGGCCGGTCGTCCTAGGCAACCCGGCTGGACTCTTGCCTCCCTCCCCTGTATGCATGTGCACAAATGCGTGATGGTGTCACAGGGATTGGGTGGTAATGCACAGTGATTACCTGCCATTGGTGATGAGCTCTGGGACTAGAGGTAGGCAGAGAGAAGAGGTACGTGCCAAGTTCTACCCAACTGCACCCTAGGCACATGCCCCTTCTGCCTACCTCTAGATCTGTCCCTGCTTGACATTCCCAGAATACTTTCAGCCACACACCATGCTAACACCTGTGACACCAAAGGCTGGACTGTCACTGTATATCCATGGGTTTTACTGAAAAATGTCCTTCAACCCCACTGTGATTAAATTTTGCATTTAAAGCTCAGTCCCACTAATGATTTTGTAGCTTCCATTTGAGTTGGATGGAACACATTTGCAATGGCAGCAAGTTACATTCCATAATTTTGTTTTGCAGGACTAAACAGATAAAGAAATCTGTGAAGAAAATAAAAGTGGTAGATACAGAGGAGGCTGACAAAGATGAACAACAGCCAGAAGTTGAACCTCCCAAAAAGTCTACCAAGAAGAGTCAACCTACTAAGAAGCCCCCCCATAAGGCTGAGAAACGTACAATGTAAGTTTTTATATCTACAAATATATGCTTTTGTGTCAGTATATTGTCTGGGAAAACAGATTTTGATATATTAAAATTAAATGGGGATATTAATGGTTTTCTAGAGATGATCAATTTTTCTCAGCATTGGATCTGAAAGGTTTTCATTCATTCTACCTTTTGGTTTTTAAGCTTGAACAAAGTTTTATTTTAAACCATTTTTCCATTGATTGTTGGGGTGCAGTAATATATGAAATATCAGCTTGTTTTAAGTCAAATTCCCAATATAGATTCTTTATTACATCTATACACATCATTGATCCGCTGGTTATTGTTCTTTGTAGACGTTTATGGGATGTACTTTTTACTCTTTTATAATGCTTTCCAGGCAGAATTGGTTAAGGGAAGATCTCATTAACTTTATCCTGTCTATTTGTTCAGGTTGGAGACTCCTTCCACTGAGGAGACCGAGACTGAGTCTGAAGAAGAGCAGCCTAAAGTGAAAAAGTGAGTTTATAAGCTTGCTGTTGGGTGGAACTCCACATGTGAATATCATTTCCATCCAACGCACATTTAGTTAGGTGGAGCAAATTGGCAATGGCAGAAAGTTACAATTCATATATTTATTCTGTTTGTTCAGGACTAAACCAAAGAAAAAGAAGGAAAAAGCTGCTAAGAAAGCAAAAGTGGAAGACACAAAGGAGGAGGAGGATGAAGAAGAAGAAAAAGATGAAAAACCTCCCGAAAAGTCGACCAAGAAGAGTCGATCTTCTAAGAAATCTCCCCTTAAGCCTAAGAAACGTGCAAAGTAAGTCTTTATATCTACTAATATATGTTTTTGTGTCAGTATATTGTCTGGGAATACAGATTTTGATAAATTAAAACTAAACGGGGATATAAACAGTTTACTGGATCTGAAAGGCACACAACATTGGATCTGAAAGGTGTTCATTTATTTTACCTTTTGTTTCTTTAGGCCAACATACGAGGAGGCTGAGGAAGAGCAAACTCCGTGAGTTTTTAAGCTTGAACTAAGTTTTGTCTTTATTGTTTTAAACCATTTTTCCATTGATTGTTGGGGTGCAGTAATATATGAAATATCAGCTTGGTTTAATTCAACTTCCCATTATAGATTCTTTCGTGCATCTAAACACATCATTGATCCGTTGGTTATTGTTCTTTGTAGATGTTTACGGGATGTGTTTTTTACTTTTTTATAATGATTATCAGGAAGCATTGGTTAAGGGGAGATCTCATTAACTTTATCCTGTCTATTTGTTCAGGTTGGAGACTCCTTCCACTGAGGAGACCGAGACTGAGTCTGAAGAAGAGCAGCCTAAAGTGAAAAAGTGAGTTTATAAGCTTGCTGTTGGGTGGAACTCCACATGTGAATATCACATTTAGTTAGGTAGAGCAAATTGGCAATGGCAGAAAGTTACAATTCATATATTTATTCTGTTTGTTCAGGACTAAACCAAAGAAAAAGAAGGAAAAAGCTGCAAAGAAAAGAAAAGTGGAAGACACAGAGGAGGATGAGGATGAAGAAGATGAAAAACCTCCCGAAAAGTCGACCAAGAAGAGTCGATCTTCTAAGAAGTCTCCCCATAAGGCTAAGAAACGAGCAAAGTAAATCTTTATATCTACTAATATACGCCATTGTGTATTGTCTGGGAATAAGGATTTTTATGGATAAATATTAAAGTGGGGAAAGTTGAATCGGTAAAGGTTTCATTATTGTTTCACACTCTGTTTGTTTAGGCCTAAATATGAGAAGGAAGAGGAGACTGAAGAAGACCAGACAGAGATAAGCCAGTGAGTTTCTAAAACTTAACACTGTGTTCTTTTACTGTTTGTTGTATATAAAATATCAGTTCTCATTATCTTTAAACTCTTTATTTATTCAGATCGGAGACTTCTACCACAGAAAAGAGCGAGACTGAGCCTGAGGAGGAGCAGCCAAAAGTAAAAAAGTGAGTTTCTAAGTTTATAATTTTAAATCCAAGGGTTCCTCCCTCTTGAGGTACTTGAGGTATCTGTTGCATTGTTACCCACCAACTTAGTCAGTTACATTTCATATATTTATTTTGTCTGTTCAGGATTAAACCAAAGAAAAAGAAGAAAGCTGCTGAGAAAATAAAAGGCAACGATGCAAAGAACAAGAAAGATAAAAAATCGAAGAAACCTGCACCGTAAGTGTGTTTTTTTTAATCCAGAATGAGCTTTGTTTCTTTTAAATTGCTTCTAATTTCTTAATATTAAACTGGTATACTTATTATTTATTGGGGCAAAGAATGATGTACGTTTCTAGGGACAGTGTCTACTTTGCTAAGACAAGTCCTGCTGTTATTCACATACTTTCCATTTGTTTAGGATTGAGGAAACTGCATCAGAGGAAGAGCAGAAAGAGCCCAGCGAGTGAGTTTCTATCCTTGAGTTTATTTCTTCATGTTATTAGAACTCAGGACCTGCATCAGGGGGTGCTATGGTCATGGGCCCCATGGTAAAGTAAAGGATGAGATGCAAAAGCATGATTATTGGGTTAGGAAAGAGGTGGGTGAGGGTGAGGAGGGGGCCCAGTTGACCAATGGTCTAATAATTGAGACCCCATGAAGATAATACCCTGCTAACATAGTAGTACGGGGCATCAGGATTATTAGTGGAAGCCCTAGTGGGATGCAGCTCTACATGTTATCCACTTCCTCTGATTTGCCAAGTTCTGATGTTATTTACTTATGTTTTTGAATGTTTAGAACTGAGACTCTTGAATCAACGGTGCAGGAGGATACTTCTGAAGCTGGATCAGAGGAACAGCAGACAGAGATCAGCCGGTGAGTATTGATCCACACATAACATTTTCCTTTATTGCTTTTGATTAAAGGTGACCTATCACCTTCATGGATGCATTTCTTTTAAAACGTAATGCATGATCTGATTACAATTTGTTTGTTTAGGAGCAAGACTTCTCTGTCGGAGGACACAGCTGCATCTGACGTAGAAGAACCTGCTGAACGTGAAGCAGAGGAACCTGCTAAAACTGAAGCAGAGGAACCAGCTAAACCTGAAGTAGAGTCAGAAGATAAAGGAAAAGTGACAAAGTTTGTACGGAGAGGTGCTATAAGAAGACGTACAAGAATGACCAAAGGGGATACTGATACTGAGAGGCCTAAAGAGTAAGTCTTTTAAATTCAGTGTTTTTAATGCTACACAACCTCTGTCTTTATCCAATCATATTCATTCAGGTCTGTGTATACTTTAGCAAAGCTTTGTAAATTAGTAGATCACTGACTCACACTTATTCTAATGATTTATTCTTCACATAGAATTGAACATTCGTTACTTATCTGTGTAATTCTTGTGTGTTTAGGATTAAACATCCCAAGCCTTCTGATGAGGCTGAAGGAGAGTCAGAAGAACCTCGTGCTGAGGCTGAAGCAGAGGAAGCAAAGGCAGGGAAATTCTCCAAGAGGCCTACAGAGTAAGTTAAAGGGGGTTATTTACTAAGCTCCGAATACCCGAAATTCCCCGAAATTTTGTGATCTTTTTTATAAAATCGGACTTTTAAAAAAATCACAAATTTTTTCGGAATTTATTAAACCCCAAGGGCTAAAAAGCCTGAATATAAAAAAATGTCATCTCAAACCTACAATTTGTTTGTTTAGGAGCAAGACTTCTCTGTCGGAGGACACAGCTGCATCTGACGTAGAAGAACAAGCTGAAGGTGAAGCAGAGGAACCTGCTAAAACTGAAGTAGAGTCAGAAGATGAAGGAAAAGTGAAAAAGTTTGTATGGAAAGATGCTATAAGAAGACGTATAAGAATGACCAAAGGGGATACTGATACTGAGAGGCCTAAAGAGTAAGTCTTTAAAATTCAGTGTTTTTAGTGCTACACAACCTCTGTCTTTATCCAATTATATTCATTCAGACCTGTGTATATTTTAGTAAAGCTTTAATTAGTAGATCACTGACTCACACTTATTCTAATGATTTATTCTTCACATAGAATTGAACATTCGTTACTTATCTGTGTAATTCTTGTGTGTTTAGGATTAAGCATCCCAAAACTTCTGATGAGGCTGAAGCAGAGTCAGAAGAACCTCGTGCTGAGGCTGAAGCAGAGCCAAAGACAGGCAAATTCTCCAAGAGGCCTACAGAGTAAGTTATTTACTAAGCTCCGAATACCCGAAATTCCCCGAAATTTTGTGATCTTTTTTATAAAATCTGACTTTTAAAAAATCATAAATTTTTTCGAAATTTATGAAACCCCGAGGGCTAAAAAGCCTGAATATAAAAATATGGCATCTCAAACCTGTCGAGGTTGCATAAAAATCAATGGGAACAGTCCCACTGATTTTTGGTTTTGTCGGGGGTTTCAGGCAATTTCACCATGTTTTCGGAGCTTTCGGTGAAAGCTCACAAAAATTCGGAGATTTCGGGGAAAATTCAAGAAAAAATCATGAAAATCTGAGCTTTTCCCGCAAAGCATATTTTCGGGAAAATGTAATAATAAATAAGCGTTAAGGGTTAGATCAGAGTTTGTGGCAGCTGATATTGAGATAAATTAGGACCTTGATAAATAACCCCCAAAGTATCTTTCTGTTTAATTACGTAATCCCTGTCCCAGTTAAACTTATGGTAGTGCTCAGTTCTGTACAGCCTGCAGTTCTTAGCCAACCATGTCCAACTAGTAGTTAGTTGCAAATTAATACAATGGTAATGATGGTAAATAGGAAGCTTTTTATACATGCGCCCCACACAAGATAAAGACACATTTCTAAATACTTACATTGCATTTTGTGTTCTGTTTAGAAATGAGACAGATTCAAAGGGACTTCCAGAGAGGAAGCCAGTGGATGAGAAAAACTCAGCATTGCCTCCCGAGAAGAGGCAAGGGAATAAAAAGAAGGACCATGCTGAGAAAGACTCAGAGGTGCAGCCCGAGAAAAAGGCTGAAGATGAGAAAATGCACCATGCTAAAGAGGACTCAGCAGTGCATCTAGAGAAGAAGCAAGGGGATAAAAAGAAGGACCATGCTGAAAAAGACTCAGAGGTGCAGCCCGAGAAAAAGCCCGGGGATGAGAAAAAGCTCCGTACTGAGAAGGACTCATCGGTGCATGATAAGAAAAAGATGGGGGATGAGAAAAAGCTCCATACTGAGAAGGACTCAGCGGTGCATGATACGAAAAAGCCCGGGGATGAGAAAAAGCTCCGTACTGAGCAGGACTCAGCAGTGCATGATAAGAAAAAGATGGGGGATGAGAAAAAGCTCCATACTGAGAAGGACTCAGCGGTGCATGACAAGAAAAAGCCCGGGGATGAGAAAAAGCTCCATACTGAGAAGGACTCAGCGGTGCATGATACGAAAAAGCCCGGGGATGAGAAAAAGCTCCATACTGAGAAGGACTCAGCAGTGCATGATAAGAAAAAGAATGGGGAAGAGAAAAAGCTCCATACTGAAAAGGACTCAGCGGTGCATGATAAGAAAAAGCCCGGGGATGAGAAAAAGCTCCGTACTGAGAAGGACTCAGTGGTACATGATAAGAAAAAGACCGGGGATGAGAAAAAGCTCCATACTGAGAAGGACTCAGCAGTGCATGATAAGAAAAAGAATGGGGAAGAGAAAAAGCTCCATACTGAGCAGGACTCAGCGGTGCATGATAAGAAAAAGCCCGGGGATGAGAAAAAGCTCCGTACTGAGAAGGACTCAGCGGTGCATGATACGAAAAAGCCCAGGGATGAGAAAAAGCTCCATACTGAGAAGGACTCAGCAGTGCATGATAAGAAAAAGAATGGGGAAGAGAAAAAGCTCCATACTGAGAAGGACTCAGCGGTGCATGATAAGAAAAAGCCCGGGGATGAGAAAAAGCTCCATACTGAGAAGGGCTCAGCGGTGCATGATAAGAAAAAGCCCGGGGATGAGAAAAAGCTCCGTACTGAGAAGGACTCAGTGGTACATGATAAGAAAAAGACCGGGGATGAGAAAAAGCTCCGTACTGAGAAGGACTCAGCGGTACATGATAAGAAAAAGCCCGGGGATGAGAAAAAGCTCCGTACTGAGAAGGACTCAGCGGTGCATGATAAGAAAAAGACCGGGGATGAGAAAAAGCTCCGTACTGAGAAGGACTCAGCGGAGCATGATAAGAAAAAGACCGGGGATGAGAAAAAGCTCCGTACTGAGAAGGACTCAGCGGTGCATGATAAGAAAAAGACCGGGGATGAGAAAAAGCTCCGTACTGAGAAGGACTCAGCGGAGCATGATAAGAAAAAGACCAGGGATGAGAAAAAGCTCCGTACTGAGAAAGACTCAGCGGTGCATGATAAGAAAAAGACCGGGGATGAGAAAAAGCTCCGTACTGAGAAAGACTCAGCGGAGCATGATAAGAAAAAGACTGGGGATGAGAAAAAGCTCCGTAGTAAGAAAGACTCAGCGGTGCATGATAAGAAAAAGACTGGGGATGAGCACCATACAGAGAGAAAGACTGCAGATCATAAGAAGTGAGTTTACTTTTCTTTATGCTTCTATTTTATTTTGAATGGGTGTAGTTGCCCTTTAAGTACTAGTTAAAAGGAAAATGGCAATGTTTTCTGAGGGGCGCAGTGTGAGTGTGTAGCATATGTGCATACACCAGAAGTGATAAGTGTATTTATGGCATATTGCCTCTACTTGTTGCTTGATTATGGATCCATATGTTTAGGTGCCACACAACTATACCTCAGTTACCATAGATCATGGGACCTAAAAGTGGGGATCCTGAGCGTGGGGTGTGTACATGTCACAATATCTACAAAAGCACACCTATGGTGTGGTGTATTATGTTCTATTAGAATGGCATTTGAAGGTGTAGCAGTAGGTTAGGTTACCTAGGGTAAAGAGCAACTATTGGTCTAGATCTCTCTTGCTAATTACTGGTAGTCATCAAGCAGATGCCTCCGATGATGTGAATTTACCTTTAGCCTTAGTTACACAACTACATCATGTTACATAGATCTGGGTGGCTGTATGGATTTATACATTCATGGGAGTGTTAATACAAATACGACTGTCAGTCTGTGTATTAAATTGTGCCATATTTTATGCAGGTCTAAACCAACTAAAAAGGAAAGTGACACAAAGAAGGCAACACCCTCAGCTAAGACTACGGCCCCTAAGAGGTAAGTAATGTTAAGCTTCTTGCTTCATCTTCATTACCCGAGCCTCAAGCTGAGACTTTCACATTCGTATTTGTGGAAGCTTAATGGGTGATTAAAGGAGGGGAGGCTGAGAGTAGGTTCCATGTATGTTCCACAAACATTTGAAATGATTAAACTCTGCCTTATTTTGTGCAGCAAGAAGAGTATAAGTGCGCCAAAGAAGGCAGTAAAAGCCGTCAAAAAGCCGACAACAACAGCAAAACTGCCGACAACAACAGCAAAACCGCCAACAACAACAGCAAAACCACCGACAACAACAGCAAAACGGCCGACAACAACAACAAGACGGCCGACAACAACAGCAAAACGGCCGACAACAACAGCAAAACGGCCGACAACAACAACAAGACGGCCGACAACAACAGCAAAACGGCCGACAACAACAAGACGGCCGACAACAACAGCAAAACGGCCGACAACAACAACAAGACGGCCGACAACAACAGCAAAACGGCCGACAACAACAGCAAAACGGCCGACAACAGCAGCAAAACGGCCTACAACAGCAGCAAAACGGCCGACAACAGCAGCAAAACGGCCGACAACAGCAGCAAAACGGCCGACAACAGCAGCAAAACGGCCTACAACAGCAGCAAAACGGCCGACAACAGCAGCAAAACGGCCTACAACAGCAGCAAAACGGCCGACAACAACAGCAAAACGGCCGACAACAGCAGCAAAACGGCCGACAAAAAAAGCAGCATCCAGTGTAAAACCCAAGAAAAGTTTGTCACGTACTAAGACAGCAAAGAAGTGATCTAATGATCTTTATTAATGATCTTTTCAAGTTGAAGAGGCGGATAAAGAGGGAGGAGGAGGGTTTAGGGTGCTACAAACACCCTAATGCTCATGTAACATCAAGCACCTTTTGATGTTACTTGTGCTAAACAAATATTCTAATACGCCTTTGATTAAGGGCGGATCCTGACGTACATTTTTACTGTTTTTAAATAAAGTTTTTTCCTTCTAACCTAGTGCTTAGGACCTCGATTTCTTCTCTTGCAAATATTCTAATGTGGCCTTGAACTTCAAGAACTTTATATATTACACAACTTTAAAGGGGTGGTTCACCTTTAAGTTAACTTTTAGTAATGTTATAGAATGGGCAATTCTAAGCAACTTTTCAATTGGCCTTCATTTGTTTTATGGTTTTCAATTTTTTGCCTTCTTCTGATTCTTCCCAGCTTTCGAATGGTGGGCACTGACCCCATCTTAAAACAAATGCTTTCTAAGGCTACACATTTATTGGTATTCCTACTTTTTATTACTCATCTTTCTATTCAAGTCCACTCCTATTCATATTCCAATGTATGGTTGCTAGGGTAATTTGGACCCAGGGGTGTAACTACAGAGGAAGAAGACCCTGCGGCTACAGGGGAGCCCAGGAGGTATATGGGGCCCTGCGAAGACCTAATTAATGAGTCATTTTTATATCTATTGGTAAAACAGGAAAATCTCTGCATATTTGGGGGGCCTAATTGACATCTAGTTACCACTGTTTGGACCCTAGCAACCAGATAACCGAAACTGCAAACTGGAGAGCTGCTGAATAAAAAGCTAAATAACTCAAAAAACACAAATAATAAAAAATGAAAACCAAATGCAAATTGTCTCAGAAATTGAGACTGAGACAAAGGCAAATTGCTTCCCCCCCCCCAAAGACTTTCCTTGGAAACTTTGCAGATGTTGCGGATTTGACTTATTTCAGGAAATATCACAAGATTCCAACCCTTAGCAGCACGGTATAACCAATGGCTGTTGGTTGGGTTGCCGCCAGTTTGGAATTTGACAGACCTGTTTTTCACACATGGGCTGTCCAGTTGCCTGTCAGGAATGCGTCCAGGACTCTAACTTGATTGATGCAGAAACCAGCCAAACACTGACTGCCACATCATAGTCCTGCTCCCTGATGGCACCAGCTCTGCCCCAGACATTACATGTCTCAAGCCCCTGGACCTTCAAGAGAGGAAAGAAGGCATCCCTGTCTGTAATGCACTGAATGGATGTAAGGCTTATTCTTTGGCATTGGACAGGAAACCCTTGTTGTAGAGGAGAGGAGGCCACAAAATGGCCTCCTTCCCTCTTTCCCCAGACAGGTGAAAAAAGAGGTGGTTGGCTTGGGTAAACACGTATCTCACAAACTTCAAGAACTTATATTTGCAGATCTACTTCCACACACTACCAGGAGTTTTTATACATTGTACTATTGAAGAGCCAATTGAGTTACTTTGATAAACTATAAAGTAAAATACAATTCAATATGGCAGCTTCTTCTGGTATGTCTTTATGTAAACATCCTGAATACACAGTACCCTATGCAACCGAGTATATTGTCCATAAAGAACAAACAAGGCTACAGCCATTTCTCTATCTCCATATTCACATGACACTTGCTATAAACAATACTTCCCATCTAAATCTATATCTTGTTACTCGCTGTCATATTTACTGCCGCACAGCGCCGTTCCTCGTGCATAGTGATCAATAGAACTAGCGCTGTATCTCGGGGACAAAAACATGGTGACAAATAAAAAATCTAATTTCTACGCCGCTGAAATGGACAAAAAAAAAAATATGTATTCACCTGGGGGGCGTTTAGAGTTTCATTTTGTACAACAACAAACCTAATAAATAAATAAATGGACGTAATGGCTTTAAGAGAAATTGCCTCCACTCAGAAAGGAAACTATTTGTAACGATATGAAGACTTAAATTAATCAATGTCACCTTTTTCCCTTGTCTCATGAGAGGTCTATATATATATATATATATATATATATATATATATACTCTCTAAGTACATGGTGTTCCCAAATCTGCATAATAGAAGGGATAATTATTTCAGTACATATTTATCCCCCCATTCCAAATTTTCTCCAAATATTAAAGAGCAAAGTGATTGAAGCTGGATCATTACATCAATGATTTTGACAATCTTAATCCCCCCACACCTTTTAAGATAATTGTTGATGGGCCTATTTCAAAGACAGCACTGTATCGGTGGCACGGCAATTAGAGAACTTTTATAATGCCTTCCAGGCACATAAATTATAAACCAACACATTTTCAAATGACTGCTAACAGGGGGAAAATAATACTCCCGCTGCCGGTTTCACTCCAAGACAAAGATTTATCGTGCCCTCTAGTGGGGGAATGTCGATTCAAAACAAATAAGAAAATGAAACTTATAAAGGAGAATGTTCATGGAGAACAGTGTTTATATTAAATACACAACAACACCCTGTACTGTATCATTAAACAGTATAAAAATAAAAAATAGACAGGTTGTTAAATAATAGGTTCCCTTGCTGGTAGATAGCCTATATGCTAGTGTCCCCACAAAAGGGCTTCTGTGGGGGCAGTAGATAGTAGATAGAATTAACACACACACCCCATGTTTCCATGGATAGTAGCAGGAGACACACCAGGTAACGCTTGGCTGTTTATGGTTGCTCACTAATGGGTGCAAGCATGCAATACTCAGAACCTTGAAGAGCAATCAGGATCTGCTCAGGCTCATGCCTCCTCTGATGAAGCACCCAGAGGTGCAAAACGCTTCAGGAGGGTGTGGCTTATATGAGGTATGGAGACGAAGATGAGACGCTGCCATGTGGTTTGTAACAAATGAATTCAGTTAACATAATTTTGTAATGATGGTGAATTTGCACAAATAAATGCCTGAAGTGAGTTAATGTCCATCCCTTGTTCTTGAATAATTGCTCAGGCCCATGCTCCCTAGCATTGGTTTCCCATGAAGATAAGCAGGAAAATACAAGAAGAGCCAGAAAAGTAAGAGATATGACTTTCCCAAAATTCAATTCAATTCTGATTTCTTAGACCAGTGTTCTCCAACCAATGGGGAAGCAGCTCACCGACCCCTTGGATGTTGATCTCAGTGGCCTCAAAGCAGGTGCTTATTTTTGAATTCCAGGCTTGGAGGCAAGTTTTGGTTGTATAAAAACCAGGTGCCAAACAGAGTCTCCTGTAGGTTGAAAGTCATAGCCAATGACAGCCCTTATTTGGCATCCCTGGGGACTTTTTTAATACTTGTGTTGCTCCCTAACTGTTTTTACCCTTGAATGTGGCTCATGGATACAAAGGGTTGGTCAAGTATCACTTAGACAGAGATGTTGAACTTGATAAACACTTGTCTATTTTACCCTGATCTATAAATGTATGAATGTTGCTGCTACATTGATTCAGTGGGACATACAGTATTAGGGGTTATCTATAATATGGTAGACAGGGTGCAAAGTGTAATCCACCATGTTTTTGCACTTTTCACCCAATAAGCATTGCAGAGACTAGTAAAGAACAGACATATAATATTTTAATGCAATGGGAAATTTGCAGTAAATGTATATTGTAAAGTTGCTTAGAATATAAATTTAACTTAAGTAGGAATTGCAATATAGGCTGAAATAATCGGAATGATTATAGTTCTGAATAGTTTTGAATTTTCTTTGGAATAATTTAGTAGACTAGCCTTTGAATGTCATGTATGAAGCAGGCACATGATGAAGGGCCATAAATTACAACGGCAGAACAGCTACGACTCCTGTGGCTTCACCACATTCACACACAGGAACCCTACTGGCTCTGCTCAAGTGGGTCATCGGGAAGAGCGAAATCAACAGATTTTGTGCAAGGCAGAGCCCTAGTAGTACCGGAGCCACTGACAGATTTCAGTGGAATGTTATTCCCAAACATCTGTTAGATGCATTTTCCTTAAAAATATGCATTTATCTATATGTATAGTTTAAAATAATACGATTATCTGGCATCTTCATAATTTTTTAACCATGTTCCTCATGTGACATTTCTGATTCTCTGTCTCTTGGCCCAGCCTGAATCTTATCAACATTTTCATCAAATCCAGCAAATCCAGTGTTTCTCTGAAGGTACAGCAAACGTATTGCAGAGAGTGTGGAATGAATGATGAAGATAATCCCAACCTTTAATTTCTATCCAGGGCTGGCATGATAAACAGGCATGAAAGACAACTACTTGAGGAGAATGTCTGAAAAATGAGAGGATAGTCACCGGGGATTGAGGGAGAAGCGCTGAAAACAAAGTTGAGGAGCAAAGGGAATATAGAAGGTGTCCTGGTGGACATACTGAGATAAAAGCTTTGTTAGATTCCTGTTGTAGGGCTTTCTATAGAAATTGTCTTATTAGCAATTCCTCTCTAGTCTCTAAATGTCATTCATACATGTACAAGTGAGAGGGCAAGTTATGGAAAGTGGAAAGTTTTCAGGGGATTCATCTAAAACTAAATTCTGATGTTCGTGAATTGTTTAGATTCTGGAGCTGAGAATGGCTTGTGATCTCTACAACCTTAGATGTACTGCAGCCACCTAATACCTGTGGTTGAAGAATACTGATAAACAGTGTTTCGTTAAAAGGGACATATAAAGATGACCATTGACTTATTACAGGGTTGTCCATTTAGGTATCCAAGGAGAAGGTATGATTCTCCAAGAAAAGACATTGTCTCTGCATTTGAAAGTCCTCCATTAGCATCATAGCCACCCAATTTCTTCCATTTGCCCATTTATAGCTGCACAAGGGGTGTGTTCAGGTTTAGTCTCTTTGGATGGTGCTTAAAAACTGAGGTAGGAGTCCTCAGTAGGAGGGGAGGTTCCAGAAAGATAGAACTAGCCTACATGAGGTTACAGCCTCATATCATACCCATGCTGAGGGTGGTTATCAGAGCACTCAGAAGCTCCACCGAGGAAAACAAAAGGGTTAGTACTCTAGGTGTTGCCTGCCAGTGTATGGACACTTGTTAGTGAGTACTGCTGCTACTTATAAATAATACACTGCTTCTGTCCAGAAACATCAAGGAAATAACTGCATTGAATACGGAGAAGTGAATGTATTGTTGGAATGTTTAACAACACACTAGGTATTCACACAACTGGGCAGGAAGCATAGCAGTATCTTCAGCAGCAGCAAAGCCCTGGGCAACCATAGAATACACAATGGACTGATACCAACCTCATTTATCAGAATCCCAACATGTATGTGTAACATGCTTTTCTAGGGAACATGTTTAATGTATAACAAATTCCAAGAATCAGTAAATATATCACATCATGCAGAATATAGTTTTTTCAGATGAGTATTTCCATCTCATTATACAAACACACTAAGCATGCCTTGGCACAGATCAAAAGGTGTAGCAGTAAATTAAATGCATAGAGTGTGAATATTTCTCTCCTGGCTTCTCTAGAGAGGTAGCCCTGACCTTCTCATTAACTCAACTACAGCAATAACTCAGTCTCCAGTTGAACACTTCCAAACAAGCAAGGGACTGGGCCATTAATAACTCTGCACCTCATGGTAGGAGAATTAATAGGCTTGACACATGGTACAAGTGGAGCAGTTTAGCCTACAGTACCGGCACGCTGGGAATAGAAACATAACTGAATAGATACATAACTGGGCCTGTAAAAACAGTTGCTTCTTGCCCTGCTATAGTCCTTTACTTGCCTTCACACTATTTCCCAGCAGTTATATTGATGCTTATTTTTGTGCTCATTAACTTGTAATAAATCTTAGGTGGGAATATTATTAGGGTTTCAGGAATGATCTTATCACTGAACCAAGGTTTGTGACTTTACCTGAAACAGGTGGTCACAGTAATAATATAAGCAGGGCAGGGGACAATCAGTGACTGTGTCCCGACATGCCCCTTATTTAATTTGCTGAAGTTGTTTGCACATGGATAGGAAACTGGCTACAGAGGGTGGTTGTTAATGGTACATTCTCTATTTGGAGTAAGGTTCTTATTGGGGTCCCTCAGGGCTCGGTATTGGGTCCACTTTTATTTAACTTGTTATTACTTATGACTTAGGGGAGGGTATTGTAAGTAATGTATCAGTGTTTGCAGATTACACAAAACTATCCAGTCCAATAAAATACATCCAGAATGTGACATCCTTGCAACAGGATCTTGACAAACTGGCAATCTGGGCAGCTAAGTGGCAAATGAGATTCAATGTTAATAAATGTAAAGTCATGCACCTGGGATGTAAGAATATCCACTTCTACCCTTACTGGGACTGCACTAGGCAAATCCATTATGGAAAAGGACCTTGGAGTCCTTGTAGATGATAAACTTGGCTGTAGCAAGCAATGCCAGTCAGCAGCATCAAGGGCAAATAAGGTCTTGAGCTGTATTAAAAGGGGCATACAGTCAAGGGAGGAGGGGGTCATTCTTCCACTGTATAGAGCACTTGTAAGGCCCCATCTAGAATATGCCGTACAGTTTTGGTCTCCATCACTCAAACAGGACATTATCGTATTAGAGAGGGTACAGAGAAGGGCAACTAAGCTGGTAAAAGGTATTGAAAAAGTTAGCTATGAGGAAAGACTGGCCGAGTTGGGGATGTTCGGGCTAGAGAAGAGGAACTTAAGGGGAGATATGATGACTATGTATAAATATATAAGGGGATCATATAATAATATGTCTAATGCTTTATTTACCAGTAGGTCTTTCCAGCTGACACAAGGTCACCCATTCCAATTAGAAGAAAAGAGATTCTGCCTAAATATTCAGGAGGGATTTTTTACAGTGAAGATGTGGAATTGTCTCCCTGAATCAGTGGTACAGGCTGATACATTAGATCAGGTATAAGAAGGGGTTGGATGGTGTTTAGCAAATGAGGGAATACAGGGATATGGGAGATAGCTCATAGTACAAGTTGATCCAGGGACTAGTCCAATTGCATCTTGGAGTCAGGAAGGAATTTGTCCCCTCTGAGGCAAATTGGAGGGGCTTCAGATGGGGGTGTTTGCCTTCCTCTGGATCAACTAGCAGTTAGGCAGGTTAAAAAAAAGTTAAAAGGTTGAACTTGATGGACCTATGTCTTTTTTCAACCTAACTTACTATGTTACTATGTATGTTACTATGTATCGTGGAATGGCTTCAGGGCCCAAAGTAATAAGGTAAATGTAGCAAGAGTCCAGCCATGGCCATCTATACAGCAATGTGCCCTTGCAACAAATCTTCTGATTGGCTTGGACTTCGGTCTGGGACAACTATTTCACCAGACAGATGTTTCCTCTTAGTAAAACCCAGCCAAGATTCTATCAGGTAAAAAACAGGGAAAGAGGTGACAGAAAATGAACTGGGTACCAAACAAGAACAAGGCAGCTGTAAAGAAAAAATATAATAGAAGACACAAACTAAAGGGTAAAAGCAAAGAGAACTGCCAAGAAGGGGCACGAGAAAGAGAAGAGGGTAGATGAAGTTGGAATGGTGGAGTAGAAATGGAAAGAGGAAATATGGGTGAGTTGATGACGAATCTGAGAAAAGAGAAAAGCTTGGAAGAAGTAAAGAAGGGTCAACAGAGTTGGTTTTATCAGAAACTGCCTGAAACCATGGACCTGCTGTTTGCTACTCAGTAACTGCTGCTCCTCATGGTTTAGCCACAGCATTGTGGGTTTGGCTTTTCAGTTGTTGCGGACATTTAGGACTGTTTGAAGCCTCCTCCTCTACCCTGGGGCTGTATCATTGAGCCTTTTCCCTGTGATCTTGGCCTTTTTTCCCATAATGTCTGATTTCCTAGTTTTGACATCTGGCAAGTTACTAAGACTTTCACTAGTCTGCTACCATGAGCATGGCCCCTATTGTATTTTGGGCATGCTGTACTTGGAGCTGTACTTGGATTTAACATGTTAAATAAACTTTAATTGTTTTAACGTATCTACTTGGCTTCCACTGGTGCTCCGTCCTCTACGGATTCTAACAAAACTACAGGCCATGGGGGGTCGCGGCCCGCGTGCAGCACATTGGAATGCAGCCCAGTCGGTAAGTGCTCCCACTACAACTCTTTTTTTGTTCTGCCCCCACTATTGCCTGTTACCTGGATTTGCCTCTCGCCCACTCCTTATACTATACTGTATATTCAATGTTGTCTTCATTTTTCATTATTAAATCTTTGTTTCAATATCACATTGTTTTGAGTCTATGGCAATGTTTTCTCCTAGTTGCACATAGGCTCCTTCCAGCTAGTTTAGTGGCCCAGTCTGACAAGTTTACAGATGATGACTGTGAATAAGAGAGAAAAGAAGGGAAGAAGCAAGAAGGGAAGGGAGGTAAGTAATACTGGAAATAACAGTCAAACTGTGTAGGCGCCGATTGCAAGCAACACTTTTATGATGAAATACAAATAGTAAAAAGAGTCAAAGGGTTCTTTGGAGAAACAGAAGCAGACTTGTGATTTCCATATAATCAAAACTATAATCACTTTCCTGCTGAGAATTTGTTAATGGTCAGGAATAAAGAGTCATTTTATACTAATACTGGAAAATTAATTGATATTTTATTTCCTTGGTGACTAGAATAACGAAGAGCGTCACTAAGCAATTTCTTTGTTGCCAGGTAATGATACTGATCTCTGTGTCCTGGTGAAACAAAGAGCAAATCAGCATGTGCAGGAACATGTGCGGAACATAGTTATTATTGTTAACATGTATTTATTTAACGCCAACATATTGCGTAGCACTGTAAAGTAAATGTGATTATACAACTAAATCACATGAAATTATATACATAGAACATATGGAGTTACATACATCACAATCAATACCGGTACAAAAGGTTAGGAAGGCCCTGTGCAGAAAGAGCTTACACTCTAAAGGGAAGGGAGTAATACACAAGGTGTGGGAGTGGGCAAGATCGAATTAAGTGGGTGAGAAATGTTGTATTGTATGTGGTGTTGCATTTGGTAGTTAAGCAGAGTGAGGGTAGGCTTCTCGAAAAAAAGTGCATCTTAAGAGATTTCTAGAAAGCAGAAAGGTTGGGAGAAAGTCGGACAGACCGTGGTAGAGAGTTCCAGAGGAGGGGTGCAGCCCTTGCAAAGTCTTGAATGCGAGCATGTTTTATAAAAGTTCTATCTATAATCTGAGCTGAATACTTAGGCTTTATAGAAGCTTATTTATTTTTGTATGTAACACTGAATACCCAAGACCAGTAAAGAAATACAGAAATAAACTTTGGTTGTGTTTACCCAGAGGCTTTGCATGACATGAGGCTAATGTAAGATTTATAAGGTTCAGAATTAAATCACCACAGAAAAGGCAACTATTCCATACCAAGCATGGAACCAAGACCCATTGGCATCAGCAGATGTAGTAATAAATTCCATATAATATGACTTAGTCATTATCCAAAGATGAATGTTGACAGCTAAAAGAATGCCAACCTTTTTGAGGTCACCTTAGCACAAAATAAGGCCAGGGATAAAGAATTTGCCTTTAGATTTCAGGTTTGGTGGATACATTCTACCATTTAAAGAAGAAGGAAAGGTTAAAACTAAGTAAGCCTTATCAGAAAGGTCCACCTAAATACACCAGTAAACCCTCAAAGTAGTGCTGCTCTGAGTCCTCTGTCAAAAGAAACACAGAATTTATTTCCTTCTATTGTGTACTCATGGGCTTCTGTATCAGACTTCCTGCCTTCAGCCTAAACCTCCTTGCCCCGGGCGTGAGCATGCTCAGTTTGCTCCTCTTCCCCCCCCTTCTCTGCTGTAATCTGAGCCCAGAGCTATAAGTGAGCAGGGAGAGACTCAGGCAGGAAGTGATGGCACACCATGCTAATATGGCAGCTGCTATCCTAAACAAACAGAGAGCTTCTAGAGCTTTTTACTCGGGTATGGTAAAACATTCTACAGAATAAATATTGCATTCTAGTTTGCAACATTGTGGCTAATCTATTGGCAATAAACTACCTCAGTTTTGATGTCACATGTGATATTAGATCATTTTATGCAGTACGTGAAGGGGATGACAAGCATCTCACCTGGTCTGCTATATTGGTAAAAAATTTCATAGCAATGTATGATGGCTAAGGTGGATATCTTATCATGGAATGTAAGGGGTTTAGGGGATGCGATAAAAAGGAGACTGGTATTTGATTTTATACGTAGGCACAAACCCCAGATAATATTACTCCAGGAAACCCACCTGGTGGGAGGGAAAACACTTGCAATGAAAAAACCCTGGATTACCTCGATGTATCATTCAGTCTATTCTAGTTATTCTAGAGGGGTTTCTATCCTGATTTGTAGAACTGCATCGGACAGACACGGTAGATTTATTCTTTTGCAAGGAATGCTCCAGGGAAAAAAACTTACCTTAGCAAATATATATGCCCCGCCTCCACTGACTGAAACTTTTTTAAACAAACTGACAAATAAGCTAATTACATTGCCAGTAACACCTCTCCTCCTTATGGGGGACTTTAATGCAACTGCGAATGCAGACATAGATAAATTGCACCCCCCCTAGAATCTCATCCACTGTCTTAAATAAATGGACTTGGCTAGGACGGTGGCTAGGATTAGGACCAATATGTCGGTGTCAAAAGCAATTCCAATAGGCAGGGGCACTAGACAAGGCTGCCCTTTATCTCCTCTGTTAGTCGCACTTGTGATGGAACCCATGGCCTGTCAAATTAAAACATCACCAGAAATAGAGGGTCTGAAAGTGGGTACAAGACGGGAAACTATCTCCATGTACGCAGATGATACACTCTTATATCTGCCCAACCCTCATAGAGCACTGACCAGCGCATTAGAGATCATTAACACTCATACCACCTACTCTGGTCTCAAGATCAACTGGTCCAAATCGGTGATCTTCCCCATAGACCGCCCCCCACCTAACACACCTGAAAGAGCCCACGGTCTTCAATGGGTGGAGACTTTTAAGTACCTAGGGATCTGGATTCATGCTGACCTTACTCAATTTGTGGACCTCAATACACAACCCATATTGAGATATATAGCACAAAAGAGAGAGGCATGGCTGAACCTCCCCCTTACTTTACTAGGGCGAATCAACTTATTTAAAATGATGTTATTAACGAAGCTCACATATGTGTTTAGGCAGGCCCCATTGATAATCCCAAATTCAATCTTTGCAAAGTTAAAAAGCCTTATGATTTCTTTGTTTTGGAATGGTTCCCACCCGAGATTGGCCCATAGTACTTTACAGCTTCCGAGCACTCTGGGAGGCCTGGCTGCTCCTAACCTTTACTGGTATTTCCTAGCGTCACAACTGGTAGTGGCAAGGAATTGGGCCACTCCGTCACACACCAATGCAGCTACACTTCTTGAGGCACAGTTGGTAGGATCACTTGAGGGATTGAAAAACCTTCTCTACAGAGGTACCTCAACTACCGAAAATACCTCCCCCCTAATGAGAACTACAGTGAGAGCTTGGCAGACCGCTCTACAATTTTATCCTAAGCCACAACAGTCTTGCTCAGAATCCCAAACTCCGGCAGCTCCGTACCATCCCAGATCCGCAGCTATGGGCTACTCATGACATAAAATACTTAGCAGATGTTATGGTAGAGGGCAAGTTAATGGCTTTCCAGGATCTGAAACAGAAGTATGCACTTCCTAATAAAATGTTCTTTAGGTATTTACAGCTAAGACATGCAGTTAACACCCAATTTCATTATAATGCAATAGATACCACTCCCAGACCAATTGAGTTAAATATCAGAAAGGTTACCCTTGATAAGCCATTATCAACCTTCTACGCAAAGTTAATGCAGGCAGGGAGTGCCTCTCTTAACAAACTAGTGGCTAGGTGGCGGAGGGACATTCCTGGGATTTCTTCGGAGGATTGGGAAGATATTTTGGACTCGGCCTTAGAAGGGGTTATTTGTAGTAAAGATAAAATGACACAACTGAACTACCTGCACAGGGTATACCTTACCCCATACAGACTCAATAAAATGAACCCGAATATACAGAATAGATGTCCCAGGTGTTTTTGCTCCCCAGCAGAGTTTTTACATATGGTTTGGGAATGCCCGATCATTCATAATTTTTGGAAAGACTTAACACAGTAGGTTAAAAACTGATCTCCCACTGCCCATGGATCCCAAAGTCCTATTACTGAATCAAGTAGCTGATCTAGTCCCGAGACATGCTCAAAGGACTTTACTATCTATTCTGTGTATGTATGCAAAAAAAAAATGATAGCTATAAAATGGAAATCAAGAACTGGGCCTACGTTACATGAATGGGAACAGGCAATTGAGAATGCACTGCCACTCTATAAAATAACATATCTGAGGCGAGGTTGCCCTGAGAAATTTAACAAAGTGTGGGCGCCGTGGACAGAGGAAGACCCTGATCCAGACTTATCTTAACTTCTGTTTTACCTCAGGAATGCACATTACACTTCCAGGGCCATGTTCCATGCTATGGTGACATTGAGATAACAAGTCTTAATGGTTTCCTACTGTACTTTGTACTAGAGAATTCAAAGGTGAATGCTTTATCTTGGTTTATATTACGCTCAAATGTATTACCCTTCATTGATGACTGTATATGTGAAGAATGACATCACTTCGGTTATGTTTATGTTCAATTTTCTTTCTTGAAACTGTACAACAATGACAACTATGTGATTCATGCTGATTGTTCGATTTACAGTTGTGCAAATAAAAGAATTGTTAAAAAAAATAAAATAAACTACCTCAGTGGCTTTCCTTCTCCTTTAAAAGAGAGGTAATCCTGTTTGAAGGTCTAGATAAACACCACCAGGAATTTAAGTTACCAAACAAGTTATCCAATCCACAGTTCATGGTTTCAGGATGCCCTCAACAGCCCCATCAATCAGTTGAAAACATAGGTGGATCTCAGAATTCTCTATGTATTTTCTGATCCCAGGGTGTCCTTGCTTCTGTTGGGATATCTAGAAACTATCAACCATAATTGAACCTCAAAGATAGAGGGTGAATAAACATGGTCACAGTAAGTTTCAGGCCAGTACCACCATCCAATGGAAAACACTGTGCCCATGGCATACTTGGTATGTCAGGCAGGGAACGCTCACTTCAGTCCTAAACATTGTCCGATATATGTGCCAATGTGCTCCTAGAAACCTGTGTTTGTGTTGCAGTAGTGCTGCATGCAGGAGGGGTGGACTTCCTGCGTAAGGACAGGGCTTTTAATCAGTAGTGTTCTACACCTTGTTCCACTGTACTGTATATTTAACATGGAGAAAGGCACAGATTGAATCTTTGTGCATAGGCTCTCCAAGCTGCAATCCTGTAGCACTTTGCAATGCTCCACTTGTCCAGCTCTTAATAAATGGACCCCATTAGGCATTTAACTGAGCTCCAATCTGACAGTTCTTGCACTGAACTCCATCAGACGTGAGTTTATATTTTGCGGATACTTGTAGGGGTGATCACAATACCTGCTGCTGATAGCTCCCTATTAATATAAATAGCAAGAGCCTTGAGTTGCTTGGATGGGTGATTATTAAAATATCAAGTGAGTCATTGACCTTGCATGTAGTGGGATATACAAGCCTACTTGACTAAAGGTGGGCGTACTTGTGCTTTTCGTTTTATGTCTGACTCCTCTGCACCTAATAAAACTCATGGAATGACAACAGCCCTACATTGGGTAATTTATCCAGGTACTTGAACTCCTTCATTAGCCCAAAGGAGTTGCTATTAAAATCTTAACATTTTCTGCCCCCGTTTTCAATAATTTCACATAAGAACATATTCATCTCTGTTATTCTTGACACAACTTCTCAGGCTACTCTTATAAGGATGAACGAAATGGCTAATGCACTGATCGGATAACAAAGAGTATTGATCACCATCTCTTTCCATTCACCTTGGCCTCAGGTGGATATGGCGGATTATAATATTATATTACGTCAATAGCCCAAGCTCTTTGTTAGCCGCTTAGAGGCGAATGGATTTTTAGTGACAATTTGATCTACTTACAGGCAGGATGACCGTTTTAATTAACCATCGATCAATAAAGTGATCAGAAATTCGGGTTCCTGGGGAGATAATTTATCCAGAAAGCTGTAATAGTTCTCTAAATCAATATTTACTGCAGGCCATTCTTATTTACACTCAACATCAGTTGGTTAAATGGCAAAACCTACTCTCTTATCTATCTTCAAGTTTCCTTATGGCCATCACACCATAGAGAAAATATGGCAGAACAGTCAGGTGGGCTTGGGCATTAACGGATGATGGTGTTTTATAGTGTTTTCTAAACCCTATAGATTTATTATTAATGTATAAATTCATTCCAACTTCATTACCCAAGTCACCTTGGGGAAGTTAAATGGGATTATTTATTTATTTATTTTTCCTTACGTCTCATTAAACTCTACGCGCCCCCCGGTAATTTTTAGCCAGAGATAAAAATCAGTCATTTTGAAAAGGGGATGAAGATTTGTGGCACTGGAGCCTTCGTAAGACTGAGGAAAAATCTACAGACAACGTTCACTCATTCCATCAATTAAATAATCCTTCAAAAGGGAAATGAAAACAAAGTCACTTTCTTGCAAAGTCGGTCTTTGATAAACGAGGAGGAAAAGTGGGGCTTGTTTGGGCCTTTGTGTTAAGCTGAAAGCAGTAGGAAAGTTGATGTCCTATATTCTGTGTTTATAAAGTGGCACATGGAAGTCTCATTTATTTCGGAAGCAGACTGATTTAGAACTAATAACAATAGCACCCTATGTATAGTTGAGGTTTGGTTTTTATTGTCACAGCTAATGTAGTGTCCCCCATGTTATTAATATGTAATAATAAGGTTATAGCTGCACAAGGAGTTTTGAGGGATTCCTCTCCCATAAGCTCAACTGCTTAGATGCAAAGCAAATACTCCAAAAATAACAAAAGCATCATCAACTAGGTGTGAATGCTGTGAAATGCTAGCTTACCTTGCACATGATACATTTTTTGAGCAACGACAGTCTAAGGGGACAAATTATTAGACCATAACTTTTTAGGGACTGGCTTTTTGATGCCAAAAATCTGAAAAAGTTGTAGGGAAGCTTGACTTTTTTGAGATTAACTATGCAGGGTTGTACTGGGCCGACAGGAGACCGGGGAAAAACCTAGCCAGCCCAGACCCAATCCCTTGCCTGCCTGAAATTCTACGCTCCCCTGATTTCTCCCCGCCCTTATACATAGAAGGATTGCAGGTATGCGATGGTCGTAGGTAGGGGGAGGAAAATGAAGGAGGGTTGCGGCTGGTTCAAGGGGCCCTGGATTTTGCTGGCCCCTGATGTGGCAGTCTTGGTGGATCTGGAACCCTCCAGGCCGACAGTTACTATGCAACAAAACTGTGACAATGCCGAATTCAAAAATACTCCAGCTAGAACCTATCAAAATCATGTAGAAGTCAATGGCAACTGGAAGATCTTTCTTTTAGAGGTTTTCGGGTGTTTTTGGCTTTTCTGCGACAATATGAAAAAGCTGAAGTTGTGTTACAAGTCAAAAAGGTTTTGGCGACTTTTTCCCGTCCGTGCTTTTCCAGTTCGGATCTTTAAATAAATTTCATGACATTTGTGGTTTTAGAGAAAGTGAGTGTAGTCGTGGTTTCAAAAACATCTAAAATGAGACTGTTGATAAATAGGTACATATAATAGATTAACCAATAATAAGCTAGAGGCACATATACCTCTTCCTCTGCCATCTTTCGCTCTTGTTCATCTGAAGTCTGTCCCTTCCACTGCACTTAAACAACTCAACTCTATTTATTTTAATGCAGTTTGTTTTTTTGCCTTGCTGTCGGCACCTACAAAGCCGTTATTGAAGTATGTAAATCATACATGTGTCCTATAGCTGCCTAGAGATGGTGAGCACCATCTGTAGCTTATATTTTTACTTCCATACATATAATATTTATATATTATATCTTATATTATATTATGAGAGTAAAGTCATTACCTTGAAATATAAGCTACAGGTGGAGCTCATTGTAGCAATAATAAAAGCCTATTTCAAGTTTAGGAAAAGTGTTCATAGTAAATATTCTGTTTGCAGAAACTGTTTATCCAGTTATATGCCCTTCAGATAACATTATCTTGTAGGTGTTTGATCTCTGCTGCAAGTCTTTCCATCCTGCAAGCAAAGGCATTCAAGGACAGAATGTTTTAATGTGAGCATAAACTTTAATATTAAATGTTAAGTCCGCCCTTTGTTAAAGTGCATGGATGTCTTTTAGGCAAGTGCTTTGGGGCGATTCCAAGAGGACAAATTGGTATTAAAAATGACACAAAAATTAAGATAGGACTTTAGATGTTCTAAATACTCTGTTACGACTATAAGAAACATTGATCACCGACATTTCTGCCACTGGTCTTCTACCATGGCAAGTCAGACCTCAAAGGAATCTTGCCTATGATTATCATCATCATCATCATGAAGGGAGGGTATACCCCTGAAACGTCATCATCATCCGGATGAAGGTAGTATCCCGCTGAAACATTGATACTTTTGGTGATGCAATTAATGGGGTAAGCTCCTCAACTACATAATTTGAGTCTATGTATATTCTGCAATTGCTAAGGGACTGAAGGGTATATTCATCAAAGAGTGAAGTTAGAAATCTCCACAGTCCACAGAGTGAAATATCGCCTTTCTCCATTCATTTCTATGGGATTATTAAAGGCGTATTTATCAAATGGTGAACTTTCACTACCACCCTTAGATAAATACGCCTTTAAAAATCCCAAAGAAAAAAATGGAGAGAGGCTGTATTTCACTCTGATGACTGTCGAGTTCTCAAATTCACTCTTTGATAAATATATCCCCAAGCAGGGTCAACGAATGACCAGCAGCACCAGTGCAGTATATGTGAAACACAGGAGTGCGGTGGATCAATCACATTCAATACAAGAAACCCATACCATGGATAGCAAGAAAGCTTAGGGCTTTATGAAAAGTTTAACACATATAACCAGAATGCTCATGACATGGTGTTTTCCAGATAAGGGATCTTCCCGTAATTTGGCTCTTCATACCTTAAACCTACCTAAAAATAATGGAAATATTAAATAAACCCAATGGGATTCTTTCGCCTCCACCAATGATGAAATGTTATCATAGTTGGGATGAAGTACGAGGTTTGGCTTTCGTTTTACAGAGAAATCATTTTGGAAAATGTTGAGTGATTTGATTATAATGGAATCAACGGGAGATGGCCCTCCTGTAATTCAGAGGGGGTGTGTGTGTGTGTGTGTGTGTGTGTGTGTACGCACACACATATATATATTCATGGAAAGGCCAACTGCTTGTGAGTTGGATTGGAAAGCACAAGACACCAATGACTGAATGACCCGAAGAGTTCCAGACATGTATAGATTTATTTTTACAAAGGTAACCAAAATCTTATCACGCCAAATGACACAGCACTGATAAAATGGGACTGTACAGCTAAGTAAATGCATTTTAAAGCTGACAAATGTACAGGCTCTGGTGGTTTAACAGAGATGACATGGAAATGGATTGTGGGCATAACAATTGCAAGGAGATGCCATAACTTTCCTTTATGGGGAAGAGCAGGAGCATATCAGTCGCTTTATCCCACACCATGTTATTCTGGTAAATATCATAATTAGACACAAAATTACGTACAAAGAGTGTTGGCCTCCAGTTGTCTTTCATCTGCATTATTTATTTTGTACGTTTTGTTTTACTCCAACCTGCAAGTGTAAATGCCGCCCAGTTGTCAGGGCGACTTACCCCTGCAAGCAAAATCATTGCTCTGAATGAAGTAACTAAACAGAAAATATATAACTGGCTATCAATAGTATATATCAGTGATCCCCAACCAGTAGCTCGTGAACAACATGTTACTCCCCAACACCTTGAATGTTGCTCTCAGTGGCCTCAAAGCCTAAATGGTGCTCACGGGTGAAAAAGGTTGGGGACCCCTGGTGGGTGTGTGTGTGTGTATACAGAGCTATATAAGCCCAATGGGCGGCACACACCCTGTACAAAAAGAGACCTTCATGTTATTGTTATTTTCTTGTGCCACTCTTCTTTTCAGAGCCTCCACTAATCATCTTCTATTTTGATTTCAAAACGGCCTACTTGCTGAGATAGTGAACAAGCAAATCATTCAAATTAAAAACACACACACACACACACACAAAGATCAAAAGCAAATTGTCCTGTAATTACCCTATCGCCCAGACAGCAGGTAGGAATTCAGAAGATGACCAGAGAAGAAAGACAGAGGAGGCCATACATGTGCAGATTCCGTATGATATCACATAGGTCCATGGGCTTAATGGGATGGATATGAGGGATCATACATGTTACGGCCACAAATTCACGGCAGCAGAAATAATCTGAAATAAGTGAAATAATCACTTGTCTTCATCTGTTGATGCCCCATGTACTGGCTGACATCTTCAATCAACAAACCAACTGATATCCAAACTACACAGATATTGGTCGGGATTGTCGTTCCACCTTATACATGTATGGCCTCAGCTCAAGATAAACAATGAAACTGAACACTTATTAATTTGTTGCTGGAGTTAGTGACCCCCAGCAACTGGATAGCATTTCGGTTGCAGGCTGCAAAAGGCAGAACAGGAGCAATAATCATTAAAATAAAATGATACCAATGCTTCAACTGCTCAAACCAAGACAATAACTTTGTCCATATCGCTTAAAGCACTGAGCTTTAATGAAAGTATGGCATTAAGGAGTGGTGGCTTGGGAAAATCGTGCAGCCCAGAAGGACTTTTCTTTCTTTTTTTTGTAGGGATGCACCGAATCCACTATTTAGGATTCGGCCGAACCCCCGAATCCTTTGCGAAAGATTCTGCCGAATACCGACCCGAATCCTAATTTGCATATGAAATCTGGGGATGGGAAGGGGAAAAATGCTTCACTTCCTTTTTTTTGTGACAAAAAGTTATGCGATTTCCCTCCACATTCCTAATTTGCAGATGCAAATTAGGATTTGGTTCGGCCAGCTACAAGGATTCAGCCGAATCCTGCTGAAAAAAGCTGAATCCTGGCCGAATCCTGAATTTGGTGCATCTCTATTTTTTTTGCTTATTTCACAGATAAAAAACATGGGATACCTTGTTCAGCACAAGAGTCAAGGGTGGTGGTACAGAAAAGAACAAATTGAAACCAAAACAAAATGGAAATTATAGACAATGAATGTAATGGTAAGACCACAGTCCAAATATCTCAACGAATGGTTAATTATTTTTTACTTACTCCAATATGGTGATGCATTACTAAACCTGAATATCTACTAAAGAAAAATAACTTTTTCAGATATGCTCAAAACCTTAGCCTCTGATATGGTAAGATTTCAGCTCGGATTCTGCATTTTTGGCTTTAGCTTGAGAAAAACAAGTGACTGGCACTTGGTGGGACCCTTATTTATATGTGACTGCTCTATGAAAAAAAGGCACAGAACTGAAAGTGTCTGGGTAACTGAAGCTGCCCACTTGTTTGCCCCAGTCTAGTAACCCATAGAAAACCAATAATATTTGTTTTCCAAATCTTACCTCTGCTGCTGATTGGTTGCTATAGGTTATAGATTGGTTGCTACAGGTTACTAAACCAATAACAAATGTTGCAGCTTTGATTACATTATTCTCTTAAAGTTCTTCTTCTGGTGGGACTTAAAGCCCAGTTAGGGTAAGATTGCGGGAGAATGGCCATTTGCTCACCTAGATTCACCTCAATGCCCAGCTTGAAGTTCAATTAGATATTTTATTATATTTGTACTCATTTTATGAGCTAAAGGGAGCCCTGAGCAAAGTTTAGACCATCAAGGAGGTCCATAGGGAAAAGGCTGCACCTTCAAGTGGGGCTTGATCTGAGAAAGTCTATCAACAACCCCCAGCTTCTTGACATCCTTTGTAGTATCCCAGGAAATTTAGTCGATCCCAGCTCTTTTTTTTTCCAGGATTCCTAAGAACCTTGAAGGGGAACTATCACGAAAATGAAAATTTTACATAAACTTCATCATACTAAAATAAGAAATTTTTTAAATAAAATCAATTTCTGAAATAATTACGTTTATTTTCACTCTCCCCATTCAGCACCTGTCTCTCTTCATTCTGTCTTCATGCAGGAGTTGAAAGTCTGATTTTGAATGACGGTTGGGTCCAATGAAGCCTTTGGGATGGCTAGTTTTGCCTAGAAGTTCACTCTTAGAATCATTGGAAATTCTGTCTCTCTACATGCAGGATGTTTGCCAAAGGCAGTTATTTAGTTCGATTTTGTTTGTGCTATTATCTGAGTGAGCTCTAACACATCTGCACACACAAAAGAAATAATAGATCTAACTGTCAATGAAAATCTGACAGTCAACTCCTGCAAGAAGACAGAATGAAGAGAAGCAGATGCTGAGAGAGCGAAGATAAACTTGATTATTTCAGAAATGGTTCCGATTTTTGAATTGAATATACATAGAAAGTTTCTTATTTCAGTATGATGAAGCTTATTTTACACTTTCATTTTCAAGTATATCAGGGCAGACGCATGCGCAGTAGAAAAAAATAACCAGCTTTTTCATTAAAGTTCAGCTTTTCTCTCTACTGCGCATGCGCAGCCGTGAGAAGATACAAAGAAGCAGAAAGAGGGCCACTCCGTGGTGCTCGCTGGAAGAACCCCAGGCCGGTGCGCTTTTCTGCTGATAGGAGCACTGCCCCAAGGTGTCAGGTAAGTTAGCCCAACTTTTGGCATCCCCAAGTGTTAAATGGTATTCCTACTCCTTTAAAGGAAAACTATACCCCAAAATGAATACTTAAGCAACAGATTATATCATATATCCTATTAAGGGACATATTAAAAAATCATAGCAAACTGGAATATATATTTAAGCAAATATTGCCCTTACACATCTCTTGCCTTGAGCCACCTTTTTGTGTGATGGTCTGTGTGCTGCCTCAGTGATCACCTGACCAGAAATACTACAACTCTAACTGTAACAGGAAGAAGTGTTGATGCAAAAGACACAACTCTGTCTGTTAATTGGCTCATGTAAAGTTTGTTTGTGTGCACAGTGAATCCTACAATCCCAGGGGGCGGCCCTTATTTTTTAAAATGGCAATTTTCTATTTATGATTACTCAATGGCACATACTACTAAAAAAGTATATTATTATGAAAATGGTTTATTTACATGAAGCAGGATTTTACATATGAGCTGTTTTATGAAATATCTTTTTATAGAGACCTACATTGTTTGGGGGGTATAGTTTTCCTTTAAGTGTTCAGCTGAACCTAAACTGAATCTAATTCATTCCAAGGTATTTTACATGAGAAACGATGGCTTTGGTGCATCCTTAATTCTCTGATATTTTCTTTCCAGATGAAATTAATGGACCGATTTTTGTGGTCTCGTTTATTTAATTAAAAAATAAAATAATTCAAGCGACTTAGAAGTGAATTGCTTCATTCCATCTCAAAACGGCAATACTTCCACTGCCAAGTCAGAAAAAATGGAAGTCTACCACAACCCAGAAACCCCAGCACTTAAATGTAAATGGGAAAAAAAAAAGATATGTAATGGGTGTTAAGTCTTAATTTAAGAGACTAAAAAGCAGCCAGTTGATTTTGGAAGCCTCTCTGAACATTGCCAAAGTCATTCTCGAGAAGGTCAGCTCACATTCACAGCAAAACGCTATCTGAAACTGTAACAAATTGTTCATAACGGCATCTTGAAACGAAAGTGCTTTAAATTTGCTTTAATATATTTCAGTGATTGAAACTGGGACGGTGCGCCTGATTTCAATTCCACTAGAAATAAAGGGAGCTTAGCGTGAATATTGTCTTTTTTATTTTTTATTGTATGCCCCCCCCCCTCCTCTTATACAAAAAAATCTACAATTTGGCTAACACGAGGCCTAATTCCTTTTAAAACTGAAATAAAAACAAATTGCTGAAGCTCGAGTCGGTTCTTAGAAAACAAGTTTATAATAAAAATAATAATACAAAAACAAAAAAAAAAAAAAGGTAACACCAGAACCTGCCGCACTCGCTCGGTGCGTGATTATGATGCTGAACTATGCAGCAAGTGAAATTTACATTATTCCGTATGTTCTGTAACAGTTTGTCTTAAAACACAGGACAGGTATGCCTATGTACGAATGAACGCGAGACTATTATATCCTTCACAACAGTTACATGGATTTCACATTTATTTCACAGAAATGTAATGGCCTAATGCTCGTCTAAGCTGAAGAGTAAACGAAGAGCACTAGGAGGTGCTCACGGCGACCAACTCACCCCTCTGTTTTGCACACTGGGAATTTCAGCAACTAAACGTGTTCGGAAAAGGGACTCGCCCCTTGTTTGTTTTTCCACAGAAACACCATGCAGACTGTGGCAACTAGAACAATGCTTACAATGCACTCTTTTTCAGAGGGACCTTACAATGAGGGCAGGCTGGAGAAGGTGAGCACCTGCTTGAGAGAAAAAGAAGAGTTCATGGCTAAGGAGAACACAAGTGCCATATTTTCAGGGATTATTTTTCCTGCAGCAGCGCCGGGATGTTGATGTTCCATCCGATGGCCTGCCGGTCGAAGCCGCAGCTAAAGAGGTTACATGTTGGGTGGTCTTCGCTCCAAGCACAGCAACAGACCATTCTACGGTGGCCCTGTAAATGGAAATATTTCTAAATATAATTTCCCACTGATGGTATAAACACTAGAACTATAGCTAAAATCAAGACGGTTGATCGCCTTTCAAGGGGTTGTTCGCCTTAAAATGAACTTTTAGTATGATGTAAAGAGTGGCACTTTATTATTAGTGGTTGTACAGCTATTTCAATTATTCAATTATTTCAGCAGCTGTCCAGTTTGCAATTTCAACAATCTGGTGGCTAGGGTGCAAATTACCCTAGCAACACATTCATTGATTTAAACAAGAGATTGGAATATGAATAGGAAAGGGTCTGAATAGGAAGATCAGTAATAAAAAATAGCAATAACAATACATTTGTAGCCTTAAGATGGCCATAGACACAACAATAATATCTACGGATGCACCGAATCCAGTATTTGGGATTCGGCCGAATCCCTGAATCCTTTGTGAAAGATTCGGCCGAATACTGAACCGAATCCTAATTTGCATATGCAAATTATGGGTGGGAAAGGAAAAAGTGTGAACATTTTTTTCACTTCCTTGTTTTGTGATGAAAAGTCATGTGATTTCCCTCCCTGCCTCTAATTTACATAAGCAAATTAGGATTTGGTTAGGCCAGGCACAAGGATTCCAATCCGAACCCTGCTGAAAATGTCCTGGCCGAACCCCAAACCGAATCCTGGATTCGGTGCATCCCTAATAATATCGTACAAAACTAATCTCGTACAATATTCGGTGCGTGTATGGTGGGAGACGAGCCAATTGATGGCATAAGACTTGGGATATCGGTTGGCAGGTAGAGGTAGAATTCTATTGTTTCTATCTGTATATCTGACGATTCAGCTCTACCTGTATTGAAACAACGATCTTTTTTGGAAACATCTTTTCCAGGAAATATCGTAATTGTAATCTTTACAGCAGCGGTTCCCAACCGGGGACCAGTGTGGAGCCAAATTTTTTGCAAGGACCAGGGGTCGGCATCCAATTCTGGCGCGCCAAGTTAATTGGTCGCTAGGCTCAGTGGCCCAGTTCAAGACTGCCAGCAGCCGGCAGTTGGGGACCCCTGCTTTACAGCCCATTTGTTTTTTTAGATAGGGTCAGTGTCCCCATTTTAAAGATGCAAAAAGTCAGCGTCTTAGAATACTATGACACAGAATAGATTATAGAACATAGATTATGCCATTCTATAACATACTAAAAGTAAACTTAAAGGTGAACCACCCCTTTAAATCATGACGTGGGGGTACCGTGAGGATTCGACCATATAATAAAGGCATCAACTGTGCACCCATTTCAATATAGTAGGGACATTAAGGGTCAGTTTATCAAAGGTAAATTTCGAAGTTATGTGAATGTTTCTTAACTTAAATTCGAATTTACTCACAACTTGAATGGGAGGTTATTTCTGAAAAAACTCAAACGTCTAATATTTGATCGAATACGAACGACCAGAAAATTCTAAACAAATTTGAATCGAGTTTTTGTCTAAAAAAAAATAATCTTGAATGTCAATTAACATATTCAAATGGTTGAATGGACCTTTGCTATTGACTTGTAGATGAACTCAGCAGGTTTTAAGTGGCGGATATTCGAATTAGAACGGTTTCCAGGGTCAAGTTGTGATAAATCTCACAATTGAATTCAATTTCGAGTTGGTGATTCTAAATTCTAATTTGTGAGTTTTGACCAAAAATTTTTTTAGAAAATTCAATTTTGCGTTTACTATACCATTCAAACTTTAATAAATCTGCCCCTAAGACATTTTTGAAAAAAAAGCTGGTCATTCCTGGCTAAGAAATCAAGGTGAATGTCACACTAAGACCATAAATCTCTGGTGTTAATAATATTCAACATTTGGAAACTAACCATGCACTATCAGACCTGGAGATTTTTAAAGGGAAAGGAAAGCCTGGAAGTGGCTGCACAGTAGATACTTAACTATAAGCTTTACACACTGTATCAAGCCATTCTCCCACTGTCGATAAAGGTACTTGCCTGTCTGTTGCTGCGGGGAAGACGCGCTAATCTTACTCCTGAAATGTCAAATAACCGAACTTGTCGGTTGTCATGGGGAAGGGCTATAATCCTTTGGCCAACAGAAACGCTGATCCTGAAAAGCAAATGAACATTTAGTTAAGGGCTTAAAACAAACAATGTATTCTCATTTTAAAGTTGACACTGAAGCCTACGTTTCCATAGGCAGATCAGTAAATGAGGAGTTCAATCAAAGGCTTTTAGGCTGAAAGCAAGGGCTGAAGCAGATAAACCTGTCCCAAAATATAGACTGTTTCAATACTGATTAGTCAATACAGGGTGCTAGTTGTTCCCCATAGCTGCTTATTCACATCTTCACTCTTGTGAACCCATGCTTGTGCCTAAGCTGGTTCAAGGTGTTTCTCAGCCATTCTCCATCCAACACAACCTCTACGTCTTTCTAGAGAAAGGGCTCTGGTACTACAACCACACTACGACAACTATTAGCAATGGCTACTTTCAATGACTTGCCAATCCTGTTATAGTTAACAAAACCCTCTCTGCCCTCGCAACCTCAGTCCAGCACTGGATTGGATGGACTACCTGTAAGAAAATAGCTTCACTTTCCTTACTAAAATAGAAATGAGACCTAAACCTAAAACAGTGCAGCCTTTGTGTTTAGTGGGAGGCCAGTTCAGAAGCAGACAGTCCCTATTAGGAACATGTTTCCTTAAAGGGATTCTATCATGATTTGTTTGATGTAGTTTTATTTTCTAAATTACAATGCTTACACTGCAAATAATTCACAATATAAAATTTCATTCCTGAACCTGCAAATGTATTTTTTAGTTGTAATATTGGTGTGTAGTTGCATCTCGGGTCATTTTGCCTGGTCATGTGCTTTCAGAAAGAGCCAGCACTTTAGGATGGAACTGCTTTCTGGCAGGCTGTTGTTTCTCCTACTCAATGTAACTGAATGTGTCTCAGTGGGACCTGGATTTTACTATTGAGTGTTGTTCTTAGATCTACCAGGCAGCTGTTATCTTGTGTTAGGGAGCTGCTATCTGGTTACCTTCCCATTGTTCTTTTGTTCTGGGGGGGGTGTTATATCACTCCAACTTGCAGTACAGCAGTAAGAGTGACTGAAGTTTATCAGAGCACAAGTCACATGACTGGGGGCAGTTGGGAAACTGACAATATGTCTAGCGCCATGTCAGTTTTAAAAATTAAATGTAAAAAAAATCTGTTTCCTCTTTTGAGAAACTGAATTGAGTGCAGAATTCTACTGGAGTAGCTCTATTAACTGATGTGTTTTGAAAAAAACATTTTTATTCTTTTTCTTTGTCTGAAACTATCAGACACTGCATTTGTACAACACCTTTATTATTTAGTTTATTATTTTATCAGTGTTCTCTCTAGCATGAACAATCAATATCATTATAAACAATTATGGTTATTGAAATAAAATCTACAATTTTTTGAAACATAATTACAGATATGGGACAGGTTATCCAGAATGCTCAGGGCATGGGGTTTTCTGGATAACAGATCTTTCCGTAATATGGCTCTTCATACCTTAAAGGGATACTGTCATGGGGGGAAAAAAAATTCTTAATTAATCAGCTAATATTGCTGCTCTAGCAGAAATTCTGCACTGAAATCCATTTCTCAAAAGAGCAAACAGATTTTTTTATATTCAATTTTGAAATCTGACATGGGGCTAGATATATATATGAATGTGGAATGAACAGCAGCACTGTCTGAGACCCAATTTGACAGAAGTGTGGCCTTACTGGGATCAAACACAATTGTACTGCAGTTTTTCCCAGCAAACAAAAAAACAAATTGTAAGAAATGCAGCCGAGTCAAGTGATCCCAGGCTCCAGCGATGAACGGAAACCTGTTTAGTAACGGCATCCACAGCACATTACATTCATGTTTCAGCTCAGCCACTTGTCCTATTTCACACTTGAGAATCCTTGGCTGGAAAGAGAATGAAGTATATTCAAATTGGACTTTCAATATGAAGCCACGGCCGGGGATTCATGTTGCTTTGCTCTACAAACAAGCCGAAAACCATTTCTGTTTGTCAGTTGCAATTGGAAAGAGCGTTAATGATTGTTGGAGAATATCACTAGTGTGCGCCCCTCTGAATAATAAGAGTCACTGACCTGTCATTTATAGCAGTGGTCCCCAACCGTTTTTGCCCCAGGGACCGGTGTAAAGCCCTATTTTTTTTCCAACAGACGTTGCTTAAAGGCATACTGTCATGGGAAAACATGTTCAGTTAATAGTGCTGCTCCAGCAGAATTCTGCACTGAAATTCTCAAAAGAGCAAACAGATTTTTTTATATTCAATTTTGAAATCTGACATGGGGCTAGACATATTGTCAGTTTCCCAGCTGCCCCCAGTCATGTGACTTGTGCTTGAACTTTAGGATGGAACTACTTTCTGGCAGGCTGTTATTTCTCCTACTTAATGTAACTTGGCTTTTACTAATGAGTGTTGTTTTCAGATCTACCAAGGAGCAGTTATCTTGTGTTAGGGAGCTGCTATCTGGTTACCTTCCCATTTTTCTTTTGTTAGGCTGCTGGGGGGGGGGGGTGATATCACTCCAACTTGTAGTACAGCAATAAAGAATGGCTGAAGTTTATCAGAGCACAAGTCACATGACTAGGGGCAGGGGAAACTGACAATATGTCTAGCCCCATGTCAGATTTCAAAATTGAATATAAAAAAAATCTGTTTGCTCTTTTGAAAAATGTATTTCAGTGCAGAATTCTGCTGGAGCAGCACTATTAACTGATGTGTTTTAAAACACAAGCATCAAATTTTGTGCAAGCCGCGTCACATTAGAGTGCTCCTCGTCAAATTCTGGCACACTGTGTCAAATTTGGGCGCCCTGCATCAAATTCGGTCTAGGCGGCCCAGTTCAAGTATGTCCGCGGCCTGGCGGGTGGGGACCCCTGATTTATAGGACTCGGGGGACACAGCTTATAAACACACATTCAATGAGAACAATACACAGGAAAAGAAGGACCATAAATGGATAATATACAGGTATGGAATCTGTTATCTAGAATTTTGTGATTTGGGGTTTTCCAGATCTTTCTGTAATTTGGATCTTCATACCTTAAGTCTACTAGAAAAACATTTAAACATTATAATAACCCAAATAGGCTGTTTTTTTAAGTTGGGATCAAGTACAAGGTACTGTTTTATTATTACATAGAAAAAGGAAATCATTTTTAAAAATTTGGATTATTTGATTATAATGGAGTCTATGAGAAACAGACTTCCCGTAATTCGTGGCTTTCGGGATAACGGTTTCCATATAACAGATCCCATACCTATATAAGCACAGAGCAGGCATGAGCATCCTTGTGCTGTAGAACTACAACTCCCAGAATGCCACAGGCACAACACAAGGCAGGTTACACTCTCTCCTATGATTAAGTGCACGAAACGCATAAGGCTATGTTTTCATCTACTTTTTGCCCTAAAATAAAGTTTTCAGTTTTTTTTTATTTTTTTTTTTACACGTTTGTGGAATCTGTGAGTGCCTGCGGTTTTTTCTTTAGGATACACTCTCTCTCTCCTCACCTGTTTACTGCAGAGTCTGTTCGGATCGTTGCAATAGGGGACCTCATATTTTTTAAATCCCACACCTTCACAGTGCGATCATCACTGCCAGATACGACGTTGTCGCCAACTGTGAAAACAGCGGATGTCACTGTGCTGAAAAGGAAAATGAGAAAATATTTTCAGAAGCCTGAATAATATGGATTAGATGAGCATGTGGCACACTGGGTAAAAACACAGCAAAGCCGACCGGTTATTACAATAATCAGTTCATTTGCTACAAATGGTCATTAGGTGCAATTAAGCCAGCGCATTCCCTAAAGATCTGAAAAACCTTGGACAATGTCTACACTAAGAGGCCCTTTTATCAAAGGTCGAATTCAAGTGAATATTTTTTAATTCTAATATACTCACAAATCTACTGGGAGGTTATGTAAGGAAAAAATGCAAATGACTAATATTCGATCGAATGGCTCCAACCAAACAAATGTTCTACAAATGTATTGTTTTTGCTACTTTTTATTACTGATCCTTCTATTCATACTCTCTCCTATTCATATTCCAGTATCTTATTTAAACCAATGCATGGTTGCTAGGGTAATTTGGACCCTAGTTACCAGATTGGTTAAGATACAAATTGAAGAGCTGCTGAATAAAAAACGAAATAAGTCAAAAACCACAAATAATGAAAAATTACAAATTGTCTCAGAATATCACTCTCTACATCATACTAAAAGTATTATACTAATTTAAAGGTGAAATTCCTCAAAGTTCCAGAGTCTCAAAATGAAGCAAAATATAGCCACCTCCTCCTGGTCCCTCGCAGCAGGCCAGTTCCACTTGTCAACTCTGTTGTTTCATGGGTTTAATACCGAGTTAAATAATTAGAAGAAAACAAGGTGCTCCAGAATGAAATATAAAGTGACTCACCAAACAGTGAAAGTGATCCGGGTGCACCAGCCCCAGACCCCCAGCTTTAGGGAGCGGTACAGCATCAGATATGAAGGCAGAGCTGACCTTCACTCAAACGGATCCACAGGACCAAAGGATTCAGTTAAAAAATTAGTTTATTTGTAGAAAAGTTAAAAATATATCTGCATCGCTATCTACCCTACGCGTTTCGCACCTTTAAGTGCACTTAGTCATGAGCCCAAACCTTAAGTCTAGTAGAAAAAAAATCATTAAAGGGATACTGTCATGGGAAAAAAAAATATTTTCAAAATGAATCAGTTAATAGTGCTGATCCAACAGAATTCTGCACTGAAATCCATTTCTCAAAAGAGCACAGATTTTTTTATATTCAATTTTGAAATCTGACATGGGGCTAGACATTTTGTAAATTTCCCAGCTGCCCCCAGTCATGTGACTTGTGCCTGCACTTTAGGAGAGAAATGCTTTCTGGCAGGCTGCTGTTTTTCCTTCTCAATGTAACTGAACGTGTCTAGACATATTGTCGATTTCCCAGCTGCCCCAAGTCATGTGACTTGTGCTCTGATAAACTTCAATCACTCTTTACTGCTGTACTGCAAGTTGGAGTGATATCACCCCCCTTCCCCCCCCCCCAGAAGCCAAACAAAAGAACAATGGGAAGTTAACCAGATAACAGCTCCCTAACACAAGATAACAGCTGCCTGGTAGATCGAAGAACAACACTCAATAGTAGAAACCCATTCACACATTCAGTTACAATGAGAAGGAAAAACAGCAGCCTGCCAGAAAGCATTTCTCTCCTAAAGTGCAGGCACAAGTCACATGACCAGGGGCAGCTGGGAAACTGACAAAACGTCTAGCCCCATGTCAGATTTCAAAATTGAAGAAATGGATTTCAGTGCAGAATTCTGCTGGAGGAGCACTATTAACTGATGCATTTTGAAAAAAACGTGTTTTCCGATGACAGGTTCCCTTTAAATAAACCCAATAGGCTAGTTTTGCTTCCAATAAGGATTAATTATATCTTAGTTGGGATCAAGTACAAGCTCCTGTTTAGACTTAATGTATGAAGATCCAAATTACAGAAAGATCTCTTATCCCAAACCCCAGGTCATGAGCATTCTGGTTGACAGGTCCCATACCTGTACAGCTAAAAATGTCCATGAGCAACCAATATCTTGCCTTTAATGTGTGGAATATGAATATAGTGAAATCTTGTATCTGTGGGCAATGAAGCTAAATTCACTATTCCCCCCTTGCCCAGAGCCGTCCCTCCTGTCACTTCATATTTAAAGAAGCGGTACAGGTGAGTGAAGTGGAACGTGCCCAACATTCCAACCTCGCGCTCCCCTGGTTTATAAGGAAGGGAAATATGTGCACATTTTGTGGCCCAGCCATTACACTAATTGATGTTCTGCGGTTTCTCCTTTCGTTGGGTTTGATTCCATGACAGCAGCCTTAGCAGGGGTCATGCACATCAAATTCTGAGAATTTGCTCGTTTTAATTTAAAATGCTAGTTGTTTCTGTCATTTCCTCGGTACTGAGAGAATTTGATTTCATGTTCCATTCCGTCTGCTGATTAGAGATTAGCACTTCCCGGGTCACAAAGGCCCAATTTACGCAAGCCCTCTTAATTTAAATTGACATCAAATTAGGATCTAATTAGGACCTGACCATATCGCATTAATGAGACAAAGTTGCTTAATGTAATTTCTCAGAGCAGCCCCATTCCTCAGCAAATGCCAGGGAAATAAGTTCTTTCTCCACTTCTTCGGTGCCAGCGGCTGTAGCCAGCGTTTCATTTCTAGTGCACAATGGTTTGAGGGGCCTGAAAGTACATTGGGGTATTCTGCCTTCTAATCAGTTTTTTGATGCCAAGTTTTCACTAGAATGTAGCAGAGAGTACAAAAGAGACAGTTCATTAGAGGCTTTACAATCACTACATTTTATTCCTAAAACATACTGGTGGAGGGTATTCTGCGAGAAAGGTTTAAATATCTGCATACAACTGTAATTATTCAGATGAGAATGAGCAGTCCTGCTCTGCTGAGCATCATAAATAAACTCTAGTACAGGTATGAGACCTGTTACCCAGAATGCTCTGGACACGGGTTTTTCCGGATAATGGGTGATGTGCGGGCCGACACGATACCCACAGGACCCGCGGGTCGGGCGGATTCGGGTCGACCTCACACTGCTCCTCACGGCCACCTTCAAATGCCGGCTTCCGACTTACGGTTTTATAGTCTCGTGTATGCTCACCCCACCCCTTTTGTGACATCATTGGTGGGGCGGGCGGCACAGGTCTATAAAAGGAGGGGGTGCGGGAGGGCGCAGGCTGGAGCAGGGTGGGATAGGGTCAGATCAGGAAAACCCTGACCTGCACATCACTAGGATCTTTCTGTAATTTGGCTCTCCATACCTTAAGTCTAATAGAAAATCATGTAAATCTTAAATAAACCCAACAGTCTGGTTTTGCTTGCAATAAGGATTAACGCATAACAACTAACAACCATAACATCCAAGAAGTATCGATCAAAGCTAACTATTCCACTATGACACGGTCTCTTCTAGATTCTGCCCTGTCCTTCACGCCTCATATCCAGTCACTTATTAAAACATGTCACTTTCACCTAAGGAAAATATACAAAATACGATCATTTATCACTGAAGATGCCACCAAAATTCTTATTCGCTCTCTCGTCATATCATACATATCATAGACTACTGTAACTCTCTATTAATTGGCCTTTCCCTCCAGAGACTGTCACCTCTCCAGTCCATAATGAACAATGCTGCGAGGCTTACACACCTCAGCAACCATGCCACTCTGCCAAGCTCTGCAATGGCTTCTGCTACTTTTCAGAATAAAATTCAAATTAACAACCCTGACATTCTGCCCCACCCTACATCTCTGAACTCAGCTCTATACACTTACCCAACCGCTTACACCGCTCCTTTACTGACCTGCTACTCAACTCTTCTCTCATTACCTCCTCACATGCTCGCATTCAAGACTTTGCAAAGGCTGCACCCCTCCTCTGGAATTCTCTCCCAAAGTCTGTCCGACTTTCTTCCAACCTCTCTGCTTTCAAAAGAAGGAAAGGTGTTGACAATTAGGGGGTATCAAATGTTAGGCACCCCCAAGTGAAGGTAATTACTTACCTGAAACCCCGGGCCAGTGCTCATATCAGCAGAAAACTGCACCAGACCGGATTATATCAGTGAGCACCACGGATCGCTTTTCTTCCGGCTTCTTCTTTCTTCTAATTTTCTCGGGGCAGACGCATGTGCAGTAGAATGCAAAAGCCGACTTTTTAGTTAAAGTTCGGCTTTTCACTCTAATGCGCATGCACAGCCGCGAGAAGCAAGAAGAAGTCAGAAGAGAAGCCATCTGTGGTGCTCACTGGTATAACCCCGGGCCAGTACAGTTTTCTGCTGATATGAGCACTGGGGTGCATAACATTTGGCACCCCCAAATGGTAAACAACTTTCCTTCTCCTTTAAAGGGGATGTAAAGGCAAAAAAATAAAATCCCATTTTTACTTTCTTTAATGAAAAAAAAATCTATCTCCAATTACTTTGATTAAAAATGTGTACCACTTTTATAATAAACCTGACTGTATGCAGTGAAATTCCTCCTGCGTTTTACTTGCTCTGACAGCTGCATATAGGAAACTTCAGATGGTTCTTAGCTGGGAAATGATCATACTTTCAAACGGCAGGGGGGAGCCGCCCCCTCCACCTTACTTCCCTGAACTCAAGCAGCTTTGTTTGTTTCTCTGTAAAGCAGCCGGCGACTGTGTTGAGATTTGTATTCACAGACCCAGTGCAGTCTATATATTCTTTTTATCAGTCTTGTTGCATCAGCTTCTATGGCAGATATTATTTACTTGTGCTAATTGATAATTTATGATGATCCCTAAGCAGCCCAGACCACGCTGAGCATGTGCGTAGTCTTCGTCTTGCAAAGATGTTTAACAAAATTACAAGATGACAGCCTCCTGTGGTCAACTTTGAAAGAATAAATCATTTGTTTAATAAGGCTTCTGGTGCAGTAAGTTCATGTTTATGTTTAGTATACAAAATACAGCATTTCTAGCATTTTACTTTAGACTTTACTTCCCCTTTAAACAAACTTATTTAGAAAAGCCTACCATCACTCTGCTTAACTGCCAAATGCCGTACCACATGCAGTACTGCATCTCTCACCCATTTAAAAACTATATATATATATATATATATATATATATTGTGGGGGTTCACTCGCTGGTAGGCTGCAAAAGAGGCGACTTCACACACCAGGATCGGTTTAAGGGCTTCCTGCCCGCGTTTATTTTCCAGCGGCTGCAGAAATTTCCCCTCGCAGGGGGAAGGTAACCGAAACACAGCAGTTCAACAGAAAAAAATCCAACCTTCTGGTTCACAAAATAAATGCTTTGCTTTCTATCCTGAAGCTGAGCAATACCAGCAGTTTGTCTCACACACATTCAGCACTGCTGCTCAGCATCAGGTGTACTAAATAGGCCTAGGGCCTCTTGAAAACCTGGCCTACAGATTTGGGAATCCGCCCCACCCTACTCTTGCGGGTTCCCAGTAAGACCAGTCCCGGATCAGCAATTACAAAAACCTTGCAGAGAGACATAGGCGCAAATTCACTAAGCGCCGAAGCGCCGAACGCTAGCGTTAATTCGCTAGCGTTTGGCATTTTCGTTACTGCGCAAATTCACTAACGAACGCTGGCGTAAATTCACTTACGCCAGGCGAATTTTCGCTAGCGATGTAACTACGCAAATTCACTAACTTGCGCAGTGTACTGAACGCTACCTTTTACGCTAGACTTTCTTCGCCACCTCAGACCTGGCGAAGCGCAATAGAGTAGATAGGGATTGTTTCCAAAAAAGTCAAATTTTTTTCTAAGTCCCAAAAAATGCTGGCGTGTTTTCTACATGATGGGTGATAGGCTGAAAAAGATCGAAAAAATTTTTGGGGCTCCCCTCCTTCCCCCCTACATTTCCTGACTCATGGCAACTTACCTAGACAGTGGGCACATGTGTAGGGCAAAATAAAATTTATATTTGCTGATTTGAAGGTTTTCTAGGCATTTGAAGTGGTGATACGTGTTCCTCCATTGAAATTTGAATTTTGCGCCGTATGCAAATTAACCATCGCTAGCGAAACTTCGATTTGCTTGGCGAATTAACGCTAGCGCAACTTCGCAAACTAACGCTACCCCTGTGCGCAACTTTGGATTTTAGTGAATTTGCGGAGCGCTGGCGAAAATACGCCTGGCGAAGTGCGGCGAAGTTACGCCTGGCGCAACTTCGCATCTTAGTGAATTTGCCCCATAGTGTTTCTCTGCTAAGAGCACTACTGGTCTCACCTCAGTAACAATATCTGAGAATCCGTGGCCCAACATACATTCCTTCAATCACTTTTTCACAGGAAACTGTGGACCTTTGATGCTGCCAAATACAGAACTTACAGAACTTTGAATCATGGTTAAGGCCATCCCCCATATGTACTAAATGGCACTACATTTGCCCAGTATCAGTAACCCTTAGCAACCAATAAGATGTTTGCTTTTAACCAAGTGACCAGTGGATACTACCTGTTGCTATGGGTTATGGCACTAGGCAAACTTAGGTTTTTATTATATAACCCCTAAAGTATCTTATTTGGATTTAGAGAGAGTCTCTATAACATATTAGGATACACTATTACACATGTATCCAGTTGCACCCCTTTATAAATGGGCACAGCAGACACTTGCCTACCCCATGGGTACTTATTCTTAATAGTGACTGAAAACTACTGCGGAAATCCTGACTCCTCCCCATATGTTTAGTTTCAAATTATAATAAGTAGTAAACAGATTTTTGCCCCCATATTCTAAGGCCATCCCCACACCCATGGGCTGTGGCAACACATTGTCCTAATACTATTAAAATAGTTTATTATTTCTTTATCGCTTTATTTTCCCTTTACAGGCAAAAGTTGAACATAAAAATTAAAAACCGGGTAAATAGAAAGGCTGTGCAAAATAAAAAAAATGATTCTAATAAAAAAGTAATGTATAAAGACTGGAGTGACTGGATGTGTAACATAACATAACACTACTTCCTGCTTTGCAGCTCTCTTTGTTTACACTGACTGGTTACCAGGCAGCAACCAAACAAACAGAGACTTGAGGGGGGTACCTCATGATTTATAACTGTTGCTTTTGAATCTGAGCTGAATGCTGAGGATCAATTGCAAACTCACTGAACAGTTATGTCCCATGTGGCCGCCCTTATAGTCACTGACTAACAGAGTAAGAGAGCTGAAAAGCAGGAATTAGTGTTCTGTTATGTTACACATCCAGTCAGTCCAGCCTTTAGACTAACTAGGCTAATTGTGTAAGGACGTAAATTAAAAAGATTTCCAAAAGGTTTTACTAGGGCGTCCCCCACTCCCTCTTTCTTTCCAGCTGTAAGTGTCCCCCAAATAAATGGATTGATCTCACCAGATCCTTTGTTCCTGTCTTTCCTCGAAGGCACAACCTTACACAATTAGCCTGGTAATCCACTGGGAGAACTACCCTTTACCTAATCACCGAATTGGAGAACTATAACTCACACCTCACACATAGCTTTTTCAACTCAAGTAATTGCTATTACGAAATTGGGGAAACCACCTATTATAATCTAGGAGTAAATATTGTATTACAAAATTTTAAACAAGTGACCAACCACCTGAAGCAATTTGACAATTGTTTTTATGTATTTTCACTGATTATTTATTGAGTTTCTGGCCGGCCAGATTTTCAATTGAAGATTTTTGAATGCTAAATAAATTGTATACTTTCTAAACAACTTGCTCTTAAAATACACCTTTAATTAATTCTAGGTATCAGGTAAACCATTACAATCCTTGGAGGGTGCCGTAACTTTAGACGCCGCCCAGCGATTGGAACTTTCATTCTCCTCTAATAATCATTTATACACATCTGTAGAATGGGTATTCTAAATCAGGTGTCCTAAAACAAGAATATGGTTTTGATCCAATGGATATTTAAGTATAAGTATCAAGAACAAGGTGTCTAATAATAGATAAAATATTCTGTCCTGTGAATAAAAACCTCTATAAATAAAATACTGGTAGTGCAATTATTGTTCCCCTATTTAATGGCATTGCATGTGTGTTCAACCGGAAACAAACAAGAAAAGATGGACACTAGTGGAAAGCTTACTAAAGAATAATGAGAATGCAAATCAGTGTAATTAATTAGGAAATTAAACAGCCCCATTTATTACTTTGCCAGCTTAGCTCTTTCAATTCTGTGCTTCTCCAAGGCTGACGCTGCCAATTGTTCCCTGTCTTTTGTGATGGGTCTTTTTCCAGGAGAGTTGCCATGCACACGCAGTCCATATGGACCGCCTTAAAGGGGATCTGCACCCGCAAACTCTTCCTTGGGTAATGCAGATTGAAATAAAAAGCATTTTTTCCCAAAGTACATTCATTACAAAATGTTCAATGGTTTGAAAGTTATTGAAAAATAAAATGATGCAGTATTTGTTTACCCTTTGTTTTTCTCTGATTCTTGAAACAATAGAGAAAAAAAGACAGTTCTGTGCAAGTGATTGAAAAGAAATGCTACGGACAGAGATACGGGTAGTAAAATAGACAGAGATGATAGACATGGCAGAAAGACAGACATACGGGTAGTAAAATAGACATAGAGATGATAGACATGGCAGAAAGACAGACATACAGATAGTAAAATAGACAGAGATGATAGACATGGGAGAAAGACAGACATACGGGTAGTAAAAAAGACAGAGATAATAGACATGGCAGAAAGACAGACATACAGATAGTAGAATAGACAGAGATGATAGACATGGGAGAAAGACAGACATACGGGTAGTAAAAAAGACAGAGATAATAGACATGGCAGAAAGACAGACATACGGGTAGTAAAATAGACATAGAGATGATAGACATGGCAGAAAGACAGACATACAGATCGTAAAATAGACAGAGATGATAGACATGGGAGAAAGACAGACATACGGGTAGTAAAAAAGACAGAGATAATAGACATGGCAGAAAGACAGACATACAGATAGTAGAATAGACAGAGATGATAGACATGGGAGAAAGACAGACATACGGGTAGTAAAAAAGACAGAGATAATAGACATGGCAGAAAGACAGACATACGGGTAGTAAAATAGACATAGAGATGATAGACATGGCAGAAAGACAGACATACAGATCGTAAAATAGACAGAGATGATAGACATGGGAGAAAGACAGACATACGGGTAGTAAAAAAGACAGAGATAATAGACATGGCAGAAAGACAGACATACAGATAGTAAAATAGACAGAGATGATAGACAAGGCAGAAAGACAGACATACGGGTAGTAAAAAATACATAGAGATTATAGACATGGCAGAAAGACAGACATACAGGTAGTAAAATAGACATAGAGATGATAGACATGGCAGAAAGACAAACATAAGGGTACTAAAATAGACAGAGATGATAGACATGGCAGAAAGACAGACATACGGGTAGTAAAAAATACATAGAGATTATAGACATGGAAGAAAGACAGACATACGGGTAGTAAAAAATACATAGAGATTATAGACATGGAAGAAAGACAGACATACGGGTAGTAAAAAATACATAGAGATTATAGACATGGAAGAAAGACAGACATACAGGTAGTAAAATAGACATAGAGATGATAGACACGGCAGAAAGACAGACATACAAATAGTAAAATAGACAGAGGTGATATACATGGCAGAAAGACAGACATACTGGTAGTAAAATAGACATAGAGATGATAGACATGGCAGAAAGACAGAAGTACAGTCAATTCCAAGCAACTTTTCAATTGGTCATTATTTTTATAGTTTTTTGAGAATTTGCACTCTCCAGCTTTGAAATGGGGGTCACTGATCACATCTAAAAACAAATGCTCTGTAAGGCAACAAATGTATTGTTATTGTCTATTACTCCTCTTTCTATTCAGGCCTCTCCTATTCATATCTCAGTCTCCTATTCAAATCAATGTATGTTTGCTAGGGTAATTTGGACCCTAGCAACCAGACTGAACTGAAATTGCAATCTGGAGAGCTGCGGAATAAAAGCGAAATAACTCAAAAAACACAAATAATAATAAATGAAAACCTAATGCAAATTGTCTCAGAATATCCCTCTCTACATTGTAGTAAAAGTTAACTCAAAGGTGAACAACCCTTTTAAAATCAGGGGATGTAAAGTTGAGGTTTTTATGTACATAGGATAGGTTACTGATCAATAGTCAGATTTCTCTAAGCAGCACATGCCATGCTAGTGTAACACACTGAGCATCTGTATAAAATGTTTTTTTTTTTATATATATATATATATATATATATATATATATATATATATATATATATATATATATATATATATATATATATATATATATATATATATATATATATATATATATATATATATGGTTTTTTCCCAATCATGTAGCAAATACCGACGACCCTGTACTGTTGCGTTCTGTACTTGTCATAAACTGTTCCCTGGCCTTAGTAGACCTGGAATGGGACCTGGAAAGCACTTTGCGTTGTTTTTGCGTAAATATTTGTATCCTTTAAAATCTGAGGAATCAGTAGCAGTGCATCACCCTGCAGATGAGGATATACCCTATGCAGATCCGGGTGTTAAAGATCCTTAAATGTGGCTCATGTAGAATCAGCTGAAACCTCTGTAGGTTAAACAGAGGTTAAATTGCTCTTTAATAACGGACTCATTTAAGGCGATTCACCAATGAAAGACCACTGGACCATGTTCTAATGACATGCTAAAAGACATTAGTATTTTAATAACTCACAGGTATGACAGATAATGAATAGGAAGGGGGGAAACCCATAATTTCTTGCATTGGAAGCAGAGTCTAGAGACACTTTAAGCCGTGGGTCTCACGGGGGAGCTTGGTTTGATGCTCCTATCCTCTGGAAAAGAATTCCGACTCTGCCAAACCCCAGCAAAACTCATTTATCTTGTCGTAGGGAGCAGCGGAGCATGCACTTCCAGCTGACAGCGTGGCACTTTCTCACCACACACCACTGCCCGATCTGGAACATTCTGCTCCCTCCGTGGGTCTCAATCAAGGAAAATACTGTGATGCTAGCACTCCTCATTAGGACTAACAGCTGTCTCCCCAGTCACACAGAGACCGCAAACTGTTTTGCATAACAATCTGCTGAAATTTCACACACAGGGAAAAAAAATATGATGTGAAGGATGCTGGACCATGAAGTGCTGATGTGGTATGATCTTACTTGGCTAGAGACCCCTCGTATTAACTCTTCTTTCCCCTGGCGTCAATCACAGGGCCTACTACACCGGGCACAGCCACAAAAACATCAACGGATTCATCAGAATCACACAAGATCAAAGACACACACACACCGCTGTGCAGAGAGACATCACCGGAGGGCGCTATGGATGGAAATTCATCAGCAGCAGGTAACATTCTCCAATAGGCTGGGTTGGGCACCGACCCCCTCACCTATTTATTGGAACTCTTCTATGAAAGGACCAAGCATACATACTGGGAAATCCTCTGTACATTAAACTCATGCCAAGGAAAAGTTGCTTAAAACATGTCTGTGTTTAAAGGTTAAGGAAAGACAATATACATTGAAGGTGCCAAAATTTAGGCACCCCCAAGTGATTATATTTACTTACCTGAAACCCTGGCCAGGTGCTCCTAACAGCAGAAAACTGCACCAGGATTCTTCCAGCGAGCACCAATGAGCAATGGTCTTCCGGCTTCTTCTGTTTTCAAATTTCCCGGGGCAGACGAAAGTGTAGTAGAACGAAATAGTCGGCTTTATCGTTTTAAAGTTTGGCTTTTCGCTCTACTGCGCAAGCATATTTGTGAGAAGACAAAGGAAGCAGGAAGAGGATCGATCCGTGGTGCTCACTGGAAGAATCCCGGGCCGGTGCAGTTTTCTCTGATAGGAGCACCAGCCCGCAGTGTCAGGTAAGTAAATATAATCACTTGGGGGTGCCTAACTTTTTGGCCAAGTGTAAATTGCTTTTCCTATAATATAATAAATGGGTCATTTACAGCCACAAGTGCAACTGAGTTTGTGCAAATTTCCCAGCAGTCAGTTGTGCGTTAAAACCCCATTTATTAATGGTCCTCCTGTTCCAAATGGAGTGCTTCTTTGCCTGCTGACACAAGTGAACCCTGCATCTAGCATCACCTCCGGACCAGGCGGCAGTTTCAGGGTTCCCACAGTGCCTTGTGTCAATAGGCACACTTGTTTCTAAAGAATCGGGGGCACGTGTCACTTTTACGCCAGAAATTTTGGACTTCAAGTGTGTTGATTTGAATGCATTGGCTGAAATTGCATTAGGTGCAAATTCCCCTTGGCAAGCAAAACTACACTTAGGCAAAAAATGTGATTGTGCTCAAAATTGCACTTTGCTCACTGCTTTTGTACCCATAAATGAAAGCGCAAGTGAAGTATCCTCTGCTGGTGGATCCACCATACTGCCTCGTGTCCCATTTACTATTCTGTAAAATCCATTAAAAAACAGTGAACGAGCAAAACAGGCCTTCACTGGATGAAGTGAAGAGACCGGGATTTGATGCATTTTACTATTTCCTCACTGCTAATGGCACAAAGTGCATCTGGACTGCTGCTGCAGAAAACAGAGGAGGGTCCTGCTGGAGAAGTGGAGTTATAAAATGGTATTGAACTGACTGAATATTCTGGCTTTGGTAGATGCCAGAACCTTACCGATCTGAATTCCCAAAGGAGAACCAATTCTTCTGTTTTGGTTTGGGGCTCCTGGTTCCACTGAGAGCAACACTTAAGGCTACAGTGAACAATGACAATTATCTGCTTCCTACTTTGGGCAACAGTTTGGGGGAAGACTACGTGTGATTGCAAGATTTGTACAGGGTTTGCTGTGACGGGAACGGAAAAACATAACTGACCTGCACAGAGCCCTGATTTCAACTGAACTCCTGTGGGGTGGGCTGTTATAGAAGCAACCAACTTCATATTAATCCCTTTGGTTTTGGAATGAGATGTTGGACAGGCAGGTGTCGGGATAGTTTTGGTCATACAGAATATATAAACTGCCTAAAGCAGGAGTGGTGGTGTCCCAACATGTCTAATTAGGCAGTTAATTTCAAATAAATGTATGGGAAGAACTGACCGATTGTGTTTTCTGCCTGAGGACTGTGATCATCAAACACCCTGAGTGCCACAGTGCTAAAGGCTTAGTATTGCTTCTCGATAGGCAGGGACTTCTATCTACTGATTCATGGACAGGCAGTAAAGCTAGGGCCACGCTACACAGTGAAATGCAGGACATGAATCCGCTGCCCCTCTTCTGCTGCACTGCCCAAATCGGATTTGCTTCCGGAATCAACAAAATCAGCAGGATTGGGATCTGGCGGAAGCAAATACAAACCGACCTAAAGTGACGTGATTCAGGGGGATCAAATTTGTTCCCCTCCTTCATTCGACAAAATCCTGCCTGAAAGATTTGGAGTTTAGCCGGAATCTCAAAAATAGGGATTCAGTGCATCCCTGCTTTTAAACATAACCTGTAACGTGCCTATTTTTATTTGATGGCAGCAACACCCCATATAATGATACCATGCATCTTTTCAAACTAAAAATAAAACTACTTTTAACTAACAGTGACAGTAAAAAAAAAGGGGGGATTCATACTAATAACCTCCTAAAGCCCCCTAATGAGGCCACTTAATCAGTATACAAACGTAATCTAACCTGTGAAAAAGAAAATCGTGGAATTTACAATGCAACTTGTAAAATGCAAAAAAATGATATAATTTATTTGCACTTTGCACACTGTGTGGTACTCTTAAACACATGCTGCAGGCTTTCTTGCGGCTTTCCCTACAAATACAGCATTGACTACAGTTCTGAATTGGTGAGAGCGAGCAGGGGGAGGCACGCAGTCCATGCAGCCCAAATCAGGGCCCAGTTGGTAAGGACAAGGCTAGCTTCACCTCCTGACTTTTTAATCCGGCATTAGGAGCAGAGTGAAGCTCTTGCCTTGAACCACCATTTTGTGATGGTCTCTGTGTTGCCTCAGAGATCACCTGACCAGAAATACTACAACACTAACTGTAACAGGAAGAAGTGTTAAAGCAAAAGACAGAACTCTGTCTGTTAATTGGCTCATGTGACCTAACAAGTATGGTTTGTGTGTTTACCGTGAATCCTAGGATCCCTTATTTTTTAAAATGGCAATTTTCTATTTATGATTACCCAATGGCACATACTACTAAAAAAGTATATTATTATGAAAGTGGTTTATTAACATGAAGCAGGGTTTTACATATGAGCTGTTTTATGCAATATCTTTTTATAGAGACCTACATTGTTTGAGGGGAAAAGTTTTACTTTAATCATTAGGATTATCAAATCTACCAGCTAAGAAGGTTTTTTGGTTTGCCCCAAACAGATCTGGTCTGGTAAGACTGAGTTGCAATTTACAATACACCCTTGTATGGCTACTTAAAGGAGAAATAACGCTTAACTAAAGAGGTAGCTAGAAATTTTGTACATTGTGTTTGGGGCTTCTGTACCAGCCCAAGGCAACCACATCCCTTTAGCAGTAAAGATCTGTGTCTCAAAAGATGCCCCAGTAGCTCCCCATCTTCTTTTCTGCTGATTCACTGCACATGCTCTGTGTTGCCGTCACTTACTGTGCTTAGGGACCCTTTCACAATATACAGTACACATAGAATAGAAATGTCACAATCTAAGACCGATTAGTAATTAATACAGATAATTACTACATGGCAGCACAGAAACCAGTGCAATTAGCATCAGAATTTAATAATCAACCCTGTAGCATCAGCTTATATTACAGACCAACCTCATTTTCTGCTTGATAATTAGTGACGACCCCTAAGCTTAGCTTCTCAACAGCTGCTCAGAGCCCACTGAGCATGTGAGTGTAACAGACACTTTCCAAGATGGTGACCCCCTGTGACAAGTTTGAAGTCCTGGATCATTGCTGCTATTGACAAGCTGAAACTTGGTGCAATTAGTGCAGTATATAAAATATGGCATTTTTAGCCATATTAATTTTTAGGATTTAGATCTCCTTTAATTCACTGCAAATCAGAGTATGTGTATTGGATTATCTATAGCAACACTGCCCAATTCTTTCCATGGACTGGGCCGATTAGCTGCCATATTAAATGCTCATGGGCTGGATGATATCTTAATGCTTATACCATGCATATCAGTCTGTGGAGCTCACAGAAAGGCAGGGGGGCATACAAAAATACCTTACTGTTAAATGTTAAAATGTCAAATAAGATTTGTTTTCCGCTGCTAGAGATTGGCACAAAAGTCAATTATTTGATGGCAATCTGGGACCAAAGAAACGGTTAAAAGGCCGTTTATCCTAGTGCATGCCTTCGCTTGGTATCCACGTCTCTTCCCAATATTCTGCCTGTTTAATAGGAATTAGTTCCCTTGCATAAAAGACTTTACTGCAATCTAATCAAGATGATTCACCCCCTTCGTATTTTCAATGGTACTTTGGGTAAATGTCAAGAAAGGCACCTTATAAATGATTGACACTATACCAGTCTGAAGAGGAAAGGTGATCAAGACTGTGCACGTTTTTTTTTTTTTTTCTTCTTTTTTTAACTCATCTGCCGCTTGCAATTCAATCTCAGGCAGCTACACGGATTCCAAAATGCCCCATAAAGTAAATGAATTGTGACAAAAATTCTAATAGAAAAAATGGAAAATTTACCACAGCACATTAAAGCCCTAAAAGCTAAAATCAAACGGAAGAAAAAAACTGTATCTGAAGTCGGAGAGGAAGAAATATTTAAAGTAACAGTGAGTTGAAGTAGCTGGAAGCAGGGGACGTGTCTGGTGCACCTCTTGTATGCTCTCTGTGGCCTCACAGACTTCCCAGGAATAGCCTTTTTTTTTATTTTGGGATGGTGGAAACACTTTCATGTAGAACTTTATTAAATTAATTAAGAAATTTTAATGATGGCGATTTTACTACTAGTGCCAACTCTGGTGCCATCAGCAGAGACGTTGCTTGTTCTTCTCCACCTTGTTTTAGAGTTCCTGAAAAACATTCAGGTTTTTGGTGGACCTTTGTGTTCATGCAGGGCTGTATTAGGCTGTGGCCCATCTACTATTTTTGCTAATTATATTGCAAAACTTTGCAGCACATGCAACAATCTGCAAGAGATGGGTAGCCTCCCTTGACCTCTACCATTAGATTTGGTTGCAAGAATTTCTCGCATTTACCCACAAAATTTATAGGAGCCCTAGGGAGACTGTCATCAGCTTTTGTTGGACATAACTTTCGTACGATTGCTGTCAGGGGCAGAACATCGGCTGATCTGTTCTTTTGTACTTTATGTGATCGGAATGGTTAGTCGCAGGTCAGAGATGGGGAAGTCCCCCCGTGTGTGGGGCCATCCTACGGGCTTCCCCAACCGATATCTGGTCCTCGATCGGGCAGGTTCGAATTCAACCGCTCGTATCAGATGCATTACGATCCGATTGTTGGGCCCAAGGGCCCACGATCAGATCAGCCCGATAGTGCCTTCCTCAATGTGGGCATATTGGGGAGAGATCTGCTCATTTGGTGACATTGCCAACTGAGCGGATCTCTACGTCTATGGTCACCTTAACGCCTGGTGGGAACAATCAGGCATTATTCTAAAAGTTTCATATTTTAAGGAAAGGATATCTGTTCTTTAAAGTTATGCTAGGTGAACGTTAATTATAGGAAGTTCTAAAAGACAGAGTATGGCTTGTTACCTCTGCTGTGCACAAAAGGATAATTATACTATAAGTCTAGTACTGCTTTGTGCGCCAGTTTCTTTTCTCTTCAGGTTCCCTGCACTCTGCATGAGGGATCAGACTGTTCCAGCCCAAACTGCTGTATAAATAAAGAACCTGAGAAAGTACAGAGTATGTCCATCTCACACCCAGCGGGGTATCCCTTACCATATTTCACTAACAAGGGCAGACAGTGGCACCTCAGGCAATATTAGAAGTAGCGATCCAACATTACATGGAATTATATTAAAATATAAACAACAGCAAAAAGCTTTTGTTTGCAGAATATCGTTCTTTTTATCACAAATAAACCAAGAATAAGTAGAGGTGCTAAAGGTACCCTTGGCCATCCCCATCTAATCCTGCTTGATCTTCCAACAACAGAGGTGACTAATGTTATTTGGCTGTTTCTATATTATTCTAGCAGACCATTTATACACAGTATAGAGCATGTTCTTTGGGATTATTTCACTTGCAAAGCAGGAATACAAGAACGTTCCATAGAAAAAGTTATTGGTCTTTATCTTACTAATGGCCTGAATGTAAATAGTCCTAAAAAACATACTATATACTGTGTATAATCTCATAGGCAGACATCAACAGCAGGAATCCTCAGGCGTCTCTTCCATAAATGTGTTTTTCTGGAATGCCCTATAGCAGTGGTCACCCTTTGGATGTTGCTCCAAAAGCAGGTGCTTATTTTTGAATTCCAGGCTTGGAGGCAAGTTTTGGTTGCATAAAAACCAGGTGTCCTACCAAATAGAGTCTCCTGAAGGCTGCCAGTCCACATAGAGGCTATAAAATGACCAATCACAGCCCATATTTTTCATCCACAGGAACTTATTTCCATGCGTTTGTTGGTCCCCAACTCTTTTTATACATTTGAATGTGGCTCATGGGTCTGCAGGCTGAAGCTCCATCAGCCCTAAAGCATCAGCTTCTGTGGCAGGCGATCCTCACTTTCTGCTAGATGATTCGTGCTGACCCCTAATCTTTGCTTCGCAACAGCTGCCCAAAGCACACTGAGCATGTGCAGTATCCATGACACCACTATCAGAAATCCAAGCCGGGAAGCTCCTATGCTCAATTTTAAGCCTGAATCGTTACTTTTCTATAAAAAAAAAAAAAAAAAAAAAAGCTACATTTCTAGGCTGGTGGGGTAAGTTCAGCATATAAAATATGGCATTTCTAGCTCTATTCTTTTTTTATGGTTTAGTTCCCCTTTAAGAGAAAAAGAAGCATGCCAGGCCCAAGTTTTATAACATACTTCACTACTATACAGGGATTGCTCGACCATAACCCCTTTAAGAATACAACAATAGGATGTACAATGGTCTTATAGGGGAACATAGCAAAAATTAAAATTTAATATGAGCTTCATCAAGCTGAACTAAGAAATTGTCTAAATACAATTAATTAAAAATTCTGTCTCTCCCCTCCTTCGCATCTGTCCCTCTTCATCCTGTCTTCATGCCAGGATCTGATTATGAATGACAGCCTTTGGGGAGTCTAAAAGATGCATTTGAGCTCACTCTTTCAAAATCACCAGAAATCATGTTTCTCTACATACAGGACATGTGCCAAAGTCAGTGATTTTGTTTGTGCTGGAATCAGTTATATGAGTGAGCTCTTACACATCTGCTAGGGAAGAGAGCCCCCTAAAAGATATATTGGATCTGTCAATCAAAATGTGCATGAAGAGAGAATGAAGAAAAACAGATGCCGAGAGAGGAATAGCGACAATTAACTGATTGCACAAATTGTAAAGAAGTTTTAACTGATTATATCTAGAAAGTTTCTAATTTCATTGTTGGGTGTCAGATATTCATTGACAGTAAGATCCAATATATTTTATAGGGGGGCTTCCTTTGCTACCAGATAGAGCTCATAACTGATTCCAGTACAAGCATGATCTAACAAAATAACTGCCTTTTGCACAAATTCTGCATGTAGAGAGACATGATGTCTGGTGATTTTAATAGAGTGAGCTCTAATACATCTTCTAGGCAAAAGGAGCTCCCTTATAAGATATCTTGGATCTAACTGTCAATGATTATCTGACACCCAACTGCTGAATGAAGAGAGAATGAAAAGAACCACATGCTGAGAGAGGGATAATGAAGACAAACTTGATTATTTCAGAAACGATACAGACTTTTTAATTGATTGTACTTTTTCTTATTTCAGCTGATACTTATTCTGCTTATACTGAATTTTCACAATAGTTCACCTTTAAATTTTCATTTTCATGATCATTCCTCTTTAAAAGAGACCTTCACTTTGGCTGAGCCCATAGCCTCATGGTACAAATGTTAATTGGAATGAATGTTGGGGTGGCTGTTCTATGTTATGCAGCACATACGCTGAAGTGCAGAAGATTCTGGACTAAATCCTGAGGTCTTGAAAGAGCTAGAGCCCCATCTGCTGGATGGCAACAAGCTATGCTGTTTTGAGAAATTTTAGAGCAAAAAAAAAAACGGTTGTACACTATTCCCGTGAAACAATTCTATTACTATGATTTTATTAGGCTTTTTTTTAAGATTTGCTGCATTAGCAAACAGCTTGCTAGGCGAAATATTTAAGGCTCGTTTTATGGATGAGTTCAGGACAGATTGTAGTTTTTTTTTAAAATTTGTGCCTACGTCGGCGGCCTTCTCACAGCCGAGTCTTATCACACAGCTGCAGACACTCTTAAGAAAAGCTCTATATTAAGATATAGTGGCAATGAAATTATGAAAAGGAAAACCGGCGCATTCAAATGGCCCACAGAAGTAATATTTCAGGAGGAAATCTTCATTCAGATAAACCCACTCCAATTCTAAAGTATTCCTTATAAGCGAGTAATAAGCCGGCAGATTTAGAAAATGGAAATCTCTACAGGGCAGCTCCAAACCTGAAATTTATTAAAGAACAAAAATCCCTTAGGTGGGTAAAAGAGTGGCAATAAAATACATTCAAGGTGTTTCAAGATCTGAAAGGTAATCAATGCAGACTAGCACGGAGAAATGAGGAATAGCTGCTTGTTAAAGGGACACTGGCAGCAAAGCACCTTGGATCCTAAACACAAGACTCGGGCAAAATGAATAGGCTATGTAGTCAATGTAGAGGCAATAGAACTAAAAAGGAGCGGCAATCTACAGCAGTGGTTCCCAAACTGTGAGCTCTGTGCCTTACCTGGGTGGGCCATTTAAAGGAGAACTAAACCCTAAAAAATGAATATGGCTAGCATGCCATATTTTGTATAATGAACCAGTCTAAAGGTTTAGCATCTCTATAGACGTAATGATCCAGGCCTTCGAAGTTGTCACAGTAGTTTCCCCATTTTGGATTTTGTTAGGCGTGTCAGGGGCAATGCTCAGAATGCTCAGTGTGCTTTGTGAAGCTGTTCATAAGCTATCTTAGGGGTCGTCGCAAGCAGAAAATGAGGTTTGCCTGTCATACAAGCTGCTGCTACAGGACTGATTATTACATATTGATGCTAATTGTACAACATTTCTAGCTACTTCTTTAGTTAAGCTTCAGTTCTCCTTTAGGAACATAAATACTCTAGGAAGACCAACCTAAAGGTTAGTAAGAGGGAGATGGGGGGGATGATCTTAGAGCTATGGCTCAGTAACAGATTCAGCAATGTTTCCTGAGCTTGTAACCTTGTTGTTGGCTAACAGGGGCTTTGGATCAACATTTGGGGGCTGATTCACTAACTTCGAGTGAAGGATTTGAAGTAAAAAAACGTTGAATTTCGAAGTGTTTTTTGGGCTACTTCGACCATCAAATGGGCTACTACGACCTTCGACTACGACTTTGAATCGAACTATTTGAACTAAAAATCGTTCGACCATTCGATAGTCGAAGTACTGTCTCTTTAAGAAAAAACTTCGACCCCCTAGTTCTAAAAGCTACCAAACTCAATGTTAGCCTATGGAGAAGGTCCCCATAGGCTTGGCTAACTTTTTTTGATCGAAGGATATTCCTTTGATCGTTGGATTAAAATCCTTCGAATCGTTCGATTCGAAGGATTTTATCGTTCGATTGAAGGAATAATCCTTTGATCGTTCGATCGCACTATTTGCGCTCAAATCCTTCGACTTCGATATGCGAAGTCAAAGGATTTTAATTCCCAGTCGAATATCGAGGGTTAATTAACCCTCGATAATCGACCCTTTGTGAATCGGCCCCATGGCCTTAAAATGGCTCTTGTACCAATTGAACCTGTGTGGGAATGTATTCTACAACTCAATATCTTCCTTGCTTTTGGGGGTGCCAAATGTTAGCGATTGTCTCTACTTACCCGACACCCCGAGCCAGTGATCCTATCAGCAGAAAACTGCACTGGTCCTTGGTCTTCCAAGCGAGCACCATGGATCGATCTTCCTGATTCTTTACTCTTCCAATTTCTCGGGGCACAGTAGAACAAAATAGCCAACTTCTTTATTAAAGTTCAGCTTTTTGCTGTACTGCGCATGTGCAGCCGCAAGAAGAAAAAAGAAGCTGGAAGAAGATCGTGCAGTTTTCTGTAGATAGGAGCACACGCCCATGGTGTCGGGTAAGTAAATACAATAACTTGGGAGTGCCTAACATTTTGGCACCCCAAGTGCCAAATGACTTTCCTTCTCCTATAAAGCTGAACTCTACAAGGGAAAAAGAGGGTGAGTTTCCCGTCTAGCAATACATAACATATTGACATACTGCCTAAAAAATAAAAATACAAATCATTTGACGCCCTTCAATGAGTGTTGAAAAGTGTGGATATCTACACTACTTTTTGAATTCACAATATTGTTATTACATTTTCCATTTCTCCTGCCCCACATGCATATACATAGATGAAGTGTATTCAAGCACGGGCTCACTAAAGTGAAAGACAAGCACATGATAGCAAGTACCAACCTCACTGTAATATCTTTGTTGTGGCACCCAGTTCTGACAGTTCACTGCGAATCCAGTACTACCTTAGGAAAAAGAACCTGCAACCTCACAGACAGAGCAGGGAATTTAGCCATATTTATTTAGAAAGCTGTGCACAACGCTTCAGGGGTTAATAAGGTTGAGTCAAATTAGGAAACTATGATAAGGTAGGTGCCTTTTCCAGTTTAAGCCTCCTAGCTTGGAAATGCTGTAGCGGTTTGCAGCCACTTTAGCACAGCAAAGACTTTTAAACAAGCCCTAGTATTTCTATACCATTATTACCCAACACTCACACGCTTGTTTGGTAGAAAAAGATGATATCAAAGTTAATAGCACCATATTGCATTAGGGTTATTAAAATAGTAAAAAATGTTTAACATGAGTCAACAAAATAAGGATTGTATTATAGCTTTTTTTTTTGTTTAAAGAAGAACACTATCACAAAAACGAAAATGTAATCTAAGCTTCATCTCATGGAAATAAAAAAACGTACCCAAAAAAAACGAACGTTTCCAAAATAATATGTTATTCTTTAGTATTCCCCTCTCTGCAAACTTTCTCTCTAAATGCAGCTATGTGCTTTCTATTTCACGGTCTATTCTAGGCAAAGGAAGCACACACCAATTGTCAATCGAAATATGACCCCTGCATGAAGACAGAGAGATCGCCGAGATGGAAATCGTGAACAACAAACTGGTTGTTTCAGAAACTGCACCAAATTTTTAATTGATTATATATTGAAATGTTATAATTTACACAAGATGAAGATCATTTTAAATTTCCATTTTCACCATAGTTCCAGTTTAATAAAAAGGCAAATAAAAATTGATCATGTCTTTGATGGAATCTGGAAAGTGAAATAGATACCAAGAACCCTTAAAGGAGAACTAAATCCCCCCAATAATAATTATAATAATACTACCCTATATAGTCCCCCTCATTGCTTCTCCCCTGTATAGTTCATTACCCCTGAAAGTGTCCCAAATACATTGCTCACATATTGGTGTAGAGCTTCTGGGCGCCATCTTCTGGATCTTCGGGCTTCATCTGTAAGGAGCACCAAGTTGGAAAATGTTCAGTGAATTGCCAAAAGGAAGGAAGAGGACCCAAAGAAGACGGAAGATCCATAATATTGCGTCCATGGACTTCGTTTCGCTTACACTGCACCAATACGTGAGCAATGTATTCGGGAAACTTTCAGGTGTACTGAACTATGCGGGGGGAACTGGGTGGGGGGGACTATCTAGGGTAGTAGGTAGGGGCTTTTCTTATTGGGGGGTTAGTTCTCCTTTAAAATATCCCTTTAGTATTACTATTGTCTTAAGTATAAAAAAAGAGGAGACCTCATTATTTCAGGCTGTTTACCTGTGAAGGAGAATCTGAATTAATGTTATCTCCTCATTCCACACTTACAGCAAAGAACAGCCAAACAAACTCTCTATACTTCCTCTTTAATACCAGGTAGGATAGAAGCATAAAATACTTGCTCCTTCATACCTCCCAACTGTCCCTTTTTCGGAGGGACAGTCCCTCTTTTGACAGCTCAACCCGCAGTCCCTCATTTGTACTGGAAAGTCCCTCTTTTCTCTGCACTGAACAGCCAGAAAAAGAAACAAAGTTTCTCACTTAATTGGCTTTTAGCAGAGAGCCCAGAACAGTTAACAGGTGCAAATAAGATACTTTGTAACAATTTTGAAAAACAAAAACACAGTTTAGATAAGGAGAAATATTTTCAAACTTTCATAACCTGCCAAATTTTGTAAAACAAACAATTAGGGGGTGTGGCAACAGAAAGGGGTGTGGTCAAAAAATTGCTGCGCTACGTGGGGAAACATTTTTTTTGTCCCTCTTTTTTCTTCCAAAATGTTGGGAGGTATGCTCCTTGTGCAATACAACATACAGGTTTCTACAAACAGGCACTACTGAATGTGTATATAGCATAAAGGAATATGTAAAATGGGAATCTACTCACTCTGTGTGGCCCTGAAAGACATTCACAGAATGTATTGAAGGATCTCTGAAATCCCACAGACGAAACGTGGTGTCCCTTGAGGATGTTACAACCAGGCGTTGTGTAGGGTGTGTACAACAGTGGGTCAATTCCTGGTCGTGACCTAAAACCACAAACAGGTTTAGAGAATATATCATACAGCACTCTTTCCAGCACCACTGAAGGGAATGTCAACCTAAAACATAATGGTTTGCCTAATAAAAGGAAAATTCTAAGCAAGTTTGTAATATACGTTCATTACAAATTTTCTATGGTTTTTAAGTTATTTGTATATGTATTGCTATTGAAAGCAGTGTCTGTCCCTTTCTTTTTTCTGCCCTGGTGTCTCAGACTGTTGATACAATGTAAGACAAGGCAGCTGATTACCAGACCTGTGGAAAAAGGAACACCCAGGAGTTACCGTATATACTCGAGTATAAGCCGAGTTTTTCAGCCCCCAAAATATGCTGAAAAACGCTACCTCGGCTTATACTCGGGTCAAGCGCAAAAACGGTCGCCGGCGTCTAAGAATAGTCACCGGCGCCTAAGAATAGTCGCCGGCGCCCAAGAATAGTCGCCGGCGCCCAAGAATAGTCGCCGGCGCCCAAGAATAGTCGCCGGCGTCCAAGAATAGTCGCCGGCGTCCAAGAATAGTCTCCAAGAATATTCGCCGGCGTCCAAAAAGAAGACGCCAGCACCTCCAATGGGAGCAGAAACCCTCAATTTTTTGATTGAAACTTACCAGAAGCTGCTGCATTTCTCACCCTCGGCTTATACTCGAGTCAATAAGCTTTCCCAGTTTTTGGAGGTAAAATTAGGTACCTCGGCTTATACTCGGGACGGCTTATACTCGAGTATATACGGTAAGCAAGTGCTGCTTTCAATAGCAATTGCTTTTACAAATAACTTTAAAAGCACTGTAATTTTGAAATAAATGTGTATTAAATAGTTGGTTAGAATGATGTTTTCTTTTATTAGGCAAATTATTATTCTATGGGGTTGACTTGCCGTTTAACTTTACTAGCAAAAAGAGTCCACGACGGTTTTAACGTTCCATGGTATAGTTAATGGGAATGAAAACTATAAAATGTGAAAATATTTTAGCAGACATTTGATTTTATATTTCCTTGTTAAACGGAATTTAAGCAAAAGTTATACCATATGCAAGATCGGAAATCTTCACGTGTACCTGTAAGGGAATGGACAAGCTCCGACGTCTCTACATCGTATAAATTTGCTGTCCTGTCCCACGATGCAGTTACTGCTTGCTTTCCTCCCACCAGCCAGTCAGCTGCTATGACAACACCCTGATGGCTTTTAAGTGCCGTTAAAGGGACTCTGACAGTGGGGCAGTCACTTGAGGCATCCCCATCCCCATCATTTTCATCTTTATCAGAGAAGTCCACTTCTTCCTCTCCAGAAATCTGCTGAGAAGGCAAAATTTTCGACTTGAGGATCTTTTCAAAGTGAAAGGATCCTGCAATCAAAACCCTACAACAATATTCAGAAAGCCCATTGGACAAGACAAAGGCTTTGAGCCTGTGTGTGTTTACAAAGCATGTGCCTTATAGGAGATGTAAATTCATCCTGCTAAAGCTGGCCATACATATGGAGGAATCAAACGAGTGGATCTCTCCCTGATATGCCCATTGAGGTGGGTGATATCGTGCTGATCGGATCATAATGAGGAGAAAATGGCTGGTTAGATGGAGGACTGCATCACAGAACAGATGCGGCCCTCAATCTGATGGTATTTTTAAGCCCAGCCAACCAACATCTGACAGACTTTTGCCCAGATGTCGATCAGGGAAGTCCGTCTGTTGGCATCTTATAATCTGCCTTATAGAAACAGTTCAGTGTAAAAATAAAAACTGTGTAAATAGATAGGCTGTGCAAAATAAAAAAAACTTTTCTAATATAGTTAGTTAGCCAAAAATGTAATGTATAAAGGCTGGAGTGACTGGGTGTTTAATATAATAGCCAGTACACTACTTCTCTAACTCTGAGTTAGTCAGACTTTGCAATTGATCCTCAGCATTCACCTCAGATTCAAAAGCAACAGTTATAACTCATGTGGCCCCTCCCCCTCAAGTCTCTGTTTGGTTACTGCCTGGTAACCAGGGTAACCAGTCAGTGTAAACCAAAAGAGCTGAAAAGCAGTGTTTTGTTCTGTTCCACATTCAGTCACCCCTGCCTTTATACATTACTTTAAGTCAAGTAATTCTATGACAATATGAACATAAATAAATATAAAATAAATGACAAAATTATTCATATTCATTTATGTTCATATTGTCATAGAATTCCTTGACTTAAGGCTAGGGATGCACCGAATCCACTATTTTGGATTCGGCCGAACCCCCGAATCCTTCGTGAAAGATTCGGCCGAATACCGAACCGAATCCGAACCCTAATTTGCATATGCAAATTAGGGGTTGGAAGGGGAAAACATTTTTTACTTCCTTGTTTTGTGACAAAAAGTCACGCGATTGCCCTCCCCGCAAATTAGGATTCGGTTCAGCCGGGCAGAAGGATTCGGCCGAATCCGAATCCTGCTGAAAAAGGCCGAATACCGAACCGAATCCTGGATTCGGTGCATCCCTACTTAAGGCACAGGGGCAAATATAACATTAAGTCGGCAGTTTATTGCCCAGTGTATCAATATCTGTCTGAAAGTCGGCCAGATGTCGATCACCCAGGTTTAAAAATCCCATCGGATTGAGGACTACATTGGTTCGTTGATGCAGTCCTCGATCCGACCAGCCATTTTTTCCTTGTTATCCTATCATTCAGATCAGATCAGCACGATATTGCCCACCTCAAGGTGGGCATTTCAGGGAGAGATCCGCTCGTTTGGTGATCTTGCAAAACGAACAGATCTACATATATATGGCTGTCGGAGGTTCCAATACACTGGGCAATAAGCTGCCAACTTAATCTATTTGGCAGCTTACATCTGCTTGTGTATGGGGGAGGTTCACTTTTAAATTAACTTTTAGTTATAGAACGACCAATTCTAATCAACTTTTTAATTGGTTTTCATAATTAATTTTTTTTATAGTTTTATAGTTATTTGCCTTTTTCTTCTGATTCTTTGCAGCTTTCAAACGGGCGTCGCTGTCCCCTTCTAAAAAAACAAATGCTCTGTAAAGCTACAAATGTATTGCTATTTTTATTACGGATCCTTCTATTTAGACTCTCTCCGATTCATATTCTAATCTCTTATTCAAATCAATGCATGGTTGCTAGGGTAATTTGGGCCCTAGTTACCAGATTGCTTAAAATGCTAATTGAAGAGCTGCTGAATAAAAAGCTAAATAACTCAAAAACCTTCAATAATAAAAAATTAAAACCAACTGCAAATGATCTCAGAATATTATTCTCTACATCATACTAAAAGTTATCAGAAAGGTGAACAACCCCTTTAAGGCAAGGAATTCTATGACAATATGAACATAAATGAATATGAATAATTTTGTAATTTATTTTATATTTATTTATGTTCATATTGTCATAGCATTCCTTGACTTAAATTAATGTAGTCTAGAGTGTCTGGATGTCTAACATAATAAAATGAACATTAATTTTTTTTCTGATAGAAATTAAAGTAGCCCTAAAATGACCTATAACCGAGACAGCCCTGCCTAGGTTATAGGTCATTTTAGGGTTACTAATAGAATCCCTTAACTTAGTTGGATGGCTTTACATCCCCTTTAAAGGAGAACTAAACCCTAAAAATGAATGTGGCTAAACATGCCATGTTTTATTTACTTTATGAACTTATTGCACTAGCCTAAAGTTTCAGCTTGTCAATAGCAGCAATGATCCAGGACTTCAAACTTGTCACAGGGGGTCACCATCTTGGAAAGTGTCTGTGACACTCACATGCTCAGTGGGCTCTGAGCAGCTGTTGAGAAGCTAAGTTTAAAGGTCGTCACTAATTTTCCAGCAGAAAATGAGGCTGGTCTGTAATATAAGCTGATGCTACATGGCTGAATATTAAATTCTGATGCTAATTGCACTGGTTTATGTGCAGCCATGTAGTAATTATCTGTATTAATTACTAATCAGCCTTATATTGTGACATTTCTATTCTATGTGTACTGTATATTGTGAGTGTATATTGTCAGCAGCACAGAGAATGTGCGGTGAATCAGAAGAAGAAGAAGATGGGGAGCTACTGGGGCATCTTTGGAGACACAGATCTTTACTGCTAAATGACTGTGGTTGCCTTGGGCTGGTACAGAAGCACAAAACATAATGTACAACATTTCTACCTACTTCTTTAGTTAATGTTTAGTTCTCCTTTAATAAACACAAGTTCCAAACACTAAATATAGAACCAAAATGGGTCGCCCAGAGCCTTGTGGCTTTTAGCCCAAGAAGGTGTTAGGCTTACACTGGTGTCTGCCGTTGGCTGAGGAGTGGGTAACTGCACCATGTAGCGCCAGATGTGAGCTGTCTGATCTCCAGATGCTGAGGAACAAGAAAAATTAAGTCAGATTAGAAAAATGTACATCGAGAGTTTTTACAGAGTTATAAAGGTGTCTAATTGGGGTTTCTGGTGTTGCCATTATGGAGCACAGCAGGTGTATGAAATGTATGTCTAACTCACGGCTTTCCAGATACAGAATAATAGACCTACACTTGACGCGAGACAAACGAGGATATGTATTAATCAGCCTGAACGTTTCGATCCCCCGCAGGGATCTTCGTCAGGAGAAGATCCCTGCGGGGATTGAAACGTTGAGGCTTAATAATAAAACATTTTTTGTTTTTTCACTAAAACCCTGTGAGTGCCGCAATCCTTTTTCACTATATATATACATAGTACGATATTCAAACTTTTTTTCAAATTCGAATTTAATTTGGACTATTCCCTAGTTGAAGTACACAAAAAATTAGCTCGAAATTCGAATTTTTTCATTCGAAAATTCACCTCAACCTTTGATAAATCTGCCCCTTAGTTGATACATTTCTCAGCAGCATCTCTGGAGTATTAGCAACTATTGTATCAATTCTAACAGCTGTTAACAGGGTTAATGAAACCCAGAGATTCTGCTCAGCAGGGACAAAGATAAGAAATGTATCAACTAAATGAATCAATTTTAGAACAGTTTACAGGGTCAGCGACCCCTTCCCAAAGCTGCGTTAGAAGGTGAAAAATGACAGTTTACATTTCAATATTAGAAAATGGTCACACATAGAAAATAGAAAGTAATTGGAAAAAGTCTGCATTTCTGGTGACCTATCTGAAACCGACTGAACTGAAAGGTGAGTTGGAGGGTGAACAACCCCTTTAAGTGAAGTGGTAAATGTGTAGATGATAACCCCAAGCATGCAGTTTGCATTATACTCTGCAACGACAGGGGTTAATTATACCATACAACATGTTTAAGTGTGTCGTTGTGGCCACTAGAGGGAACCAGGACAACACAAGATAAAATATTTACTAAAGCGTCGCCTCCTGCAGCCAAAACACTTAAGATTTATTTTCAATTCTCATTGCATAAAAATTTTCTGTATCTAGTAATGTAGACCCAGCTTACTAGCTTATGGCTGGCCGCAGGGAAAGGTTAAAAAGCGTCTTATGTCGGTGCTATATAAATAAAGCATAATAACGAGTATAAAACATAAGGGTCTCACCTGTTAATGCAATCTGTTCTGTTGGATGGAACTTGATAGAATTCACTATATAAAAAGAAAACAAACAATGTGTGTATAAATCAATGTTCAGGTTAGAAGAGCGGCAAAAAGCAGTAAAGGTATGGCACCCGTTATCCAGAATGCTCAGGACCTGGGATCTTCTGGATAACAGATCTTTCTGTAATTTGGATTTTAATACCTTAAGTCTACTAGAAAATCATGTAAACATTAAATAACCCCAATAGGCTGGTTTTATCTCCACTAAGGATTAATTATATCTTAGTTGGGATCAAGTACAAGAGAATTTATTACAGAGAAAAAGGAAATAATTTTTAAACATTTATTTGGATAAAATGGAGTCTATGGGAGACGGAAATTTGTAGCTTTCTGGATAAATGGTTTCCGGATAACAGATCCCATACCTGTACAACAGAGACAGGTAGACGGTGATAAATTTGTTCCTGCTTACTACACCACCCACCAGTAGGGATGGGCGAATTTTTTCGCCGAAAAAATGACGCCCATAGACTTGTATGGCGACGTACTTCAAAAAAAAGAAAAAAAATTCACGTCAAAACAATTTCGCCACGCGACAAAATTTTTTTGATGGCCATAGACTTTAATTGGCGTCTGCGACATTTCGCGTTTTTTTGGCAAAACTAAACGGGTGAAATTCGCCCATCCCTACCCGCCAGCTTTATCTTAAAGGTACATGGTCATATAATGTATGAATGTTGAACTACATCCCACAACAGCATGAAATAACA